>BTPG01000006.1:207398288-207559956 GCA_036245525.1 Semisulcospira habei
AAATGACATCGACAATGACTCTTTATTTTAAAATCACTAAACGCACCGACGTGCGCATTTCTCTTTTCCATTAGATGTTCGTGTTGTGTGAACTAATGTTAACAGTTGTCGAACTCGAGGGCTTTTAGCAAAAGGCCTTTCGGGCCGACGGCGGCCGCGGTTGGCCCGCGCACAGCTGTGCGCAGGCCAACTGCGGCCGCCGTCGGCCCGAAAGACCTTTGCGCAACAGGTTTCTGGAGTTACCTGATGGCGGGGAAGGCATCAGACGCTACAGCCCACAAAGGCCTGGGTTACTGGGTCACATGATGACCGTGAGGCACACACTACAGCTCCCAAAGGCATGGGTTACTGGGTCACATGATGACCGTGAGGCACACACTACAGCTCCCAAAGGCATGGGTTACTGGGTCACATGATGACCGTGAGGCACACACTACAGCTCCCAAAGGCATGGGTTACTGGGTCACATGATAACCGTGAGGCACACACTACAGCTCCCAAAGGCATGGGTTACTGGGTCACATGATGACCGTGAGGAGATCACACACTACAGCCCACAAACGCCTGGGCTACTGGCCGGAAAGAGATGGGTCACTACAGCCCAATAACTTCTGTGTTACAGGGTTACCTGATGGCGGGGAACAGGTCAGACACGATGCCGCGGAAGAGCTTCAGGTCGTCCGCGAGGAATTTAGGCACGTTGACGTCACGGATAGCACGCAGCGCGATCAGCTCCTGAGGATGGTACAGTGAAAGTTTTTTTGTTGGTCGGTATGTGATAATGAACCTTACGGCTCCGGACACTATGGTTTACAATTACAGACCAGTGCAAATTTTATTTTCAAAAATCAAATATTTGTTTAACCTCTACAATACCGGGGAAAAAAATGAACACCACCGGCACTGCAAGAGGTATACCTGGTTATGTTTGCCTGTCCAGCTTCAGTGCTCACCTCGTTCATGTCAGGGTTTTGTCTCTTCAAGTTGCCGGCAGCAGAGATGACACTTTTCACAGCACGCATACCGAAATCGTAGTGATCCTGCCAACAAGTCAACAAAAAATTCATTCAATAAACATAATAAAGGCAATTAGTACAACAGAGTAGGTCAAAAATTGGGCGTCCTTTGATCCAAACAGTGGATTAAACAGCCCGAACAAACATGCGATATCGCATATTTGTCCGGGCTTTTAATGCATTGTTTTCATCGCAAGCACGTGCAGTTTGACCTACTTCTGATGGCCTAACGTCTGCTGAGCAAAGCAACCTTTACCCCACCCACCTTCCTGTACCTTGTTTTCCATTACCTTCAAATGATAGCAACAGTGCTTTCCTTGCTCGTCAGGCGCAAAGCAATAGCAGTTACCACCGAGTCAAAAGCAGGCCAGAAACACATGCAGTTCACACATTCTGTGGAATCACCCAGCCTGTTCCCTATGCAGAGGCATACATCTGGTTCATGTGAATTTATGCACTTTGCTGGCAAAGCGTGGCCTCATTTACACCCCAAATCTGTGGTACTTATCCGGAGCTAACTGTGCGACTATTAACTCATTCAGTCCCGACACACCACAGCAAGATTTGGCTCGACCATGCTAGTTCAAGTGTGGCAGAATAGCTTGGCGCCTATAGGTGCCAAGCTATTCTGGCACCACCCTTGAACTATCATGGTCGATCTCTCCTAAATTGTACTGCAGTCCTCAGAGGACAACTCCAAAATGTGGGTATTTCGTACCTGGGACACAATGAGTTAAGATGACGGCGCGGCGATCAATCGAGAAGCTTTTTGTGTACTGCCTGCATTGTCATCGCTTCCAAGGGACCTTACCTACTTTTTGGACCCGAGTCTGATTTAAGAATCACTCCTAAACAGCTTCAAGGCTCAGTTGCATGAGTGAGCTTAGTCCTGCGCCAGTCATAGCGGAGCACCTTGCTTAGATATTGACGCTGGACTAAGCGCACACATAGCGCAGCACTTGCTTAGTGACTGGCGCAGGACTAAGCTCATTCATGCAACTGAGCCTCGAAGAACCCGATGCTGAATTGTAGGCATTCCTAAAAAATAACTACTGGCCAACATGCATTCTGCCCGCCGATGTTAGCCATCTGCTCGATGCTGGACTGATGAGTCTTGCCGGCTGCTTCTTGCAGCAAAACTGGTGGAGCTCGCTCGGACTGACCTGCGAACTGAGTTGTTCCGATGACAGCTTGAAGGTAGTGACGATTTTCTTGGACAGGATGCGGGCGTCAGCAAAGCCGAAGGAGAAGAGGGAGATCTCGGCGATCAGGGCGTAGTCAGGAACCATCATGGCCACAGGGCGGAACAAGGCCTGTGAAGCAGGTTAACTCATTCGCGGCCAGCCGCATCCGGATGCGCGGCATAAGCCGCGCATCCGGATGCGGCTGGCCGCAAATGAGTTAAAGCAACATGTACGGCCGGCCAAGGCGCCGTCACTCTCATGACACAGCAGCCATCTTACAGCGCGGTTCTTCGCTTTAACCTGCGCGCGCCCGAGTAGAAAAAAAGACAGGCAACAAACTTTTCACCTTTCACTACATAACCACGACATTTTCGCGAATCACAAAGATCTTATTTTGGCTTTCACGTTTCACGACGAACCCTCCTTTCACCATCCACGAGGATGAAAAAACTGCAATCACGAAACGACAATCGTGCAAAACGATTTTAGGCATACCCCCCCCCCCTACCCCCCGCCACCCTCCCCTCCCCCCCCCACCCCACCCACCCCCACCAAGTTGGTAACTATTTACCTTGAGGTTATCTGGGAGTTCGGTCCGACCGGCGTACCCGGGATTCATGGTGATGAAGACTGCACACGACATCCTCAGCCTCAGCTCCACACCCTCAAATATAAACCTTTCAGCCTGCACACACACACACACACACACACACACACACACACACACACACACACACACACACACACACACACACACACACACACTTGACCATTCTGTATCGAGATGAAACGCAAGTTTTACTGCGCGCTTGCATAATGTGCACCAAACGCATCTTAACCCTTTCGCTCCCAGCGAAAGCAGATTGTGTTTCTGATACCTTTGTTCATATGTCCAAAGAACATGGACACACAATGGCGTCAACAAGAGGCATAGACCATCATGAGCCCCCGCAAATGCGGCGGCTCATGGGGGTCTATGTCTCTTGCAATTGGGTTTTTGTCCGATTTCCTCGGCAGTGGAAGAAGTTAACATGCAAGCCCATCGTTCTGTTGCGTCGTTTCACGCAAACACTCACCAAAGAGGTGCAAAATCCAAGCACACTCGCGTTTACTTACATTCTGTTGCTGCGCCTTTTGTATGGTTGTGACCTGCTGAGCCACCACGGACAGCACCTCGATGTCGATGCGGTTAAACTCGTCAAAACACGCCCACGCCCCGGCACTAGTACACAGAAGAATGGCAACAGATATAAAGAAATAATTAGACTCTCTGCATATCATCGTCCTTAGCCACAGCCAATTGACACACAATTTTATGTCTTCAAAAGAAGAAATTCCACACCGAATGATCCCATCAAACAAGGAAATCGGATTTGAATAGAGTTAGCAAGAGGCAAAAAACCCCACGAGCCCCCGCATCTGCGAGGGCTCATGACTGAGGTGCTTTGCCTCTTGCAGTTGGGTGGCGTTCGCATTTTTCTGGCATTAATCGGGTTAAGATGCATAACCAAGTGCACTATCTGCCTGGAAGAGCATTTGCCATGGTCAGCCATTGTGACTGTTCATCTTAGGGATGGTTCTACACCTGGGGATTGTCGCTGTGTTGCACGTTTGCAACCTGCTTGCAACACCCTTGCTACATGCGGTCCGTCGGCAGCTTGTGTGCTGTGAACAGGTAACGCACCACATGGCGCTGGCTACCGGAAAGTCCTAGGGCGGCCTTGCGGCTCTTTCGCAATTTGCCGCAAGCGTGTTGCAAGACGGCAAAAATCTCTACCGTGTTAGAGGTCTCTAACAACACACAGAGCGGCTGACTGACCTGGCGAGTCCCTTGAAGAACTTGCCCATGGCCATGACGTCCAGCTGGTCAGAACAGTTAAACACCACACACTGGATCGCAAACGCCTTGCCCAGATCCTACAGGGGAAAAAAACAACATAACTTTTGTAACAGTTAAACATCACGCACAGTTCAAATTCCTATTGGCTCATTGACAAGTACAGGTCAGTCTCAGTATAGGTCGCTCCAGTTTACCGAGGTATCTGATATAACGCAGGTCTCTGGCGTCCAAGGTCCGCCGGCCGACGTCAGCCTAAGTTGGCCCACGCACGGGCTGATTTTGGCCCAAAGACATTTTGCATGCCACGCGTTTTTTCTTCGCAAGTCATTGAAAATTCAGCACTAAAATAACGCGATCGCGAATAACGCGGGTCTGACTTTATTGCTCCCGGGCAGCGCAGTATACTGAGGTTGACCTGTGCTAATGATAATTACAATTTGCCGGGGGGCGTCGATAGAGACCGTGTGTCAGATGGGAGGCGCTTGTCCTTATAGATGTATGTACGCATGCAATGTCCTTACGTGTGTGACTGACCTTGGTTGTTTCTGTCTTGCCTGTCCCAGCAGGCCCGGCCGGCGCGCCACCAAACTTCAGGTGAAGAGCTCCTGTCAGAGTCAGGTAGCACCTACACAGTACGATTCACCAAGAACTGAATGATCACTTTCCCATATAATCGGCCTGTATCGACCGCTTGACTGCGGGGGCACAGCATGCGCCACATACGTGAGTGATATAGATCCCCTCGGAGCCCCCCGCATCTACGCCTATTGCCGGCCTCATTTATATCCATGTGCTCAAAGCGGGCAGGGTTTTTCAGTCAGTCCATCATAATTTCAGAGGCACTGTCTAAAATCACCATGATGTGAACAGACGTGAAATAAAAGTCATTCAGTCATTTATTCATTCATTCGTTCATTCATTGCAGAGACAGCAGTATAGAGGTTAACTCTTTCGAGACGTCCCACATTCAGATACGCGGCTAAAAGCCGCGTATCCGAATGCGAGACGTCTCGAATGTGTTAAACATAATTTATTGCATAACCAGAATACAAAGAGTACACGTATTTCAAATTCAAAATAAGAGAAACCAATAGATAGAAATCAAAAGATGGTCAAACCTGCACGTGTTGACGCAGTCTGAGGATTACGAGACTAGACAAAACAAGCGATGTCGCGTGTTTTGTTCGGGCCTTCAATCCACCGTTTACGTCAAAAGACGCGCAGTTTTTCTTATCTACTTCTGAAAGCGTCATTTGTACCTGGACCTCTTTTTAGGCGTTATTGAATTAAATCGCTGTCACCATATTCCTAGTGTGCTTGTTAATTTAAAGTGACGAATTATGATCACGGCAACGATATTTATCGCAATGTAGTGAAGTCCAAAGGTGTGTCAAGTCGTCAAAATACCTACCTGTCAGTGAGGGGAGTGATGACCAAACGGAGCGTGTTGCCGAGGTATTCGTACCCGTAAGGGAACTGTGCGTTCACCGCACGCTGGTATAGGTTTTCATCCTCCATCCAGTAATACCTGCAAACACACACACACATGTCGCTAGTCTCCAAATTTAACCCTTTTAGCCCCAAGGTCCCATTTTCTCAAATTTTGGAGGTGTTGCCTAACGACTATGTACCAGTTGTAGGAGATGGGTTGATCATGATAATTCAAGGGTAGTGCCAGATGAGCTTGGCGCCTTCGGGCGCCAAGCTCATCTGGCACTACCCTTGAATTATCATGGTCAATCTATCTCCTGCTGTAGAGACTCGGGGCTAAATGGGTTAAACAGTGCACTACCCTTGAAGTATCACGATCAATCCATCTCCTGCTGCAAGGTCCCGGGGCTAAAAGGGTCAACTGCATTTCTACACGTCGACAAATCATTCGCCAAGCATCACGCTTCGGTATCTTGTCGTATCAACCACCACCTGTGTGCCTACCTGAGCTCCGCCGTGAGATGGCCTACGTCGCCTGCTCGGCGTTAAACCCCAAATAACTAACTAGCTTGCCTGAGCTGGGCGATCCACTCGAATGCGTTGGCGTTGGTGACGTTCTCCTTCACGATGTTGGCCACCACGTCCCGCGCGTGCACTTCGATAACGATCAGCGCCGACAGCGTCATGCGTCCGATACTGGTCAGCTTTTGACGCACCAAGTTCCTCAGGTCGTCCAGCTGCTTCAGCAGGATTTCGAACCTACAGGAATAACGAGGTCATCACAGCATCATGCGTCCGATATTAACCATTTTAACCAAATTTTGGAGGTCTTGCTTAACGACTATGTACCAGTTACAGTCGGATGGGTTGACCATGATAATTCAAGGGTAGTGCCAGATTAGCTTGGCGCAATTAGCCAGATTAGCTTGGCGCCTGAAGGCGCCAAGCTAATCTGGCACTACCCTTGAATTATCATGGTCAATCTATCTCCTGCTGTAGGGACTCGGGGCTAAATGGGTTAAACAGTTCTGAACCACCAGGAGCCTGGCACTACCCTTGAATTATCATGGTCAATCTATCTCCTGCTGTAGGGACTCGGGGCTAAATGAGTTAAACAGTTCTGAACCACCAGGAGCCTGGCACTACCCTTGAATTATCATGGTCAATCTATCTCCTGCTGTAGGGACTCGGGGCTAAATGAGTTAAACAGTTCTGAACCACCAGGAGCCTGTAGCTGGACACATTTTCCAAGCCAGTATCTGCCAACCAAAATATGAAATGTCTCTCTGCATTCTTTTTTTAATTTCACACCAGCGGCATACAGCTTTTCGGTCTGGATAATGTAGCAGGATATTGGTCAGTTCTGATGCACCAGGTTCCTCCGGTCTTCTAGCTGGCTTGCGCACATAAACAGACATCACAGTGATACTGACACACAGAGATCCTACGTAGCCACGTGGGGATAGCACAGCGTCATGCATCCGATACAACGTGGGGATAGCACAGCGTCATGCATCCGATACAACGTGGGGATAGCACAGCGTCATGCATCCGATACTACGTGGGGATAGCACAGCGTCATGCATCCGATACTACGTGGGGATAGCACAGCGTCATGCATCCGATACTACGTGGAGATAGCACAGCGTCATGCATCCGATACTACGTGGGGATAGCACAGCGTCATGCATCCGATACTACGTGGGGATAGCACAGCGTCATGCATCCGATACTACGTGGGGATAGCACAGCGTCATGCATCCGATACTAGAGAACTTGTAACGCCGTAGCTGCAGCCGGACTCGACTGCGCCGCTCTACACACAGACATGCCAGTGGTCAACACGGAGATCAGAGTAACACGCTCAGCTTTTGCCGACACACCAGATTCACAAAGTCGTCGTTCCGGACTCGATCAAACGACGGGAAGGAGGTGGGGAGGGTAGAAGGAGAAGGTGGAGGGAACTTTTGGTATCAGCACATAACCTGACTCGAGGCTACAAACAGTTTTTATTTTAGGTACCTGTCTGCCTTAATGTCATTACAGTAAGAGGGGATGAGTAGAGGAGGGGGGTGTGGGGGGGGGTGCTGGAGGGAGGGAGGACCCTTCCGCCGCTGGAATCTGAGGTATGCTTGTTGTATAAATAGATCAAATTGCGACAGGCTTCCAAGTACGCAAAATAAATGACGAGTGCTGAGGCCGACCGGTACATTATCGATGGACCCGACCACTCGTCATATCTATTGCGTCATGAGACGTCTGTCACGATGTGATCTCTACAGTATATACACTGTCTGATGGTATACTAACTACCTGTCTTTCAGATTGTGCTTCTCAATAGCCGCGGCCACCTCGGCGCTCCAGTAGGTCTGGCACACCGCAATCACCACTTGCCCAGGCCAGTCCAGAACCCACTTGGGGCGCGGCTTCTGTACACCACAAAACATTCTCCTACTCTGCACTATACACACGAATGACCATTGTCTGCTAGTCTCTGGTTTTGGACCCAGTGCGCAAAGGACATCGGGCCCAAGTCGGCTGCAATGGCCAACGCGCAACTGTGCGCGGGCCCTACTGCTGCCAACTTCGGCCCGATAGTCTTTTGAGTAGTGGCAGACCTCACGATGCCAAGCCCCGTCCTAGTCCACGAGGGAGTCAACAGTGATCTGTCACGATATCGTCACATCACGCCACGTCTCCTCGTTTAAATTCACATCGCGTCATGATATGTCACCATACTACTTGGGAACGCCCCCCCCCCCCCCCCCCTTCCCGTGATCTGTTACATTGGCATCATGTCATGTCAAGTCCTTACGCGCGTCCCAGATGATTTATCACATTGCCATTATGTCGCGTCACGTTTCCTCACAGTCACGTCCTCTCAGCAATGGTGTCGTGTTGCGTCACGTCTTAACGTCAGCATGTCGTCACGTCGTGTCACATACTTAATACACGTCACTTAACGCCACGTCATGGCACCCACCACAGTATAGTCCTTGAGGGCGTCCTTGATGATCTGCCGCACAGACTCGCGCATGATGCGCTCGATCTCCGACATCCAGTCCTCCACGTTGCCGGTCGGGTACAGCGTCTCCCTCAGGTCCACCACCTCGCCCTCAGCAGAAAACAGCTTGGTGATCTTGAGGTCGCTCTCGAACTGCAGCTGTTTCATGACAGTAATGCGACAACAAGCTGATGTCATTGTTTGTGTGTGTGAGTGAGCGTGTGTGTGTGTGTGTGTGTGTGTGTGTGTGTGTGTGTGTGTGTGTGTGTGTGTGTGTGTGTGTGTGTGTGTGTGTGTGTGTGTGTGTGTGTGTGCGTGTGTGTTTTTACCAACCTCACTCCCACCTCAGTGAGCAAACGATCCTCGGAGTGACGTCGGCCGCAGTGGACCCACGCACGTCCTGCGCGGGCCCACTGCGGCTGATGTCGCCCCGAGCATCTTTTGCTCACTGTGGGGGGGGGGAGGGGGGGGGGTTGACTGATGAAGACGGTGCTGAGCCGTGGAACAATATCAGCAAGTCCAAGTTGGAACCAATGTCTATAATGCGATTTCGGCACGTCGAGAAAAATGCATTTTTCTCTAAAAGGTATTTTTTCGAAAAATACTTACCGATGACATGACTGATAGGAAGTGTCTACTTACTCTCACAATTTTAGCCTAGGAACCCGTTGTGCCCCTGCACCAACCGGGAGGCACTCGGGGAACCCCCAGAGGGGCCGAGAGTGATCTCCCGTGACTGCCCATCCGGTTCCGAGTCATGTGATGATTACTCAGTTTAGGATACTTAGCTTACCAGCGGCAAGCGGGGCAGGAGGGAGGATCCTCCGAGTCATGTCATCGGTAAGTATTTTTCGAAAAAATACCTTTTAGAGAAAAATGCATTTATTTCCTCAAAAACATTACCGATGACATGACTGATAGGAAGAATTACGAGCAGGAGGAGGGTGCCGCTGCCCGCAAAATAACCCAAGGGGCCTGCAGAGCCATCCTCCCAGTCGCAAACTCCCGACAATTTTAGCTAAGTAGCGTACCTACGGCGCCTGTGGCGCCGGGAGGGAGTGTTGCGCTGCCGTGATGTCCCCCACCAGAGCGAGGTTGTCTCGCTGGCCTGCCAGATCCCGGAGGTAGAAGCGGGCGAAGGTAGATTCTGCTCGCCAGCCTACTGCCGCCACAATGTCTTTAACAGCACAGTTCCGGTCGAAGGCAAGACTCGTGGCCATGGCACGTACCTCGTGCGCGCGTATCTTAGGCCTCTTTGCTCCCTGTGGGGAGAGGTCCTGGTAGGCGGACCGAATGACCCAGCGAAGCCAGGAAGAGATCGTCTGGGCCGAAATGTCATCTCTGCCGGTCCTAAGAGGCAGGAAGAGGCGTGAGCGTCCTCGACGGACGGCTTTGGTTCTGCGTAGATAGACGCGTAAGGCGCGCACAGGGTCTTGTTGCCTGGTCTCTCGAGGGAAGTCCCTTCCCCGCAGCGGTCGCAGTGTGATCACTTGTGGCGCCGTCAGTGGAGACCTGGTCTTGGCAAGGAAGGAGGGATCCGGGAGAAGGTGCACGGAGCCATCCGCACGAAATTGCAGGCAGGCAGGGCGCGCTGAGAGCGCGTGCAGCTCGCTGACTCGGGCCGCTGTGGAAAGGGCCAAAAGGAAGCAGGTCTTACGAGTCATGTCCGCAAGGCGGGCCAAGGGCAGTGGTTCGAATCTGGGTGAGTTCAGCCACGTCAGGACCCAGGGAAGGTCCCAGCGCGGAATGAGAGAGCGGAGTACCGGACGTCGCAGACCGAAGTGCGACATAAGGTCGGCGATGTCCTTACAGGCGCCGGGGTCCGGACGTCCAAGGTGTCGATAAGTGTCGGCAATCATGGAAAGGTATCCTCTGATGGTGATAGGGGCGAGACCCTGGTCTCCGAAGAGCCAGAGGAAGAAGTCCGCGAGCTGGGGGTGAGTCAAACCAGTGGGGTCGAGACGGAGGTCCTCACACCAGGCGCACAGCACTCGCCACTTTCCCTCGTAGACGCGTCGCGTTGAGGGTCTGCGGGCCGAAGAGATCGCCTCCACTGCTGCACTCGAGAAGCCTCTAGCGGTGAGGGCACGCCGCACAACCTCCAGGCGTGAAGGAGGAGACGCTCCGGGCCTGTCGAGGCTGTTTGAGCATCGTCCGGGGCGTCGGTAAGCGCAAAGGAGGGCCCGTGGCGAGGCTGAGGAGGTCGGTGGTCCAAGAGCGGTTCCAGGAAAACGGGGCGACCAGGAGAACAACGGCGTTGGATCTCCGGAGCTTGAGGAGGACTTTGGGGACCAGGACCGTCGGGGGAAAGGCGTAGGCGATCAAACCGTCCCAGGGGATGGAGAGAGCGTCGACAGCCCAGGCCAGGGGATCCGGGACCGGGGAGACAAAGAGGGGAAGCTGATGGTTCCACCTCGTGGCAAACAGATCGATCTGAGGAGTCTCCCAGTGGGCGCAGATCATCTGGAAAAGGTCCTGGCGAAGAGTCCATTCCGTGTGTAACATCTGACCACGACGCGAGAGCGAGTCGGCCAGGACGTTCAGGTGACCCGGAATGTGTCTCGCTCGAAGGAAGTTGCCGCGGGTCTGGCACCAAAGTATCAGCCGGTAGGTGAGCATGCACAAGTCGGGAGAGTGTGTGCCGCCTTGCTTCTGAAGGTACGCCACCACCGTCGCGTTGTCGGAAAGGACCAAGAGCTCCTGGTGCAGCAGACTCGATTCCCAAGTGACGAGGGCTTGCCAAACCGCCTGAAGCTCCAACCAGTTGATGTGACGGGCAGACAACTCTGGCGGCCAAGCTCCCGACGTCGTTCGGAAGTCCGGAAACAGGTGGGCACCCCACCCTGAGAGGCTCGCGTCGACACACAGGGATAGGCGAGGAGGGGGAGACGCGAGGGGAACTCCCGAAGCCAGCCACGCCGGATCATCCAGCGCAGCAGATGGGGACGAAGAAGCGCAGTGACCGGTATCGAGGCTGCCAAGTCGGCGGAGGACGGGCGCCAGTGAAGGAGGAGGTGCAGCTGTATGGGCCGATAGTAGAGACGCCCCAGGGGCAGGAGATCTGCAGCGGCGTTCATCGTTCCGAGAAGCTGTAGCCATGTCCTGGCAGGTGCTGCGTCTAGCCGGCAAAGGTCGGCGGTCAAGGAGGCTAACCTCTGGATCCGCTGTTTCGAAAGACGAACCAAGTTCAGATCGGTAGAGAAGTCCATGCCTAGGTGGACGAATCGGCGACTGGGCGAGAGATCCGATTTCCCTCTGTTGAGGAGAAAACCTAGTCGCGCTAACAGCCGGATCAAGGCGTCTCTGTCCGCTGAAAGAACGGTCGCCGATTGGTTGCGTAGGAGAAGGTCGTCGAGGTAATTGGAAGTAGGGCTGGACGATGACTGACGAGCCTTGGCCACTCCCGCGTCCATCAGGCGAGAGAATACCCAAGGGCTGAGGTTGAGACCAAACGGGAGGGCCCGGAACTGGTAGACTGCTTCGTCGAAGGCGAAGCGCAGGTACTTCCTGGAGGCAGGGTGAATGGGAACATGTAAATACGCATCCGACAGATCCAAGCTCACGGCGAAGTCCCTTGGCTGCACCGCGGCCCTGAGAGACCGAGCGGTTTCCATGCGGAAGTGAGGAGCCAAAATGAAGGAGTTCAGCTTGGAAAGATCGATGATCGGGCGCCACCTGCCGCCCGGCTTGGGCACCAGGAAGAGGCGACTGTAGAAGGCCGGGGAGCCGTGAAGCACAACCACCTCCGTGGCACACTTCTGCAGAAGAGCGGAGACCTCGGAACGCAGAGCGCTGGACTTTAACGGGTCGGAGGGCACGGCGGTCCACACAGGGGACCGGCGCAGCGGAGGAGGAGAGCGAAACGAAATCCGAAGGCCGTCGGAGACGGTGGTCCTGATCCAGGGGTCGTCTGGTAACAGCGAAAAGCACTCTTCGCTGAACCGGGCAAGCCTCCCGCCGACTGGAGGACCCAAGACGGTCGTCAGTGGGCCCGCCCGCGCCCAGGGCGACGGGCAGGTCGGGACAAGGCGGGGGAAAAGGAGCTAACCTGACCGGGTCGACCAAAGGCAGGGCGGCGGCGGGGGTTACGAGAAGGGAGGGGGTCTGAGGACGCAGGAAGTCCGGAGCCCCGCAGGGCGCGACCCGCGGCCTTGCGGGAGGAGCGAAAGCGAGAAGGTGCAGATTTGGAAGGCCACCGATCCGAGTTCGCGATCTTAACCGAAGACCAGGTATCACCAAACAGAAGTGATCCACCTAGGGGGGCACGACGCAACTGGTTCTGCAGGTCCGAAGGCATACCCCGGCAAGCCCGCAGGACAGCATCTCGACGCAAGAGGTCACAATTGGAGGAAGCCGCCATGGCGTTGACAGATGAGTGATAAGCCGCACGATTAGCTACCTCCGCGAGGGCAAGAAGATCTCCTAACAGGGGAGTGATGGAAGGATGCCAAGCTTCCTCTATCCGCTGTACCGCCGCTCGGGTAACAAGCTCCAGGAAGCCCGAACAAGCAAGGGTGTTACGAACCAGGGCCGCTGTAGCATCCAAACCTCGAGGAATGGCGCGTTTCAGAAGCGAAGAGCCGCCAGCCTGAAGAACAGCCGCCGGATCCACTGGAGGAAGAGCGCAGACAAAGGACTGGGAATGTCCAGAGTACCACTCCTGCCGGAAGGCGATGTCGAGGCCGGGGGGCCATCTGCGGTCGCCGAAAAACTGATGTTCCCTAGGGGCAGCGAGGAGGTGCGCGGAGAAGGCGTCCCGCATGTCGCTGAAACCAGGAGGCTGAGGAAGAGACTTCAACTTCTTCGTCTGCCGACCAGCATCGACGAAGGCCGATACCTTGCGCTTGAGGGGGGGAGACGGAGGGCAAGCGTCGACTGGGAGGGAGGCGGAAACGATGCGGGCGGCCTCATCCAAGGCGAGCAAAGTAGCCGCACGAGAAGAAGAAGGCAGCGGAGAAGAGTCCGAGATGTCCGAAAAGGACGAGCGGGAGGTGGGGGAACGGCTACCTGGGCCTAGCAGGGCAGAAGCAGAATCCTCAGTCAGCAAACTCAAGGCGTCCTCGTCCCGGGGAGGAGGGGGAGCGGCAAGCGGACTGCAGCGGCGAGAACGGAGAGGTCCCCGAGAGGCGTCCAGCCGGGAGGAGTAGGGAGAGCGACTACGAGGACGGGAATGAAGGCAACCCTCCCGGCTAGGGCTCCGCGCGGAGCGACGCCTAGGGGAAAAAGACGGCCGACGCGAAGAGTGATGGGGCGAAGACCGCCGGTAGCGCGAAGAAGACCGCGGCAAAACCGCAACCAGGCGAGGGGGGCTGGTGGGTGTCCGACGAGAATGATGATGCCGACGACGAGAGTCCCACGGCGAGCGAGATCGCGGCGAATAGGGAGAAGCCCTAGCGTCGTGAGTCCTTGGTCGCGTAGCACTTCGTCTCTGAGAGCCGGGCGCTAAAAGGCGGGCTCCCTGCCGGTAACTTGACTCCTCGTAGGAGTGCGCGGGCGTGAGAGACGAGCGAGAACTGACCGCAGACAAGGGGCGGCGAGGGTCGCGTCCCCTTGGGCCGAGCTCAGGGAGGACGGCACTTGGGGTCTGCAAGGCAGGGTCAGTTGTCCGAACAGTGCTGGGTGTACGCGTCCTAAGCGGCGTCCTATCCATGGGGTCCGTACGGACAAGCTTGGTCCCTGCTCCTGACACACTGGGGGACGCTCGGACGGGAGGGTTACTCACAGGTAACGGCCGGTCCCGCCTGTAAAATCTCCAAAGCTGCGACCACTTCAGTTCTGGCCACGTGGAGCAGAGGTCACAAGAGCGGCCCGAGGCACAGCCAGAGCAAGGGAGGCATACAGCGTGGTTGTCCGTTGGCCACTGGAAGTCGCCGCAGAGGGTGCAGGTCCGCACTTGGCAACTGCAACACACAAACAAACAAGCGTACGAGCGAGAGCACGTGGCCGCGCCCAACAAGGGGAAAGGGGAAACTAAGGTGACAACGTCAACATACCCAAAGTGAACACACAATTCACCCCCCCCCCCCCCCCAAGGTGCGAGTGCCCAGGCACGAGGCCGGCAAGCTAAGAGTCCGGAACGCAGCAACGCTCCGCCAGCACCCGGCGACCCAACGTAACCGCAACAAAAGACGGACAGCCGTCTTGCACAACACGTGTTTCATTGGTCAATCTCTGCATGAAAAACAAAGACAGTTTACGCGCCAGCGCTAGGTATTAAGCGACACGGCGTAGGCCCCAGGGCCAAGCCGAGAAACAAAGCGCGGCGCCAGGTTAGACAATCAAAGGCTGAGAAGTGCTCACGACCGGCGACCCGCTTGGAAGCCGGCCCGGCGAAGGCCAATCAACTACCTTACCTCTCCGCAGCCACAGGGGCGGGGGACGACACCTCCATACCACAACAGCGCCGAAGGCGGGAAAGGAGGCCAACCGAAGAGGCAAGAAGGCAGCAGAGGCAGAAGAAGAAGCAGCCGAAAGAAGGAGCACACCGGGCAAGAGTCCGCAAGCGAAGCAGGTCCCAACACAAGACAAAGACGGGTTCCAAACCGGTCGAATAGTAAGCGAGGCCGGAGGCTAGCAAAACACGTCTGCACTAGACGAGCTAAGTAGACTAAACTGAGTAATCATCACATGACTCGGAACCGGATGGGCAGTCACGGGAGATCACTCTCGGCCCCTCTGGGGGGTCCCCGAGTGCCTCCCGCTTGGTGCAGGGGCACAACGGGTTCCTAGGCTAAAATTGTGAGAGTAAGTAGACACTTCCTATCAGTCATGTCATCGGTAATGTTTTTGAGGAAATAAATGCCAAGAAGAGATGGTCATTGTACGAGATAGATCTTCTTGATCCACCGCAAATGCGGAGGCACATGATGATCTGTACCTCTTGCTGAGATCACTTTCAATAAATTTCCCTGGAACGACGTGGCATGAACGAAAACGTCCGCAACAACGATGCATTGTGACCAGTTCGGCTTATCCGATAGACGTTGTGACTGGTTCGGCTTACCCGATAGACGTTGTGACCGGTTCGGCTTACCGAATAGACGTTGTGACCGGTTCGGCTTACCCGATAGACGTTATGACCGGTTCGGCTTACCCGATAGACGTTGTGACCGGTTCGGCTTACCCGATAGACGTTGTGACCGGTTCGGCTTACCCGATAGACGTTGTGACCGGTTCGGCTTACCCGATAGACGTTCTCGAAGCATTTGCGGAGATGTGGCTGCACAGCCGTGGGATCTCTGGTCTGAGAGAGAATCTCCAGCAGCTCGTCATCGGACAGGAAGTAGAACCGGGGGAAGGCGTTCCGCTTGGTCTCCAGGTACTCGCTGAGGCCTTTCTGCACCTGGTCCAGCAGCTCGTTGCACTCTGTCAGATTCTTCAGAAGCCCGGGCTGCGGGCACAACTCGATCACCTAGCAACACAGGCAATACTGACGAGGTCCCAGCGAGCGTCCAACTGCAAGAGACATAGATCCTCATGAGCCCCCTCTGTCGCGGGAGCTCATGAGGATCCATGTCTCTTGGTAAGACCAATTTGCATTCATCTTCCTTGAACGGTTCAGACTCTTGTTTGCTGAATTAACAAAGATTTCAAAAATACAATCTGCGTTAAATGGCAGTGGCGGAGTTTACATTTTATTTTCTTGCTGGAACCAATTTATAGCCATGTTACTTGGACGGTTGTGGCTTTCGGTCTCACACACACACACACACACACACACACACACACACACGTACCTTTGGTTCTTTGTAAGCTTTCTTCATAACTTTGTGCCAGATGCGCTCCATAGTCTGGTAGCGCTTGGACTCCGTTGGAAGCTGGCGGGTGATGTCGTCAGAGCTAAAAATAGGCTCCAGGTACATCCACGCACGCTGGCACGTTTGCCACTCATCAATCACATCCTGAAATACAACACACCATCATTTCTATTTTACAAGCCAGCCTCAGTATCTCGCGGTACCCGGGAGCCATGTTGTCAGACCATGCTATTCGAGACCGCGTTATTGTAGCGCTTATCATCCAGAATTAAGTTAACCCATTTAACCCTAAGCTCATATTTCCCAAACTTTAGAAGTGTCACTTCCCAACTATGTATCAGTTCCTGGAGATGAATCGAACATGACAATTCGAGGGTAGTGCCAGATTAGTTTGGCGCCGTCAGGCGCCAAGCTGATCTGGCACTACCCTCGAATTATCATGCTCGAGCCGTCTCCTGCTGTAGTGCGCCGCGCCGGGGCTAAATGGGTCAATTTACCTGGGTAGTCCTAAGGGTCTCTTCCCATGTCGTTATTCTCTTCTCGAAAGTGGCCTTGTACGGAGAGAACGACATGGACTGTGTCATCACGATGTGGTCGTCCAGCAGCTGGCTCGTCTCGTCGCTGGTCTTCTGCATGTAGGTGCCAGTGTTCTTGTACGGCTGCACGTCGAAGTACACGTTCTGCCACTCGCGCTCCATCTTGTCCAGCGCCTGGAGACAAGTCACAGGTTAGAAAATAGGATTCGCCTGCAAAGACGCACAGATCCTCATGAACTGCATAACCCTTTAACTGGCCGGGCAGGGCGAACGCTACCCATCTGCAAGAGACATACGAAATCCTCAAAAGCCCCCAGCAGTCGCTGGGGCTGATGAGGATCCCGTGTCTCTTGTTAGCCCTGTGTTCTTTGTGTCCATCTATGGTCCCATTTCATTTCATGTGTGTTGTTCACGCGTAATGCCGGTAGGCGTGCAATGGTTTTTTGTTCACGCGTAATGCCGGTAGGCGTGCAGTGGTTTTTGTTCACGCGTAATGTCGGTAGGCGTGCAGTGGTTTGTTGTTCACGCGTAATGCCGGTAGGCGTGCAGTGGTTTTTGTTCACGCGTAATGCCGGTAGGCGTGCAGTGGTTTGTTGTTCACGCGTAATGTCGGTAGGCGTGCAGTGTTTTTTTGTTCACGCGTAATGCCGGTAGACGTGGAGTGGTTTCGGGCGCGAAATTCGTGATACACACAGAGAAGGCGTTAACTCATTCAGCACGACGCACGTATTCCCCAAATTTTGGAGGCGTCATCTAACGACTATGCACCTGTTGCAGGAGATGGATCGACCATGATAATTCAAGGGCAGTGCCAGATTAGCTTGGCGCCGACAGGCGCCAAGCTAATCTGGCACTACCCTTGAATTGTCATGGTCGACCCATCTTCTGTAGTGCGTCAGGGCTGAATGGATTATAAACATCGTGCAGCTCGCGTGGTCTTGTCCGAAGCCGAAGTTGCCACCTTAACCCCTTCACTGCCAAGAAGATTTTAACACCACCCACTGGCAAGAGGCATAGATCCTCATGAGCCCCCGCAGTTGCTAAGCTGTCTCAATCAATAAATCAAGCAATAAATCTTACGTTCGAACGGTAAAGGTAATGACGTACTCCGAGACAAGATTATTACGACTGAACAAACATTGGTTATTGCGCAATAGAAGAGTTATATATTTTTATTATTATTATTATTATTATTATTATTATTATTATTATTAAGCACAAACACCATTCTGACTGACGTCATCGCTTGCTTGATAAACTTGCTTTATCAGCTGGACAGAATGGGACAACCTTCTGACTGACGTCATCGCCAGTCGATAAACCAAGTTTATGAACTGGCTATGACGTCAGTCAGAATAATATGGTTAAAGACCGACTTACTGTCTCAATAGCGTACTCCTTGCCGGCGACCTCGGCCGTGGTGGAGATGACTTCGACGTGCGCTTGCAGGCCCATGTCCAGACACTTGGAGAACGTCAAGTTGGGTTTGGGCACCACCTTGATGCCCGTCGCGTCCGAGATCTGCGGACAGCGGCAGGTAGTGGCATGATGGAGCTATTCAGATCTGACACACTGACACTACACCAGCTGGGCAGACCATGATAGCTCAAAGGTGGTGCCAGAATAAATTGGGAGGCCGTTAGGTTTGTGAACAACCCTCATGAACGCGAAGCTTCGCAAATCTGCGTACAGCGGTAAAGTACGATTTAATTCCAAGGCCGCATTTCCAAATTTTGGAGGTGTTGCCTAACGACTATGCACCAGATGCAGGAGATGGATTGACCAGATAATTCAAGGGTAGTACCAAATTAGCTTGGCGCCTAATGGCGCCAAGCTAATCTGGCACTACCCTTGAATTATCATGGTCAATCCATCTCCTGCTGTAGGGCGTCGGGGCTAAATGTGTTAACATGTCTGACAAGAGCCGCATCCGAATGCGCGGCATTACAGCTGTCCTTAATTGGGCGAACTCTTGATCGGCAAACCTAGATCGGAGAAGATCGGCGATCTTTTGGTTTGTTTCTTAATTGAGGTTGAACGAACCTAGGCGAACTTCAGCAAACCAGGTTTGCCAGGGTTCTCTTTCTTAACTGAAGTGCTTGATTCGGCGTACTTACTGTCTGCGAAGGTGTTCAAAATGGCTGTCGCTATGCCGCTTCGCGATTTGAACGATGTTTGTTTTTGTACTCCTTGCAGTAGCGATCCCACAAACAGCGTTGCGCCTCCCACAAATCAATAAAAAAAAAATAGGTCTTGTTCTCCGTCCGCCATATTTGTTTGTATCGGTGACTGTCTACTTATCTACAACGCAGAAGATGGTAAAAGTTTTGACCAATCAGAGAAAAGGTTCGCCTTTGTTTGCTCAACACGTTGAGCGAACCTTTTCCGACAGCGAACTATGGTTTGCCGAGGTTCGTGAACTACTTTGAACTAGGTTCGCCGTATCTTTAGATCGTCCAATTAAGAACCAACCAAGTTCGTCCGAGATCGTGAACTGTAGTTCGTCAGAGTTCGCGAACTAAAGTTCGTTTAATTATGAACATGCTTTAAGCCGCGTATCCGAATGCAGCACGTCTCGAATGAGTTAACACTTTAATGGGCCAACTACGATAGCTTAAAGGTGTTGTGAGGTGCCTATCTTGCATGCTTGTCAATGTTCTAGACAATACAAACACGACAGCGACAACATGAAGGCTTGGAGTAGCTGACCATGCCAATGGCCCAAACAAGAAAACGCTACAACAATGACAGGAAACAATAACATGCAGGTTGGTGTCAACTGACCATTGCCCAGTGCCTATCCTTCATGCCTGGGTTGCGCAGTCCCTGTATGAGGGGTATGTAGGGCTTGAAGTCTTCAATTAGACCCTTGATCTCGGTGGCGATGGCTTGTACCGCTGTCAATACAGATAACATAGAAAGTTCGTTGCCGACATTGTCCCGTCGAAGTACTGACAATAATACTAATTTAATAATAATGATGATTATTATTATTATGAAAACGTACCTGACGCCTAACCTACTGAGCTCTAGGCGCCTCACCAAGACTAAATAATAATCATCGTAATGATAATAATAATGCCGCAGGCCAAAAAGATGTAATCTTGATACATGCCTTTCGGCGCCAAAATAATCTGGCACTACCCTTGAATTATCATGGTCGAATCTATCTCCTGCAACTGGTCGATGCATAGTCGTTAGATGACGTCTCCGAAATTTGGGAAATATGGCAATGGGGCTGAATGAGTTAACGAGTTCCGTGTTACAGCAGTAATGAACTATTTCTTAGTGTGACCGAAATTATTTTCCATACACACGCACATGATGAATGGAAAACAGACGCCAGCAAACGAATCGCTGCACGTCTGCTAGCGATAGTGACAACCAGAAAAAAGGACAAAATAAACAAACCCGCTAGTATTTTTCGTCATTATCCGTGATCTAATCACGAGTAGAATTTAGTAATACGCACGATTACACAAAGCATGGATGTTTTCATATTCAGACGAGATCTGCGCGCTTAGTCGATAGTCCGAAAGGCGGTCGTGTGCCAGGCACATGTTTTTGTCTGAACACCGCCATCAGCCGCAAACTGAAGGCCGAGAGGTAACGTTTTGTTTTGGACTGGGTAGTTTTGGACCGAGCTTTGTACTGTGCGCATTACAAACGGACATTGGATTGGATTGGATTGGGTACATACATAATAGTGCGCCAAATTTTGCTTGATATAGTGCCGATAACCGACAGATGATTACTTGATCCAAATCAAAATGTCCTTGTCTGACGACTCGGACATTTTGATTCGGGTCTTGTAATCACATCTGAGTGTTATCGGCACTATATCTGGGTGGGTGGTTGGGTGGGTGGGTGGGTGGGTGGGTGGGTGGGTGGGTGGGTGGGTGAGTGAGTGAGAGTGAGAGTGAGTGAGTGAGTGAGTGAGTGAGTGAGTGAGTGAGTGAGTGAGTGAGTTGGGTTTAGCGCCGAGCAGGCGACTAAGGCCATCTGAGGGCGGGCTACATATCAAGCAAAATGTGGCTCAGTTTAATATAATACAAACTGGAGTGCGTAAAACTGAGGGTGACCTGTATCAAGCGTACCTGGGTGTTCGTGGAAGATCTTGACCGACTTGTGCATGATCTTGTACGCCTCGTTGACGTTGCGCTCGACGTCCTCCGGGTTGATGTTGGTCAAGGGGTCGTGCATCCATCCGTCGTACCAGCGCAGCCAGTCGGACGTGCCAATCCACAGGTTGCGGAACGGCTCGAATTCCTTCATCAGCTTTGCGATCCTGTCGTACTGCACGCAAAGAGAGAAACTATAGTCAGTCTCAGGGTGTTCAGCCCTTCAATGATAGTCAGTCTCAGGGTGTTCAGTCCTTCAATGCCCAGCCAAAGCGAACGCCGCCCAAACGCAAGAGACATTGAATCTCATGAGCCCTCGCTGGCACGGGGCTCATGAGATTCTATACCTCTTGCTTGTGTTGTAAATCAGCGTTCCTTACACTGCGATGGCTGGGGTTCTTTGGCGTTGATTTTACGATGATTTTAGGATTTGGTCACTGGCCGTGAATGGGTTAATGTTGGATTTAGCACTGCACAGTCGATCGCCTCTTTAGCAAAGGTGCGGAGGGAAAAGAAAAGCCAGCGGACGTTGGGCAGGCGAAAAAGGACACGAGAGATTCACAGACTGCAGTAGTGAATCAGCCCAATATTGGCACGATAGAGAAAGAAAAACTCTGGGACGATTTCTGATGGGTGCCGGTGGGGTGAAGCGCGGTGTGGACGCTTCCGAGGGTTGGACGCAGTGGATTAAAAGCCGGCACACGCATGTGATATCCGTGCTTTTTAATCCACTGTTTGCATCAAAATACGTACGATTATGACATGCTTCTGATTTCCGAACAATGTTCATTGATTCATCAGTTTTCTGCGTTAGCCCCAACGCCCCACAGCAGGAGATGGATTGACCATGATAATTCAAGGGTAGTGCCAGATTGGCTTGGCGCCCGAAGGCGCCAAGCCAATCTGGCACTACCCCTGAATTATCATGGTCAATCCATCTTCTACTATAGGAGTTGGGTAACATCTCCAAATTTGGGACATGTGGCCATGGGGCTAAATGGGTTCAGACCCAATAACCGACGAAGCGACTCGTCCGTTTTCTGATTCTGCCGCACTGCGGACACGCCAAACTCACATCTTTCCACGGAAACCACTCACATTGGTCACGTGCATGGCGAAGATGCGTTCTCTGGCGTTGTATAGAACAGCCATTTGCTGACACTCGCGGATGTTCTTGTTGACACGACGCATCTCATTGGCGAACTCGTGGCCCTTCTTGATGTCGTCATAGTTCTGCATGGCGGCCACTTGGATCTGGGAAACGAAAATAAAAAATAAAAAATAAACGTGAGGATCACAGATATAAATGCGGCAGGCGAGAGGAGCTGATCAACATGCGACCTCCACAGATATAGATTGCGGAAAAAGAAAAGTGTACACACAGAGATTTGTACACATGAGTCTGGAGAGCTTCCTCTCCCCCCGCCCCCCCCCCCACCCCACCCCCCCCCCCCCCCCCCCATCCCTTTCCCACATGAATAAGACGGCAAAACGTTCTGCAAAACGACGACAAAAGAATCCTCATGAACCTAACCAGCCTGTAGAGTTTACGAGAACTTGTGATTTTACTGGTTGATGTCATTTCACTGAAGTTGACATGTGTGCTAGGGGAACTACATAGGAAACAGACGGACATCAGTGAAAGTCATGAGGCTGAAGAGTCCTACAGCCGACGTGACGAGTCAGCAAAAGGCACAGATCCTCCTGAGCCCCCGCGAGTGCGGGGGCTCATGGGGATCTGTGTCTCTTGCACACGGCTGCTATACAATGAAACAAATACAGGAAAAAACAATTTCGAATGCGTCTTGGACCTGGGCGACGTTTGTTGATTGCCTTCGCCGGTGTGGCTCCAGGATTGGCTTGGCCAGCCAGACCCGCACCCACAAATAGAAGTCATGCACAATGACCACATCATCGGTTTCGATTACTAATGGAAACAAACAAGCGACAAACCATAAGGTTGGACAGTCGCTCCTCGAAGGCGTTGTGGTCGTGCTCCTGTAATTTCCTGAAGCGCTCCTCGTCCTCCTCCAGGTTGGTCAGGGTCTTCTCCACAAGCTGCTCAATCTTGTACGGCCAACTCAGGGCCTCCCACCTACACATAGGGTAAGACAGTCGCCATCATGATCAACTCAGGGCCTCCCACCTACACATAGGGTAAGACAGTCGCCATCATGATCAACTCAGGGCCTCCCACCTACACATAGGGTAAGACAGTCGCCATCATGATCAGCTCAGGGCCTCCCACCTACACTTAGGGTAAGACAGTCGCCATCATGATCAACTCAGGGCCTCCCACCTACACATAGGGTAAGACAGTCGCCATCATGATCAACTCAGGGCCTCCCACCTACACATAGGGTAAGACAGTCGCCATCATGATCAACTCAGGGCCTCCCACCTACACATAGGGTAAGACAGTCGCCATCATGATCAACTCAGGGCCTCCCACCTACACATAGGGTAAGACAGTCGCCATCATGATCAAACGTACAGGACGGAGGGAGGGGGGGGTGTTTGTTTCGGGTTTGTTTTTGTTTATTTTATTTTATTTTTTTTTAGTTTAGTTTATTTTAGTTTGGTTTGGTTTGCTTTTTTTTTTTTTTTTTTTTTTTTTTGGGGGGGGGTGTTTGTTTGTTTGGTTTTTATTTTTGTTTGTTGTTGTTTGGGGGGGGGTTGTTGTGGGGTTTTGGGGTTTTGGTTTGTTGTTGGTTTATGGTGGGGGTTTTTATTTTGTGGGTTTTTTTTGGGGGGGTGGGAGGGGGGGCGGGTTCGTTTTTTTTAAGTGCATGATTGTACCTAATGGTAGCATTCCCGCTTGCTGCAAGTGTCATGAATTCCCCATAGTAGCTTGAAGCAGCTGTGCCGTGCACAAAAGCCCACATTAAATTCAACGCGTTCAAACAGCAAGGCACACACATACAGCGCAGTCAGGCGAGAAGTAACTGACAGAGCAAGAGAACACGCGAAGACAAAGCAGATCGACGTACTTAATGTTGAAGTCGTCGGTGGTGAGACAGAACTGGAACTCGTCCAGAACTTCGTGATCCTCCTTCAATTTCTCCATGATCTCCTGCACGTATCAACAGAGCCGGCTCTTATCGGCAAGAAACTAGCGTGAAATGTTGTCACAGGAGTCTATCGCTATCTCACTGCGCCCTGGGACGAAATTATCATATTTTGGAGATATCCTGTGAGGTCTACATAACAAGTCTAGAGGCAGATTGACCGTGATAGTTAAAGGATGGTAATGACAATTCAAGGGTGATATTGGAATAGTTTGGCGCATTCACCCTCGAATTATCATGGTCGATCTGTCTCGAGAATTGTGATGTAGACCTCACTTGATATTTCCACAATATGACAATCATGTCATGTCGTGACTTTATGGGTTATTCTAGGCTTGTAGCATTGTACGTGTGGACCGCTGACAGATGAAAGGGCGAGTGGATAGATAGGCACATCTGTAAGCTTGCTGGATGAGCGATTGCTTTCAATCAAAAACCAATGGGGAGGCATGCGCTGGTCAATACACTGCAGTGCATGCGCCACGTCAAAGATCTGTTTGTCAGCTTGCCCATCGCTGACCGATTTCCCTTGGCGCGCGTCGTTTAGTGGCTTGGTGAATTTTCCATCGACCTTTCTGAATGAAAATTGATTTCCCTGATGCGGGTGAGCAAGCAAGCAAACAAACAAACAAACGACAAAAATACACAGGCTGTCACTTCTCAAACCCTCTTTACCTGGTGGTCCTTGATTTTTTCCGGAATGGTCCTGATCCAGTCCCTCAGCTCCACAACCTCCTCGATGCAAGGCGGCTTGTCATACAGTCGGCGGCTCACAGTCTTCATCGCGTCGCTCGCCTAGTACAACACACACAGCACCCTCAAACATAGTTGGCCCGCGCCCAACGGTGACGACGTCATCCCGGCGGACTTTCGCGCACTGAGGGCCACGGTACACAGTGCCGTTTCCGTACTGTCCAGTCTCTTAGCCATAGTCAGTCCCAGGCATCCCCTAATATTTCAATCCCTAAAAAACACTACCGCCCACCAGCTGCACATTTGCCATGCACAAAATAACAATAAAAACAGCACATTGACAGTCTCATTTCTTGGCTATGAACCTGATTCCTTACCAACCCCACACCCAAGCACAGCTGAAATCAGCGTGCCCCTCAAATCACTACGTCAATGGCAACTCAACATAGCCCAAAATTTTCCACTGGATAAGCTCAGGATGGTATGAATCAAAGCACCAAACATGTCTCCTCTCATCTAACCAAACATTTCCAGCAAATTCCAACATTCAGCCCTACTACAAATTTTTAAACAAGGCAAAAATTATTTTTAAAAACACCGGTCCTTGCACTGCCTGAACTGGCCAAATTTGACTATGTAATATGACCTGAGGGGAGCAGGCGCATTCCAGGTCGACATTCTAGTATATGTGGATGGGATGATGGACGGGCAGTCGGTCGGACAGAGACAGACTGATGGGTGGGGTGAAAGTCCTGCGCTACCAACATCCAAAGGGTTAAAAGGGTTGCAGGCACAGCGTGTGCGCAAGTCTGTAATCGGCTTGAACAGTCGACGAGAAAATGCCAACAGTGCAGTATAACAAGAACGACGGAAGACAGACGACCGACGACAAAATGAGGATGGGCGGACAACCACTGGCTCAGTACATAGACTCACTTTAGCTCATTAAATCCTGAGGATAAAATGATCAATTTTTTTAGACATCATTTCAGATCCGCGTCTAAGTTCTGGATACAGCTCGACCATGATAGTTCAAGGGTGATGTCAGAATAGCTTGGCGCCGACAGGCGCCAAGCTATTCTGACACCACCCTTGAACTATCATGGTCGATCCACATCCTGCCGCAGCATGTCAGGGCTTTATGGGTAAGCTATCGCACGCGAGCTAAGTGCTTACTTCATCGGCCATGATCCTGAGCTCTGTGGCCAGCTGCTCTAACAGAGCGTGAGAGACGGCCTTGCTTTTTTTGAGCAGGTTCTGTTTGACGGTTTCCGTGTTGATGTGGTAGAGGCCGATCACGATGTGGGACGGGAGGTCTGCTAGAAGGTCGTCATAGTCTTTCAGGTTTTCCCGCACCAGTTTGCGGATGTCGTCTGCCGTGTGTGGCTTGCTTTTCAACTCTCTGCACGCGAATAGATAACAGTGATGACCTTTACTGCGAGAAATGAAAAAACAGAGGTGACACAGTGAAAATGAAAAGTCGCCATGCTTGTCCACGTGTCAGCATCAGCAACTGGCTACGGCTTGTTTTGGAACTGTCTGCGCAAGATGATAATAAAAACAGCAGCAATAATAATAATAATAATAATAATAATAATAATAATAATAATGAATATAATGATAATAATAATAATAAAATATAATAATAATAATAAGAAGAAGAAGAAGAAGAAGAATATAAAAATAAGAATAAATAATAATAATAATGATGACAATAACAATAATAATGAAGTGAATGTTTTAATAATAATAATAATAATAATAATAATAATATAATAATAATAATAATGGCCTATTTATATAGCAAAGAAGTACCCAACGGAGAAAGAAACACGCTTAGAAAAAACGGTACAACACAATTTATTAATATTTCGGGTAAATACCCTTTGTCAAAATAGACAAACAAACAGAGACATTATTTGCTACTTATCTTCAGATGCAGAAGGAATGTGGCAACTCTAACTTTATATAGCGCTTATCCTATAATAAGCTTTTTGATGCTAATGAGTTGAGAATGATGGCGATCCCAGTAATAAGAAGGTCGCTGAGCCGACGTCAGGCTTCGCTGACCTAGCACACGAAAAGCCTGTGGCTATTCAAGATTCAAGATATTTATTGTCCGGACAAAAGGGATATTCCTGTTACAGCTCACATATCATAAAAGAAACAGGTGAAAGGATTAGTAAGAAACAGCATCATAACTAAGACCGATACACATATAAACACTATCACATTCTAACTACACATCACACACAACATCAGTGTCAGCCAATTCATTTAACCCTTTGGGTGTCGGTAGCGGTTTTAGTCGCGATGATTCCGGCAGGAATCATCGCGACTTAAATCGCTACCGACACCCAAAGGGATAAGGCTGTTCTTAATTAAAGGAACCTTAGTCTGCAAACTCTAACGATCTAGAGTTCACAATGTCGGGCGAACCAGGTTGGTTCTTAACTGGACGATCTAAAGATACCGCGAACCTAGTTCGAAGTAGTTCACGAAACTCGGCAAACCATAGTTCGCTCAACTGTAGGAAAACGGCGTTCGCTCGACATGTCGAGCGATCCAAGGCGAACCTTTTCTCTGATTGGTCAAACCTTTTACCCTCTTCTGCGTTGGAGATAAGAAGATACTCACCGATACAAACAACTATGGCGGACAGCGATATTTCACTCGTGCGAAGAACAAGACTTATTTTTATTGATTTGTGGAAGGCGCAACGCTGTTTGTGGGATCGCTACTGCAAGGAGTACAAAAACAAGAATCGTTCAAATCGCAAAGAGGCATAGCGGCAGCCATTTTGAACACATTCGCAGACAGTACGTACGCCGAATCAAGCACTTCAGGTAAGAAAGAGAACCATGGCAAACCTGGTTTGCGGAAGTTCGCCTAGGTTCATTCAAACTCAATTAAGAAACAAACCTAAAGATTGCCGATCTTCTCCGATCTAGGTTTGCCGATCAAGAGTTCGTCCAAATAAGAACAGCTCTTAAACATCACATTGAACATCACATAATATGCGGCACATAATTTAGGGTCTTGCTTACACAACACAAACAGCTTTCAGAGTCTGAGCGGCCGGTGGCGGACTTACTCGATATATTTCTTGGTGTCTAGATTGAAGAGGTTGCGATAGCGCTCGTACTCGTGGGCGTAGGCCAGAGTGGGGACGAGCGACTTCCGGATCAGTCGGCGGATCGTCTCGCGCATATCCACTATCTGGGGCTCAAACTTGCCCACCGCCTCCAGGTGGGGCGTGCCCCACCAGCGGATGTTTTCCATCACAAACTGCACGACACACACAAACGAAACGCGTACAGAATAACCAGTACCGCTTGCGGGAATACTTCTCATGTACGCCACATGTACACGAATAGAATAGAGCCACAAGAACTAATCTATTCAAATGAGATTACTCATTAATTAATTGATTACTTAATCAAACTTCAAATATAAACAATTTGAATTTCCGAAACTTCAGCTTGAGCTTGTCCTTAGCACTACGTGAATCTTCTGTGTTTATGTGCAGTGTGTGAGTGAATGCGCGTGATTCACGTGAGCGTGATCGCTGGGTTCAGTTCCCGGCGGCGCTTTGAACCGATTTTCAATTGGGATAAAGCGCCTATTTAATGCGCCGATTCGATTTGATTTTAGAAGTGTACTTGTGGCGTATAGACCCGCTTGGGGAGTACGCAACAAGTACTCTTCTGTTCAAATGAGATGCTTAGCATATCATTTGAATAGAAGTATACTTGTAGCGTATAGAACCACTCGGGGAGTACGCCACAAGTGCACTTCTATTCAAATGAGATTACTCATTTGAATAGAAGTGTGCTGTGGCGTATAGACCCACTTGGGGAGTACGCCACAAGTACTCTTCTATTCAAATGAGATGCTTAGCATCTCATTTGAATAGAAGTATACATCTGGCGTATAAAACCACTCAGGGAGAACGTCACAAGTACTCTTCTATTCAAATGAGATGCTTAGCATCTCATTTGAATAGAAGAGTACTTGTGGCGTACTCCCCAAGTGGGTCTATACGCCACAGCACACTTCTATTCAAATGAGTAATCTCATTTGAATAGAAGTGCACTTGTGGCGTACTCCCCGAGTGGTTCTATACGCTACAAGTATACTTCTATTCAAATGATTCAAGTGGCGCATTCCCCAAACGCAGGAGCAAAACGCATAATTATGTGATATGTGTAATACTAATAGCAATGTGATCTGTAAGCTGTGACCGCATTGTGTTTATGTGTGGCTATATGCTATTTATATGTGTATTGGTTTTAAATATTTTCCTACTGAGACAAGACTGTGTAATTTCCCATTTAATGGTATTAATATATTTTTTTAAATCTTTGAATCTTTAAAACAAAGAGCGACAACAAATTCTCCTCGCACATTCTTGTTAGACATTTGCACCCACCATCTACGCTTGCAACTTGCTTTTGCCTTATAATTGTGGTTTTTGAGACCAATCGACGTTTTACATCATCATCTAACCAGCAGAAAATGTACTGTCAGCACATTTTTCGTTTTTGACAATCAAACTAATTTGAAATGCAACGCCAATTTCGAACAAAAATGAGAGAAATGCTGTTCTTTTTAACGCGATAAAATGTCTGCCTGTTAACTCATTCTACCCCAGACACACCACAGCAAGATAAGGATCGACCATGATAGTTCAAGGGTGATGTCAGAATAGCTTGGCGCCTATGGGCGCCAAGCTATTCTGGCATCACCCTTGAACTATCATGGTCGATCTGTGTCCTGCACTGCAATGCAGTCATCAGAGGACAACGGCAAAATTTAAGGATTTCGGTGTTGGGGTAGAATGAGTTAAGTTGGAATTCACGTTGAGATGGTCGTTGCGTTTCTTTTGGACGATCATGTTTACAGCGACAGACAGTGTTTGCTACTAATCACAGGTACAAAGACAGACACTACGAGTGTTGGTTTCAAACGGCAAATCTGCCAAAATCTATCCCTGATCAACTATTGGAATTACAGCACTGAATATACTGACAAACAAAAGAAATGGGACATTTTTGGAATCATGAGAAACACTCGCATTTTCTTTCGCTCGTCAGTGCAGTTTAGAAATCATACCTACATTTACCCATTTTTGACATTACATCAACCCAACAGTCATCACACACACACACACACACACACACACACACACACACACACACACACACACACTAACACCCATAATAGCAAAAGGTCTTCGGGCCCACGACGGCATGGCCCGGGATAATCTTTGCAAAATCAAATACTGCGCCATTTCCCAGTAGGTGAGTCAGTTACAGAGTTGTCATTTCGCAAACGATCGTCCCATGCCTCCACAGCGGCACGGCACGCGCACGCACGCACGCACCCTCTCCATTTGCGGCACGCTGTTTGTGGCCATGATGGCCTTGTCGAAGAGCGTCATCAGGCACTCCTCGAACCGCTCCAGCTTGGTGCTGAACGCCACAGTCTGCGAGTCCATGACCAGCTCCATAACAAACAGCGCGATGCGCTTGGGCCTGCACAAACACACCACAGCCCTCAGATAAATGGATAATGAGATGCGTTACTCCAGCTAAGCTCTTCAAAATCTCTCTCACCGGCTCTAGATCAGCTAAGCGTCACTTTTGGGCGTCGGCAATGAGAGTCGTTAACACGTGCTATGTTGCTGAAAAAAAGACTCCCAGACGGGCAGAGTCACTTTCCTCAGTAACAAAAGGTCTTCGGGCCCACGACGGCCGCAGTGGGCCGGCGCACGGCCCACTGCGCGGCCGTCGTGGGCCCGAGAACCTTTGCTTACTGAGTGATACGCAAAGTGATACGTTACCAATAAAAGCTAACGCAGTCTGTGTGTCCATGACTAGCTAACAACAAGGGGGGTGTAGAACTAAGTCGTTGAAAATGACCCACGCCAGATAAACTAAGCGTCACTTTGGGGTAGGCAATGAAGCACGTCACTCGAGCTGAGTTGTTGACAATGCCTCACGCCAGATCAACTGAGCGTCGCTTTGGGGTAGGCAATGAAGTACGTCACTCGAGCTGAGTTGTTGAAAATGACTCACGCCAGATCAACTGAGCGTCACTTTGGGGTAGGCAATGAAGTACGTCACTCGAGCTGAGTTGTTGAAAATGCCTCACGCCAGATCAACTGAGTGTCACTTTGGCGTAGGCAATGAAGTACGTCACTCGAGCTGAGTTGTTGAAAATGACTCACGCCAGATCAACTGAGCGACACTTTGGCGCACGCGTTGAGATACGTTACTCGAGCTGAGTTATTGAAAAATGACTCCTACACGGCACGGCCAGAGTCACTTTGGCGAACTAAAAGACATACGTTATTAATAACAGCTTACACAGTCTTTGTATGTCTGTTGTTATTGTTTCAGGCCAAAAGGTGACTGTCAAGCGTGTAGAATGCAGAGAAGAACCTAACGGAGAAAGAAACACGCTTCGAAAAACAGTTACAACACAATTTATTAATATAAACTACAGTTGTCACCTTCCTTTCTTTGCTGACAAGATAAGTAGGAAGTGAATTCAATACTTGTTGTCTATCTTTAAAAAAGAAATATTAATAAACTGTGTTGTAACTGGTTTTTCAATGCGTTTTCTCCATTGGGTTCTTCTCTGTTGTTATTGTTTTTGTTGTTGTTGTTGTTTTGTTGTAGTTGTCGTCGTCGTCGTTCTCGCTCTTCTCGTGTTCTTTTGTTTGCCGTTTTGAACAGGTGCTAATCTTACCTGTGTTCATGAAATAAAGAATCCGTTAGGGATTCCCACAAGAGGCGATTTTTTGCGGCACTCTGTTGACAACCTGCTTCACCGCCGTGACTGAACACACTACGGGATGTGGTTTGCCTTTGACCGCGGCCAGACTGTCTCCTTTGACAGCCCTGAGAACCGACCGTAACTTTCATGTAATTCTCCTCTGTTGCAGAGCTCTTTTCCAACACTTGCATGCATGGGCACAAAGTCGTTTCAGCAAGAGGCATAGATCCTCATGAGCCCCCGCAACTGCGGGGGCTCATGAGGATCTATACCTCTTGCAGTCGTTTTCTTCTCGGCCTTGAACACGTTGTCTAAGCCGAGTACCTGAACGGGCTGTTGATGAGGTCTCTCCCCCAACTGTAGGTCTCGTCCAGTGCCACCATAGTGTGACAGGCATCCATAATGAGCTGCGTGAAGGTTATCAGCGAGTCCTGCACCAGGAAACGCAGCGAGTCCTGAACACAGACATGCGCACACAACTATTACTCTGATACTCACAGGCCAAATAGGTCAGGCTAGCGCTGTTAGAAATAGTGCACACACCGAGGGGAACTACTCAGCGCTAGACAAACAAACGGTTTACTCTGATACTCACAAACCAAATAGGTCAGGCTAGCGCTGTTAAAAATAGTACACACACAGAGGGGAATTACTCAGCGCTGGACAGACAAACGGTTAGGTCCCCCTGCCTAAGAGGACCTGACCGTTTGTCTATCCAACGCTGAGTAATTCCCTTTGGTATGTGTACTATTACTCTGGTGTCGAAGATAAATCGTCTGCTTGTTTGTATGATCATGTGGCTGGGTGTGGTACCCTGGCTCCATAAAAATGTTTGCTGGTGAGTGGTTTTTGACCTGACAGCTCTAAACCGTAAGATCCAAAATCACAGGCCAATACACCTAGCTACCGGTCACATAAAGCTAAGCTACATCCTCTGGCCAGCAGGTTCCTTCACTTGTCGACTAAACCTTGACGACTAAAACAACGCAGAGGAAACAAAGCGAAAGTAGTCGATTCTCTTTTCGTACAGTGGATATAGGATCTTAACTCACTCAGCCATGACGCACTGCAGCAGGAGATGGATATATCGTGATAATTAAAGGGTAGTGCCAGATTAGCTTGGCGCCTTCAGGCGCCAAGCTAATCTGGCACTACCCTTGAATTATCATGGTCGATCCATCTCCTGCAGCAGGTGCAAAGTCGTTAGATGACGCCTCCAAAATTTGGAAAATACGTGCGCCGGGCTGAATGAGTGAACCCCTAGAAAAGCAAACGCGAGCTAACCGCAAGGGACACAGATCTCCTTCAGCCACCCGCACATAGGATGCGCGGGCTCATGAGGATCTGTGCCTCCTGCTGACGCCACTTTCTCTCCGTGTTTGGCGTTGAACTCACACAGATTTAACTCGTTCGCGGCCAGCCGCATCCGGATGCGGCTGGCCGCGAATGAGTAAGGAAACACAGACTGCATGCACTGGCAGCCGGAAGGAGTTGGCCGGTTGCTAGGGCTCACCTGCATCATAAACTTGATGGTCTCCATGTAGACCTTGAAGGGGGACTGTTGGTAGATATGGAAGCGGGGCTGGTGGATGTCGTACCATCCTTTGCCCACCGTCACCATGGTGCCCCGGATGTGCGCTCGGATCGTAGCTATCCAACTGTCCTTCAGGAACAGCGACGTCTGAAACAGAAGTTGATCCTGCATCACCGTCTGGTCAAAGGCAGAGTGGGCTGGGACCCTGTCCGTCCGCCGTTATTTGGCAAAGAAAAGAGAATTTATTGCTTTGTGTTTTCAAGTTTTAAAAAAATAAAAAAATAAAAAAATGAAAATAAAAAAATAAAAACATTGGCATGTGTCTTGGTGTCAGTTACCAAAGACTAAAATAATATCACACTAATTATGACACACAACTAATAATCACAGCATACGTAAGGATGCAAACATAACATATAAAACTGTTACCACCGCAACCATCACAATATAAACGAGTTATTCTGGCCAGGCAAACGATGATAATCTGGTAATAAAAACTTGATTAACCCTTCAGTCCCGACGCCCTACAGCAGGAGATGGTGTCGACCTTGATAATTGAAGGGTAGTGCCAGATTAGCTTGGCGCCTGTTGGCGCCAAGCTAATCTGCCACTACCCTTGAATTATCATGGTCGATTCATCTCCTGCAACTGGTGCATAATCGTTAGATGACGCCTCAATAAAATTGGGAATTAGTGCCGTGGGGTTTAATGACTTAATAACAATCATTAAAAGTTCTCCCTCTCTCTCTGTCTCTGTCTCTCTGTCTGTCTGTCTGTCTGTCTCTCTCTCTCTCTCTCTCTCTCTCTCTCTCTCTCTCTCTCTCTCTCTCTCTCTCTCTCTCTCTCTCTCTCTCTCTCTCTCTCCTCTCTCTCTCTCTCTCTCTCTCTCTCTCTCTCTCTCTCTCTCTCTCTCTCTCTCTCTCTCTCTTCCAAATAAAAAGTCCTCGGAGCCTGATGACATCAGCCCGAAAATACTTAAACTGTCCCTCCCATACATTGTAGAATCTTTAACTTATATTTATAATCTCTGTATCCAGCATAACACTTTTCCTAACGAACTTAAATATGCCAAAGTAATTCCACTTCCAAAAACAAAAGATCGTTCTGACCCTAATAATTATCGACCTATTTCTTTATTATCTGTTTTGTCCAAACCACTGGAAAGGCACGTTCATAAACACCTGCTTGCTTACTTAGAAAACCGTAAGCTCCTCCACCCTTTCCAATCCGGATTTCGTCAGCAGCATTCATGTCACACAGCACTTACACGCCTTGTTGACACATGACTCGAGGGTATGAATAAGTCACAGTTAACAGGGGTAGTCTATCTAGATTTTAAGAAGGCTTTTGATCTGATTAACCATACTATCCTGAGTGCTAAGCTTCACACATACCTTAATAACGGAGACGCAGTTGCTTTTTTCACATCTTACCTTACTAAAAGAAAACAAAAGTTCTTGTTCATGGCTCATACTCCTCTCTCAAAGATGTAAGCTTCGGTGTGCCCCAAGGGTCTGTACTGGGCCCCCTACTGTTTTGCTTATTTATCAATGATTTGCCTCTACATATTACGTGCCAAGATGTACAATGCGACCTTTTTGCTGACGACACCTCAGTTCATACTACTAGTAAAGATATACAGGTAATTTCTGACAACCTACAACAAAGTCTTCATCAAGTATCAGCTTGGTGTATAAACAATTCTATGGTTGTTCATCCAGCCAAAACGAAATCGATGGTAGTCGCCACGCGCCAAAAACAGCAGATAACGCCTCTATTACTTAACCTTTCACTTAAAGGTAGTCAGGTAGAACAGGTAAATGAACATCGAGTACTGGGGATTACAATCGACAGTCAGCTAAAATGGCAAGCTCATACAGACGCCTTATGCAAAATAGTAGCCAAAAATCTCTTTATGTTATCAAAACTGAAATATTATACTGATTCAGATACCCGTAAACTATTTTATAACGCTCATATACGTTCTTATATCGATTACGCGTCAACGGTATGGGATGGATGTAGTGAGGTCCATTTAAAGAGACTCAATTCCCTACACAGACGAGCGGCCAAAATAATCTGCCCTGATCCACACCTAAGCGCTGAAGAAAAGCTCTCAATAGCAGGTCTCCTGCCTCTTCAAGGTCATTTTAAATATAACAAAGCAATCTTTATGTTCAAAGTGTGGAAACGCAAAACACCTGAGTACATCTCCACTTTGTTCCGTAAGTCTGAGTCCAAGCTTGGAAATATCAGAAAGCTTTTCATAGTACCTAAACCAAGGATCGATCTATATAAAACTAGCTTATCCTTCTCAGGGGCAATTATCTGGAATGCACTTCCCGACCATGTAAAATCCACCTCCTCGCTAGCGTGTTTTAAAAAAGTGTCTCTGCAAATACTTTGTGGATCACCCGTAGGGATGCCTTAACCACTTGTATTATATGTTTCTTTTTATGCTGCGTCCAATTTATTTTCAATTAAGTCTGTTATCCTTTTCATTATCATTTGGAATACTTAGCTCTGTCTATGTGTGAAGGGGGGCGGGTGGGGTGGGGGGTGTCTGTGAGTCTATGAGTATGTCTGTCTATGTGAACAGTGTTGTCATCTGTTTGCAAGAATTATGTTTACTTATATGTATGTATATTTGTAGTTAGTCTTGTAGTTGTTAGCAACGGCAGGTTTGTAAAATGGCTGTGTCGATGACGATGTCAATGCCTAAACCGTTGTAAAATAAAGTTTCATTGATTCATTGATTCTCTCTCTCTCTCTCTCTCTCTCTCTCTCTCTCTCTCTCTCTCTCTCTCTCTCTCTCTCTCTCTCTCTCTCTCTCTCTCTCTCTCTCTCTCTCTCTCTCTCTTTCTCTCGCAAAAACACGCACGCACGCACGCACGCACACACACACACACACACACACACACACACACACACACACACACACACACACACACACAAACACAAGTAAACTCTAAAATATCATTTTCATGCTAAATAGTAAGCAAATTAAACACGGCGAATGGGCAAGCCTCACTGATTCAATTATACGCTGACTGACTGTACACATTCCGACAAGTTCCGATAAAGCCAGTATGTTCATAAATTGTTTCCCATTATTATGTAAAAATGAAAATTTCGCTTATCTAAAAAACAATATTTAAAAAAAACACGCACATATTGTTTTGTCAAATAACGACAGCTTGATAGTAAGGAAAGTCAGATGGTTGCACCCCTTTAGAGTAAGGACAAAAGGGCCTGTTATGTTGGTTCCCCGGATCATTGCGGCATGCGTCCTCATAGCAGCTTCACTGCAAGTAGCGGATAGTAACTCAAACTGTGGATGTCATTGAGGCAAATCCTTACGGGTAAGAGGCGTATTTCCTCTTGAGGGACTCATGCGAAGATGGAGCGAGTTGGATGACTGAATCCCCGGAATCTTTGAAGCCCGTGAAATGTTCGACATACCTGTGGTTTCGGAATAACCGCTGTTATCAACGTCCTCGTACACACTGTCTCAACCTTTCCAGGCTCAGGATGTATCCAAGAAGGACAGCAACAACAACAACAAAAACCAAAACAAAACCAAAAAAGTCTTTCGGGGGGAAAAACAAACAAACAAAACAAAACAAAAACAAAACAATTTACCTCTGTGACTACAGACAAATAGATACGTTTGCTGTGCTTGTCATGACGACGCAAGTCTGACATACCTGAGTGGAGGCATTGGCCTGTGACTGCTCAAAGTCTTCAATTTTCATGGGCTTGGGAGTGGGAAAGTAGAAGAGCGACATGTTCTGGGCCACTCGGTTACACTCGTTCCGTATCTTCACCATGGACGCGATGGTCTCGGCGTGTGGAGTCATCGTGTACTTGAACACCAGCTTCGCGCGCTGCTCTTCAAACGGGTAATCGGGCACGTCATGGTACCGCGCTAGAACACCACACAGATGGGGTATACCCCCAGTAACAACACGTCTGCGGGCACGTCATGGTACCGCGCTAGAACACCACACAGATGGGGTATACCCCCAGTAACAACACGTCTGCGGGCACGTCATGGTACCGCGCTAGAACACCACACAGATGGGGTATACCCCCAGTAACAACACGTCTGCGGGCACGTCATGGTACCGCGCTAGAACACCACACAGATGGGGTATACCCCCAGTAACAACACGTCTGCGGGCACGTCATGGTACCGCGCTAGAACACCACACAGATGGGGTATACCACCAGTAACAACACGTCTGCGGGCACGTCATGGTACCGCGCTAGAACACCACACAGATGGGGTATACCCCCAGTAACAACACGTCTGCGGGCACGTCATGGTACCGCGCTAGAACACCACACAGATGGGGTATACCCCCAGTAACAACACGTCTGCGGGCACGTCATGGTACCGCGCTAGAACACCACACAGATGGGGTATACCCCCAGTAACAACACGTCTGCGGGCACGTCATGGTACCGCGCTAGAACACCACACAGATGGGGTATACCACCAGTAACAACACGTCTGCGGGCACGTCATGGTACCGCGCTAGAACACCACACAGATGGGGTATACCCCCAGTAACAACACGTCTGCGGGCACGTCATGGTACCGCGCTAGAACACCACACAGATGGGGTATACCCCCAGTAACAACACGTCTGCGGGCCCACTGCGGCCGTCGTGGGTCCGGGGACCTTTGTTTACTGGTTAGTGATGTAATAATGCACTGTCACTGTCCTTTCTTCGTCGATCTATTTCCTGCAACTAATACTCAGTTGTTACTGAAACACTTCACACTCGCTGCCATGGAGAAAAAAAATCTGACCTGAAGTATTCAGCGACCTGATACCGCGCTAGAAGAGAACCCAGATGGTGTGACCCGACACTACCATAGAACTGCACGTCTTGGCCAATCCATTTCTTCCAACTGGTCATTAACGCATTCTACCCCAGACACACCACAGCAAGATATGGATCGACCATGATAGTTCAAGGGTAATGCCAGAATAGCGTGGCGCCTATGGTCGATGGTCGACCTGCGTTCTGCACTGCAATGCAGTCTTCAGAGGACAGCGGCAAAATTTGGGGGACGTCGGTGTTGGGGTACAATGAGTTAACCCATTCACTGCTACTGACGATGCCGTTCGCCGGAAAAGACACCGCATGAATACGCGTCATTTGTATCGTCAATAGCAGTCAAGGGGTTAAAAGAACCATCCCAAATGCAGGGACTTCGGCATTAACCCACTGCGGTCGAAATTCCAAATCCGGGAGTTATCCTCTGAAGATGGCATTAGAGTTCAGACGGAACGAATGATAGTTGAAGGGGTGGTGCCAGCTTAGCCTGGCGCCTAAAGGCGCCAGGCTATGCTGGCACCACCCCTTCAACTATCATGGTCAATACGTCCTTCGTTGTAAGGGTATCGAATTATATGGGCTGGGTTACTGTTATCAAAACACGCCATCATTCCAATTGCCTAGTACACATACGGCCAAGGAGAATTACTAAGCGCTGGAAAGACAAAAGGTTAGGTCCCCTGCCCTCTCCTATTAGTCACCCAATCGTCAGCCCCACAGAAAAATTAGGGAATCTGTTACATACCTGCGTATTTTTCTGTGGGCTGGTGACTGGATGCACGCTAGGAGGGGGCATGTGATCTAACCGCCGGTTTGTCTGTCTAGCGCTGAGCAATCACCTGTGGTGTAGGTACTTACTACTAGTTCTATTTCTATTAGCACTGTTTGGTTTGTGAATATGCCAGTTACCTGTCTGAGGGACGGGCCACTCGAACTTCTTGGGCAGCGTGACGTAAGCAAACGTCTCGGGGTATTTCTCGACCACGACTCCTAGGGTCTGACGGTTCATGCTGCGTTTGTAGTCAATCTTCACCTCTTCCTCCAAACGCTTCATCAAAGCGTCTACCCTGAAAAGAAAGACCGGAGGCGGAAGTGACACAAGAAAGAAGTGAAATTCACCTATAGCGGGTCGAACATACAATTAAATTTACCCTAACTCTAAATTAAAATGATCTCAACCCTCATTGTTTGCAAGGGACAAAACTCTGCAATGCGAATGTCCACAATTGCCGCGGCAATTTTGGAATTTGCTTAACATCTCTTCATAGATGAGAAGAGACATGTTTGGTGCTTTGATTCATACAGTCTTGGCTTAACCAACGGACTATTTTTGGCCTAGTTTGAGTTGCCAAGCGGATGGTGATTTGAGGTGTGTACCAGTTTTGGCTGCGCTTGTATGGTACAGAATCATGTTGATAGCCAGGAAATGAGACGGGTGATGTGTTTGTTTGTTTGTTGTTGTTGCTGTTGTTTTTTGGCAAATGTGCAGAAAGTGGGCGGTAGTGTTGTTTAGGGGATTGAAAAATTACGGGATGACTGGGACAGATAAGACTGCAGGGGAGGCCTACTGTGTACTATGGCCTGTCAGAGGCACCACATTCCATATGTGACATAGACCAGAATCTGGTTTCATGTAACCATATCATTGAGTTTGGGCGTTTGCAGTTGGAAAACTGAGAAAATCATGAAAATTTTGAAATTTTGCCCAAAAATCGCTTCGTTTGCAGTTTTATAAGCGTTTTTGCATGTTTTGCGTCGCAACACCCAATTTACCTGCACTGTGATCCATGTTTACTGTGTTTGTTCATTTATTTTTGATCTTACAGAGGGTCATGAGTCTGGCCTTCGACCTTGAGCTGTGACCTTTGACCCTGACCTTGAAAGGGGTGGGGTTTGGGGCGTTCAGTTTGCTAAATGCATTGAAAAAATGCACTCATTCAGGTATTGAAGTTGTGGGGGGTTGGGGTGGAGGAGTGGGGGGAGGGGGTTAAGTTCAAATGTTAAGATCTTGATAGATGAGAAGAGACATGTTTGGTGCTTTGATTCATACTAGTCTTGACTTAACCAGCGGACTCTTTTTTGGCCTAGTTTTAGGTGCCAAGCGGATGGTGAATTGAGGTGTGTACCAGTTTTGGCTTTGCTTGGATGTAGGGTTGGTACAGAATCATGTTGATAGCCAGGAAATGAGACGGGTGATGTGGGTGGGTTTTTTTTTTTTTTTTTTTTTTTTTTTTTTTTGATTTTGTGCATGGCAATTGTGTACAAAGTGGGCGGTAGTGTTGTTTAGGGGATTGAAAAATTAGGGGATGACTGGGACAGACAACGACTAAGGCATTTTAACAGATGGGACTGCAGGAGAGGCCCACTGTGTACTATGGCCCTGGACATTTTGCACTGGCGAGGTTTGTCCCTTGGAAAAAAATGGAGGGTTGGGGTCATTTATATGCAGCGGGAAAGTGAGCATTGGTTTCATTGAAAATTCGTAGAATATTCGGCGCGGTGTAACCCTTTCAGCGGAAACAACCTACAGCAGGAAACTGATTGACCATGATAATTCAAGGGTAGTGCCAGATTAGCTTGGCGCCTACAGGCGCCAAGCTAATCTGGCACTACCCTTGAATTATCATGGTCAATCCACCTCCTGCAAGTGGTACATAGTCGTTAAGTAACACTTCCAAAATTCGCGGGAAATGCGCCCGTGGCGCTAAAACTTTGGTTCATCCCAATACTAGAACAGTAGCAGTCATATCGATCGTGTTCACACGCAACCTAGTAATTAAACATTTAGTGTTTTAGGTGAAACGACGCCTCTTGCGAACACCACTTTTTATCCATGTGGATGGTTAGGAAATAACCGATTTCAGACACACAATGTACGTCCGCAGACCATTAAAGGGTTAAAAGTCCCCGGAAAGTTGTACACACAAGCTCTGTGGCTCGTACAATTTCAGCACTCATCGTCTGTGTTCCCGCAAAGAGCAAGTCAGTGTAGGTGAACGTACATCGTCAAATGTTTTTGTAAACTGCGGATTTAAGACAGCATCATATTGTGGTTTGTAGACAATGAAAACAAAACCGGAAGTCGTGCCGTTATTAGTAAAGTAAACGCCGTTAGTGAGTCTTTGCAGGTGTCATTGTCGAAAATTACGACAGTGACTATAAATTAGTGTATGTGGTAGTGTATTTACTTACAGTTCAGGGTGTCTGCGAATGCCGGGTGTGGACAGTGTCCATTTTTCTATACGTTTCCAAGAGGCCTCCGTCAAGTCTTCTATCCCGTCCATCGGCATACAGTCCACGTACAGATTGTATCTGCAGGGAGGAAACAATATTGTATACCTAGGACACAGTGGCAGCCATACATCTGGAAGAGGCATAGACCCTCATGAGCCCCCGCAGTCGCGGGGGCTCGTGAGGGTCTGTGCCTCTTGTTGGTTCCATTGTTACATCTCTGTGTGAGCGGTTGTCAGCCTTTTATTCTGTGACGATTTCGGAGTCATGCATGGATATTCGCTGTGAATGGGTTAATGGCTGTTGTACCATTACACTACAGTGTTCACTGATTCCATTTGTTCTTGCCATAGGTGTAAAATCCTCTCACACAAACACATTAACACTGGTTGTCTCCCTGGATTTGCTACCACTGTTCAGCGGTAGCGAATGGAGGGAGACACCCAGTGTGAAACGTACTACCGTGATGCCACAACACCACCATCGCGGCATCACACTGCAGCACGGCAAACGCTTGAAGACCACGTGGAATACCTCAGTTCGGCCTCCGCCTGCCAGCGCCTGAGACACGCGCCGTCAATACGTTTCCCGAACTTGACTGGGTCTTCTGCTCGGAACACGACTCGGATGCGGGGAAGCCAGATCTGGCTCGGCAACATGACGCGGTTGCCTGCAAAGTCACAGACAACGGTCTTGAGGGTCCAGTGTCTGAAGCTCTCTCATTCTCGTGTCTCCTGTGACTTTAAGGAGAGAGAGAGAGTTGGGACGGCGTTCGAATACTGGCCGGCCTCAGTATTGCGCGCCCCAGTATACCGCGGTATCGGCTACAACGCGCGGCGCACAGCTAGGTGTCCGGCTCCCCGCGGGGTGTTGCCCGGTGAGCAAAAGCTCCTCGGGCCGACGTCAGCCTTAGCTGGCCCTCGCAGAATGATCTCCGACTCCAAACGTAAACACCTTCAAAACAAAATCCTGGAATCCACTTCTTCCAAAACCCTCTACGCTACCATGAACACACTCCTATGCATTTCTGAACTCCCGTCCGCTTTTTCCACCTATTTTTCCGACAAAATCCAAACTCTGCGCAACACACTCGACACTCTGCCTTCTCCGCCTTGCCCTCCCGACACCCCCTTTTCCGGCACCCCCCTCTCGTCCTTCCGGCCCGTCTCACAGGACGAAGTTCTCAAGACCATAAAGTCCATGCCTCTCAAAACCTGCGAACTAGACCCTCTCCCAGCTTCTCTCTACCGGGACGTCCTTCCAAAACTGCTGCCATTCATTACCGACATCATCAACACATCTCTAGAGAACGGCTCCGTCCCTGATATCTTAAAGTCCGCCATCGTCCGTCCTCTCCTCAAAAAACACAACCTCGACCCAAACGAACTCAAAAACTATCGCCCAGTCTCCAATCTCTCTTTCCTGTCCAAGCTTCTTGAGAAGGTTGTTCTCAACCAGCTCAACATCCACCTCGCCGACAACAACCTCCTCAGTCCCTTCCAGTCCGCCTATCGCAAACATCACAGCACTGAAACAGCCTTTCTACATATCTTAAACGACCAGCTTCTCTCCACCGACTCGGGCAACATCTCCCTTCTGACGCTACTCGATCTCTCTGCCGCCTTCGACACTATAGACCACTCTATCCTCCTCCACCGCCTTCACCACTCCTTTGGCATCACTGACTCCGCTCACTCCTGGTTTCATTCCTACCTCTCCGACGGCGTCTCCTCCAACCCAGTCACGCTGTCCTGCGGAGTTCCACAGGGGTCCGTCCTGGGCCTGGTCCTTTTCACACTCTACACTTCTCCCCTGTCCAACATCATCCAGTCTCACCACATACAACACCACCTCTACGCTGACGACTCGCAACTACTAGACAAAGACAAACTCGACAACACTCATTCACTACTGACTCGCACGGCTGACTGCTACGAAGACGTGAAAAACTGGATGACAGCAAACAAGCTGAAACTGAATGACGACAAAACGGAGAGCCATGCTGGTAGGCACTCGCCAAAAACTTTCCCAGCTCCCTCCCTCCCTCCACCTTCAACTCGACAGCACCCCCATCTCCCTCTCTGACTCGGCCAAAAACCTCGGTGTTATCCTCGATTCCTCTCTTTCCATGACCAGCTTCGTCTCCGCCACGGCCCAGGAATGCTACTTCCACCTCCGCCGCATCAGTCAGATCAGAAAATACCTCACTACCGAAGCTGCCACCAAACTTGCTGTCTCTCTCATCCTATCTTGCATCGACTATTGCAACTCTCTCCTTTCCGGCCTCCCTCACTCCACCACTTTCACTCTCCAGCGCATCCAGAACAATGCTGCCCGCCTCGTCCTCAGAAAGAAAAAAATCCGACCACATCACACCCCTGCTCAAACTCCTTCACTGGTTCCCATCCCCAACGCATCCAATACAAGATTCTGTCTCTCTGCTACAAATCCCTGAACAACTGCGCTCCCGCCTATCTCTCAAACTTACTTCACCCCTACACTCCTCCCAGCTCCCTCCGCTCCGCCTCCGACCCTCTCCGCCTCCACGTCCCCCGCACCAAACTCAGCACTTTTGGCCCCCGCTCCTTCTCAGTATACGGTCCATTAGCCTGTAACACTCTCCCACTCTCTCTCCGTCAGAAACACTCTCTCTCCTCCTTCCAGTCCGCCCTCAAAACTCACCTCTTTCAACAGTTCTAGCACTATACCACCCCACTCCCCACCCTAAAAAGACTGTCGTAATGTATTTCACTATTTGTGGTACGTGAGTCGTTGTCTAATGCGTGCGCATGCGTGCGCGAGTTGTGAGTGCGCGCTTAGAGTTATAATTATTATAAGATAAGCGCATTATAAATAGCGTAATTATTATTATTATTTTAAAGTAGTTTTTCTTTACAATTCAGCGCTGCCACTAGCGCGATCAAGAACAGCCCTGTCTGACTTTGTGGCTTTACGGGTACCGAGATAATATACTGGGGCTGACGTGTGTCTGTCTGTCCGCCGATACTTACAGCGCTGCCACTAGCGCGATCAAGAACAGCCCTGTCTGACTTTGTGACTTTACGGGTACCGAGATAATATACAGGGGCTGACGTGTGTCTGTCTGTCCGCCGATACTTACAGCGCTGCCACTAGCGCGATCAAGAACAACCCTGTCTGACTTTGTGGCTTTACGGGTACCAAGATAATATACTGGGACTGACGTGTGTCTGTCCGCCGATACTTCGGACCATTGTAAGAGTCACAGACCAGGGCACGTGATAGTACAGGGGCAGTCCTTATATGGCCTAGATAGGCGGAATCCACTCGGTCGAACAAACAAAACAAACTTAATTATATCAAGTTTCATTTCAACAGGGCCATTCGTCTTCTATTAGAGCCAAGAAAAAGATCACAAGAAAACTGAACAGGTTCGGTTAGCGCTGGCAGACCTGATGACGATAGCACGCGCACCAAGGGAAATTACTCGGCGCTGGACAGACAAACGCATGGGTGGGACTTTTCTGGATACAGCCGGATTTCGGGATTTTTTTTTTTTTTTCACTTAAAAAGTGACTCAAGACCCTCGTTTCAGGATTCAACTTTTTTTTTCGGTCCCAACCATGCAAACGGTTAGGTCCTCTGCCCCTTCCTACCAGGGGCGCGCTTAGAGTTATAATTATTATAAGATAAGCGCATTATAAATACCGTAATTATTATTATTAGGTATCGCCGGTCCACAGAAAGAGGGATTTGTGTGGCCGTCTTGTATTTTTCTGTGGGCTGGCCACTGGGTGCCCGATAGGAAGGGTCAGGGGACCTAACCGTTTGTCTCAGTGTCCATCGCTAAGTAATTCCCTGTGGTGCGTGTACTACGAGAAAGAATAATTGTTGGTCGATAATCCCAGCCATCGATTTCGCGTTTAACCCATTCATTGCCGAGAACATCAACTGCAAGAGGTATAGATCCTCACGAGCCCCCGCAGTCGCGGGGGCTCATGAGGATCTATGCCTCTTGTTGACACCACTTTGAATCCGTGTCCCAGAGGCATCTAGGGTTTTTGGTGTTGATTTAACTCCTTCTACCCCAGACACCCCACAGCAAGATAAGGTTCGACCATGATAGTTCGAGGGTGATGCCAGAATAGCTTGGCGCCTATGGGCGCCAAGCTATTCTGGCATCACCCTTGAACTATCATGGTCGAGCTGTGTCCTGCACTACAACGCAGTCTTCAGACGACAAGGGCAAAATTTAAGGATTTCGGTGTTGGGGTAGAAAGAGTTAACGAAAGTTCGCAGCCACACAGTCTGCGTCAGCAGGAACTGGAGGGGTTAATCAAGCCCATTCCAGAAGAAAAAAAAACGACAGTAACAAGAACAGCAAGAAGTAACTAATGGCGACCAGATGGCAGGAAAACCCACCCTCTCCATCGAAGACCCCGAAGTTTCGAACGGGTTCTCCACGTGAATCGAGAACCCTGTGGTCACGGGTACAGCGCTGGACAAGCCACAGCTTTTCTTCAGGATCGTAGTCCAGTACTCCCACGTTACACCAGCGGTAGATGATGGACGGGTCAGTCGGGTTCTCTGAGGACACAACGCGAAAGGGGTGTGCTGGTCTGCGATTTGGGATCTTGCGGCTTCAAGCCGTAAGGTGCCAAACTCGCATACCAACACGCGCTTCGTCATGGACAGTCACAGCCTGGCGCAACTCGGTCAAGTCCTGCTGCAGGCAAATTCAGTCCGCGCGAGTCAACCGCAGTGCAGTCGGGTTCTGATCCAGCCAGGACATATCATTTCCAGTCGTGTCAAGTCCAGTCGGTCATGTCGGGAATAAAGCATTTTATTCAAGCAAAAAAAAAACACCAAGCTATAAAGCAAACCACGCCATGTCAAGCTAAAAGCAAGCCACGCCGTGTCACGCTAAATGGAGCTAAACCCAACCCGCGCCATATCAAGCTAAACCAATCTAAAAGCAAGCCACGCCAACCATCCAGGCAAAACCCAGCCAAACAGGGTGCATGTTGAGTCACGTGCAGCCCTAAAGCAGGAATTGTCCATTACTGTTTAGAAACAAATGGACCATGAGAGTCCAAGGCTGGTGCCGCCAACGTCGCTCGGCACCCAGACCATGATCGATCTGTATCTTGTCGCAGTATATAACTTATGTTGCAGTCCTCACGTTGGAGCCTACAGTCTTAACCCTTTGACTGTCGGTAGTGTTTTTCGTCGCGATGGCGACAAACACCGCTACCGACAGTCAAACGGTTAAAGTGACAGCAATTTTCAGCAAGCTGAAGATGGTCGACTACGGAATTAAGACTTAACGCATTCTACCCCAGAACCCAAATCCCCAAATATTAAAGCTGCCCTCTGAATGACTGTATTACAATTCTAGAGACAGATCGAGCATGATAGTTCAAGGGTGGTGCCAGAATAGCTTGGCGCCTATGGGCGCCAAGCTATTCTGGCACCACCCTTGAACTATCATGCCCGATCCATGTTTCCCTGTGGTGTGTCGGGGCTGCATGAGTTAACTCATTTTGAAAGCATTGCTCGCGTATAGCAAAGAACACCATGGCGGGAACCTGCGCCAAGCTATTCTGGTCGACCCACACCTTGTCGCAATGGCAACGCTGAACGGGCCCTGCTTACGGTCCTCCAGTCAGGGCAGGGTTTTACGGCCAGATACTCACTATCAAAGTCCTCATCGCGTATGGGAATCAGCGCCTTGCCAGGTACCGGCATCTGGATAAGCTTCTCCTCATCCCATCCTAGCTTGAGCCATTCCTCGGGCAGACGACAGTCCATGTCCTCATCGTCGAAGATGTGGAGCGGCAGGAAGATGGGAAACGGGGCCGGGTTGTCGGGGTCGTGGTTCAGACGCACTGTGGAGTCGGCCATTGGGTTCTTGGGCATCAGGTCATCCGTGCGGAGATGGTACTCGTCCAGCAGCACCACGTCAATGGGCTTGCTCTCGTACACGCGTTTCGTTCTGTTGTGGTAGAGCAGACGACATTCTGTGAGGTGAGATTATATCTTTATGTCTCGCCTGATTTTCCTTATTTAGACCAAGAAAACCGTATTGTCCCAAGATACTGGCATGTTTTTCTACCACTCGGCGCGTGTTTTGTCCTTAACCCCTCCCCCCCCCCCCCCCGGGTCTGCCCGGGGGGACTTGGGTGGGATTAACTACTTTTTAGTTCCCAGGGTTACCCTGGTCAGCCCCACAGGGTGTGTTTCCCCCTCTATTCTGGGGCATGTGTTTCTGTCTACCCTTGGTCCATTCAACTGTATTTTCCTTTTTTAATCTCCCCCTACTGTCTGCGCTGCCTGTAGCTCTTGATATTGGATGTGTGTTGCTAAATGGTCTTAGCTTTATTTAGGCCCCGTGTGTTAGGTTTATTTAGCGTATTAGACCGGCTGGCGACATACATTCAATATTCTGTTTAGTTTTTTTTTTCTTCGCAAGCAGTGCAGGCACGTCCTGAGAAAGTATTGTTGCTGTCGGGACGTTAAGCAATGTACAACCAACCAACCTTAACCCCTTCAATGCCGACAAAAAGGCGAACACAACCCTACTGCAAGAGACATAGATCCTCATGAGTCTCCACATGTGCAGGGGCTCATCAACATGTATGCCTCTTGCTGATGCCACTTTGTATCCATGTTCCTTGCACGGTTGGGGCTCTGTAGTGTGGACTTAACCCTTTTAGCCCCAAGGTCCCATTTCTCAAATTTTGGAGGGTTGCCTAACGACTATGTACCAGTTGCAGGAGATGGCTTGACCATGACCTAAAGGCGCCAAGCTAATCTAGCACTACCCTTGAATTATCATGGTCAAGCCATCTCCTGCTGTAAGGGTCCGGGGCTAAAAGGGTTAACGAAGATTTCAGAAACATATTTCACGACGGCTGGCAAGAGAGTGGGATAAAACCACGACTAAATTCAATAGTTAGCAGCGTCATCCATCTAGTCCCAAGGGACGCGGGTCTACAGGGCATCCATCCAGTCCCAAGGAACGCGGGTCTCTAGGGCATCCATCCAGACCCAAGGGACGCGGGTCTACAGGTCATCCATCCAGTCCCAAGGGGCGCGGGTCTACAGGTCATCCAACCAGTCCCAAGGGCCGCGGGTCTACAGGTCATCCATCCAGTCCCAAGGGCCGCGGGTCTACAGGGCATCCATCCAGTCCCAAGGGGCGCGGGTCTACAGGGCATCCATCCAGTCCCAAGGGCCGCGGGTCTCTAGAGCATCCATCCAGTCCCAAGGGACGCGGGTCTACAGGTCATCCAACCAGTCCCAAGGGGCGCGGGTCTACAGGGCATCCATCCAGTCCCAAGGGGCGCGGGTCTACAGGGCATCCATCCAGTCCCAAGGAGCGCGGGTATACAGTGCCAAAGAACTTCAAGATCTACCGTCTCTTATTTATCTTCTGAAGCTGTGTTTCTGAGGTCAGATTAACGCATTCGAGACGTGCCGCTTCCGGATACGCGGCTTATGCCTCGTATCCGGAGGCGGCACGTCTCGAATGAGTTAACCCTTTCACTGTCACAGGACACAACTCATATCTTTGATAATGTCAACCTCAACGCCAAAAAGCCCCATTCATCCTCGGAGGACTGATAGATAGAAAGAGGCAAAGACCTTTGTGAACCGCCGCCAGCAAGGACTCTGGTAATTCTTTGCCTCATGTTGGTGGGTAGACTAGTGTCTGTGTTTTCCCGGCTGTTAATTCAGCCATTTTATACAAATGGACCCCTAAACATATTTTAAAAGACGAAATTATCAACACGTTTCTGAAAAAGCCATCATATCCTGATCAGTTTCGTGACCAACAAAATAATGATTAGTGCAACGAATGTCAAGAAATGTGGCGTAAGGTATGTTTATGAATTTTAGAGACAAACTGTACAAATGTACTACAATTTCTTTTCGTTTTTTTTTTTCTTCTTCTTCTTTTTTCTTCTTTTTTGTGTTAATTATTTAATTAACCCATTTAGCCCCGATTTACTACAGCAGGAAATGGATCGACCATGATAATCCAGTAGTAGTGCGGATCAGCTTGGCGCCAAGCAAATATGGTACTACATAGTCGTTATGTGACACCGACATTTGGGAAATGAGGCCGTTTGGTTAATTAATTAATTAACTAAACAGTATTAGGTTGATAAAGAGGTAAATGTGTGTTGGTCTGTTATTTTGGACCTAACGGCACTGAAACCGTAAGGTCCAGCATCACAGACCAGCACACAGACTCTGTGACCTCTCGATGGCTAGTTTTCGTGGACATTCTCCGGAGTTGACCTCATAAGCCATCTGGATCTTGGGGATGAAGGCTTTGGCCAGGAAGTCCTGTGTAAACACACACACACACACACACACACACACACACACACACACACACACACACACACACACACACACACGCATGAGCATCATAAGCAAGATCACGATTTCTGACATAACCGCTCCTCATCATTGTTGTCCTGGTCATAATTATCATCGGGGTTATCGTTGTCGTTAGTGAGAGATGATCATACTTGCACGAACAAGCACTAATGAAGCGTTAGCTTCAGTAAACACACACACACACACACACACACTGATGGGCACCTACACTGACACACATATGCATGTACACTGACACACACACACACACACGGACACACACACACACTGACACACACATGCACTGACACACACACGCACACACATGCACTGACACACACATACACAGACACACACATTGACACACACACACACACAATGACACACACACACACCGTCACACACACACACACACACACACACACACACACACACACACACACACACACACACACACACACACAAACACACACAGGCTTACTGTTTCGGCTTTCTTGGAAACTGCAGTCACTTGTTTCTTCAGTTCGTCGGTGCCCGCCTGCTTGGGGATGTAAAACGCAGTAGCTGCAACAAGTACGCTTCCCATTTCAAACTCTAGTACCGACTTTTCCAAGCATGCAACGCGTCTGCTCAGTCGTGACCACGCACGACTGATGTTTCCGGGGCAATGACGGCCCAGAGGTTCAGTGGCATGAGCGAGCTTAGTCCTGCGCCAGCCACTAAGCAAGGTGCTCCGCTATTGCGGAGCACCTTGCTTAGTGGCTGGCGCAGGATTAAGCTCACGCGGAGCACCTCCGTGCTATTTCCTACTACCCGTGTTATAGAGGTGATGACCTTGCTTAGTGGCTGGAGCGGGAATAAGCTCGGTCACGCAGCTGGTTTCAGGGCTCAGTTGTATTTGGGTGAGCTTAGTGAGTTAGTCCTGGGAACCACCTGGAGTAAAATCGAAGGAGAAGCACAGGACAGGAGTCGCTGGAGGTCTCTCGTCGACGGCCTATACCCGTGTAGGGGTGACAGGCGTAAGTAAAGTAAAGTAAGTAGTGAGTTAGTCCTCCGACAGCCACTAAGCAAGGTACTCCGCTATATAGGAGCGCCTTCACGGGGGATAACCTAGCAGTACTATGTATGCTGCATTGATAGCACACAGAAGATAGAAAAACATCGTACTGCACAATTTTGAAACTTCGTACAGCAAGCTAGAACATCCTACAGCATTCTTGAACATCGCACAGTATTCATCAACATTGTACAGTATGCAAGAACTCTTCAAAATGCATTTTTCGCTAAAGTGTGTCTTGATGTGCCAATATTTCGATTGGAATGCAAGGTGCACTTACCACAGGTACCAAGTATCTGCTATTGTAGAAGTTGCGTGCGAGCCACGAAGTGAAAATACTAAATGCAATCGAAGCAAATACGAAAATACGGCTCGGAACGTGCTTCCGGCATACGTTATAATAATAAAATAATAATACCGTTATTATATAGGCTCTTTTTCTCAATTTTTGGGCAAATCGACTCAAAGCGCCGCGAACTGAAACCCAACACGCACACTCACGTAACAGACACGGATTTACGCCATTTAAGACAAACACAGTACAAGACAGACGAAGGGCCAGTTCAGCTACTTAAGTTACAGAGATTTTTGATCGCTTGTATTTGGAATTTGTAAAGTGGCCTGAAACCGGTACCAAAGTGTGGGGGGGTGGGTGGAGGGTGGAAGAACCGGAGTACCCGGAGAAAGAACCCCCGACGGTCCGCCCGAAGTTATGCGGCCCCGTCACCTTGCTTAGTGACCGGTGCAATTCTATGTTCACTCATGCAACTGAGCCCAGCTGAGATGTTCCCGATCCTGATTGTTCGACAGACGGGTAGTGCCTTATTAGCTTGACGTCCTGCACCGTTCAGACTGAGGCAAAGGTTGCTTATTACTGTCAATGTATCTATTGCTGAACGTTGTCAGGACTGATTAATTAGACTATTTTGAAACAATGTACAGCTACCCAATTGACTGCCAGAGGACACTGATAGTGTGGCGGATTGTGTTTTTGAAATTTTTGTTCATTCAACATCAATGATTCCCAACCGTCAAGGGAACGTGGACGTTGACACAAAGTGGTTTCAGCAGGAGGTATAGATCCTCATGAACCCCCGCAACTGCGGGGGCTCATGAGGATCTATACCTCAGTTTGCAGTTTGGCCTGTGTTCGCTTGTGGTAAAAATGCCTTGTACACGTTTTTTTTACATCTTATTATTTTCGTCTTTTTGGGTAAGTGTGCTCACTGAGGCTTACTGCATAGTCCAGCTATTTTTGTCTCCTGCAAGCCTGGCCGGAATTTAGTGTGTATTTACCGCCAGTAGTAAGAGGCGAGAATGTGTAGCACAGCACAACGTGTAGACAAAGGCCAGATGTTGTACTCAGTGACCGCACCTCGCCTAGGGTCGGTTTCTCCCTTCTTTTTAGAGCTCTGCTACGATGCCAGACAGCTGGTTACTGCGGAGTATTTTCCCTTGACAGGAGCGTTGATTTGGGTTGTTAACTACGTAGTCTTGTTAAAAGTACGATTTTTCATCTGCAAGAGGTTTTTGCAACAATATAGTGTTTGAAGTGCTCTAAGTGTTGGTAATAGTCTTAGAATTTACAAAAGCGTATTTAGCTAGGAAGGTAATGTTCTATCGCATGGAAAAGTGCTTCACCATTTTGTAACACGTAATGATTTTGGTCGGGCGAGCGACTTTTCCGCTACCCGGGAGCTTTTTGGCTAGCGAAAAGCTCCCGCTGCTGTCGGCCTTTGGCTTAGACGGCGGTGTGGTACCTGTTCTGCGGAGATAGGTGGATTTGAGCGGTTGTTATCCACGATCGCTTCTACAGTTGCTGTTTCGACTTTGCCGTTTTTCCAGAGTTCTCTACAAACCAGCATTTTGGACTCTGTCATTTTTCTGAGCCCTCCTTTGAACGGGAATCCCGGACTGTCCTTTTTTTGGAGTCTTCGGACTTTGCCATTTTTCTGGCTCTCCTTTATAACGGGCGCTCCGGACTCTGCCGTTTTTTTTGTAGTCTTCCTTTGTAACGGGCGCTTCGGACTTTGCCATTTTTCCGAGGTTTCCCTTCACAAAGGGCGCTTCTGACTGCCATTTTTCCGAGGTTTCTCTTTTACAAAGGGCGCTTCGGACTTAGCCATTTTTGGGGAGTCTTCGGACTCTGCCATTTTTCCAGATAGTTAGTTATAACGGGCGCTTCGGACTTTGCCATTTTTTTGGAGTCTTCGGACTCTGCCATTTTTCTGTAGTCTTCCTTGATAACGGGCGTCTCGGACTTTGTCGTTTTTCCGAGGCTTCCCAATACCAAAGGACGTTTTAGACTTAGCCATTTTTTTGGAGTCTTCAGACTCTGCCATTTTTCCGAGGTTTTCCTTTGTAGCGGGCGGCTCGGACTCTGTCGTTTTTCCGAAGCATCCCTCTACAAAGGACGTTTTGGACTCTGTTATTTTCTGGGCTCTTCTTTTGTAACAGGCGCCTCGGACTCTGTCGTTTTCCGAGGCTTCCCTTTTACAAAGGGGCGCTTTGGACTTAGTCATTTTTGTACAGGTCTTCCTTTAACAAAGGCCTCTCTGACTTAATTACTTTTATAGACTTTCTTTTATAAGGGCACTTTGGACTTTGTCATTTTTGCCGAGGCTTCCTTTTATCTAATGGCCTCTCCGACTTAGTTATTTTACTAGATTCTCCTTTGTTCGGACTTTGTCATTCTTTTTAGAGACACGACTTAGATATTAGTACTGTGCTGCGCTACTGTAGTAACACTTGAGTACATTGTGACCAGCAGAGAATATATTTTTCTCAAACGGCCTCATGCCGGGGCATTTGTTGTCGCTTTAGCCTTATTAGCCTGTACTGCAATATATATACGAAATGCGATCTTCGTTTCACATGTTTTATTGTAGTTAATATCGAGTGCGAGTGACTGTGCTTGTGTGTGTGAACTTGGCATCCTGACACGAGCAAACATTTACATACACATTCACCGGTCACACAAACATTGCACACGGTCAGCGACGCTACAGATTTTGGTGTCGAAGGCTGGGGTGAGGCGACATTACATAATTTTGGTGTCAGAAGGGCGACATTACACGCTTACTTTTGGGCGTGTGTTTCTCGGTGGGCACCGCCCATTGCAGACTGTGGAGTTTGGAAGGACCCACCATCACCATCTGCACAAAATACACAGGCATAAACCTCACAAGCTCACAGCGCACTGTTGAGGGTTGTGAGCTTGCATGGGGTGCGCGAGGGTTCACGGGGAGAAACCGCACTGAATCACATCAGTATCAGGGGCGCCTTTGCAAACATACATGTCATGCGTAGCAGCGGTGGTTAACCCTTTGGCTGTCCATAGCGCACGTTGTTGAGGTGATTCCTGCAGGACTCACCATAACAAAAAGCGCTATGGACAGCCAAAAGGTTAAGGAAAGTTGTCGTGTCTTCTGTACTCACAAACTTGGTGTAACCCCTTAAATGCACGCCAGCTGAAACAAAAGATTGTGTTTTTGAAATCTTCAGTTCAGCGCCAAAGAGCCCCAGCCGTACCAGGAACCGTGGATTATGCATAGATGCTCATGGGCCCCCGCAATTGCTATTGCGGTTGGATAGTCTTCAGGTCTCCTCGGCAGTAAAGGGGTTACCTTCAAATCTGAGCTCTGGTCTGTACGGTCAGTCCAACGCTACAGACCATAACACTCCCATTCAGTTAAAATTGCTCAGTAAACAGGGCGAAGCTGGAGCGACGCAATTCGACTATGAAACGGTTTCTCAGTGCTCACAAGCAGGGGAGGTGCCGGGGGTGGAGGGTGGGCCCCCCCCCCCCCTCCCACCACCACCACCACCATTATCCCCGCTTATTGATATTTCGGCCGGTGACAAATAGCTTTTTTGATATTTCGGCCGTTGACGGAAAGATTCACTCCACCACACCCCTCTCGCCGCAACACCACTCCACCTACTTTTGAAAATTAAGAAGAAGAGCTTAAAAGTCTTCATTTTACGATACTTAATAATATAATAATAATAATGATTATTTATATAGCGCTTAATCTTACTCAAAACCTCTAAGCGCTTTACAATCTGTAGTGTACACATTATATGCACATAACAAACAAAACACAATGCCCGAACACACCATTTTTACAATAAACTAAACAACAATACATACATAATAATTTATATTCTAATTAACATTCAGTCTCAACAAGGAGGATTACAGAACTACAACTAAGGCATCAAACACTGGCAGTTGTAAAGCTTGAAGAGGTGAGTTTTCAACGACCTCTTGAAGTCAGAGACAGACTCACTGTTTCTGACCTCGAGAGGAAGTGTATTCCATAACACTGGGGCTTGATAAACAAAAGTGCGCTGACCAAATGTTTTAGTTTGGACAATAGGTACACACAACTTCTCACCCTGGTCAGCCCCACAGGGTGGGTTTTTCTCTCTATTCTGGGGCATGTGTTTCTGTCTACCCGAGGTCCATTCACCTGTATTTGCCTTTTTAAAACTCTCCCTACTGTCTGCACTGCCTGTAGCTCTTGATATTGGATGTGTGTTGCTAAATGGTCTTAGCTTTATTTAGGCCCCATGTGTTAGGTTTATTTAACGTATTTGACCGGCTGGCGACATACATTCAATGTTCTGTTTCTTTTTTATTTTTTCACAAGCAGTGCAGGCACGTCCTGAGAAAGCCTTGTTGCTGTCGGGACGTTAAGCAATGTACAATCAATCAATCCTTTTATTAGAAGAGGAGCGGAGCTCACGAGAGGGTGTATACACATGCAGCAAGATGACAAGTATATTTATTTGTGCAGCATTTTGGGCAGACCTGCCAAGAACATTTGCACGGGGGATATTATTAGTTGTCTATACCCGCGACAAAACTATGGCTTTTGGTCACATCGCGACTGTCGCCGAACACTCGCTCGGCTTAAGTCGCGCGTGCGTTCGGTGAACGTCGAGATGTGACCAAAAGCCAATATGAATTACTGGCCCTAGTAGCACGAGAAAGGTCGCATATTAATTACATTATTTTAAAAGACAGATGCCGTACTCACCTCCTTAGTCAAAAGTACTTCCTCTACCCCACTACACACCATCTCTGAGTAGAGCCCTGAAGGCTGTATGAGCGGGTACGTCATTTTCCTGGACGTATCGGGTGCGTCGGCCTCTTTCTCTTTCAGTTCCTCTATGAAACGGATCTCAGCCTTTCTCCCCTGGTCCAATTGCTTGGCGAGCTGCTTGGTCTTGGACGACGAGGAAGTCAGCGGCGGCTTCCCTGCTTCTGGTCGCTGTAGCATGGCGGTGCTGTTGTGTGTGTGTGTGTGTGTGCGTCTTACGTCTTCTGTGGAGAAGCAGAGGGTTGGAAAGCCGGTTGAGCAAAAGGTCATACGACCGAACGACCGCGATCCAAAAAAAAACAAGGAACGAGAGCGAAGTCAAGGCGGATAATCAGCACGGGTCTACCTTCAGCAGACGACACTCCAAACAACTGAACTCCAACAAAGCCGGGACGCGAAATTTCGTTCACCAACCGAGTCCCGTAAGGCAAAGCTCCACGCAGAGTTCTGCCTGTCGGCACTGACTCGGTTGGGGAACAGGGGCGGATCAGTTACCTAGTTGGGGGGGGGTCAACTTTTTGTTTGGGACCTTCAACCTAATACGAAAGGCCTCCCCGACGCTAGACCCTGCTTCCAGGGGCCGACAAATCGAAAAGCGCGAGGGAGGGGGGTCGGGGGTTGGGAACACCTCAAAAAGGGACTTTGTTATAGCATTTTACAGAATTTTGGGTCCGAGGGGGGTTCCGGAACCTCTGATCCGCCCCTTGGGAACAAATAATTCGCAGAGCCGGGACTTGAAAGAGGCCAGAGAGAGTGCTTCAGATACTTGGGGTGGGAGACTTTTCACCAGGCGGGGATTTTGCGGGAGGTGAACTAAACTATTGATTTACTTACCTATATTGTATTTTAAATCTGCAAACCACACCGAGTGTCCAAATCATCCTATAAGCCTGTGGCTCGTTTTGATCTGATGATAATTGATGTATATTCTTTTATGTATTTTGCAAAGTAAACAAGAACGTAAACTTTTTCTCTGCCTTCATTTCCAAGGCACATTTCTGAACCCTTTTAGCCCCAAGGTCCCATTTCTCCAATTTTGGAGGTGTTGCCTAGCGACAATGTACCAGTTGTAAGAGATGGATTGATCATGATAATTCAAGGGTAGTGCCTGATGAGCTTGGCGCCTAAAGGCGCCAAGCTCATCTGGCACTACCCTTGAATTATCATGATCAATACATCTCCTGCTGCAGGGTCCAGGCTAAAAAGGTTTAGCCAATTCAACCTGTTGGTTTTCTCTCTTACTTGCTGTCACTCTCCCCCCCCCCCCCCCCCCCCCCCCCCGAATTGGTTATTTCCAATCTCTTCTGTAACAAACCCTCTCCCCACCGAAGTGAAAAGTGTCTCCATTTTCTATTGTTTAATGTAGATGAGGTACAGAAACAATAAATTTATTCAATGAAATTGCACTGAAATACTGAGAATGCATCTTACCTCACTGTTGTCAAGCAAACGGCAGTCGCAGAGTGCTTGCGACAACACTCGCTTTCAAAGAAGTAATCAGAGATAAACGCAAATTGGTGTTTTTGACTCCAAATCGCTACGAGACAGATTGTTTACAAAACTGCTCTTGAGTGATGTTAGACATCATGGCGTACACAAAACGTCGAACTGCGTAATCACAGTAGTTGTCAGCGGCGTTGTGACGTCATTATGGAAAGCTTGTGACTTACGCAGGCTTCTGACATACTAGAATGACATCAGCTACCTAGTCTGACGTAGCACATTTGGTGGATCATTCACGAGCCTAAAATGCACGTGCAGTGCGAATTTTACCAGCTTTTGTGGGCATGGAAGCAAGCGGCTGTGCGCGTGGAGTTTAAAGATGGGGGGAGGGGGGGGGTTAAATAGATAATTGTCTAGCGAAATTCTGCAGTACGCTTTGCATACGACTGGACGAAGATAATATTATAGTCCATGGAACATTGCAGCTTTCCCATCCAAAGTTTGAGAAAGCTGATTTGGGTTTTTTTTTTCCTGAAAAAAGTCTGGGCGCCAGTGATTAGATTGCGTTCCAAAATCTACCGTATTGTTTGGAGCTCACATGCGTTTTTTGTTTAAGAACATTCAGAGTAAAAATATGCTTTTCCTTCTGATCCATTTCACTCCTCTCTACCAAGTCAACCTCTAATCAACACACACGCCGGCGCACACAAATAAAGACGGACACACGGCGCTTCCCGTCATTAGTACGCTCTGTGGGCTCGTGTAGCGACAAGAATTCTGAAGAAGAATAGCACGAGCTGCAAAATGACGTCACCATAAGCTTGACGTCATGACATCGCTAGTCTCACCACGCCGTGTACACAGCACCAAATTGATATTTCACGTCACTCATCCAAAAGGCACGCAGCCTCTTCCAGGGCTGACTGTTTTGTTCCACACAGCCTCTTCCGGGGCTGATTTTAGTTGGGAGTAAATAGTGGATCCAAAACTTGCAAAAAAGAAATAATTATTATTCAAAAAGTTGAAGAGGTACAACGCTGCATTACAAGCTCATTCAATATCTCCCTTTAATCTAGCTGTATGCAAAGTACCTAGTAAGAATAACAAAAATTACTAACTCAAATGCGAATCAACCGTTTTTTTGTGAAAGGGCCATTTTTTTCAGTGTCAACGTGTAAACTAATTTTTTTTTAAAATAATTTTAAACTGCTGCGGGAGAATTCACGTACGGAAGTATATATGCTAAAGTTTCAAGCTTGTCTGTCCACAAATGCGGGCTCTAGTCGCTGTCTCACACACACACACACACACACACGCACGCACGCACGCACGCACGCACGCACGCACGCACGCACGCACGCACGCACGCACGCACGCACGCACGCACGCGCGCGCGCGCGGCGTTTTGGCGCCAAATGTACGTTCTCTAGCAAGGTTTGCTTAGCTAGACGTGACGTCATTTTTATCTTGTTCCTTCTTTGCCAGAATGCGGGATCCGCCCGCCCAGCACATCGTGTGCATTCTCTGGATCGCGCTGCGCCCCACTTCAAAGTCAACCGTATTACAGTAGACAAAAATGTGGTTAGTTAGTTATTTGGGTTTAACGCCGAGCAGGCGACTAAGGCCATCTCACGGCGGGATGGGTAAAAATCAGGCCAGCCAGACTAAAAGAAAGGTCTTCAGACAAAAAGTAAATATATCTTTAAAATATTTCACGCTAAGATGTCGCACAGGTCTTTAAAGGCTACGAATGTATTCTCTTCACGTGGCTTATGCCGCGTATCCGGAGGCGGCACGTCTCGAATGAGTTACTGGCCATGTTTTGATTTGTAAGAAAGTAAGCATGGGGTACTTGCCATGAGACTACCACAGCAGGACAGAACTTGTTCGGGTGTGTGTGTGTGTGTGTGTGTGTGTGTGTGTGTGTGTGTGTGTGTGTGTGTGTGTGGTGTGTGTGGTGTGTGGTGTGTGTGGTGTGCGTGCGTGCGTGCGTGCGTGCGTGTGTGTAGTGTACGTGTGTGCGCGCGTGCATGTTTTCAACAGAAAGAAACAGAGAAAGTGGTCCCGTTTTGTGGACTGGGCGTAATGTCGCCTAGTACATGATTATTCACAATCACAAAACCAACGCAACAATTGATTCACGGATAAACGCATCGCCGGCTTGATCATGGTACCCCACGTTTACTATGGATTTCACATACATTATTTTCATTATTTTGAAGAGCTAGAGGCCGCTGGTTTGCCAATGCAGAAGAAAAACATGACACTTCTCGTCCGTTATTATTCATTTGTATGGTACTATGCTCACCCGTAAGTCACCACAGCAGGAGATGAATCGACCATGGACAGTTCAAGAGCAGTGCCAGATTAGCTTTCCAGGCGCCAAGCAAATCTGGCACTACTCGGCTTGACCTATCATGACCAAGCCGCAGTAATATGGTACTTTTTAGTTCCCAGGGTCACCCTGGTCAGCCCCACAGGGTGAGTTTTTCTCTCTATTCTGGGGCATGTGTTTCTGTATACCCGAGGTAATGATAATTCAAGGGTTGTTTTGATTGATTGATTGTACATTGCTTAACGTCCCGACAGCAACAAGGCTTTCTCAGGACGTGCCTGCACTGCTTGTGAAAAAAAAAATGTCCGAACTACTTCTCCGATTTCAAAACTTCTTCCTGCTGGCTGGCTCTGTTGTGTTATGCTACAAAATAAGCCTGATGCTGAAAAGAAAAAGGGGGACGTAGACTGCGAGTGCTAGTATTTTAGTAAGATTACAAAGTAAAGTAGGTAAAAGCACTGTCAGGGGAGAGAAGTGTGCATGATTGACCAGTGATCATAGATCTACAGTGGGGTATGTAATACGCCCCCCTTCGGTGGGGTGGGGGGGGGGGGTTCATATGCATTGCTTCCAGTCACTTTCTTAGCGCACCCCCTCTTTCCTATCTTTTTTCTTTGTGTGTGTGCGCTTTCTCCGTTGGGTACTTCTTTGCAGTAATATGTGTACTGTTCCACCAGCGCTAGCCTCACCCATCTGGTTTGTGAGCACAGTTGTCAGAATCTGTACAGACACCTTTCAAAGTTTTCAGTTACCATTAACCCATTTAGCTACAAGTGCACATTTCTAAATTTTAAAGGTGTCATTTAATAATTATGTACCAGCTGCAGGAGATGGATCGACCATGATAATTCAAGGATAGTGCCAGATTAGCTTGGCGCCTTCAGGCGCCATGCTAATCTGGCACTACCCTTGAATTATCATGGCCCGTCCGTCTCATGCTGTAGGGTGTCGGGGCTAAAAGGGTTAAGCGTGAAGGAGTTAAAGAGGACCTAGTCAACACTATTAATGTTATTTAATCCATTCAACTCCAAGCCTCATTTTGGAAGTGTCACCTAATGACTGTGTACCAGTTGCAGGAGATGGATAAACCATGATAATTCAAGGGTTGTTTTGATTGATTGATTGTACATTGCTTAACGTCCCGACAGCAACAAGGCTTTCTCAGGACGTGCCTGCACTGCTTGTGAAAAAAAAAACCTAAACAGAACATTGAATGTATGTCGCCAGCCGGTCAAATACATTAAATAAACCTAACACATGGGGCCTAAATAAAGCTAAGACCATTTAGCAACACACATCCAATATCAAGAGCTACAGGCAGTGCAGACAGTAGGGAGAGTTTTAAAAAGGCAAATACAGGTGAATGGACCTCGGGTATACAGAAACACATGCCCCAGAATAGAGAGAAAAACTCACCCTGTGGGGCTGACCAGGGTGACCCTGGGAACTAAAAAGTACCTAACCCCACCCAAGTCCCCCAGGGCAGACCCGGGTGGGGGAATTCAAGGCTTGTGCCAGATGAGCTTGCCGCGCGCCATCAGGCGCCAAGCTCATCTGGCACTGCCCTTGAATTATCATGGTCGATTCTTCTCTAGCTGTAGTCATCAGGCCTAAATGCGTTAATTTTGGCTTTTCTTTTTCAAGACTCGATTGTACGTGTCCGAACTACTTCTCCGATTTCAAAACTTCTTCCTGCTGGCTGGCTCTGTTGTGTTATGCTACAAAATAAGCCTGATGCTGAAAAGAAAAAGGGGGACGTAGACTGCGAGTGCTAGTATTTTAGTAAGATTACAAAGTAAAGTAGGTAAAAGCACTGTCAGGGGAGAGAAGTGTGCATGATTGACCAGTGATCATAGATCTACAGTGGGGTATGTAATACGCCCCCCTTCGGTGGGGTGGGGGGGGGGGGTTCATATGCATTGCTTCCAGTCACTTTCTTAGCGCACCCCCTCTTTCCTATCTTTTTTCTTTGTGTGTGTGCGCTTTGACCACAGTAGATCTATGATCACTGGTCGATCAGGCACATTTCTCTCCCCTGACAGTGCTTTTACCTACTATACTTTGTAATCTAAGCCTGATGCTGTGTTGACTTTATGTCTCCTTAACCAATTTAACCCCAAGGCTGCATTTTGCACATTTTGGAGGTGTCACCTGAGGACTATGTATCGGTAGCAGGAGATGCATCGACCATGATAATTCAAGGGTAGTGCCAGATTAGCGCGTCGCCGTCAGGCGCCAAGCTAATCTGGCACTACCCTTGAATTATCATGGTCGATCCATCTCCTGCTGTAGAGCTTTGGGGCTAAATGGGTTAAATAATACTAAATAGGGCTACACATACACACCAACTGGATCGGAGAATTCTGTTAACGTGTTGATCTAAAGATCATGCACAGAAAAATGAATACATAGAGAAATACATGAAACCAAGCGCATGTCCCTGTTTAACATGAATTATTTACATATCACAGAAGAAAGATGAAATCTTCAATAATCAAACAAGTCATTGTCATACACCATGCCTGAGTATGGGTAGCAAACATGCAAACATCAATATATACATACATCAATATATAATACACTTTTTTCAGCACTCATTATGAAATGCGTAGCATATATACATTGTTATAAAATACAATGGAGCACATTTTAAGTACAAAAGTCTAATTGACAAACTCGGCCTAAACAAAAGCACGCTGCCTACAATATCACAAAAAAGCATTTCCTACAGTGAAACATGTCGCTGAAAATACACTTTTGCAAAGATATCACATAAACAGTAATGTGGTGAAACATCATGATGTAACAGTTGTCAAAAATGGAAGCAGTACACAATAAACAGTATCTAAACGTGAACAGTACTGGTCGCTGCATGCACAGGGGTCTAAAAAAAAAGAAGTGTATGCACAATTTTATCGTGAAGGACTGGGGGCAGAAGATCGTTTTTGCTGTGACGATGGAGGTGTGTCGACCTTCTCTGCAGAGGACGGCAGGCGACGTTTCGTGGGTCCCCTCTGCACCTGTCTCGCTCGCTGGCCAAAACCCAGACACTGCAGCGACTCGGTGATGTAGCGCTGTGCGGGGGAGACGCACAGCAACACCAGCAGCTTGGCATCGCCGCCTGTGGGTAAAAAACAAACTCAGCCTTGAGACACCTTAATAATACACGACGTGACCTTGACAGTTCAAGGGTCATGCAACACAAACGCACGCTGACTACCAAGGAAAAATGAACAAGGTCCAACTGCAAGAGGCATAGATCCTCATGAGCCTCCGCAACTGCTGGGGCTCATGAGGATCTATGCCTCTTGCTAAGCCAACTTTGAAACCATGTTCCTGGTACGCACGTGGATCTTTGCCTTTAAAATTAACAAAGATTTCAGATTTTTTTTTTTGTTTTGTGTTGACTTCAGAAACATAGTCGATGTCAACTGGCAGTTAAGAGATTTACACACAAAGCTAACCCATTCAGCTATGACGCACTACAACAAGGTACGGATCAACCATGACAGCTGAAAGGTGATGCCATAATGTACGCGCTGCCACCCTTGAGCCATCACAGTGGATCTGTCTTCAGAGTACAGCTACATAACGCATATGAGATATTTTACTTTGGGGCTCACCTTTTTAAAATGTACTGATAGATGAAAACAAAACTATCCTACTTTCTCTAAAAATACGTTAAATTTACAGACAAAGTCTTTCCCAACATAACACCGCTCGGTTTTCTCTCATAAACCTACCAATGGAGTCTTGCAGAAAGTGCGTCAGCCGGCTGTTGCGGTACGGAACGTGGCCACGGTGTTCAGCCAACGCTCCCAGCACATCAGCCAGGGCAGACAGACTCTTGTTGATGTAGGACGCCTCTCGCAGGGCCACACCCTTCACTCCAGACATTCCTGTACAACAAATGTCACAGCTTGAGTTGAGAGTTAACCCATTTAGCCCCGAGTCCTTACAGCAGGAGACTGATTGACCATGATAATTCAAGGGTAGTGCCAGATTAGCTTGGCGCCTTCAGGCGCCAAGCTAATCTGGCACTACTCTTGAATTGTCATGGTCCGCACTACTCTTGAATTATCATGACATGGTCCATGCATCTCCTGCAACTGGAACATAGCTGTTAGATGACACCTCAAAAATGCTGCTGCGGGGTTAAATGGATTAAAAGTGTAATGGAAATGTGTGTTATGGCACACAACCACAAGAGGGATCCTCATGGGCCCCTGCAGTCATCTGGGCTCATGTGGACCTCATCAGGTCACTCTACACACCACACTGAACGTCTTGACGTCTATGTTCTTCACACAATGGGGGATAAAAAGGTTTTCACCCATGACTGAAAGTTGGCAAACAGAAAAATGGCAATCCTCAGCTTAACAAGAAAGGCAAGGCCATTATGGCTCATGTGTATGACCGATTTACATAAGTGTGACCTTTGTGACAAGGACTGGCTTCTGCAGCAGCAAAATCCATGTTTTCTGAAAATGTAAGCATTTTTCACACATCTGTCAATCCCCCCGTGACCCTTGACCTTTGTGATGAGTCGACTAAGTTAGTATGCATAGGAAGGTCTTATCATCAGCTATCTTTGTACAAAATTTGGCTGAAAAATTTGCAAAAATGTTAGTATCACCTACAATTTTATCAAAAAAATGCATTTTTCTCTAAAAGGTATTTTTTTGAAAAATACTTACCGATGACATGACTGATGGGAAGTGTCAACTTACTCTCACAATTTTAGCCTAGGAACCAGTTGTGCCCCTGCACCAACCGGGAGGCACTCGGGGAACCCCCAGAGGGGCCGAGAGTGATCTCCCGTGACTGCCCATCCGGTTCCGAGTCATGTGATGATTACTCAGTTTAGGATACTTAGCTTACCAGCGGCAAGAGGGGCAGGTGGGAGGGTCCTCCAAGTCATCGGCAAGTATTTTTCGAAAAAATACCTTTTAGAGAAAAATGCATTTATTTCCTCAAAAACATTACCGATGACATGACTGATAGGAAGAATTACGAGTAGGAGGAGGGTGCCGCTGCCCCCCCAAAAAAAAACCAGGGGGCCTGCAGAGCCATCCTCCCAGTCGCAAACTCCTGACAATTTTAGCTAAGTAGCGTACCCACGGCGCCTGTGGCGCCGGGAGGGAGTGTTGCGCTGCCATGAAGTCCCCCACCAGAGTGAGGTTGTCTCGCTGGCCTGCCAGATCCCAGAGGTAGAAGCGGGCGAAGGTCGATTCTGCTCGCCAGCCTACTGCCGCCACAATGTCTTTAACAGCACAGTTCTGGTCGAAGGCAAGACTCGTGGCCATGGCATATACCTCGTGCGCGCGTATCTTAAGCCTCTTCGCTCCCTGTGGGGAGAGGTCCTGGTAGGTGGACCGAATGTCCCAGCGTAGCCAGGAAGAGATCGTCTGGGCCGAAATGTCATCTCTGCCGGTCCTAAGAGACAGGAAGAGGCGTGAGCGTCCTCGACGGACGGCTTTGGTTCTGCGTAGATAGACGCGTAAGGCGCGCACAGGATCTTGTTGCCTGGTCTCTCGAGGGAAGTCCCTTCCCCGCAGCGGTCGCAGTGTGATCACTTGTGGCGCCGTCAGTAGAGACCTGGTCTTGGCAAGGAAGGAGGGATCCAGGAGAAGGTGTACGGAGCCATCCGCACGAAATTGCAGGCAGGCAGGGCGCACTGAGAGCGCGTGCAGCTCGCTGACTCGGGCCGCCGTGGCAAGGGCCAAAAGGAAGCAGGTCTTACGAGTCACGTCCGCAAGGCGGGCCAAGGGCAGTGGTTCGAATCTGGGTGAGTTTAAACCACGTCAGGACCCAGGGACGGTCCCAGCGCGGAATGAGAGAACGGAGTACCGGACGTTGCAAGCCGAAGTGCGACATAAGGTCGCTATGTCTTTAAGGCGCCGGGGTCCGGACGCCCAAGGTGTCGATAAGTGTCGGCAATCATGGAAAGGTACCTTCTGATGGTGATAGGGGCGAGACCCTGGTCTCCGAAGAGCCAGAGGAAGAAGTCCGCGAGCTGGGGGTGAGTCAAATCAGTGGGGTCGAGACGGAGGTTCTCACACCAGGCGCACAGCACTCGCCACTTTCCCTCGTAGACGCGTCGCATTGAGGGTCTGCGGGCCGAAGAGATCGCTTCCACTGCTGTACTCGAGAAGCCCCTAGCGGTGAGGGCACGCCGCACAACCTCCAGACGTGAAGGAGGAGACGCTCCGGGCACAGGTGGAATAGGGCCTGTCGAGGCTGTTTGAGCATCGTCCGGGGCGTAGGTAATCGCAAGGGAGGGCCCGTGGCGAGGCTGAGGAGGTCGGCGGTCCAAGAGCGGTTCCAGGAAAACGGGGCGACCAGGAGAACAACGGCGTTGGATCCCCGGAGTTTGAGGAGGACTTTGGGGACAAGAACCGTTGGGGGAAAGGCGTACGCGATCAAACCGTCCCAGGGGATGGAGAGAGCGTCGACTGCCCAGGCCAGGGGATCCGGGATCGGGGAGACAAGAGGGGAAGCTGATGGTTCCATCTCGTGGCAAACAAATCGATCTGAGGAGTCTCCCAGTAGGCGCAGATCATCTGGAAAAGGTCCTGGCGAAGAGTCCATTCCGTGTGTAACATCTGACCACGATGCGAGAGCGAGTCGGCCAGGACGTTCAGGTGGCCCGGAATGTGTCTCGCTCGAAGGAAGATGCCGCGGGCCTGGCACCACCCAAGCATCAGCCGGTAGGTGAGCAAACCCAAGTCGGGAGAGTGAGTGCCACCTTGCTTCTGAAGGTACGCTACGACCGTCACGTTGTCGCAATGGACCAAGAGCTCCTGGTGCAGCAGACTCGATTCCCAAGTGACGAGGGCTTGCCAAACGGCCTGAAGCTCCAACCAGTTGATGTGACGGGCAGACATTTTTGGCGGCCAGGTTCCCAACGTCGTTCGGAAGTCCGGTAGCAAGTGGGCACTCCACCCGGAGAGGCTCGCGTCGACACACAGGGATAGGCGAGGAGGGGGAGACGCGAGGGGAACTCCCGAAGCCAGCCATGCCGGACCCATCCAACGCAGCAGATGGGGACGAAGAAGCGCAGTGACCAGTATCGAGGCTGCCAAGTCGGCGGAGGACGGGCGCCAGAGAAGGAGGAGATGCAGCTGTATGGGCCGATAGTAGAGACGCCCTAAAAAAAGGATATCTGCGGCTGCGTTCATCGTTCCGAGAAGCCGTAGCCAAATCCTGGCAGGGGCTGCGTCTAGTCGGCAAAGGTCGCCGGTCCAAAAGGCTAACCTCTGAATCCGCTGTTCCGAACGACGAACCAGGTTCAGATCGGTAGCGAAGTCCATGCCTAGATGGACGAAACGGCGACTGGGCATAAGATCCGATTTCCTTCTGTTGAGCAGAAAACCCAGTCGCGCTAACAGCCGGATCAAGGCGTCTCTGTCCGCTTAAAGAACGGTCGCCGAATGATTGCGTAGGAGCAGGTCGTCGAGATAATTGGAAGCAGGGCTGGACGACGACTGACGAGCCTTGGCCACTACCGCGTCCATTAGGCGAGAGAAAACCCACGGGCTGAGGTTTAGACCAAACGGGAGGGCCCGGAACTGGTAGACTACTTCGTTGAAGCGAAGAGCAGGTACTTCCTGGAGGCAGGGTGAATGGGGACATGCAAATACGCATCCGACAGATCCAAGCTCACGGCGAAGTCCCTTGGCTGAACCGCGGCCCTGAGGGACCGTGCGGTCTCCATGCGGAAGTGAGGAGCCGAAATGAAGGAGTTCAGCTTGGAAAGATCGATGATCGGGCGCCACTTGCCGCCCGGCTTGGGCACCAGGAAGAGGCGACTGTAGAAGGAAGGGGGTCTGAGGACGCAGGATGTCTGGAGTCCTCTCGGCCAGCTGGGGTGCCAAAAGAGCCGTGGGAGACAGGTCTCTGGCCTGGCACCAATCCTGCAAGACCTTCCACTTCCCCTCCTAAACCCTCAGAGTGGAAGATCTGCGAGCTGCTGCGATAGCCGCCACTGCCGTACCCGAGAAGCCTCTTGCGGCAAGGGCCGCCCGCACAACCTCCAAACGTGTAGTAGGAGCCTCTCGGGGCACGGGTGGAACAGGTTCTGCCTCGGCTGTTTCAGCATCGTGCGCAGTGATGGTAGCCGCAGCGGGGGGTCCGTGGTCAAACTGAGAAGGTCCGTCGTCCAGCTTCCGAGTCCAAGTGAAGGGGGCGACCAGGACTGAAGACGATCGCATTGGCGCCCTGGAGCTTCTGCAGAACCTTGGGTACCAACACAGCTGGGGGGTATGCGTAGGCCACTAGGCCATCCCAAGGGATCGACAGGGCGTCTACTGCCCGAGCGAGAGGGTCTGGCACGGGCGAGACAAAGAGGGAAAGCTGGGCGCTCCATCTCGTCGCAAACAGGTCGGCATCTCCCAACGAGCGCCTATCATCCGGAAGAGCTCCGGCTTGAGTGTCCAATATCGCGCGTGGCGAGTGTCCCTCGCCGAGGCGCGATGAAGAACACCAAGTGGCCGAAGACCGTCCACCCTGGCCGAAGACTTGGGCGCCAAAACTACCTTACCTCATTGAAATCTCTGCAGGAAGAGAGAGAGTTCAGAAGAAAAAGAAGAAGGGAATCCTTCAGGCAAGCACCACCAACAACCAGTCTGTCGGAGAATTCCAAAACGGTGAAGAGAACCAGCGTAAACGATCACAATGGAAAACGGTGCAACCAACCAGAAGGCAGCTAAGCATGCGTGAAACTGGTGGATCGGCCCATAGGGCCTGATGGGAAGGGAGGGGAGGCCACCCGGGATTGCGTTTGATTAACGGGCTCCCCGGAGTCGCCTCCCCGTTTGTGTTTATTCACACAACGGATTTAGGATGAAATCAGGCTAGCTAGCATGTCTTCCTATCAGTAATGCCATCGGTAAGGGTTTTGAAGAAACAAATCAGCATTTAACACACATTTGTCTGCCTCTTGTGACCCTTGACCTTTCCAAGGGTCATCCAAATTAGTATGCATAGATAGGTCTTCCCATCAGGTACCTCTGTAGCAAGTTTGGGTTTAAAGTTGTGAATAGTATTTCAGAAAAAACATCTTTTGTCAAAATATGGCTATTTTGGACCTATTTCCTGAGCCCTTCGTGACCCTTGACCTTTCCGAGAAGTAATCCAAATTAGGATGCATAGATAGATCTTACCTTCAGGTATCTCTGTACCAAATGTGGGTTTGAAGTTGTCAATAGTATTTGAGAAAAAACATTTTTTGTCAAAATATGGCTATTTTTCACCTATTTCCTGAGCTCTTGTGACACTTGAACTTTCTGAGGGGTCAACCAAATTAGTATGCATAGAAAGGTCTTACCATCAGGTAACCTTGTACCAAGTTTGGGTTTGAAGTTGTGAAAAGTATTTGAGAAAAAATAAATTATGTCAAAATATAGCTATTTCTGACATATTTCCTGATCCTTGACCTTTGTGAGAGGTCACTCAAACTGGTATGTTTAGAAAGGGCTTACCACAAAGTATCCTTGGGCCAAATTTGAAGAATCTGGCTTGAATAGTCACCGAGCAAATGCCAACGTTATAGTTTACCACGGATGATGGACGGACGACCACTGGTCCAAAACATACTCACTTTGGCTTTGCGCCGAGCAAAAAAATCTGCCACATGGAAATTCAAACCGACACTTCCACTAATGACAAAAACATGCCCTGTGCATATTGCAGGAAACGCCACACCTATGCCACTGGCTATGCGCCAGTGGGAATGCAGAAAATGAATTTTGGCATTTTCAAAGCATTTGCTGTGTTGGCTGTCACAATACGGAACATGACCCATCAACCTGGCCTGTCCTGTGTATTTACAATGACCACCTTTCAGGCATGTTCGCTTCATGAAGTAACTGCTTCACGATCCAACTGCAAGAGGCACAGATCCTCGAGCCCTCGCAACTGCGGGGGCTCATGAGGATCTATGCCACTTGCTCAGAGCAATTTGTACCAATGTCTCTTGGACAGTTGTGGCTTTTAGTTGTTGAATGAACACAGATTTTAAAAAAACAAGACGTGCCCAGTGGCAGGAAAGGGCTTGAGCGACTGACTTCACTAACCAACACACTCGCTCCCCGCCAGGTCAACAAGCTGCAGTTTGGTGCGGACAGTGGGGGGAGGGGCAGGTGCCGGGGACGCAAGCTGTTGTTGCAGCATGGCCGGCATCTGTTCACCAGACCACGTCTGCGAGTGAGGCAGCGACAGCCGAGACTTCTTTCCACCTGAAAACAAAATATCACAGTTGCCGATTTGCCTATGTACGAGTGTATATGCATATTATGTATGTGTGCTGGTGTGCAACTTTGGATTGTATGGCTGCTAAACAAAAGTAGACGGCGGTTTTGACTATGTGTCTGTTTTTTTTTAATTTGGACCAAAACTGACCAGCAGTCGTATTAGCTGGTACGTGCATGCACATGTTTTAACGTACACATAATTGTGTGCACGCAAGCACACACAGTGGTAATCCCAGCAAACATAAAGCTGACTACTTTATCAGTCCCTGAAAGCAGGCTTTAACTCTTTGTGCCCGAGATATGAAATACCCACATTTTGGAGCCTATGCACTGAAGACTGCGTTACAATTCAGGAGACAGAGCGGCCATGATAGTTCATATCATGGTCGAGCCATATCTTGCTGTGGTGTGTCGCGGGCAGAATGAGTTATGACTTGAAGTGATGATCAAAGCTGACCAGAACAAGGTTGGTGGGGGATGGAGGGAGGAGGGGTGTGTGTGTGTGTGGGGGGGGGGGGGGGAGGAGGGGTGGGGGGGAGGCGGGGGGGAGGGGGGGGGGGGCAGGGTTGCATCGTGCCCAAATTTCTAAAGGCGTCAATACAGTTCAAGAGGCAGATCGACCATGACAGTTTAACCCATATCACACTGAGGCTAAAAGCTTCACATTTGTTCATTGCCATCTGGAAGCTACATTATAGTACTTATATGTAAGGATATAGATCAATGGCTTTGAGTTCAATGGTAGTGCCAGAATAGCTTGGCGCCTACAGGTGCCAAGCTATTCTGGCACTACCCTTGAACTATTTTAGTCACACTTATTACACACACTGGTGTATTCCGAATGATAAGGGTTAAGTGTGGTGCCAAAATAGCTTGGCGCCTGTAGGCGCCAAGCTATTTTGGCACCACACTTGAACTATCATAGTTAATCAATATCTTATTGTAGCCCATCAGGGATGAATGAGTTAAATATTTGTCATATCCTCTAAAATGTATGCTACCAAACACTAACCATCAGCTGTGAGAGTTTCTGTTGAGGCTGTCCTTGGGAGAGAGAAGAAACTCGGAGCTTGTGAAGTCACAGCAAGCGTCACGATCAGGTGAGATCGGCTGGAATGCTCGTGAACCATGGTAGCACTCTCACGCCGTGTGCGTAGCCCATGCTGAACCAAGCACATCACATCATACACTGTGTCCACAGGCCTGCAGACAGCAATACGCCATGAATACAGTATTGTACATTACTAAAAAGCCAATTTCTGTTTCACCTCTGCGTTACAGACAATACAGTGACATTGTACTGTATTGTATTTGTATTGCAAATGCACTGGACATAGCATTGCTTTCAATGGATTTTAAACCAAAATCAAACCTATAACATACTCACAGAAAAATGAATTGAACATTTTTGGAGTAACTTCTCCTTAATTGAAGACTAAATAGCTTCTTTAATTTGGCCTTCTGTATTCATAAACGTAACTTAGGCCTGTGAGGGACTAGGTAAGGGGGCCCATTCACAAGATCAAAGATTCATGAGAATCTACGCTGTTGCAAATGGGACAGGGTAGTTAACCCATTATAACCTGAGGCTGATTATTTTTTGTAATTGCTTATTGTCCTGTGAAGGCTACATTACACATTAGGAGATTGAGCAACTGTTTTAGTTCAAGGGTGGTACCAGAATAGCTTGGCGCCTCCAGCGCCAAGCTATTCTGGCACCACCCTTGAACTATCATAGTCAAATTTATTTCCTGCGATGGGTGTATCAGGATGAAAAGGGTTAAAGGAATGTGTTCTGTCTGTACCAAAGAGCTGGATTCAGCTTTTTTTTTTTTTTTTGAAAAAGCTGAATCAGGCTCCAGGACTGAAGACTGTCACCCATGCAAATACCTGCTTACCAGCTATGGTAGAAACCCAATACGTAAAAAGGTATTGGGCAGACGTTGACTAATGTCAGCCCGCTAGCATTTTGTGCACTGGGAAGACTGGCCATGACAGCTGAAGCTTTGTCCCTTCAGGATGCATGCATGAACACTACCATCACAAACACCCCACCACCTACTTGCAGATGACCGTGGGAAAGTTGAGGGAACCATCAGGACCGGTGACCACATCATGCTTGGCATTGGGGTCTTTGCTGAGCAGGTCGCGGATGTCATTGTTGTAGATCTCCACCACCGACACCTCCACACCATGGCTGCCAGTAGTCTTCTCCTCAATCAACCTGCAGCAAACTAAAATGTTCAGTCAGACACAAGGTACAGCGTGACGGACATTAGATACAGTCAACTTCAGACATAACAAAATACCTGCCGACGCAAACAAAATACCTGCCGACGCAAACAGTTTTGTTGTTATACCTTAAGTTTGTAATAAGCGAAATAAATTACGTAGAGATATTGTGGTTGGGACCTTTGAAAAAGCATTGTTATGTCCAACTTTGTTATATATGACCTCACCTTGTGTGAATGAACATACACAGCTCAAAGCATATATCAGGAATGCTAAGAGCATCAAATGAAATGGTGATCACAGCTTGAACTGAACAGCACATGAAATGACTCCCTTATCATGGTAAACGTCAACAGTTCTTGTATTGCGCTTATGTTGATAAATGTTCAGAAATCAGAAGTAGATCAAAACTGTGTGATGAAAACGGTGGATCAAAAGCCCAGACAAACATGTGATATTGCATGTTTGTCCCAATTTACTGTTTACAGCAAAAGACACTCAATTTTTACTTTACTGATTTACTATTTTAAAAATCATCCACTATTAGCACATTGAGCCCTAAGACTGAAATTTCCATATTTGGAAGTTGTCCTCCAAGGACTGCGTATCAGTTCTGACAACAGATTGACCATGCTCAATGATGGTGCCAGAAAAGCTTGGTGCCTCCAGGTGCCAAGCTATTTTGGCACCACCCTTAAACTATCATGGTTTTTCTCAATATCGGCGTGAACTGTCTTCATGCCAACCACCCTCCTTTCATTGGCAAAATAACTGCCTTACCGGAACAGTTCTCGGGTGGCACGCGGTATGACGCCCTCGTCGGGATGCAGGTCTTTGGAGGGGTTGTAGTCGTCGTTGCGGTGAGAGCCGAGCATGGTGTGTGTCTTGCCACTGCCCGTCTGGCCATACGCCATGATGCAAATGTTGTAACCATCCAGCAGCGAGGTAAGCATGGGCTGCACCTCATCGAACACGGACTCCTGTTTTTCTCCAGGGTTGTACACTCTGGAAGCAACACCCAAATGCAAGAGGCATAGATCCTCATGAGCCCCCGCGAATGCGGGAGCTCATGAGGGTCTATGCCTCTTGCTGGCCTCTCATTCACATCCACATGCCTCAGGTAGACAAGGGTCTCAAGCGGTGACTCAGCAGGTGGTGAATCTGCGATCATTTCTGAGACACGAACTACAGCCACTTTCAGTAAAGCAATGACAATTTTGGAATACATTGTTGACATTTTCAACTTCCAACACCCACTGTCAAATATGACTTGAACAAGAAAGCAAAAGGTAGCGTCAAATTAGCCTGATACATGAACAGGTACAAGCTAATCATGAACTACCCTGGAGCTATTTATCTCCCCCAGTTAGTGCTGAGAGGAGAAGCAGTGCGAATGAAGAAAATAAGCATTCGTTCTGTATTGTCATTTGCATATGTCACTGGTGTCTTCAGTACGCATGCACTCAAACACACAAACATTGAAACACTGACCTCTCATATTCAAACACCTTGTTCTGTTTGTGTGTCCGGACACATACATTCTCCTGAAACAAAACAAGGCTTATATTGCAGCTTTTGAAATAGCCTTTTAGGAAGCAAAAAACAGCTGTGCCAATGCAGACCGGGGAATGAAAATAGAAATAAACAAACAATTAGTTACGAGCCAATGTAAATAGTTTTGTAGACGAAGATAATAAAGAGCAATGATACTCATAAAAAAATGTTTCTTTGGTCCAATCTTCAACTTTTGAGGTCAAAATTTCCAATTTCAGAGTTATCATTGGACAACTATTAACCCGTTTAGCCCCGGATCCCCACAGCAGGAGATGGATTGACGCCTTCAGGCGCCAAGCTAATCTGGCACCACCCTTGAACTATCATGGTCAATCCATCTCCTGCAACTGGTACATAGTCATCAGGCAACACCTCCAAAATTTTAGAAATGGGACCTTGGGGTTAAAAGGGTTAAGCAGGAAACAGATCAACTATGATAGTGAATTTCTTTGGTGCCTACAGTACCAAGCTGTTCTAGCACCACTTTTAAACTATGATAAAGTCACACATTGTTCTGGTGTGTCCAGGCTGAGAGGTTCGACTGAAATACGATACAGCTGAGAAGGAACTTACATCGTCCACAGGGTGTACAACAACTTCTGACTTGGTGCCTTGTCTGAAAAAGATAAAATCCGCCGTGTTACTGAAGGATATGACATGTGAAGGCACAGCTCTATTCTTGGGTGACAGTGCAAAAGATTGAAATGACAGAAAACGGTTCGCAGACTAACCATGTCCCATAATCCATGACCAGCAAGAGACATAAATTCTCATGAGCCCCTGCGGATGCAGGGGCTCATGAGAATTTATGTCTCTTGAAGATGGAACAGGTTGGCTGAAGGGCTGTTCTGTCTAACAAAAAAAAGCTCAAATTCCGCTTTCTGGGATTTTGAAAAGACCGACTCAGTTATGAGGACTGAAGACTGTCACCCATGTCTATTTAAGTGTCACACCACCCAGGCAAGGACCCATTCAAATTCAAGCTACCTCAATACGAACTACAAATTTACAATCAGCCAGGGTGTCAGGCATACCTCCCGAGTGACGCCATGTCTTCATTTCCGGAGTCAAATTCCATCAGTGGTCGAAGTCGACAGTGTACCCGAATATTCCCTCTCAGTTCCTGAAAAAAGACAAATACAACGATACATGTAATGATTCCGTAACTTTTTCAAGGACAAATCACCTCATAAAGTACTAAACTGGCAATAACAATGGCAATTTATTCTCTCACCAACAATAGCGGTAGCGGAGCACCTTGCTTAGTGGCTGGCCCAGGACTAAACTCACTCATGCAACTGGCCCCAGTTCCACACACACACGGCAATACATAATTATAAGAAAACTGTCTGGCAAACAGGTCTCTGACCTCGGTCACTCATAAATTATAATACATAGTATTTATATGGCGCATTTCTCATATTTATAATATAACTCAATACGCAGGACATAGCCGCGAACTAAACCCAACAAGCACGCTCACGTGAATCACGCGCATTCCCTCACACACTGTACATAAACACAGAACATTCACGTGGTGCTAAGGACAAGCTCAAGCAAGCTACTGAAATTTGGAAATTTAAGTCGTTTTTTATATTTTTGAAATTTGATTAAGTGGATTGAAATTAATACCGAATTAGTGGGGGAGGATAGAGCCGGAGTACCCGGAGAAAGAACCCCGATGGTCCGCCCAAATTAATGGTGACACTTCCTAGAGGAGAAAAGTCCGACGCCGGAACCGAGAATCGAACCTCGCACCTCTTGCATTGGTGGCAGGCACTTTTACCGCTGCGCCACGGACCGCCCCAAACAGGTAAATCAACAGCAATAGTGTACTTGCCATGAGCACATTGTGAAGTTCCTGCCGTCTTTTCTTCTCTTTGACATGGCGTTCTGTCATCTCGTTCAGCGTGATTTGCAGCTGTGCAACCTGATCAGCCAAAGCTAAAACAAATATAGCCTGTCATGAACATCACACACAAACAATCTAATGTTAAACTAGCACCAACAACAAAAAAACTGACACCACAAACACTTCCTTTGTTGGTGTAATCATAAACTTATAATACAATACAATATTAGCAACACAATCATATCTGTCATTTGTCAGGTAAACTCTCATGCGAAACAGGAGTAAAATCTACTTAATCCACCTAACCCATATCATAAGGAGGCGAAAAGCTTCAAATTTGTACACTGCCATTTGCAAGCTACATTACAGTACTTAAAGAAAAGGATATAGACCAATGGCTTTAGTTCAAGGATGGTGCCAGAATAGCTTGGCGCCTAGAGGCGCCAAGCTATTCTGGCACTACCCTTGAACTATTTTAGTCAAACTTATTTGTGGTGTATTCCGAACGATAATGGTTAAACACATGGAACCTTCTGCCTGATATTCTCCAATATTCAAGTTCTCTTCTGAAAGCTTCTGAAAATTGTCTATTGAAAGCTACACATACCATCTGTGGGATTCTGGGAGCACTTAACCCATATCATACTGAGGCTAAAAGCTTCAAATTTGTACACTACCATATGCAAGCTACATTATAGTACTTACAGATAAAGATATAGACCAATGGCTTTAGTTCAAGGGTGGTGCCAGAATAGCTTGGCGCCTAGAGGCACCAAGCTATTCTGGCACTACCCTTGAACTATTTTAGTCAAACTTGTTTCACACACTGGTGTATTCCGAATGATAATGGTTAAAGCATAGCATCTCATTTGAATGAAAGTGTATTTGTGGCATACTCCTTGAAAGTGTCTGTCTGAGGAGCACTTGGTAACGGGTACATACAGTTCGGGAGAGAGATCAACCATGAAAGTTCAAGGATGGCACCAAGAGGCACAAAGCTGCTCTGGCATCACCCTTGAACCCTGAATGGTCGGCCCACACCTTGTAAAATGATATAAAGAAATGCGACATTTTTTGAATCATCGGAAACACTTTTAGTGTTTCCGATGATTCCAAAAATGTCGCATTTCTTTTGCTTTTAGTGTTTCCGATGATTCCAAAAATGTCGCATTTCTTTTGCTCTTAGTGTTTCCGATGATTCCAAAAATGTCGCATTTCTTTTGCTCTTAGTGTTTCCGATGATTCCAAAAATGTCGCATTTCTTTTGCTCTTAGTGTTTCTGATGATTCCAAAAATGTCGCATTTCTTTTGCTCTTAGTGTTTCTGATGATTCCAAAAATGTCACATTTCTTTTGCTCTTAGTGTTTCCGATGATTCCAAAAATGTCGCATTTCTTTTGCTCTTAGTGTTTCCGATGATTCCAAAAATGTCGCATTTCTTTTGCTCTTAGTATTTCCAATGATTCCAAAAATGTCACATTTCTTTTGCTCTTAGTGTTTCTGATGATTCCAAAAATGTCACATTTCTTTTGCTCATCAGTCTAGTTGGTCAGGGCTGAACGAATAAAGATGGAGTAGCTCGGAGTCCCCCTGCAGCTTACTCACCAGTAATGTTTGAGGACTGAGATTGGACCATGGTGTCGTGATGCTGAACCACTGTGTTGGCTCGCTGCATGGTGCGCGACATTTGACGGGGAAACTCAAGGGCAAGGCCTCGCACGCTCGTCAGCTCATTCTTCAGGACCTGTGTGATATAAGTGGCTTCAAATGTTGTGTGCACACACAGACAAAATACATGCAAAAGTATAACCTGTAATCACTCTCACTCATACTGATGCAAAGACAAGCTACATAAATTTAATCCCATTTCGCACAAGATGAAACAGTGGCAGCGCACAGCTGGCAAGTAAACTGTACTAAGGAGCAAAAGAAATATGACATTTCTGGAATCACTGGAAACACTAAAGTGTTTTTGATGATTCCAAAAATGTTGCATGTCTTTTGCTCCTCAGAGAGAGAGAGAGAGAGAGAGATATACTGGATTGAGAGATGCAGGACAAACAGAGTGAACATATTTTTGCTAACACCATGAGCCTTTTTTTATACCTCTGTTATGAAGGTAAGTGATTCTGTGGTGTCCTTGGCCCTGTACCTGGAAATCTTGGCAAGTAGATCCACAAAACTCTTGGCCATTGAAAGACTACAAAGACTACTTACGGTGCATGAGACAGACTGAAAACTGTAATTCAAGGGTGGTGCCAGAAAAGCTTGGCACCTACAGGTGCAAAGCTATTCTGGCACCACCCTTGAATTATAATATTTTATATACTTTTGTGTGTAAAGGGTTGAATCAGGAAGGACCAAATCCACTCACCCATCACCTGATGCCAGCAGATTTCTTGTCAAGCGTGGCAAAGTCACGTTTCCTGGAGCCAAAATGGTGAACGCCAAGTTTACAATACATGCACAGACAAAATGGGAAAGAAATTTGAGCTCCCATTTTTAACTTGGATGGTAGTCCAAATGGCTTACTGGAGGACTAGAATATTTGGTCTTCCTTGTTGAATGAGCCAATAGAAACATGTTTTAAGTTTTTCTATTTGTTTATTTTTTTGCTGACCTGTACTTCCCGTCTGAGCTCCCCCATCTTGGTCATGACGTGTGTGCGAAACATTGCAAATCTGTCGCTGGCATCCTCCGCAACATTGGCATCATTGCGCGATGACTGCAGCTGACCTCGTAGCTGAGCAAGCTTCAGGTACAGCATGGCATTCTCTGTCTCCAGGCTGGCCACACGTTCATCACGGGCCTAAATACAAAGAATCATCTTTTATCAATTTCTAGAAATCAGGAGTAGGTATAGATTGCATGTGTTTCAATGAAAACAGTGGATTAAAAACCCCAGACAAACTGGGCTTTTTAACCATAATCTCGTGAAAAAACATGCACGTTTGACCTACTTCTGATTTCTGAACATCTATTCTGATTTGTCTCATTTTTATGTGCATGTGCGTATATAGTTTCTTTTGCGTGTCGGTAGCGGTTTTTGTTGCGATGATCGCGACAAAAACCGCTAACAACACTTAAAGGGTTAAGTGACTAACACACACACACACACACACATCAATTGTCCCCACACATAAGACACAGTTTTGCATAGAGGATCAAATTAAGCTAATTGGTTCAGCGCAGCAGCTGCTATCACAGTTTATTAGAACACACACACACATACACACACACACATACACACACACACAGAGAGAGAGAGAGAGAGAGAGAGAGAGAGAGAGAGAGAGAGAGAGAGAGAGAGAGAGAGAGAGAGAGAGAGAGAGAGAGGATCCATGAAAAGCCATGTTGAAACACTTTCATGCATGTTGAATACTTGTGTAAACTGAAAGAAAAGTCTGCCTTACCCGCAAATTTTTCTCAAGTAACTTGACTTTATCGGCAAAGAAATCGCTTCTGTCCAGGCCTAGCGGCATGGCTAACGTTTAGTTCCACACAGCAGCCTCTTAAAATAGCAAGCTATGTTTGAATTTTAGAAACATTTAAATTTGAACTAGAGCAGGTTTGGACACACCGCCATTGATGAGAGCGTCCGCACAACAGGGTAGATAACGCCTGTAGACAATGTTCGATCCTCGATGTCTCAGTGTATACTATGGAACACGGCCGGCCGTGTGGTCCGTTCAGTATGCTAGTACTCAAACCAAGGGGAATCACAGCGCTGGACAGACAACAGTTAGATCCCCTGCCCCCGCCTATCAGGCACCCAATCGCCAGCCCACAGAGAAATACGCAGGTATAGAATAAGACAATCATTTCCATTCCTAAATAAGAACTGATGGATCAGGTCTCTTGGCCATGTCTTTCGGTCCGGAACTTAGGAAGTAGGCAGGAGAAACATACATACACAAACATGAAGGTGCGCTACTATATGTGGTCGGGTCACATTTCCCACAGTAGATGCACAGAACATTACACAACAATGTAACGATACAAATTTTGCCTCGAGTTATACATGATACTCACAAACCAGATAGGTGAGGCTAGCGCTGGCAGAATTGTCAGTACTCAAACCAAGGGGAATCACAGCGCTGGACAGACAACAGTTAGATCGGCCCCTGCCCCCGCCTATCAGGCACCCAATCGCCAGCCCACAGACGCAGGTATAGAATAAGACAATCATTTCCATTCCTAAATAAGAATGGATCAGGTCTCTTATATAACCCATGTCTTTCTCCGGAACTTAGGAAGTAGGCAGTATTCAGTATGCTGAATAAAAATGTTTAAATGATTACCCGGGTATTTTCAAGCACTTGCACCCGATCACTACGCGTGCAAGGCGGACATAAATAGGAATTACTGAACTTTTCAAGCATAATACACAAACACTCATTAAGTATTTTTCGACTCGGACTCAGTCCAATGAGCGGCGGCCCCGCCGCGGCCCATGGTCTTAGTACCGAGAATCAGTCCCTGCCGGATTATATCAAGGATACTATATATAGAATCCCTGGTTATAGTTAACATTTTTCAGTGTATCCCGTGTTGTGAACTCAGTGCCACATCAAGTTGTTGTGCCGTTGGCCGGCTTTGAGTCAGTATACAGTTATATCTTGAACCCCGCCCGGCTCGGAGATTACTCTGAACTGAGGTAGTCGCTACAGCTCCAAAAACACATGGCCCCACGAGCTCCTTAGCATCCGCGTTATCGCGGAATTGTTTATATTACAGCGGACGGCAGACGCAGCCGTCCCGTTAGTCCCTTTCCTTTTTGTCCCTTGTCTCCTTGACTGCGTGCGCAAAATAATGTGTGACTTGTGTGAAATCATTGAAAATTCGCATCAACTTTATTTTTTTTTTAAATGAACTTTAGAATGTTTTAGTGCGTGTACGGGTTAGCGGCGCATTCTTTTGGAAACAATAGGCGCACAGGCCTCTTTTCGTGTTTGTCCTTGCTAAACTACAACATTCTTAGAGAGAGAAAGAGAGATGAAATGAAACTTTATTAAGAGTAGAGAGAAAACAACAGCCTAGTGATAATAAAGTGTAAAAAATGGTTATAACTAAATAGTGTATACACGGTATAAGTGAAGACACAGTCGTACTATCCGTGAACTGAAAAACTCGAAAAGCTTTTGGTCAGGCATGGAGCCGCAGGAGCCAAAACTGAGGAGGGGAGGAAATACGGTCGCGGCGGGTTTGATATGTGCCAGATATCTCTCACGACAGCTTGCCGGAATTCAGGGACCTTTTTTTCTCTGTCCGTTCAGTTATAGACTGGATAAGCGCTCAGTTTATTTTCCCGGTTGCCGCCGTGACATGATTGCCGACTGCCGCCGGATTGACTGATTCAGTTACCGTGACAGTCAGTGACTCAGTAATGATTCTTTCACTACGATACTGAGTCACTCGACATCCCTTTCTAGTCTCAGTTTCTCTGTAAACATGCGGTAGTCTAAGAAATTATACTCATTTAACTCTTAAATAATCTACACATTCATACATTGCCGAACCGGCGATACTAGTTCAGTCCCCGCATTATCAGATTCATTTTCAAGTTAGTACCGTGAGGCGAATGAAGTCGCGATCGTTGGCCTGTTCACGTGACCTCTCGTCCGAGACTAGTTGAAAAGTCTTGGAAAGTTTGACCGGCTGGACCGCAGTGTACACTGACGGGGTACAGTATCCGAAAAAGAATATAATGAGTGACCACTGCAGCGATAATGACTTGTGCTTGCAGTGGACATTAAAAGGTCCGAGCTTCACCCTTTTAGCTCCACGGGTGCTCAAGTTTTCCCAATAATTTTGGTAGTGTTACTGAACGACTATGAACAGGTTGCAGGAGATAGATTGGTCATGAAAATCCTTTAAACATGCATTCACCGTTATAATTCTTCTTTTTGTCAACATTTTGTTGTCAGTGAGAGTTATCTAGTGTATCCGTTACTGATTAGTTTTATGGTACACGTAGATCTTTTTTGTGTGTGCCGAGCATTTTTTTTGTTGGTGTGTTCATTTTGTTATTCTTATTTTTCTTGTATATCCTGTTGCGTGAGTGTGTATGTTACGGACCATAGGTGTTTTAGGATGCAAGGTGTATGTATGTTAGTATGTCATTTGTACGGCGCCTAGAGCTTTTCTATCGAAAGTATAGGCGCCTTACAAATATACATTATTATTATTGTTGTTATTATTATTATTATTATTATTATTATTATTATTATTATTATTATTATTATTATTATTATTCAAGGGTAGTGCCAGAGGAGCTTGGCGCCTTCAGGCGCCAAGCTCGTCTGGCACGACCCTTGAATTATCATGATCAATCCATCTCCTGCTGTAGGTTCCTGGACTGAGCTAAATAGGTTAACTGAAATTACACTGTTTGTTTGTTTGTTTGTTTGTTTGTTTGTTTGTTTGTTTGTTTGTTTGTTTGTTTGAGTGTCCTTGTTTGACCAGCATACACGGCAAGCGACATGAACAAGTTAGACACATCCCTTGACACAGATTCATACGTAACGCGGGTCTAATTATAATAATCTTAGCTTGTCGGTCAGACCTTATCACAGTGACACAGGTACAGTGTCTCAACTCTCGCGGCCTTCTCTATTGCCGCTGCGAGATAACGTCCCTTGTCAACTGATATATGCAGAACATTAAAAAGGAGCGAGATACAGAAAAGAAAGAAAAAAACCCACTGAACAGAAAGCGTAACACTGACTTTATATATAATAGACAGTTGAACCTGTTTAGGGGCTGAGCAAACCACACTCTTTTTGCAAGAGAAGTCGTGAAAGGCACACACAAAAAAGAGCCACCTGTCACTAATTCATTTAGCCGCGACACACTACAGCAGGAGACGAAATCGACCGTGATAATTCAAGGGTAGTGCCAGAATAGCTTTTCGACGATCAGGTCGTGAAATGAAAAAAAAAAAAAAAAGAGCCACCTGTCACTAATCAATTTAGCCGCGACACACTACAGCAGGAGACGATATCGACCGTGATAATTCAAGGGTAGTGCCAGATTAGCTTGGCGCCGATCAGGCGCCAAGCTAATCTGGCACTATCCTTGAATTATCATGGTCGATCCATCTCCTGCAACTAGTTTATAGTTGTCATGTGACACCTCCACAATGTGGCCATGTGGGTATATACCATCATGTAGGTGGCTGTAAAAATTGAGAAATGTGGCCTTGGGCTTTAAATGGGTTAATGGCCATCATTTAGGTGGCTGTAACACTTGAAGAGGTGATCTCTTATAGGGTGGTCGCTCTAAACAGGTTCTGGTGTACTATCCTCCTCGGGTACACATATGCACTTTTTGAACCGAAATTCAAGCAGTTACACGGCCCGTAAAGATAACATGCACACACTTGACTCGACCTGATAACTCGCCACTAAGCAATAGGTCCTCGGGCAGCCGTCGGCCATACTTGACCCGCGTGAAGTCTGTGCGTTGGACAACCAAGGCTGACGACAGTCCTATGGCCTTTTGTTCACTGGGTCTTCCACATCCAGCGCCCATCAGCGGCAGACTAATCGCCCGTGATATCATGTGTTGTATCTCATGGCAAGTTGCACCAAGCCAGTCAAATATTAACTTTTGCCTCCCTGCCGTGGTCGATCTTAACTCATCGACTTGTTGCAGTGTTAGGCCGTTAACCCCTTCCCTGTCACTGTTCATGAAATAAATTAATTAATTCAGCATGGATACAAAGTGGGACCAGCAAGAGGCATAGATCCTCATCAGCCCCTGCAACTGCACAGTAGATCGATCTGTCTTCAAAACTGTGAGCTAGACTGACCTCAGAGGACATCTGTAAAATTTGAAAATTTTGTCCTCACGGTAAAATGGGTTAAACAAGTGAATAAATTCTGACCCGCTTGGTTCTGGAAGGGAAAGGGACATCGTCATACATCAAGCTGCACCCAGTGTTCAAAAGGTCATCGGGCCCAGGGAGGCCGCTGATGGCCCGCGCACAGCCGTGCGCGGGCCATCAGCGGCCTACGTGGGCCCGAGATCCTTTTGTTCACTTGGCAAAGGGCGCTGGGAGACGAGTTTCCATTAATGCGACTGATTACCAATTCATTTGGTGTGAAGTCCGGGTCAGAGTGAACCGGCTCAAGGTTACAGTACACAATACAGTCATTTGTAACAAGGCCAGTGCTGAGGCTGCATCAAACAGCATGAAAAAAGTGGCCGTTATTGGCAGGTAATGACACTATATTTATTTGGGGTTTTTTTTCCCCCCGTTATGATTTTTTTTTTTTATGACTCGTCATGTTAGTTAGTTATTGGGGTTTAACGCCGGGCAGGCGACTAAGGCCATCACTCATGATGACTCGTCAAATTGTTACTTAGACTGTACGGTAATGTAAGATTACCCCTAAGAGCCTTTCGTGTCTTGGTATGCACGTCATCGACCGATATGGTGTGACCAGTAATAAGTAGGCTAACTATCTAACGGATACATGATATTGTTCTGATGTGTAAATTGTCTGGGTATTTTTCATTGGTCTATTCCGGCAGTTCTCGCCGTCCAAAGGTCACAAAGTGACACACAACTGACATGTCGGTGTTTTGATGTTTTTGTGCCCAGTGCACTGTTGATACTATTAACCCCTTTCATCCTGATACTCTATTGCTTGAAATAAATTTGACTATGATATTTCCAGGAAACTGGCGCCTCAGGCGCCAAGCTATTCTGGCACCACCCTTAACTTAAACAAAAATGGTTGATCTGACTCTTAATCTGTAATGTAGCCTTCATGGGACAATAAGCAAATTAAAAAGCTCAGCCTCAGAAAGTAATGGGTTAACCTATCCACCCCTAAAACAGATGTAGGTCGTCTGTGATAGTTGAAAGGTGGTGCCAGAATAGCTTGGCGCCTGTAGGCGCCAAGCTATTCTGGCACCACCCTTCTGAACTATCGCGGGCGATCTGTCTCTTCTTGAGCTGTCATGTATTCTCTAGAGAACAACTCCTACATTCGTGAATGGCGACCTTCGGGGTCGATGTGATAAATACCGACTGCATCCCAGCACACATGGAATCTCGTCTGCAACAAAACAGCGGTTAAAAATAACCACCACATGTAGGCAATTAATGTGTAGTCAGCAGTTTTCAGTGTCAGTGTGACACAGCGGTTTGCCTTGACTTGAAAACATCCAACGACTCAAGTTGTGGCACTGGTTCTAGTCAGATGGCGCGGCTACTTTATGCCGTGTATCCGGATGCGGCACGGTTCGAATGAGTGAAAACCCAGATAAATTCCTCAATCAATTTCAACTCCTATGATCTGAGGATGTGAAATCGGTGGGCCCGTGCATGCCGGGAACAGGCGAAGGTTCTCATGAACATTCGTGACTGTACGGACTCCCAAGAATGCAAGGCCACAAGCCTGTGAAGCAAAGCTGGTCCTGAGACATAATGTCGAAGGCTGTCTCGGGAACTGGGTCCTAGTTCCAAGCTTAGCCCATTTATCCAGGGAAAAAAGACGGGCTTGTTCTATAATAGCATGTCCGTTGCAAGATTAAAGTGGCACAGTTGCAGTGCGCCTGAATTGATCGTACTCCAAAGGCAATAGCTGCCCCTGTCCCCCATAACCCGCCCGCTAAGGTCGTCCATCACCACTCCGGTGCCGTGGGCGTTAAACCCCGAACTAAGCAATCAACCCCAAGGATGCATTTCCCAGATTTTAGAGGTATCACCTAATGACTATCATGTACCAGTTGCAGGAAACTGATTTACCATGATAATTCAAAGGTAGTGCCAGATTAGGTAATCTGACACTACCTTTGAATTATCATGGTCGATCCATTTCCTGATGTAGTGCAACTGGGCTAAATGTGTTAGCCGCATGGATACAAACTGGTTTCAGCCAGAGGCTGCATTTGTGTGTTGACTTGCACGCAGAGAAGTTATTGTAATATATCTCATGTCTGCTAGCCAATCTCGAAGCCGCTCGGCGCGCAGAACCGGGCAAACGTAGACTAGTGAACATGGACATTTGTGTGCATCTGGGTGTGTGCGTACGTGCGTGCTTGCGTGTGTTCCACCCCACAGTGGCCTGATCGGCCGGAGCTACGCCATGCTGTTCGCCAGCGGCGGGTACCGGGTGGAGCTGTACGACGTGGACTCCCAGCAGGTGGTCAAGGCCAAGGGCGACATTGAGACCCAGCTGGGGACGCTGGAGAAACAAGGGCTACTGCGCGGGGCCCTGTCGAGGGAGGAGCAGTTTAACCTCATCACGGGGGTCACCGACCTGGAATCCTGTGTGCGGGGCGCCTTCTTCGTGCAGGTGATCGATCAGGCCTTAGTCGCCGTGTATGTGTGCGGTCTGTGAGTTTGTAACTTACGGCTTGTGGCTTGTGGCCGTAAGTTACAAAATCACAGACCAGCACACCTTTTACAGCGACCTTGACAAGAAGTTGCCGACCATCAGCGGGATCTGTTAGGGCGGTTGATGTTCTTGGCAGTCGTTGTTTAGTTGTTTGTTTGTTTGCATTTGTGGCTTTATAAGCCCCGGCGTTCAGCCAGCAGTGTGAGATGGCTGCGTGTGTGGCTGCTTTTAATCATTCCACCGTGTAGTGGCCATGCTCTGGCGACTTCAAAGGAAATCACTTCTGTTTCCCAAACAAATGAAATGTGTTATGCTGGGCGCAGATCATGGCGGGTGAATAAAATCCCCACATACAATGGAACAGCGTTTTAACCCTTTGCGTGTCGTTAGCGGTTTTTGTCGCGATGAATCATCGCGAGAAAAACCGCTACCGACACGCAAAGGGTTAACAGAAGTGTGTGGAGCTGTGTTTAACCACGCACACTATATGGTGAAAAGGAATGTTTATTGGGCTCGCACAAGTCGGCAGCCGTTTTTGTGTATGTTAATATCAAAGTGGTTGTCGAGGACGTTCTGCTTCAAACCCTTTGCGTGTCGTAGCGGTTTTATTCGCAATGATTCCTACAGGAATCACCGCAATTCAAACCGCTACCGAAACGCAAACAGTTAAACAGCCGGTACTCTTGTCATCAGCGGACCATGTGAGACACAAACATTAACAGCAACTTTAGACTGTAATTGTTTCAGTATCGCAAATTTGACCTGTTGCGTTGATAGGGGCAATGTTTCAGCACCTTGTTCGGCTTAATCCTTGTTAGGGTGGGTTTTTTATTTTTGGTCGCCTATTTTGACGTGGGATGGTGTTTATTCGCTTCATTGTGTGAGGTCTCTTGCCTCCGGTAGTTGAGTTACCAGACGACAGCGGCCTTTACCTGAGGCAATATCTAGTACTGAATAAGTGTAACCCTTTGAATGTTATGGACGATACCGCCTGGCGGTATCGTCAGTAACAGGGAAGGGGTTAAATACGACTGAAATAAAAACACTGACAATTTTTTTTCTTTTGTAGGAGTGTGTCCCAGAACGCCTGGACATCAAGCGGGAAGTGTGGGGCCGCGTGGACGCACTGGTCAGTGGTGACGTCATCCTATCCAGCTCCACCAGCGCCCTCCTGCCGTCCGCCATATCGGAGGGCCTGACACACAGACAGCGATTCGTCATCAGTCACCCCGTACGTGGTGAAACTCCCTTCTTCAGCCATAACTTTTCAGTGGCTTCCCAGCGCGCAAGTACCATCGGGCCGACATCAGCCGCAGTCGTGCGTTGGCCGTCCGCGGCCGTCAGTCCGATGACCTTTCGCACACTAGGTTTCTGGTTTTATGTGCGTGGAGGGATCTGCCGGCTCCATGGCGGGGTTTCAGTGTAAAATTCGCCGATACAACTAATCCAGACCAAAAAGGTGACTGCCAAGCGTGTAATATGCAAAGAAGTACCCAACGGAGAAAGAAACACGCTTAGAAAAGACGGGTACAACACAATTTATTAATATTTCGGGTAAATACCCTTTGTCAAAATAGACAAACAAACAAACATAGAGATTAGCCGCTACTTATCTTCAATGGCAGAAGGAATGTGGCAACTGAAGGAGGTGACGTAAAATAAAAGAAAAGAAAAGGAAGAACAAAAGTGCGGAAAAAGTAAAAATGACGTCAACGAAAAATCGCGTAAGAGAGAGACTCGGAAAGAACCTGAACACGAGAGACAAGAGTGTGTGCAAGCACGTGCAGGAGCGAGCGAAAGAAAAGGCGTGTAGATGAGGCCAGAGAAAGAGAGAGAGAGAGAGAGAGAGAGAGAGAGAGAGAGAGAGAGAGAGAGAGAGAGAGAGAGAGAGAGAGAGAGAGAGAGAGAGAGAGAGAAGAGAGAGAGAGAGAGAGAGAAAGAGAGAGAGAGAGAGAGAGAGAGCGAGACGGAGAGAGAGAAAGAGAGAGAGAACGAATGGGGAGTACCCTTGGGCACGAAGTAGGCTGAGTGTCTAATACACAAAGCCTGCTAAACACCAACCCGAAGGCAAACTTTATATCACCTTCAAGTTGAGGACTACCTCGGGGAAAAACGGGAGGACCCCGGGAAAAAAACCCCAGCATTTAGCACGGTACACAACAAGTAATAAGTCATGAAAACAAAGCAAAGAATCAAAATCAGTAAGAGAATATTGGTATAAGTGGAGAGTAGGTAGTTGTGAAACCGTCTTCAAGGGTAACTCAAAAAATAAGGGGGAGAGAGAGAGAGAGAGAGAGAGAGAGAGAGAGAGAGAGAGAGAGAGAGAGAGAGAGAGAGAGGGAGAGGGGGAGGGGGGGGGGGGGGGGGGAAGGGGGGAAGGAGTAAGGAAAAAAAAAAAAAAAAAAAAAAAAAAAAAAAAAGGGAGGGGGGGGGGGGGCGGAAGACAAACAGCCAGAGCCACCAACCCCACCCAACGGGCACCCACCAGCCCACAGAAAAACACACAGGTACGCAACAAGACGACCACATACATCCCCAAGGGATGCACACGATCGCCCCGCCCCAAAACCGCGTATCAAACCGTGAGCCGGAGACCCGGTGCCCGACAGGGAAGGGCAAGGGATCCAACTAAACGTTCGGCCAGCGCTGAGAAAGTCCCCAAGGGAAATGTACATATCAACCAGCGCCAACATCACGTAACTGATTAGTGAGTAGTAAATCAGTGAGGTAAAGTAGCAGACACAAGCAAGGTAAACAATGTTAATCTTTCATATTCATCCCGAGTGGCGCCACAGTGCCCAGTTTATTAATCAGAAATTTTTCACGGTCTTTCCTGGCCCAGACATTACTGGCTTGCATAAGCCAGAGGCCTTTAACTCGAATGTCTGAGACGGAGTGGTCGGCCTGATTGAAATGTCGTCCGACCGGTCTGTTGTATTGGTACTTGACAGACTGAAGATGTTCTTTGAAACGGTCGTTGATGGTTCTTTCCGTCTCTCCAACATAGAGTTGGCCGCATTTAACACAGGAGATGACATAAATCACGTTGGTGGTTTGACACGTGAAGTATCTGTCTATGTTGAATTTGTAACGTGGACCATTGACCACGGTGGAAGGGCAAATAAAAGGACACGTCTTGCAATTAGGAACATTGCACGGAGTGGAGCCGGAGGCTCTGGTGGTATGACGAGGCTTGAGAGTAGAGCGAACAAGCATGTCCCGCAAATTAATATCCCTCTTGAAAGCTAATATTAATATTAATTGATATTAATTTGCGGGACATGCTTGTTCGCTCTACTCTCAAGCCTCGTCATACCACCAGAGCCTCCGGCTCCACTCCGTGCAATGTTCCTAATTGCAAGACGTGTCCTTTTATTTGCCCTTCCACCGTGGTCAATGGTCCACGTTACAAATTCAACATAGACAGATACTTCACGTGTCAAACCACCAACGTGATTTATGTCATCTCCTGTGTTAAATGCGGCCAACTCTATGTTGGAGAGACGGAAAGAACCATCAACGACCGTTTCAAAGAACATCTTCAGTCTGTCAAGTACCAATACAACAGACCGGTCGGACGACATTTCAATCAGGCCGACCACTCCGTCTCAGACATTCGAGTTAAAGGCCTCTGGCTTATGCAAGCCAGTAATGTCTGGGCCAGGAAAGACCGTGAAAAATTTCTGATTAATAAACTGGGCACTGTGGCGCCACTCGGGATGAATATGAAAGATTAACATTGTTTACCTTGCTTGTGTCTGCTACTTTACCTCACTGATTTACTACTCACTAATCAGTTACGTGATGTTGGCGCTGGTTGATATGTACATTTCCCTTGGGGACTTTCTCAGCGCTGGCCGAACGTTTAGTTGGATCCCTTGCCCTTCCCTGTCGGGCACCGGGTCTCCGGCTCACGGTTTGATACGCGGTTTTGGGGCGGGGCGATCGTGTGCATCCCTTGGGGATGTATGTGGTCGTCTTGTTGCGTACCTGTGTGTTTTTCTGTGGGCTGGTGGGTGCCCGTTGGGTGGGGTTGGTGGCTCTGGCTGATTGTCTTCCGCCCCCCCCCCCCCCCTCCCTTTTTTTTTTTTTTTTTTTTTTTTTTTTCCTTACTCCTTCCCCCCTTCCCCCCCCCCCCGCCCCCATCTCCCTCTCTCTCTCTCTCTCTCTCTCTCTCTCTCTCTCTCTCTCTCTCTCTCTCTCTCTCTCTCTCTCTCTCTCTCTCTCCCCCCCTTATTTTTTGAGTTACCCTTGAAGACGGTTTCACAACTACCTACTCTCCACTTATACCAATATTCTCTTACTGATTTTGATTCTTTGCTTTGTTTTCATGACTTATTACTTGTTGTGTACCGTGCTAAATGCTGGGGTTTTTTTCCCGGGGTCCTCCCGTTTTTCCCCGAGGTAGTCCTCAACTTGAAGGTGATATAAAGTTTGCCTTCGGGTTGGTGTTTAGCAGGCTTTGTGTATTAGACACTCAGCCTACTTCGTGCCCAAGGGTACTCCCCATTCGTTCTCTCTCTCTTTCTCTCTCTCCGTCTCGCTCTCTCTCTCTCTCTCTCTCTCTGTCTCTCTCTCTCTCTCTCTCTCTCTCTTCTCTCTCTCTCTCTCTCTCTCTCTCTCTCTCTCTCTCTCTCTCTCTCTCTCTCTCTCTCTCTCTCTCTCTCTCTCTCTCTCTCTCTCTCTCTCTTTCTCTGGCCTCATCTACACGCCTTTTCTTTCGCTCGCTCCTGCACGTGCTTGCACACACTCTTGTCTCTCGTGTTCAGGTTCTTTCCGAGTCTCTCTCTTACGCGATTTTTCGTTGACGTCATTTTTACTTTTTCCGCACTTTTGTTCTTCCTTTTCTTTTCTTTTATTTTACGTCACCTCCTTCAGTTGCCACATTCCTTCTGCCATTGAAGATAAGTAGCGGCTAATCTCTATGTTTGTTTGTTTGTCTATTTTGACAAAGGGTATTTACCCGAAATATTAATAAATTGTGTTGTACCCGTCTTTTCTAAGCGTGTTTCTTTCTCCGTTGGGTACTTCTTTGCCGATACAACTGGTTATTAATTCATTCGAGACGTGCCGCCCCCGGATACGCGGCTTAAAGCCGCGTATCCGGAGGCGGCACGTCTCGAATGAGTTAATGTCGTCTTGTCTCAACGAAAACTGTCCTACCCTTCTTTTCACAAGTGAGTGGGCACGCGTACCAGAGGTGTTCCCGGCTGTCTTTTGAGTGTAACGCAAGGAACTCTCCTGCAGAATGAAAAAGGTCTGCGCACCTATTCTTTTATCCTTGGAAAAAAATAAAGTTTCATTTCATTTCTCTCTGTTAGTAACTTTGTACCTTTAGTAGTGTTGTACCTTTGTAGATTAGCAACGGCAAGCGTGAAAAATGGCACACTTACTAACTGCTTCATCCGTTGAGAAAAAAAAGTTTCATTTCATTTCTCTCTCTCTCCCAGGAGCTGGGTGGCTCGGGGGTAGTGTTCGACTCTCGTCCGGCAAGGACCCGGGTTCGAATCCAGCTAGGGTGTCAAAATTTGTTCAGACCCTATTTCGGTGCCCCGACTTTCAAGTCACCTTCGTGGTGGACAAAATACGTTAAGCCCTAAACATTTAAAGTTCTCTCTCTCTCTCTCTCTCTCTCTCTCTCTCTCTCTCTCTCTCTCTCTCTCTCTCTCTCTCTCTCTCTCTCTCTCTCTCTCTCTCTCTCTCTCTCGTCTTCAGGTGGCGGCCTGAAAAGAGATAGACAACTGCGGCCGACGGCGACCCGATGGCTCATTGCACGCTGGGTGTACATGTGTATTTCTCTCGTGCAGACGAACCCTCCTTTCTACGCCCCTCTGGTGGAGATTGTCCCCGCCTCCTGGACTGACCCGGATGTGGTCTCCTCCACGCGCGAGCTTCTGGCCAGTATAGGCCTGGTGCCCGTGCTCATCAAGAAAGAGGTGCCGGGCTTCGTGCTGAACAGAATCCAGTACGCCATCATGGGAGAGGCTTGGAGACTGATCAGGGTGAGTCACGTCTAGTTGTCACCGCTGGGGCAATTTCTGCGGTCGCGCTACATCTAAGCACTGGCATAAAGCCATTGTTGTGATTCCCCGCTCGTCTTTCTCTGTGTGCAGGATGACGTCATATCCGCCACTGATCTGGACAAGGTGATGTCAAGTGGGCTTGGCACGCGCTACGCTTTCATGGGACCCTTTGAGACGGCTTACTTGAACGCTGACGGTATGTTAGTCAGTGGTCAGTTGCCGTAATTTTACACCGTCACCACCCACTCCACCCCTCCCTCCCTCACACTCACACACATACACACACACACACACACACACACACACACACACACACACACACACACACACACACACACACACACACACACACACCATTCAGCCCTAAAACACCACAACAAGCTATGATCGATAGTGATAGTTCAAGGACCGCGCCAGAACAGCTAGCGTGTAAAATACAAAGAAATTCCCACCAACGACAGAAACAAGCTTAGAAAGGTCAAGTACAACACGATTGTCCTATCTAAGCGTCTTTCTTTCTTTCTTTAGACTTTTTTTTTTATTATTGAAGCATAACCTCTACAACTGAAGAGCATGCGAAGGCCTTCGTGCCACGCGCGAGCCAACAGCAGCAGACATCAGCCCGATTACCTTTGGCTCTGTCGGTTCGCCCTCTTCTTACACTTCGTATCACACTGGTTGCCTCCCTCGATTCGCTGCGCTGGTCAGCGCAGCGAATCGAGGGAGGCAACCAGTGTGACTTCATAGGTGACCTCACGTTCAGTCCTGGTTGGAGGCCAACGTGTTGCCCCGGCTGTGTTGTTCCTCCACAGGGATGTACAGTTACCGTGACCGTTACTCCGACATGATCCTGGACATCCAGCAGAGCCAGGGCGAGCCGGAGCGGATGGAAGGTCCGGTGCTGGAGCGGATCCAGCAGGAGATGGAGGGGGTGGCGGGGCCGGTGGAGGACCTTCAGAAGCGGCGCCAGTGGCGGGACAGGAGGCTGGCCTCACTCGCCAAGCTGAAGGCCGACATGGACAAGGCGGACGGGGAACTACAGCAGTAGCTCCGTGAACCTTTCGGCCCTAACACGCGGCTGGAAACCACAGTGTCCGGAATGCCGGTTATGCCCCCTGTGAAGGGCCCCGAACGTCAACCAGTACGCAAATCCTGCTGACGTTCGGAGACATTCACGGGACATAACTCTTTCATTTCCTCCACCTTGCTGCAACAAGTTTTTAATTGAATAAAATGTATTGTCTATTAAACCACATGCATGAAATTGAACATGTTCTTCGCTGGTTCTCATATACCCACGAAACTGCAATCCGCACTTGATTAAGTAAACTGCAAGGCTTGACTATGATAGTTCAAGGGTTGCGCCAGAATAGCATTATGGCAAAACACTTGAACTATCACGGTCGATCTGTCTCCGGATCTTTAATGTGTTGCGGATGCATCGGATATGTGTCCGACAGCCAGCAGCTGCCTTGTAGAAGACTTGGCCGGGACAGACGGACGTCATGCTGTACGCAGGTACAGTGAATTCAAAAGCTGTATAGGTTAACTCATTCGAGACGTGCCGCCTACGGATACGCGGCGAACAGTTGCGTGTCCGTAGACGGCACGTCTCGAATGAGTTAACAGCATCTGAAAGCCGAAAAGTTACAAACAAGATAAGCGCCAGTGAGTGGCTCATATTTACCTGGATGGATACATCTATATACGGCTGGATGGACGGACTGGTTGGTGGGTGGTTGATTGATTGATTGACTGACTGATTGATTGGTTGGTTGTTGGTTGGCTGGTTGGTCGATTGATTGATTGATTCGTTTGTTCGGCGTTCATTCATTAATTAACTCATTCATTCATTCTTTAGTTCGGGGCTTAACGTCCACAGCACCGGAGTGATAATGCACGGCCTGTTTTGGAGAGACAAGGACAGCCATTGACTATGCCGGGAGTACGACCTGAACACTGATCAGTTCACACGCTCTGCAAGCGTGGCTGCGTCCCTTTGATTTACCAAGACCTTTCAACAGACACGTTGCCGAAGAAGCCCGTCTTTTTTCCCCTGGACTTTCCTGTCTAGGGCATGCCTTTCCTGTCTGCACTGCCTGGGGTGTCGTGATGTCATTTCCCAGCAAGCAATGGCCATCGGGCCGACGTCGGCCATTCGCGCACGGAGTTCACATCTCCACTCCGGTCTCGTGGTCGCGTCATGAGAGAGTCCAGAGGACTCCCAATAACGAACGAGAGCCCTGTTCTGAGTTGTTCTGACGTGAAAACGTGTATGCGTACAAAAGAGCTAGCTCAACGCACAAGAATGAGTCATGCAGAGACATACTATACACGAAATGAAAGGAAATGTATTCATCGTTTGACCATCATTAATTAAACATCAATGAAAACAAATCTGCACAAAATAGTGGCTACACATGTGACGGAATTGTCAAAAATGCGCAACTGCTGTATGTGGAAGTTTAAAATCACTAAGAACAATTTTGCGGGGTTTTAGTTTATTAGAACACACAATCTGTTTAGTTATGTAGATTGTTCATTTTTAAATTGAACAAGTGCCTTAACTGTATAATTATTTGGACCCAGCGTTCTATGTTTTTGAAGGAGCAGAGATTAGTGCTGAAAGCAATATATGTCGCACTGACTTTGTCAAGCTAAGTACCCCAATGCGCCAAAGGCCATATGGCTGACGTCGGCCGCCCGGCGTTGGCCCGCGCACGAGCGTGCGCGGGCCAACGCCGCGCGGCCGACATCGGCCTGATGGTGTGTTGTTTTTTAGCATTGGGTAAGAAACAGACATGCAGCATCACAAAAATTGTTTCTATTCCCACTGCATACTCTAAATTACACCAACTATAAGCATGTCATTTGTCAGTGGAAAAAACTAGTGTAACAGTTTCAGGAATATCAATTTACATAAACGAAATGCGAGTCCAGCAATGTGAGTTGTAACCATACAAGTTACCAGACATTTGCTTCATGTTCAGTCAGCAAGCTGGCTCTAGTTGTCCTGGAGGCTTGTCAACGCATAATGGCACTATGGGATTGATTATCCATCACTTGCAACGACTTTTTCCTTGAATAGTTAAGACAAGGGTGTACCGCAAAATTATGATGCGCATACTGAGGAGCAAAAGAAATGCGTTGTGTGCCGACTGACGTTCGGAGCCTTTCACAGGGCGCATAACCGGCATTCCTGATCCGGTGGTTGCAGCGTGTGAGGGCTGAATGGTTCATGAAGCTACTGCTGGAGTTCCCCGTCCGCCTTGTCCATGTCGGCCTTCAGCTTGGCGAGCGAGGCCAGCCTCCTGTCCCGCCAATGGCGCCGCTTCTGAAGGTCCTCCACCGGCCCCGCCACCCCCTCCATCTCCTGCTGGATCCGCTCCAGCACCGGGCCTTCCATCCGCTCCGGGGCGCCCTGGTCCTGCTGGATGCTAAGGATTGTGTCCGAGTAACGGTCACGGTAACTGTGCATCCCTGTGGAGGTACAACACAGCGGGATCAACATGTCAGCGGCCAAACAGAACTGAACGTGCGGTCACCTATGAAGTCACACTGGTTGCCTCCCTCGATTCGCTGCGCTGACCAGCGCAGCGAATCGAGGGAGGCAACCAGTGTGATATGAAGTGTAAGAAGAGGGCGGGCCGACACAGTGAGCCAAAGTCAATGGGCTGACGTCTGCTGTTGTTGGCCCGTACAACTGGCAACTGTACATTCCTGCGGAGGTACAACACAGATCAACATAGTGGCAAAACCGGACTGCACGTGTCGTATGATTTATAAGAGTATGAAACGTATAGGTGACAGCCTTCAGTCCTGGAAGATGATTCAGGTGGGCTTTTTTCTCTTCAAAATCCCGAAAAGTCTTTCATCCTTTTTTGTTCAGTAGACAACAGCCTTTCAGTCATCCCGTTCCATCTGCAAGAGATATAAATTCTAAATGAGCCGCTGCATCCGACGGGCTTATGAGAATTTATATTTCTTGCTGGTCATAGTCGGATTAAGAGACATGATAACGTAGTCCCTGGACTGTTTTCAGTCCTTTCAATTGTTGTGTGCTGTCACCCACGGAAGAATGATTGATTGATTGATTGTACATTGCTTAACGTCCCGACAGCAACAAGGCTTTCTCAGGACGTGCCTGCACTGCTTGTGAAAAAAATAAATAAACAGAACATTGAATGTATGTCACCAGCCGCTCAAATACATTAAATAAACCTAACACATGGGGCCTAAATAAAGCCAAGACCATTTAGCAACACACATCCAATATCAAGAGCTACAGGCAGTGCAGACAGTAGGGAGAGTTTTAAAAAGGCAAATACAGGTGAATGGACAAAGGGTAGACAGAAACACATGCCCCAGAATAGAGAGAAAAACCCACCCCGGGGCTGACCAGGGTGACCCTGGGAACTAAAAAATACCTAACCCCACCCAAGTCCCCCAGGGCAGACCCGGGTGGGGCCACCCACGGGAGAAGCGTCGACAGGACCGAGACAGTAAACCAAAGGTCCTTGGGCTGACGCCTGCTGTTTTTGGCCCGCGCTCGCCAACTGCCTTTGAATTGTAGACTGGGCACAGGCATCGGATGATAGGTCAGTAACTGTCAAGACACATTCTCTTTCTCCTTCAGGTGAGGTTATGTGTCGCGATGGAAAATTCTGAACAATGAAAGAAACACGCTTGGCAATTGCATTTTATTTCACCTTTCTAAGCGTGTTTCATTCTGTGCTGGGAATTTTCTGTGCTCTTTTTTTCGCTGGTTGGTCTGGGTTCTATGTCTCGATAGATGGATGCTGTGTTCAGCATGATAGTTCAAGGGTAGTGCCAGAATAGCTTGGCGCCCAGAGCGGCGCCAAGCCTATTCTGGCACCACCCGTGAACTATCATGGTCGATCCGTTCTATTGTTCTATCTCTTAACTTCGTGTAGTGTGTCGGAGCTCTGTGGTTTTAACCCGTTCTGTGTGTGTGTGTGTGTCAGTGTGTGTGTGTGTAAGGGTGGGGGGCGGGGGCGAGGGCGGGGAGCGGGGGTCGAGGTGTAAAATCGTGACAATTGCCATTACTGACTGAGCACACACCTTCAGCGTTTAAGTAACACGTCTCAAACGGTCCAATGAAAGCGTAGCGCGCGCCAAGCCCACATGTCATCACCTTGTCAAGGTCAGCCGCCGACATGACGTCATCCTGCACACAGAAAGTGGCGCCGAGGAACCAAAACCGGCAATAATAATTTGTAACACAATCATTCACGGCCCAAGAAAGTATTCAACGTGGAAATGCTCTTCAGTGCCAGGCATTGTGGACTTTTTTTTGTCAGGCAAAACTCTTTGGGCATTCTGTTGTACAGTTTATATACTTGTACACAGTCGTATGACTATGACTGTGCCTGTAGGACTTAGCGTCACTGTTGGGTCCCACCATGTGTCACTCTGACCGAGCTTGGGTCGACGGCGAGGAGATGCGTTGTACGAGTTATTTCCCCTGACACGTCGAACAAGCACCAAAGGAAAACACGAATGGCACATAGCTCACAAGGCCTCCAAATTACGTGGTCACTGATGCTGACCCGTTCAGCTCTGAATCTCAACAACAGGAGATGTATCAACCATGATAGTTCAAGGGCGGTGTCAGAACAGCTTGGCGCCTTGAGGCGCCAAGCTGTTCTGACACCACCCTTGAACCACCATCGTCGATCCGAGAGATCTGTGTCCTTGGCTGTCGCATATTTTGAGGACAGCTTGTAAAGTGACGGATTCCCATCTCAGTAGTTTTTTTGCTCCTCTGCTATCAATCTTCTTCCAATGACTTGCCACCCTATTCCTTCATAATCATGTACGTCGACTTTACTTAACTCATTCAGCCCGACGCACGTCAATTTCCCAAATTATGGAGGCGTCATCAAACGAATATGCACCTCAGTGTTACAGGAGATGGATCGACCATGATAATTCAAGGGTAGTGCCAGATTAGCTTGGCGCCGACAGGCGCCAAGCTAATCTGGCACTGCCCTTGAATTATCATGGTCGACCCACCTCCTGCTGTAGTGCGTCAGGGCTGAGTGGGTTAAAACAACGTCGGATACAACAAAGGTCAGATATATAACACTTTTTCAGAGGTCGTCCAGACTGCATATCAGTTTTTTTTATATAAATCACTCCGCTTATAACACTTCGGTTATAAAAACAAAAAGCGTGGGACCCCTGGAGATTTGTTTTACCCGAAATTTACTCTCTATATCTATATTTTAAAGTCATAATTAACTCCCCAGTGAAGGAACACGTTTGCGTCCTGATACTAGTTTCACGGGATCGCAACTTGCCGATCATTGGTACCTAGACTTATGTCGGGGCCAGAAAAGTCAACTTTCTTAGTCACTCATAATTTGTCAAACTTTTTCCATTCGGAGCAACAAGCTGCATGGCTCTATGCGCACAGAAGTAGCGAAACATCAAAACGTCAGCCCGGCAGTGAAACACCGAACGCACAACTCACCCTGATCAGTCGCCAAGCCTCTCCCAAGATGGCGCTCTGGATTCTGTTGAGCACGAAGCCAATCACCTCTTTCTTGACGAGCACGGGCACCAGGCCTACACTGGCCAGGAGCTCGTGTGTGGAAGAGACCACATCCGGGTCAGTCCAAGGGGCGGGGATAATTTCTACCAGAGGGGCGTAGAAAGGAGGGTTCGTCTGCACGAGAAAAACATAGATGCATACCCAGCGCGCAAAAGGGCAACTGCCGCTGATGGCGGCCCGAAGCGAGAGAGACAGACAGACAGAGACAGAGATCTAATGAAAGACGTTTGTCCTTATGCCAGTCACAGTCCAGCACATAAGTTTACATGCGTTCACATACGATCACAAACCTAGGGTCAGTCAAGTTGCGTGAGTGAGCTTAGTCCAGCGCTAGCCACTAAGCAAGGCGCTCCGCTGTCGCGGAGCACCTTGCTTAGTGGCTGGCGCAGGATTAAGATCACTCTTGCAACTGACCCCTAATGCGCAAAAAGGTCGTCGGCCCGCGCATGACTGCGGCTGACGTCGGTCCGAAGGGATGTGCGAACTGCATGGGAAGCCACTGATTCTCGGTGAAAAAGAAGGAAGTTTCACCACGTACGGGGTGACTGATGACGAATCGCTGTCTGTGTGTCAGGCCCTCCGATATGGCGGACGGCAGAAGGGCGCTGGTGGAGCTGGACAGGATGACGTCACCACTGACCAGTGCGTCCACGCGGCCCCACACTTCCCGCTTGATGTCCAGGCGTTCTGGGACACACTCCTACAGAAAAGAAAATAAATGTCGATGTCATTTCAATTGTATTTAACCATTTGACTGTTACTGACGAAACCAATCGGCGGAAAAGACGCGCAGTTACGTAGTTGTGTAGTGACGTCTTCATGAGCGGTATCATCAGTAGCAGTGAAAGGGTTAAAATTATTCAGCAATAGATACTGCCTCGTCAAATGCTGCTGTCGTCAGGTAACTCCGCTTCATTTTTTTTTTAAAGGCTGTTGTTCCAGCAATGTGTACGTGGTGATTACATTCAGCCGCCATGACATAGGCGCCCAGCATAACAAATTTCATTCTCAGGAAACAGACGTCAAATCCTCTGAAGTGGTAGCGCGGGTGGGGTAATTAAAAGCAGCCATACACGCAGCCATCTCACACTGCTGGCCGAACGCCGGAGCTTACAAGCCACAAATGCAAACAAACAAACGATTAAACAACGACTACCAAGAACATCAACCGCCCTAACAGATCCCGCTGATGGTCGACAACTTCTTGTCAAGGTCGCATTAAAAGGTGTGCTGGTCTGTGATTTTGTAACTTACGGCCACAAGCCACAAGCCGTAAGTTACAAACTCACAGACCAGCACACACACACGGCGACTACTAAGGCCTGATCGATCACCTGCACGAAGAAGGCGCCCCGCACACAGGATTCCAGGTCGGTGACCCCTGTGATGAGGTTAAACTGCTCCTCCCTCGACAGGGCCCCGTGCAGCAGCCCTTGTTTCTCCAGCGTCCCCAGCTGGGCCTCAATGTCGGCCTTGGCCTTGACCACCTGCTGGGAGTCCACGTCGTACAGCTCCACCCGGTACCCGCCGCTGGCGAACAGCATGGCGTAGCTACGGCCAATCAGGCCACTGTGGGGTGGAACACAAACAAAGAGAGAGAGAGAGGCAGACGATTGTGCATTTGTTCGGTCTGTCTCAGCGCCGAATTTCCCGCCTGGAGCCAGTGATCTTGGTCAGTCCTGCGTCAGCCACTAAGCAAGGTGCTCCGCTGTCGCGGAGCACTTTGCTTAGTGGCTGGCGCAGGACTGAGACCACTCGTGCAACTGAGCCGTGGTGAGTTGACAGAAGGCGTGACAGCTTGCAACAACTCCACTGTGCACAAATCAGACACAAATGCAGCCGCCGGCTGCAACCACCTTGTATACCGTATACCATGTTCCTTTGGCGGCCCGGAATCTTTGACGTAGGATTCACAATGATATTGTTTTGTTTGTTTGTTAAATGCTGTCCGCGTTCACTGCAGTAAGGGGCTGTACACCGCTTAAACAGGCGACGATAGCGTTTCCCTGGGAAACGCTCTAACCTCTTTCGTTCCCGATCACTGTACGTATATATTTGTTTCTGAAATCTTGGTTCGTTCAACGACCGAAAGGCAGCACCGTCCGAGAAACATGGATATGAATAGGTCTCAGCAAGAGGCATAGATCCTCATGAGCCCCCGCTGTCATTAGGATCTATGCCTCTGACAGGTGGATCGTATTCACTTTTTTTATCGGCAGTGAAAGGGTTAATAAGGGTCTTGTGTGTACCGACCTGGACGATTCTTTAACCCTTTTAGCGCCACGGGTGCATTTTCCTTTACTTAACGACTATGCACGGTACCACTTCCAGGAGGTGGATTGACCATGATAGTTCAAGGGTAGTGCCAGATTAGCTTGGCGCCTGAAGGCGCCAAGCTAATCTGGCACAACCCTTGAATTATCATGGTCAGTCAATCTCCTGCTGTAGCATGCTGGCGCTGAAAGGGTTATTTTGGGGTTTTTTGTTGGTTTTTTGTGTGTGTGTTAAAAATACATGACTTGTCAAGTACATGTTCGTTTTTGTTGTTGTTGTTGGGTTTTGGTGTTTTGGTTTGTTTGTTTGTTGCTGGGTTTTTTATGGAGGGGGATGAGGGGGGGGGGGTGCTGCAAGACAGAAGGAACAATGACATGACATCATTCCATTTAGTGCCGACGCACTATTCAAGGATCAGTTGTTGTTGTTTTTTCACCTTGTTGCACTGCACTGATTATAGTTACATTAGTGTGAAGTCACGTCCACTGCGCACTATCCTGGCCAGCACCGACCTCATGTGTGTTCCTGTGGCTGAAGTAATCACTGTCGTACATTTTTAAAATACTGTTTGTTCCATACATTGTCTTGTGTTACAGTGTGTGTGTGGCGTGTGTGACATACGGTGTCTTGTGTTACACTGTGTTTGGCTTTCAAATCTCGCTACTGAGGAAGGCTACGTGACCGGACTGGAATGCGGCGATAGCAAAGTGAACAGTCTCCACATTAGCTCAATATGCACTTACTCAGAAGGAGTTTATCTCTGTTTGTGCACATTGAGAGATTCTCATGAGCCCATCTTGTGCTTCAGATCCTCATGAGCCCCTGCAATCTGAGATACCTTCGTTGGCTTGTGCAGAACTGTAGATCCTGAAACCCTTCATCTCCATAGTCTTGTCAGTTACTCTTAGAATACATAGGCTCCTGAAAATCTCTCACGGTTCACGCGCTCATGAGAACACACAGTTGCGCATGAGCTCTTGCGAATATTTCAAAGTGTTTGGGTACACTCAGGGAATAGGGAGAAGATAGACATGGATTAAAAAAACATTCGCCAATCCATACACCACTTCATCAGCGTTGCATCACCGTCATCCGTGCCAAGTCGTTTTCAACATGTTCACCTGCAATGCAGGTGCGGAATATGTTGAAAATGACGTGGCACAGATGACGGTGATGCAAAGCTGACGCCGTGTATGAATCGACGAATGCGTGAAACGTATCATGGAATTTACAGTACTGGAGCGCTGACCCTACATAACCTTGCAACAGTCTGTGAGAAAAGTGATGAGATTGCACACGGACTGTATTGACTTTGGCATTTGCGACGTGCTATGGGTTTCTTCTGTTTGGTAATTTTTGGTTCTGCGTGCTACTCGATATTTGCTGGCTTATTTGGGGTGGAGACTGGGAGTGCGCAGAGGCGCTATGTAGGCCATCTTTGCATCAGCAACTCTGGTGTGAAATAATGCCACGGATATGTATGGTGCTGTTTCTACATAAAGTTAAGTGAATAAACTTTTGTATGAATGCCTTTTTGTCATGTTTTATGTATTTTACCTGCATTGACTTTTCCTGTGAACATGCGAATTGTGTTAACCCGTTTAACTCAATGCCCTACAGCAGGAGATGGATGAACCATGATAATTCAAGGGTAGTGCCAAGCTAATCTGGCACTACCCTTGAATTATCATGGTCGTTAAGTGACACCTGGAAATTTAGGAAATGTGGCCTTCGGCCGTTAAATGGGTTAAAACCACTCATTTCTTCTGTTTACCTTCCCCCCCCCCTCCCCCCGAAACCTAAAATTATTAAATGAAAAAAAAAAATAAACATTTGTAGACAAGACATTTTCTTATACACAACCAGGTATATGTCTTTTAACTCATTGAAGATGCTACGCATCAGTAGCTGCGGAAATGTCGTATAGTGTCGGCAACGCTATGCAAAACTTTCGCAGCTACCGATGGGGTGGGGGGGGGGGGGGTGTCGAATGAGTTAAACGCCTTACGCCTGGACTCTTAGATACCACAACTAATACACTGCAGGCGACTTTTGATATTATTATTATTATTATTATTATCATATTATTATTAGTAGTAGTAGTAGTAGTATTAGCACCATCGCGGTGGTGCACCAGCATCATCAAAATAAAAACGATTGGGGCTTAATGTCTTTTGTCCACCACGAAGGTAATTTCAAAGACGGGCACCGAAAATAGGCCTGTACAAATGTTGACCCCAGCTGGGTTCGAACCCACGACCTTTCATCAAAATGCCTTTAACTTGGGGATGGTTTTCCTATGTGTGTTTCAATTGTTTGTGTGTGCGTAGATTCGGTTCGTTTAACCCTTATAACCCCGGATCCGGTCCCTATAGCAGGAGATGGCCTGACCGTGATATTTAAAGGGTAGTTCTAGAGTAGCTTGGCGCCTGCGGGGTAGTGCCAGATTAGCTTGGCGCCTGAAGGCACTACCCTTAAATTACCATGGTCAAGCCATCTCCTGCAACTGGTTAGTTAGTCGTTAGGCAACACCTCCAAAATTTGAGGAATGGGACCTTGGGGCTAAAAGGGTTAATGGTAGTGAGATTTCGCACGCATACATTTTTTGTAACGCGCTTAGAGCCCGCTGCTCCTGGGGATTCAGCGCGATATAAATGCTCTGTATTATTATGTAGTAGTAGTAGTAGTAGTAGTAGTAGTAGTAGTAGTAGTATTAACTCATTCCGCCCGATGGCCGTATTTCCCAAATTTCGGAGGCGTCATCTAATGACTATGCACCAGTTGCAGGAGATGGATCGACCATGATAATTCAAGGGCAGTGCCAGATTAGCTTGGGCGCCGACAGGCGCCAAGCTAATCTGGCACTGCCCTTGAATTATCATGGTCGACCCATCTCCTGCTGTAGTGCGTCATGGCTGAGTGGGTTAAACCGATACAAGATCAAAAGAAACCATACATACCAGGGCATGAAAAAACTTTCACATTACTGTACAGTCTGTGTGACAACTTCATTACTGTACAGTCTGTGTGACAACTTCATTACTGTAGTCTTGTGTGACATCTTAATTACTGTACAGTCTGTGTGACAACTTCATGTACAGTCTGTGTGACAACTTCATTACTGTACAGTCTGTGTGACAGCTTGGCGAGTCATCACAATTCGGATAACCCGGAAGTTTTCAAAAAGTAAATGTAACACTTGTCCTTACCTGCCAATAACCGCCACCTTTTTCATGCTGTTTGATGCAGCCTCGGCAGCCATTGTCGTGCTAACTGACTGTATTGTGTACTGCAGCCTTCAGCCGGTTCACTCTGACCCGCACTTCACTACGCAAAATGAAGTGGTCGTCAGTCTCGGGCTCAGGACCGTCGCAGATGGTGCACATTTGTGTGCGTGTGCAGGGTCGGATCTGAGGGGGTCGGACCCCCCCCCCCAAACCCCCCCCAACCCCCCCCCCCCCCCCGGCCCAAAATTCTTTAAAATGCTATAACAAAGTTCCTTTTGGGTTTATGGGCAGAGCCCCGCCGCCCCCCCCCCCCCCCCCCACACACACACACACACACAAACTTTCCGCCCCCCTCCCCCCCCCCCCCCGCTTTGTTATTTTGGTAGTGAAAACGTCGCACCCCCCGCCCCCCTGTTGTTTGATATATCGCTCCCCCCTCCCCCTCCCTCCCACCTTCCCTCCAGCCCTCACCCCCCCCCCCCCACACACACACACACACACACACTCCCTCTTGTCAGGTTGAGGGTCCCAAACTCCCCCCTCCCCCCGAGGTAACTGATCCGCCCCTGGTGTGTATACACGGCTGTGCGCAGGCCAGCAGCAGCCGACATAGGCCCGATGACATTCTGCACGCCTGGTGCATATATACAATGATGCCCCTTTCCTTTCCATAACCTAGCGGGCCATTACTTAACTCCTTCTACCCCAGACACCCCACAGCAAGATAAGGATCGACCATGTCGATCTGTGTCCTGCACTGCAATGCTGTCTTCAGAGAACAACGGCAACATTTGGGGATTTCGGTGTTGGGGTAGAATGAGTTAACCATTTCACAGCCAGAACATAAGCAGAACCCAAATGCAAGAGGCACAGATCCTCATGAGCCCCCGCAGTCGCAGGACACACAAGGGTCCGTGTAGCAAACCCCTGCGACCAATAACTTATGTCTGACTGGCTCGTATCACTCTAGGCGCTACTTGCCCTGAGAACACATGATTTCGGGGGCGATTAGTCTGCTGCAGTTGGGTGCTGGATGTGAAAGACTCAGCGAGCAAAAGGCCACAGGGCTGGCGTCATCCTTGATTTTCCAACGCACAGACTTTCACGGGAGAGAAAGAAAGAATGAGAGAATTGAACCAGCATTAACACAATGACTGAGTTAACCCCCTTAATTATAACTTTTAGAAACTCATCAGCTATGTTCCCCACACAGAGTAAATATCGTTGGAAGTTACCCCCTAAATCATTGCTTTTTTAAACAGTCACAATTTTATGTACCTCCACATATTAATAATTAAGGGGTTAACTCAATCATTGTGTTAATAATACTTCAATTCTCTCATTCTTTCTTTCTCTTAGAAAATCCTGAAGCTTTTCCATTGTCTTAAGTTGACCTTAATTAATTAACTAATTAAGGTCATTAACGTCCACATGACCGTTTCTCTCAAATCAAACCAAAATCCTGACAGCGCACTCTGTAATAAACAAATGACATTTTACACACACCCCTGTCAGAGTTGATTTTTCAAGTAGAACTTTATACTTATTAACAAGTTACAACTAACTTTTAGGAACCTGCAGAGGTAACCTTTAAGTTACTTATCATAAGAACTTATTAATTACTTACCATAAGAACTTATTAATTTCTTACTGTAAGTTCTTATAAGTTCTTACAATAACTTGACTTAAGTCACAACTTACTCGGTCAGATTTGTCAAGATACAAGGACAATAAAAAAACTTTTTTTTCTCAGTAGTACTTTGGCGGTGGTGCTGATGGGGCTAAACAATCAGGCACAAGTGGTGTAAATGACGTGTCATCTCTCTGCAAAGCATATGACAAAAATATTGATTGATTACCAAATCTGATTTTTATTTGCTTAAAAGATTGTGTAGTTTTTCTGTGGTTTTCTGAACTCCGATCTGTTTTCCCATCTCTAAAAAACTAGCTTTTAGTTCTTCAACATTCACAGGAGATTGACTACGCATTTTATTCTGGATTTCAGACTTCTGTTTTTTGTAATTATTTAAATCATCCTGGACTCGCTTAAATTCTTCGTCATCAATAAAAATTATCATTTAATGCCTTACTGATAATAAATTTCATACTGCTCAGCTTTGCACCAGCCAGTGTACTCAACGCTTCATGTTTCTGTAATTTCGTGTGAAACCTCTTGTTTAAGGCTTCCAAACCAAAGCAAGCCAGGCATGTAGCAACGCTAACACCCTCAACTGCAATTCCAATTAAACTTCCAATTACTGTGGCAAACAGAACAATACCCCCCACAGAACAACCAGCTGAAACTGCACCAACAGCCATTGAAGTATTTTGAACAGAATTGAAAATGGTCTTATACCGTCTCTTACATCTGGAGTACCTCGCCTCTTCACTTTCCAAATATTTAATTGCTTCTGTAATATTATTTAATCTGAATGTGTCTACCTGTAATGTTTTATCTGATGCAATTGGCATATGCGGATCAAGTGCAAACGACAACACAGTCTCAGGCGCAAGCATCGTCGGTAGCTGTGGATAGAAGTTTACCATTTTTTTTATTGTCAAATATTTTTTATTTAATCAGCAATTACATTTTGCAACTCATCAAAAGTATACAATTTGCTGGCATAATAAAATGAAACAAGATCAATGTGTTCAAGGTTTATGTAACTTAAACGAACAAAAGTTAGTTTATCAACAATTATCTTGACAGCCGGAACACTGCTCGAAACTTCAAAAACATCTACATTTTTTCTAATAGCAATAAAGACCTTTGTTGATTCTGATACTGTTTCATCCCATGTAAGCTTTATTCCCTGTGCTATATCTGCCTCTTTCGCAGAAGTTACAGATCTCATGATAATTTCAAATACTATTGTCGCTTCTCTTGCAATCAGAAAGTTTACTGGTGCAAACACGACCTTTGCATCAGACCTGCCCTTCCTGTGTGTAAGAAGATACCTCCGTTTCTCATAATTTTCAACTTTCAGTTTATGGAACAAGGCTTACAATCAATGGCCCAGAGTTAACAACTTTTCTGAACACTAAGGCTCCTTCATCATCAGTGTATACATAAGGACTAATAAATTCCAACTTTATGTCCCAATCAATTGTGGGCGCAAGCGGTGGCGGCATAGGCACAGGTGAAACAACCCATTTATTACCAACATGTATTAAGTTGTAGGGTATGTTATTTACTGGAACAGGTACAGTAACATCACGAAGCTGACCAAGTTTAGGAATCGGTCTCTCTGTTCCTTCTTTCATGTCATCGATTACTTTTCTCTTGTACATGCCATTTGAATCAAGTTCGAATCCATATATTTCTCCAATTTCCCCTTCCTTCTCAAAATCCTGTACATCAGCCAAATCTTTCAACTCTGTTACCGGATACGCAACTGGTATGATTCTCGGATTTGGACCAGCACTCATTTTATTTAACAAAAATAAAATATTTAACTTCTAAGACAACACTAAAATCATGCATTACAACTGGTTTGTTATCCTGATTAGTTACAGATATACACAGTGACTCAAAGAAACTAAAACCTAATTTCTTAAACTGCAAATTAGGAAATCTAACAACTACACTTTCACAATAGGGAGCAGTTCCAGCTGGCACACATCTCAACAAAGTCGAAGGGTTTCCATTGTGTACATTCTCAGTCATTAACAGTAGGCTTATAAATGGCATGCTTCACAGATTAAAAGACAACCCCTGTCACTCTAACCTGCTGAGAGACTGCCTTAAAAACAATGAATATGTCACGTGTTGCCTTTCATTTTTATTCATTCTCCTGTTATAAACCTAATAACATACCTCATGCTCACCATTGTGAATGTTAACAATATAGTTTTAGACAAGAGGTAACGCCGGTTGGCATTCACATGGCAGCGACTTGAAATGTCTTACAAATCAATTGTGATGTCATGGGTAGTGACCCTGTCCCACCTGAAGGTCTCCATGTTAAAGCAAACAAACCTTACACATTCCATGTAATGATCTTATTAACAAATCTACCTTTCATAGAAAGACCTGTTTACCCACCTGTTCGCACGCTAGCAGAAAGCCCTTTTGTAAGGCGATCACAGCTCTTGACACCTGCTATTCAGTTTCAATCCTGCTATGGGAACATTCCCTTCAGTCAAAAACAGGCACTGTGTATGTGTGTGTGTGTGTGTGTTAGTATTCATGTCTGTGTGTTTGTGTGTGTGTGTGTGTGTTCTGATTGTTCATGTGTTTATTTGTGTGTGCGTCTGTTTATTTGTGTGTGTGTGTGTGTGTGTGTTCATGTATGCATGTGTGTGTGTGTGTGTGCATGTGTGTGTAATAGCACGCACATCTATACTGACTTTTAAATCAGGCCTCTCTCTCTGTCGTGTGTGAGGTGGCTATGAGACATGTATGTTAAGGTAAAATGCGTCATTCATGTTACCTACAGACGGTACCAAGGGTAACCACAAAACATTAGTATGCAGACGACGGGCCCATTCAGCCAAACAAAAGAGCTATGACAGCCCATTCAGCCGAACAAAAGACATCACTTGAAAATTATGTCGAAAATAATATTCATAAATCTAGGAGCCCTCATGAGTTCGGCAGAGTATTCGGAACTGAACTGTTAGTCTATGCGTTGCTTGTGGCAAAAAGCATGTCACCAAGTTTCACAACTTACTCATAATAAGGGCCCGGAGAGTACAGCTGACTGAATTGTTGTACAACAGTCAAGCCCGGGGCCCAGGGGCTCTTGAGGATCTGTTGTATATGTACACAGACGGGTGACTGTATAAAGCAGAGTATGATTTTCAAAAAGAATGTGTCTCTTTTCAGCTTGAAAGCTTAGTTACAGTCTAAACATGTACACCAGTATAACCCACCAGCGCGTGAAATTGAATAAAAGTTATTATCGTCTCACGCCGGCTGGTGTGTTTCAATGGCTCGCATCAGGCATGTTTAGTCGGTTATGCACTCGGAAGAAATATCTTACAATCTGTGTGTGTGTGTGTTTGCGTGCGTGTCTGTCTGTAGTTATGTGTGTGTGTGTGTGTGTGTGTGTGTGTGTATTGGGGGGGGGGTGAGGTATGTGTGTGTGTTTGTGTGCGTTTCTGTCTGTAGCTATGTGTGTCTTGTGTGTGTGTGTGTGTGTTACCTACCTCTACAAAATCAGATGAGATTTTCTATCACACTATTTAACATGGTCCCTAATTGATTTTCTGAAAAGCCAGACGTACAACTCTTTACCAGTACATGATAGTGCAAGCATTGACAAGTTTTGAACACAGCCTGAGCAGAGCTGTTTTCAAAAGAGGTTTTCAATAGAGTTGCACTGAGCCGTCTTTTGTTAATAAGTCACGGCGACCTGTCCCCCCACTCTGACTGCACTGAAAAGAGTCAGTTTGTCTTGTCATGCATGAACTAGAATTTTATGTGTGGGAAACAGCTTGTGAGTTTTTCAGAAATCGACTCTGACAGTATTGAGAGACAAAGAAGAGTAATTTTCTAATTATTGGGGTTTGTAAAATGACATTAGTCTTTTTAACTGAGTGCGCTGTCAGGATTTTGGTTCGATTTGAGAGAAACGACCGTGTGGCTGTTAATGACCGTAATTAGTTAATTAATTAAGGTCAACTTAAGACAATGGAAAAGCTTCAGGATTTTCTAAGAGAAAGAAAGAATGAGAGAATTGAAGTATTATTAACACAATGATTGAGTTAACCCCTTAATTATTAATATGTGGAGGTACATAAAATTGTGACTGTTTAAAAAAGCAATGATTTAGGGGGTAACTTCCAACGATATTTACTCTGTGTGGGGAACATAGCTGATGAGTTTTTAAAAGTTATAATTAAGGGGGTTAACTCAGTCATTGTGTTAATGCTGGTTCAATTCTCTCATTCTTTCTTTCTCTCACGGGGCAAGTATCTGGGCTGATGTCGGCCCGAGGACCTTTTGCTTTCTGGCGAATTATCCGGTCACGTCAGGTCACGTCTAGTGCATGTGTATGTGTGTTGTTGTCTTCCGGGGCGGATCTGGGGGTGGGGGGGGGTTCTACCCCCCCCCCCACACACACACACACACACACAACCCAAAATTCTGTAAAATGCTATATTAAAGTCCCTTTTTGGTGAGTTTTTAACCCACCACTCTCCCCGTTTGATATTATGGCGAGTTTTGACACACACGGATACCTTCCTTCCCAGTTGTTTGATATTTTGGCCAGTGGTGAAAGTCTTCACCACACACGCCTACCCCCCTCCCTCCCGCCCCCCTCGCCCCCCCCCCACACCCCCCCCCCCACCCACACCCCCAAACCCCCACTCCCCGGTTGTTTGATTTTTTCGATGAGGCTTTTTGTGTCAGGTTCAAAGTCTCAAACACAAAGTTGGAAACCACCCCTGCTCCCACCCCTCGAGGTAACTGATCCGCCCCTGGTCTTTACTATGTAACTGCCGGAATCCGGTTCCAAAACTGCATACGTGCACGCGAAGAAGATAGTACACCAGAAACCTGTTTTGAGCGACCGCCTTGTAAGAGATCATCTGTCCTTAAAAATCACACCCCCTTCTTTGCTGCACAGAGTCCGAAATAGCTCAGGCGGTTAATTCATTCTACCCTAGACACACCACAGGAAGATAAGGATCGCAAAGCTATTTTGGCATCATCCTTGAACTATGATGGTCGATCTATGTCCTGCACTGCAATGCAGTCTTAAGAGGACAACGGCAAAATTTAAGTATTTCGGTGTTGGGGTAGAATGAGTTAAACGTCGGAGCAGGAGAGCGAAGGGAATCGCCGGGTCGTGGGTTCGAATCCCGTCCCGGTCCCGGTAGCTGGACTCACAATCCAGGGGTAAAAAACGGATTTGTTCAAAAGCATGTCCGTTGAAAGGTCCTGGTACATCAAAGTGGCACAGTTGGGGTGCGCCTGAGTTGATCAGTGTTCAGGTCGTACTCCATAGGCAATAGATATCCCTGTCCCCTATAACCCGCCCGTCAGGGCCGTCCATGATCACCTCGGTGCTGTCACAGACTGGACGTTAAACCCGAACTAACCAACCAACCAGCCGTGCTTGCGCGAACGGCCAAATGTGCACAGCATTTTGTCGTGTAGTTGTAGTTGTAAAAAGGCTGGTCAACAAAAAGGTATGGGCACACGCGATATTGAAACTTGACCTACTTTCAGCTCACGCGGCGCAATGGCATCATCTCACAGTGAGGACTGGCACTCTGGCGTCATGTATTGCGCTATATTAGGAAGTATTTGTTTGGCATCCAAAATATTGACGTCACAATACAAAGTAAATTACGTCAAGGTCGTTGCCAAGAGACAATGGCGGCTGTATTGTGAATAGGTGTGTCCCGAAAACCAACTCACGTCGGAATTATGAAAAGAAAAAGATGAGTAAGAAATAGATTCTTACATCGGTGTTTAGGTGATACTGAGAATCTCACTCTCGTGGTCTTAAACCTTGTCCTACTCGCTTTCGCTCGTACGATAAGGTTTTGAAACCACTCGAGTGAGATTCACAGTATCACCTAAACACCGATGTACTGAGAATCTATATCTCAGTTTTTAACCCCGCCACGGCCGCGTTTCCTACATTGTGGAGGTGTCACCTAAAACTATGTACTAGTTGAAAGAGAAGGATCGACCATGATAATTCAAGGTGGTGCCGGACTAGCTTGGCGCCATTAGGGCGCCAAGCTAATCCGCCGGCACCACCCTTGAAATTATGTTCATCTCCTGCGTCGTGGCTAAATGGGTTTAATGACAGGTTTCATCTTTTTGCCTTTAAATTCATGACTACTCTTGCTCTAAACGGGTTTAACTGTCTTATTAAACATTGTCGTCCTGATACACTCATTGCTTGAAATGAATTTGACTGATAGTTCAAGGGTGGTGCCAAAATAGCTTGGCGTCTCTGGCGCCAAGCTATTCTGGCACCACCCTTGAACTAAAACAGTAGATCTATCTGCTAATCTGTAATGTAGCCTTCATAGGGCAATAAGCAAATTTTACAAAATCAACCTCAGGATATAATGGTTTTTTTTTTTTTTTTTAAGTCAGTCTAGACGTACATTGTGCTTTCTCTTCTTTGTGTTGTCTGTCTCCTTTTCAAGTGCCCTGCGTGTATCAGTTGACAATGGATGTTATCTCAGAGGCAACAGAGAAGGCGAGATTTGGTACACCGTCTCCGGGTCACTGTGACAAGGTCTTACCAACAAGGTTATTAGGTAGGTTTCGTTAGCAACCAATGAACTCACAAACACAAACGAGAGCAAAGTCACGGGGGGATAACCATCTTGTACCACACGCATAAGACAACTAAACCCAAACATCTCCAAGAAGCATAGATCCTCGTGAGCCCCGAGGATGGCGACGTTTGGTGTGTTGTCTATGCTTACGGTCAAAAGCTGGTGATCTGACGCGACTTATCTCTCGTTCGTTGTTGGCAGTCGTTCGTTACAAACGAAACCTCGCTATCGTAATTAGACACGCGTGTCAGTCTGTGTCGAGTGCGGTGTCTGCCTTGTTTTTGTCAGTCACTTGCCCTGCACGTTGGACAAACAAAAACACTCTGAAACAAACAAAACATCGCTGTCGTTTTAGGACCTTTTAATGTCCATGCACGTTAATCCCACTGCTCATGGGGCCACCAGTACTGATTACTGTACCAGTAACTGCATGCATAAGGTGGTTAACCCTTTTAGCCCCACGACCTCATTTCTCAAAAGTTTGCAGGTGTTATTGGTCGCAAGGGTTTGCTACACGGACCCTTATAGGCCTGAGGGAGGTCAAATGAACCATTGTATCCCGAAGGCCTGAGGGTTACAATAGTTCCTTTGACCTCCCGAAGGCCTACAAGGGTCTGTGCAGCAAGCCCCTGATACCAATAACGTATTTGTTTTCATTCCTCAACTATTTTCGTAAAAGAAACCAAGAAGACGTCTTCCGACCTGGATCACGCCAGACATGACTGACGTCAAAGGAATATACATTTATACATAATAGACTTATGATGTAATTTAATATATTTCATGACGTTGCCGTCTCCAGTACTGAGTGCGCTTGTTGTTTTGAACAACACTAAGTAGCATTTTACTTTAGAACGTTTTGGTGATCTTTAATAGTTAGTTATTTGGGTTTAACGCCGAGCAGGCGACTAAGGCCATCTCACGGCGGAGATCTTTTATAGAACAAAACTCGCATAAAAGATGCTTCACAAAGAGGGCTACAAGAAATCCGCCATTTGTCGCTACAATATAAGTTGTTGGTCGGTCAGAGGGTGGGTTAGAGTAGTAGATGGATTCCTGTCGCTACACGAGCCCACATAGCGTACTAATGGCGGCAAGCGCCGTGTGCCCGTCTTTATTGGCGCCGACGGGTGTGTTGGATCAGAGGTTGGCTTAGAGAGGAGGGAAATGGATCAGCATTATAAGCCTAAAAATATGAACATTTTGTAAATGGATGTAAATTGCATACTTGTTAACATATATCGAAAGATGTGCTGTTAAACCCATAAAAGCAATAAAAGCTTATCGTCGCAACAAAAACAGCTACCGACAGCCAAAGGGTTAACAGACATGATCGTACTGTTGATTGTTATTGCTGAAGAAATTTGTGCTTTAAGCCAGCGTTCACAGTTTTGTAAATGAAGTGTTGACATATGCTAACGCATAGAGTCCACACAGGGATTCTGTATTGTGCTGTCTTGTTGGCGGTTTGTCTAGTTTGTCTAGTATTCATGAGTTACGTGCGATCGCGAGGAAAACGATGCGGCACGGAGTTTTAGTGGCGGAGCTCAGTCTAACCCAGAGCTCAAGAGTAGTTAGTACGAGCTATTCTGTCAGTGAGGACGGACGTATGTCGGATACACTAGTCATATTCCAAGACTCTGAGACCTAGATTTCAGCCGTTTTTATATGTATTATCGACAGCTACTGAGTTAAAGGTTGTATGCGTTAGTAAGATTTAGTTCGGTTGTGTAGCGTTGATTTGGTTCAGTTATGTCGGTTTGGAATTTGTTGACCGGTGATTTTTCTATGTAGTTATTTACCGAGATGGATAACTAAGGAATGTGAGGTGTGTATGCCTAAGTCGTTTATGAAGGTAGTACGTGGTTGTGTTAAGTATAATCTTTTCCTATGTACGAACCCCTGTATGGCGCGTGCGTCATGTTTTATAGTCTGTTTCAGTGTAGTGACTGAGTTATGGTGTGTTGCGAATTTAGTCTGTTTTATGAAGCACGAGTGTATGAATGAACGTGTAGATTTATTTGTATCAGCCAGGTTACGTAATGTACCTCATATCATCTAATGTGTGTGTGTTAAGCAAGTGTTATGATATTAGAACTTTATTGTACAGAGTTCTTGTGCGGAGAGACAGACGTGACGCCGAGACGTCAAGGTCAACAGAGGCTGCCGCTGGAGGAACGTGTCGTGAGGACATTCACCGCTCGGGGAGCGAGAGGCTTGGTGCAGAGACATCAAAGTCAACAGAGGCTGCGCTAGAGAAGCGAGTCGAGAGGACGTCCACAGTTCGGGGAACGTGGGACTGCTTCAGGGAACGCCTGACGCAAGAAACTACACGCCTAGACGTAAAGAAACGTGCAAACGACATACAGCGATACCAGCAGTAAATAGGTTGGATAATGGGGACTTGTACCTAACCTGGCTTTTGTTATATTGTGTGTGGATGTGAGGGTGATGTGGTAGTGTTGAGAATTGTGTATCTTGTAAAGAGTATGTTTGAGTTCGTTTTGTTAATCAGTATAGCAAAAGGCCACAGAAGAAATCATGTTTTGCGTTTATACTGCACGAGTGCGTCCGACTGAGAGTTAGTGTTGTTGTGTATGTGCCCGTTGCGTTTGTGAGTCTGTGCGTGCGACCGATTGAAAGTATGCGTACGTTACAAAGCCACCACCTTCATGCAATAAAAGGTTAATTGTTCGCAATATGTCTATTATAAATGTTCTGAGTATGTCTCACAATAATGCTGGACAAAGATGATAACTTGTAAAAAGTTTGTCTCGTAAAATAAAAGATTTTTTCTGTTCCTCACACTGATGCTGGAGAAAAGCGCCAACTTATAAAGTTTAAGTATTTGTAAGATGAAAGATTTTCCTGCTGCTCTTCTTCTTTGTATACAGAAAAGTTCTTCCATTACTTGAAAGGAGCAATAGAAAACCTCTGTTACATATAGGCAGATTGTAGCCTGGAGCAGGTCGCTTTAATAACGATGCTAAGAAAACGTGTGTGTGTCGGGGGCGGGAGAAGGGGGCGGGAACTCGCGTAATCAAAGGTAGAGAGTACACCTACCAAGGCTAAGTACTCAGCGCTGGTCAGACAAACAGTTAGATCCCCTGCCCCGCCTATCGGGCACCCAATCGCCAGCCCACAGAAAATTAAGTTCCAGAAAGAGACATGGTTACAGGCTAGACCTGATGCATCTGGTTCTATACCTGCGTATTTTTCTGTGGGCTGGCGATTGGGTGCCTGATAGGCGGGGGCAGGGGATCTAACTGTTTCTGTCCAGCGCTGAGTAATTTCCCTTGGTATGTGTACAATTCTACCAGCGCTAGCCTCACCTATCTGGTTTGTGAGTATTGTATAACTCGAGGCAAAACTTGTATCGTTACATTGTTGTGTATTGTCTTGTGCATCTACTGTGGGAAATCAGGGTATTTACCCGACCACATTAGTAGTGCACCTTCTTGTGTGTGTACTGATGTGTGTTTCTCCTGCCTACTTCCTAAGTTCCAGAAAAAGACATGGGTTATAGGCTAGACCTGATTAATCCTGTTAGGGATGTAGATGATCTTCTGGTTCTATACCTGCGTATTTTTCTGTGGGCTGGCGATTGGGTGCCTGATAGGCGGGGGCAAGGGGATCTAACTGTTTGTCTGTCCAGCCCTGAGTAACTCGCCTTGGTATGTGTACAATTCTACCAGCGCTATCTGGTTTGTGAGAAAGGTAGAGACACAACAATATGTTATAAGACTCAGTTCACCGATGTTTTAGGGAGTGTTTGTTTCCATGTACTTAATTGATTTAGTACGTAGTCTTTACAAAACAGATTTAAAAAGGGCACAACAAAAGGGGAAAGAGAGACAGTGAGACAAACACGAATCACATTCATCCCTGCAGAAGGCTCAAGAATGGTTTTGAACTCAAGTTTATTTAAACATTAAATCTCTCACATTTATTTCCGTTTATTTATCTTTTCTTCAACCACAAGAAAAATAAATCCTTGCAAGAGAGTTAAGGCACCCCCCTCCCCCCCAAAAAAAATAATAAAATAATAATAATAATAATAATAATAATAATAATTTAAAAATAATAATAATAAATAAAATAATAATAATTTTAAAAAATTAAAAAATAAAAATTATAATAAATAAATAAATAATAAATAAATTAATTACTTTTTTTAAAAAATAAGTTAAAAGAAATGCAAGATAAACACACCATCGCAAGGAGAGTCATGAATGTGTTCCCTGTCACAACGTTTAACTGTACAACTGAATCTCTTCAATGTTTGGTTTTCATTTCTTCATGTCGTGCTTAACCCATTTAGCCCCGAGGCCACGTTTCCTAAATTTGGCAGGTGTCACTTAACGAGCATGTACCAGTTGCAGGAAATGGATGGACCATGATAATTCAAGGGTAGTGCCAGATGAGCTTGGCGCCTTCAGGCGCCAAGCTCATCTGGCACTATCTTGGCTTGGCTTCGCGAACGAAGATTTTATAGGAGTTGCCCACGACGTCTGCAGGCTTGTTCATGGCTGCGGAGGCCAATCCGAGACAGGCAGGTTCGACCGCAGTGGCTGCAGGGGAAGGTATGGCCGGGGTTCTGAGCTGCGGCATCTCTGTTTTTTCTCCTGAGCCGCTTGTCCTTAAGGCTAGCTCTGTGAGAGTCCTCAAAGGAGACAGCTGCCTTGTAAATGGTGGAGCGCCAGGTGTCACGGTCCGCAGCAAGCGAAGACCACTGGTGGTGGTCGATTTGGCAGGCACTAAGTGACTTCTTGAGACAGTCTTTGTATCTCTTCTTTGGTGCCCCTCTGTCACGGTGTCCAGTAGCAAGCTCGCCGAACAGGGTGATCTTTGGTAGGCGATGATCCTCCATCCTGGAGACATGCCCCGCCCAGCGGAGCTGTGTCCGCAGCAGCAAAGCCTCGATGCTCACAGTTTCAGCCTGTTCAAGGACCTCGACGTTGGTGACATAGTCACTCCAGTGAATGCCCAGGATGGTACGCAGGCAGCGCTGGTGGAAGCGTTCGAGGAGTCGTAGTTGGCTGCGGTAGAGGGCCCAGGACTCGGAACCATACAGCAGGGTGGCGAGGACCACAGCTCTGTACACGCTGATCTTGGTGCCTGTTTTCAGCTGTTGATTGTGCCACACCCGCTTGAAAAGTCGCCCGAAAGCGCTGTTCGCTTTTGCCAGCCTGCTGTCAAGCTCCTTGTCCAGCTTGGCGTCCGACGTGATAATGCAGCCAAGGTAAGTAAACTGGTGCACTGACTTTAGTTCAGACTCGCCAATGGTGATGTGAGGAGGGCGATACACTGTCTTGGGTGCCGGCTGATGGAGGACCTCTGTCTTTTTCAGACTGACCTCGAGTCCAAAGAGCTGGGCAGCATCTGCGAAGCAAGACGTGATGCGCTGCAGGGCTCTCTCTGTGTGTGCAACGAGGGCAGCATCATCAGCAAAAAGCAGCTCACGAATCAGTTGGTCTAGGGTTTTCGTGTGGGCCTGCAGTCGTCTGAGGTTGAACAGGCTGCCATCGAGACGATACCTGATGTACACTGCATCGTCATCATCAAGGTCCACTGTGGCCTGCTTCAACATCATGCTAAAAAAGATGGTGAAGAGGGTCGGTGCCAGCACGCAGCCCTGCTTTACGCCGTTGAGAATAGGGAATGGTTCTGAGAGGTCATTGTTGAGTCTGACCTGGCCTTGCTGGTCCTCATCTGGCACTACCCTTGAATTATCATGGTCGATCCCTCTGCTGCTGTAGGGCGTTGGGGCTAAATGGGTTAAGGTCGCTGACTACTTCTAGCTGTACCGCTCGGCGGAAAAAACGCGTAACTATCCGCTTGAAGTGACGTCATTTCGCAGCTCGTGCTATTCTTCTTCAGAATAGCTGTGCTACGTACGCCAGACCACAGAGCTTACGAATGGCGGGAATCGCCGTGTGCTCGTCTTTATTTCTGTGTGCCAGTGTGTGTGGATCAGAGGGTGGGTTAGAGTTGTAGATGGATTCCTGTCGCCACACGAGCCCACAGAGAGTACTAATGGCGGCAAGCGCCGTGTGCCCGTCTTTATTTGTGTGCGCCGACGTGTGTGTTGGATCAGAGGTTGGCTTAGAGAGGAGGGAAATGGATCAGCATAATAAGTATAAAAATATGACTGAACAACTCTGCATGTTCCTAAAAGATAAACGCATCTGAGCTCCAAACAATACGGTAGACTTTGGGATGAAATCCTCATCTTGTTTAAATAGGGTAGAAGCAAATGCAAAGCAAAGCAAAGGTATAACAATAAAAACAATGTAATGCAAAGCTAAACCGTAACATTTGTATTGTGCTCACCTCAGACTTAAAGCGTGCCGAACATAGTATGAATTTTGCCCACTGAACTCAAAATGACCTCAACACTCCGTTTTTCAATACCACCCTCCACCTCCACCCCCCCCAGCCACCCCCAACCCCCAACCCACCCCCCTCACCCCCCCCCCCCCGCCCCCCCCCCCCTCTCAGAGGGGACACGACTCATCTTTGCGAATGTCTAAAGTAATGACATGTGTACTCATCTCGGCGGCTCGCTTTTATGCGGCGATGAAAAGAGGACTGGGCTCACTCAAAGTTCAGTTTTCCCACGTAAAATTCGTAGAATATTGGGCGAGCTTTAAAGAATACAAACGGGCCCGATGAGCAAGAGGTCATCGGGCCATCATCTCTCTCTCTTACTTCTCTCTCCTGGGTTCACTGAAAGTTCACTTTTCACAGGTAAAATTCGTTAGATATTTGGCGAGCTTTCAGTATACAAACGAGTCCTCGGGCCACCATCTCTCTCCCCCCCCCCCCTTCCCGTCCGTCCGTCTTTTTCTCTCCTTCTCCCTCCCCCGTCCGTCCGTCCCCCCCCCCCCCTGGGTCTGCCCTGGGGGACTTGGGTGGGGTTAGCAACTTTTTAGTTCCCAGGGTCACCCTAGTCAGCCCCACAGGGTGGGTAAGATAGGTCCGTCGCCGGGTATATCTGTTACTTGCAATATTACGACAAAAAAGAACAGCCCTAAGAAGCAGGAAATACGTTTTGAAAGGACAGTTACAAAAACAATGTATACAAGTAATAATAATAATTCAATAATAATAATTTATTCAAAATCCAAAATATATTAAAAGATAACGTATCGCTAATAATTATTAACCTGGCTCCCTGCCAGTGGACGAATCGTGTCTCTGTCTTCATTCAACGACCAATAGCTACGACCGTCCAAGAAACGTAGATACAAATGGGTCTCAGCAAGAGGCATAGATCCTCATGAGCCCCCGCATTCGCGGGGGCTCTTGAGGATCTATGCCTCTTGCAGTTGAATCGTGTTCACTTTTTTGTCGGTGAAGGAGAGAATGTATGTCTTCATTGGCATTTGCTTTGCGTTGCACACGCTTGGCAGTCAGCTCTTTGATTTCAATGTTAAAGCTGTTCTTAATTGACGGACTTTTGATCGGCAAAACTAGATCGGAGAAGATCGGCGATCTTTTTGTTTCTTTCTTAATTGAGGTTGAACGAACTTAGGCAAACTTTAGCAAACCAGGTTTGCCATGGTTCTCTTTCATAACTGAAGTGCTTGATTCAGCGTAATTAGTGTCTGCGAAGGTGTTCAAAATGGCTGCCGCTATGCCGCTTCGCGATTTGAACGATTTTTGTTTTTGTACTCCTTGCAGTAGCGATCCCACAAACAGCTTTGCGCCTAAATCAATAAAAATAGGTCTTGTTCTTCGCACGAGTGAAATATCGCCGTCCGCCATAGTTGTTTGTATCGGTGACTATCTTCTTATCTCCAACGCAGAAAAGGGTAAAAGTTTTGACCAATCGGAGAAAAGGTTCGCCTTGAATCGCTCGACATGTCGAACGATCTTTATCCGACAGCGAACTATGGTTTGCCGAGGTTCGTGAACTACTTCGAACTAGGTTCGCCGTATCTTTAGATCGTCCAATTAAGAACCAACCTGGTTCGCCCGAGATCGTGAACTCTAGATCGTCAGAGTTTGCAAACTAAGGTTCGTTTAATTAAGAACGGCGACACGCTAATCAAGCTAATCAAGCAATGTGAAGTAAAAATATTGCCACAGTTGAAGGGCTTCTTATGAAAAGGAAATTAGGAAGAAAGGTTGAAAACCCCTTTGAAAACAAATGAAGACCTGTAGCCGAAGTTCCTTCCTCTGGTGAGGCGGATACATTGTTAATGTATCTTCAGAGAAAGGGTCTCGGGTCCGAAACGTGTCTTGATTTTTCTTTCAGCCTTTCTTCCTAATTTTCATATCACACATTAGCTATATTTTCAGTCCATCTCGTACAACGTGTATTTCAATGGCGCCTATCGTACGATTTCGAAATCTGCGATATTTTCCTGTAGTCTGAACTCAGTTAGCCGGAGGTGGCGGCAAAGGCATTTCTGAACGGCTGTGTTTGGGAACTGTAGAAATGATGGATCGATAAGAGTGTTTGGGAGCGGTCCATGCTTGAGCAGACGACTGCTGAGGTGCAGACTGCAGAGATGTCACGGGCGACGAAACCTCTTCCTGGCCAGCCATGCCTGTGGTTTGCGAATTTGCAATATCGCAAATCGTACGCTCAGCTTGCCAGCAAGACAGTTCCCTGGCATGCGATTTGTTCAGAGCAGACGAGCGCTGGGAAGACAGAACAGATTGTGGGTGATAATTTACAGTAAGCGGCTGAGAGGCCAAAGCAGATGACTGAGTATTCAGTACAGCAGACGACTGCGGATTCAAAGCAGACGAATGAGGATTCAAAGCAGGAGACTCAGCAGAATGCATGACAGATGACTGACACGTCAAAGCAGGAGACTCAGAATTCGAAGAAGACGAATGAAAATTCAAAATCGATCGATGAGAATTCAAATCCGATGTGTCAGATTCAGCAGGCCCGCGATAATTCAGTGTGAGACCAGACGGCGCATGTGAAGTGACTGCCGAATCGAAGTCCGCGGAAGTGGAGTCAGACAGTCGATGAGACGAGACTGCGGACAAATATTCGGAAGTCGAAAAAGATCTCTCTTTGGCCTTTCTCCGACCGTCTTGGAGTAGAGGCAGCAGCTGCACGGACATACCACCTGAGAAGAGACAGAAAATAGCATGGGTGTGCTGATATGTGGTCATTCTAGACACGCCGGATCGAAGCCGTAATGTCCAAAGTCACAGACCAACACATGTAAATTTGTCTTTGAACAGGTGCAGTACCATCGTGTGCGCTTAGTCTACGAGCTAGCCCAGAACGGGACCACAGGTCGGGATTAGACGGGGTACGGTGACATGTGCAAGAGAAGGGGATTCAAAGGAACTCAAAAAGTCTATCCAGTCTGATCACCTTTTAAAACGCTGACCCAGGCTGTTGTTCGTTTGGTTTTTTTTTTTTTTAACAACTTATTTTACTTTTTACAATATTAATTGGCGAGTAGTCAGACGTTGGAGATTCCCGGGGTGACTCATTCGGGACGTGCTGCATCTGTATATGCGGGATTAAACCGCGGTATATGGATGCAGCACATTTCGAAAGTGTTAAGTGTTTATCAACTGTTAAAAGTACCTGAGCATTCTTTCATCCCGACTTCATCCATACAACTGACGTTTCCTTGGCTGTAAAACGACAACTCGTTCTCGAAGACGATGTCACGTACAGGGTGTGACACACTGATGTCGGAAATCTCCGATATGTTGCTGTACTCTGAATTGGGTGACGTCACAGCGTAGAGTGACGTCACGGAGGGAGGTGCGGGTCGGTGACGGTACTTGGCGTGGCACACAGGTGCTGACGTCTGGGGAATGACGTTTGACGCCACAAAGGTCAGCAGCTGTCGCATGGCTTCCGATGTAGCTAAACCCCCTGAATAGAATAGTTGTCAGGTTGAGCATTTATCAGGACACCATACGTGTGCATACGTACTTTAACCTATATCATACTGAGGCTAAAAGCTTCAAATCTGTACACTGCCATATGCAAGCTACATTATAGTACTTACAGATAAGGATACAGACCAATAGCTTGCGGCTAGAGAGCATTTCTATCGAAAGTATAGACGCTTAAAAAATATACATTATTATTATTATTATTATTATTATTATTATTATTATTATTATTATTATTATTATTATTATTATTATTATTATTATTATTATTATACTGAGGCTGGCCTGTATATCAAAACAGGAAAATCTGTTCTGGAAAATATTGGAAGCATTATTTTATTACAATCAGCGCATAATGTATAGATCTATTGTTTCATATTTACACAGCTCTAATGTCGAAATTCTGAAATCTGGTCATCTAAAGACTGCATTAACCCACTCAGCCCTGACGCACTACAGCAGGAGATGGGTCGACCATGATAATTCAAGGGCAGTGCCAGATTAGTTTGGCGCCGACAGGCGCCAAGCTAATCTGGCACTGCCCTTGAATTATCATGGTCGACCCATCTCCTGCAACAGGTGCATAGTCGTTAGATGACGCCTCCAAAATTTAGGAAATACGTCCTTCGGGCTGAATGAGTGAAAGCTCAAGATACCGCATGAAACCATGATGGTTCAAAGGTGGTGCGAGAACAGCTTGGCGCCTAGAAAAATGCCTTCAGTGCTTTCAGTGCACACATTCGCCAACAAAACAAGACTTCTCAATGTTTGTCCTGCCTGAACTAAGACCTTCCCTCCCTACCCATCTATTCACAAGCATGCCCCCGATGTGAGGGACTCGTAGCAGAGGTGTCGTCACTGCCTTCACAGTAAGCAATGGTCCTCGAGCCGATGTCGGTCGCAGTGGGTCCTCGCACGCCTGTCACGGAGCTTGCACATTGCGGCCGACGTTGGTATGAAGAACTTCTGCTTACTTGGCTCTCACTCATCGGGTAACTCTTCTACGTAGTAAAGAACTAAAACCGCCACCGACACCCAGAGGCCTGGACTGAAGAAGGCCTTTCATTCAAGGACATTCAGACTTTGTATCTCCTTGTAGAGCGAGAACATTTATACAGGAGATATTGCGAACTGTCAGCCATTTTCCACTTGGCAAGGTCACTTTAACTGAACTACACACGGTCAGTCCATATCATCAGGAGTGTTTCAAGAAGGAATGGGTCAAAATGTTTCATATTACTTGTTACAACGGTAAAGGCACGTTTACTTTATGTGGCTTATTGCTTTTGGCCTGACTTTGAAGTATACTAGCCTTGGTCGAAATAAGGAATGCTATAATAGCAACAGTCGTATGCTTTGAGCGATTTGGTCGAAATGCGTCTCAGTTCGAGCAATAACCCTTTTGCTGTAGGTAGCGCTTTTTGTCGAGGTGACTCCTGAAGGAGTCACCTCGACAAAAAGTGCTACCGACAGCCATATTTGGTTTGTTAGCATTGTGATCTCAAAATGAATGCGTTAATTACAGGCACAGTATTGATATGAATCAAGTTCCAAGTTTCTAACCTGCAGACGCGTCATAACGTGCCATCACAGTGTTTTCCTTGCTGAGTCGCGTCGTGTTTCTTTTCCCTGTGAACAAAAAATAAAAAATTTTTAAAAATTCAGTAGGAGTTATTCCTAAGTGAGAATCAGTCCAAAGACAGTAGGTTGTAGCCCTTTATAACGAAAGTAAGGACCAACGAAACCGTTTTTGCGGGGGCGTCCAGATCACTGCGGCATGCGTCCTCGTAACAGCTGTATTTGTAACAGTGAGGTTTCGTTTACGCCGACCGACTCTCAACAACGAACGGAAGCAAAATCAGGGCTTCCACAAGAGGCGCAGATCCTCATCAGCCCTCCCGTCATCTCGCTCTCGTTCGTGGTTGGGCGTCGTTTGTTGCAAACGAAACCTCAGTAAAACTGGACAAGTATCTCCAGCTGTCGATGACAACCCCTTTGGAGCAAGGGTTCATACTGTATTTATATTCTCATGTGCTACGTCTGCAGGAGTTCACAACAATACAATGTATACGCCTCTTGCAGATGGAGATGTCTGAATGAATCCGCGGAATGTTTGAAATCCGTTCAATGTTTGACATACTTCTAATAACCTCTATTCTGCGAAGTGATATTACGTTATGTTACGTTGCGCTGCGTTGCGTTAATGTTACGCGGTTGCTTTTCCGTTATGCAGGGGCGGATCAGCAGTGGTCCAGGGGGGACCACGTAAGCCTACTAGCCTCCCCATCCCCACCCCCCACCCCCTGGTCATAATCTAAAGCAAACCAAACCAGACCACGCCATTCCAAACAAACCGAACCAAGCCAAACCAAACCACACAAACAAATGAACAAACACAGCTTTGCAAGTTTGAATTTTCCGCCAACGAAAGGTCGTGTCAGTTGTAAGCTGTTCCTTCCTTTCTTCTTTCGCCACCCAAGCCCCGCCCCACCCACAACACCCCACCCCATACACCACGCCCCACCCCACCCACCCACCACGTCCCACCCCACACACCACGCCCCACCCCACCCCACCCCACCCCACACACCACGCCCCACTCCCGCTCCTGAAAACGCCAGGTCCAAAATCACAGACCAGCTCCCATTTTATTGGCGCCACTGGTAAAGTCTACGATCACACTTCTTTTCCTGTGATGGCGGCCGCCATAATCAGACCAAGACGACAATTAAGACGACAAAGAAAAACGTGTTTACTGTTCTGTGATTCTGAACCTTACGACTCAAGAACCGTAATGTTCAAAATCACAGACCAGCACACAACTGAAAGACTGAAGTACCTATGGTGATGCAAAGGAGTATTCCGACGATGAGGCTGATGGCGAAGACAGTACACACTGAGATCAAGCACACCAGCAACATTGTAGATGCATCCTCCCCTACGGAATTAAAAGGTCGTTATAAAAATAAATTGAGGTCATGTCTCAGGTCAGGTCGAGTCAATAGTCAAAATGTAAAACTAAATCTGACTTTTTTCATTTAATTTTTTTTTTAAAGAGACCTAAAATATATCAAAAGAAAACAAAAGTGAAGCAAACTGGAACAATTGAAATTAAATTATTACATGTAAAATGAAATAATGTAACAACGGCAGAAAAGGCACTAAAATAATATGATATGAATCAAAGTACAACAAGACAAAATAAAATAAAACAACAATAAAATAAGACGAAATAAACTCAAATACATAACAACAAAATAAAATGAGATGTGAAGGGGCACGAAAGGGAATGTTCCAGCCATCGGCACAAGTAGTAGCTGCTCACGGGTTTATGCAGCAGCAGGGAATTTAGTTGATAAGACGGTGGCTTAGGAACCGGGAAGGGGTGTGGGAGTGGGAACTAGCTGGCCTCACCTATGAAAAAGTAGGGGGTGGGGGAAGGGGGGGGGTGGCCAGAGTATCCCCAGCCCCCCCCCACCCCCACCCACCCCCCATATTTTTAGAAAAAAAAATAGGTGAGGAAAAATATCTTGGAGACCAAAATTATTAAAATAATATATATATATGCGTTCCCCTGAAGAAGCCTTCACTGAGAGGGCGAAAATTTGTACATAGAATAAAAGTGTAACTCCGTCTAAACTACGTGCCGTATGTGGATCCTTTCTTCACATTTTAAGTATTTTCCTGCTGCTTGGATCCATATTTGGAGTGTGTGGTGCCAGCTTTCTTGGACTGGTTTTATTTATTCATATATATATATATATATATATATATATATATATATATATATATATATACATATATATATATATATATATATATATATATATATATATATATATATATATATATATATATATATTTGTTATTTGGAGGCCGAAATAACATGTTTTGGATAGAAAAACACAATACGATTGGATTGTTATGTTTTGTCTTTTTGTGTTTTACGAGGCTGCACTGTCCTTCTCCCCCTCCCCCACTGTTGTTTGATTCTGTGACATTGGACTGTTTGTCTCTCTCCCCCCCCCCCCTCCCACCCACCCTTTGTTTTATTGTTGTTGTTGTCGTTGTGTAGGCTGAAAAATAACATATCACTCACCCTGAGCAGGTGCCCCCTCTCCCCTAATGAAAAAATATCATCCTACGCGACTGCAAGGTTTACTTCCGCAGTGCGTCAGCGAAAGATGGGTTTTCTCGTACATGCGCATCCGCGTAGATTGTAAAACGGGCCGAGTTTCCTCTCGGTTTCAGATGTCATGAAGCACAACGGGATCATTAGTTTGCCGATCAACCATGACAAGTCAACCATGATAAGTCAACCATGATAAGTCAACCATGATAAGTCAAGTGTGTCCGCACTGTTTGTTTGTTGTTGTTTTTTCAGTCGATTCGAATCGAGTAAATCAACCAATTGAGTAAAACAACCAGTGTGGTGTACCGCCCGAACAGCATTCTGGATTCCAGGCAATTCTGGCACCGCCCTCGAGCCACCATAATCGATCTGAAATTAATTTTCAAAGGAAAACCCAAAAGTGTTGGGAAGTGCGGCAGTAGCGCGCAGTATGTTAAAGATTGCACCACAAATAATATCGCTAGTATACATTCCTTGAACGTTGTGCAAATCTCACATCAGGTTATGATGCTAGAGTTACAGAACGTTCAGGTTATGATGCTAGAGTTACAGAACGTTCAGATATGATGCTAGAGTTACAGAACGTTCAGAATATGATGCTAGAGTTACAGAACGTTCAGATTATGATGCTAGAGTTACAGAACGTTCAGATATACAGAACGTTCAGATTATGATGCTAGAGTTACAGAACGTTCAGATTATGATGCTAGAGTTACAGAACGTTCAGATTATGATGATAGCGTCAGAGCTAGTTACAGAACGTTCAGATTATGCAGATTACGCGTTAGATGCTAGAGTTACAGAACGTTCAAGTAGTGTAACCCCTTCACCGCCATGTCAATTCAACGTCAAAGATCCTCAGCAACTCGGTGCGGGCTCAAGTGTCAATTCAACGTCAAAGGTCCTTAGCAACTCGGTGCGGGCTCAAGTTGCGCGGGCTGATGCCGGTCTATACCTCTTGCAGTTGGGCGGTGTTCAGTTGTTCTCGGCAGTGAAGGGACTGACTGGCGAGTAAGATGTTTTCTGAAACCCGAAACGATCCCCCCCCCCCCCACCTCACCCCACCCCTTCCACCCCACCCCACCCCCACCACCCTTCTAAAAATCGGAATGTCAGTCATTCCCACAGAAGCGGATGTAACTGCCGCCCCGGCTGAAACCCTTGAAAATACCTGGCGCCACAACTGCCGCCCCGGCTGAAACCCCTGAAAATACCTGGCGCCAGTTGCATGAGAGAGCTTACATCGTGCGTAAACCACTAAGCAACGTGTTCCGCTATAGCGGAGCACTGAAAACCCCACTGTCATTTCTCATGAAATACGACAGTTGGGATTTTTGGACGGCCAGGTTTGACTGTTCTAAAGGGATGTATTGTCAAGTGCACATGAATTGTAGTAAGTGGCCAAAAAAAATAAAAATAAAAAATAAAAAAATCTCCCGCTCTGTCGTGGAAGCAGCTGCACAGAAATCCGCTTCCCCAAAGTTACAATGATATGCACCTGACAAAAAGGCATGCAGTCATTCAGAAGAAAAAAAAATTGTTTGTTAAAATCGACTTTTATGGCGGGAATTGCCCGCCGCCAAAAATATCAACTCCGGTACAAGAAAATCGAATATGCAGTCCCCGCCCCTGCATTAGACGCAACAGTCACGGTATTTGCTCATCATCTAATCAGTTCCTGCCACGTGCAGTCGGGAAGTCAAATTGAACGGATATGATATGCAAACTGTAAACTACAGATACTGGGTCGATTCCAAAAAAATCACGATGCATATCAATATTGAAAAGCTCAGTATTTCTTTTTTTTTCATTACTGATTCAAGCACACTTTAACAGTGAACACAATAAATACATGTTGTTGATTTAAGTCGTGAACGTGAATTTCTCTTCCCCATCCCGTGCTGTCAACAAAGAAAGGCGTGTAGACACATGTTGGTTTCCAAGGTTAACCCATTTAATCCCAAGGCCGCGTTCCTCACATTTTGGAGGCTTCATCTAAAAACTATTACTAGTTGCAGGAGAGGGATTGAACATGATAATTCAAGGGTAGTGCCAGATTAACGTGGCGCCATAAGGCGCCAAGCTAATCTGGCACTACCCTTGAATTATCATGGTAGTCCAACTCCTACTGTAGTACGTCGGGACCACAAGGGTTAAATTTATTAATTTTTCAAAGGATTTGCCGGGATGCCATGCTCTTAGTCTTTCCACTAATCTTTCACTGTCGGCGGCGAAACATGATGTCTCTGCAACCATCGCAGCTTCAGCGTCACATCACCGTTCCTCGCTGAGAAAATGTTTTAGTCAGTCACCGGGTAGTACTACAGTCCACAACACGGCAATATTGTAGCACTCACAAAACGTCCGGTGGTCAGGGTAAAAAAAAAAAAACACGCCTTTTTCCTTACTTTCAAAATTCAGTAATCAGAAACCAGAAATGGTGACTGTCAGGGAGACCTAGACATGACTTTTCCATGCATCAGAGGGCTGGAGATCCAGTGACTGTGCAGGTAGGCCTCCTATCGGAGGGTTGGGGGTGGTTGGGTGGGGGGGGGGGGGAGGGGGGGGTGGCATTCACTGTTTCCAGTCACTTACTTAGCAGCCAACACTATCTGTGATCACTGGTCGATAATGCACAGTTCTCTCCCTCGACAGTGCTTTTACCAGCTTTCTTGTTTGTTTGTTTGTTTTTTAAACAATAAAAAAACCTAAACTAAAATAAATAAATAAAGACACCAAAAGGCATGGATTCTGCTGACCCCCCGCGATGCCTCCTGCATTAAGTGTCAGTCGTGCACCAGCAGTTAAGGAATTAACCCATTCAGCCCGACGCACGTATTTCCCAAATTTTGGAGGCGTCATCTAATGGCTATGCACCTGTTGCAGGAGATGGATCGACCATGATAATTCAAGGGCAGTGCCAGATTATCTTGGCGCCGACAGGCGCCAAGCTAATCTGGCTCTGCCCTTGAATTATCATGGTCGACCCATCTCCTGCTGGATTGTGCGTCAGGGCTGAAGGAGTTAAAACTATTGAAAATGCTCAGTACCATAGACTGCTGACGGTGCTCCATCTTTGGGGTGATCGGTGACTTCTGGCTTTCGCATTTTCACGGCTCCCCAGACCTCAGTTGTTGGCAGGGAGAATTTGTTTCTTGAGGGGGCAGAAGTCTTTTGAGACTCGGAAGCAGCTGTAAGTTGTAGATGTTAACCCATTCAGCCCCGACGCACTACAGCACGAGATGGGTCGACCATGATAATTCAAGGGTAGTGCCAGATTAGCTTGGCGGCCTGGCTACCCTTGATTTATCATCGTCGATCCATCTCCTGCAACAGGCGCACAGTCGTTAGACGACGCCTCAAAATTTTGGGAAATACGTGCGTCGGGCTGAATAAGTTAATTTGAACGGACGTTGTTCGCGAATCAGATGTAGGTCAAAACTGCACGTATTTCGACAGAAACAGTGGATTAAAAGCCCGCACAAACATGCGATATTATCGCATAAATATGTTCATGCAGCGCGAGCCAAATAAAAATTGCAAATACACGGTAAACTTTGGCGATAAGAAAATGCCAGGAGGCCCGCACTTGTTACTGTTATAACCCAAGTTTGTTGTTAATGGAGTAATTTACAAAGAGTGTAAGTTGTGGGGACCTCTCAAATAGCCTGGTGTTGTCACGTCCAACTCTTCTTGATTTCGACCTGGTTATAGCCAGCGAAGTGGACTTCACTTTATTCATCCTTAACTCGTTCTACCCCAGACCCACCACAGCAAGATAAGGATTGACCATGATAGTTCAAGGGTGATGCCAGAATAGCTTGGCGCCTATGGGCGCCAAGCTATTCTGGCATCACCCTTGAACAATCATGGTCGATCTGTGTCCTGCACTGGATGCAGTCTTCAGAGGACAACGGCAACATTTGGGGATTTCGGTGTTGGGCTAGAATGAGTTAACTAAAAGGGAAATTGAAGCCACCATAACACAGTCATGAAAAACACAAATAAAATGAATACAATTAAAAACAAAAACATAAACATCGCAAAAATGCATGCGGGCACAACGCTCTCTCGCGCGCGCGCGAAAATGCATTGGAGAAGAAACAAGTAAAAATATATAAATTCTATCGTTCGGAACTAAAATCAAAGTGTTGAATCGCGCGGAACAAAGAGATGCGGTGCGGATCAGTGCGGAGCACTGCTACGCTATTGTGTACGGAGAAAAGCGACGCTGCGCGATGCTGAGCAGCCGGGAGAGCTACGCTTGTCCAGAGCAAGTACAAGGGACATTGATTCTACGCTTGTCCAGAGCAAGTACAAGGGACAGTGATTCTACGCTTGTCCAGAGCAAGTACAAGGGACATTGATTCTACGCTTGTCCAGAGCAAGTACAAGGGACAGTGATTCTACGCTTGTCCAGAGCAAGTACAAGGGACAGTGATTCTACGCTTGTCCAGAGCAAGTACAAGGGACAGTGATTCTACGCTTGTCCAGAGCAAGTACAAGCCGGGGACAATGATTCTACGCTTGTCCAGAGCAAGTACAAGGGACAGTGATTCTCATTAACCCTAAAAGCTGCAAGGGCCGCTTAATTTCTTTTCCCAACCGTGTTTCGTAACGCAAGCTCTACTCATTGCCGACAGGCCACACTCTCAATGACACATGGCCGACAGGCCACACTCTGACTCATTGCCGGCAGGCCACACTCTCAATGACACATGGCTGACAGGCCACACTCTGACTCATTGCCGACAGGCCACACTCTCAATGACACATGGTCGACAGGCCACACTCTCAATGACACATGGTCGACAGGCCACACTCTGACTCATTGCCGACAGGCCACACTCTCAATGACACATTGCCGACAGGCCACACTCTCAATGACACATGGCCGACAGGCCACACTCTCAATGACACATGGCCGACAGGCCACACTCTGACACATTGCCGACAAGCAGTACTATGCGTGGAGCTTGCCTTACAAAACTCGGTTGGGACTCTCGAAAAGAAATCAACTGAGTTCGCGCACGGGCCGATGAGAATCCGTATAATCTGTTTCGTGGAAATTGATAAATTGTTGTCTATTGTCCCTGCACAGTGTGCAGTCTAAGATCAACTTTAACCTATTTGGATCTAAAGAACATTGTATTTTATTAGCGTACTTGCGACGATAAACAATGACACACAAAAAGGTGGGGTGTCCCTTAAGTTTCGACCATTATCATATATGAACAAACCCTGTGCCACTGATATTTCACTTCAGTGCTGCATGTGTGTCACAAATATCTCAGTTTTAGACTTACCATTAAGAATAATAAACGTGTGGTAATCTACAGCATTCAAGCCATCCACTTTACAGTCGAAATGCAGGCGTTCCGATATTCCTGTCTTGTTGAAACGAAGCTGAAGATCTGCATGTTGCAACTGGGAGTCAAAGCCACACGAAATGTTCTTTGTTATGTGCGAGTAGGTGTTTCCCTGTAACACATGATTGTTGTTGTTTTTTATGTATTACATGTATTACAGTGGCTTTGGAATGTTGTTTTTAGGGAGAGGTATGGCCCAACACTCTTACAAACAGAATCGAGTAAATTAGACCAAAACCTGACTTGCCGAGGGGTAGGTTGCGTCCAGTATGAACAATACAAGCAATTAACGTCCATATAATGTATGACTACTGGCTTTTTGTGCACTCAAAAATACTTAGCCACTGTGTGAGCTCTTTGTGCCCATTTGAGGGATTTAGCCTGGAGGAGGCATAGCACAATTTTACGTTCACATAGAAAGATTCAATGATCCCAAAATATATTTAGGAAAAAAAGGAAAAAAAAAGGAAGTACGACCCCAGGATACTCTGGCCAAACCTTCTCCAGGGGAGCTATGGCCTTGCAATGCCTCTCGGGTTCCTACGACCCTGCATTAACCTCCTCGAGCGTGCAACCATCATTAACCCCCTCCGCCGCCAGTGATCACGAATTTCGCTTCTGAAACGACTGCACGCTGACTGAAATTGCAGTGGTGAACACCGATGCAAATTGGGCAAAAACAACACAGGACTAACAAGAGACATAAATCCTCATGAGCCCCCGCGACTGCGGGGGCTCATGAGGATTTATGTCTCTTGCTGCTGGTTAGAGTTCGCCTTGCAAGGGGTTAAAAGTACAGATGACTGCATGCTCGTGAGTGATTTGTGAAGCGACCTGAACACCTCGTGGCCTCCTTGTTTTGGGGTTTTGTTTGTTTTTTTGTTTGTTTGTTTTTTTTTTTGTTTTTTTTTTGGGGGGGGTTGGGGGTTGTTTGTTTTTTTGTTCTTTGGTTGTTGTTGTTTGTTTTTGTTTTTTTTGTTGTTGTTTTTTTTTTTACGGGATAGCCGAGGTAATAACATATATGTGTGCTACTTGGATATGGGCCATTTGGCTTCGAGTTCAGCCGCCATAGTTTCAACCAAAAAAAAAAAAATAGTTTGTATCAGAGATAGATAAAGTGAGACTTCATAACCACCCCTCTCATAATCTATAGATTTATTATAATCAACTAGCTATTCAGACAAACCAACTCCAACAAATACAATCAATACCTTTATTACCTAACTATTTTAGTTCCATTTCGGAAATTATTTAAGCATTATTTTTTTATATATAAAGTGAGACTTCATAACCACCCCTCTTCTAATCTATAGATTTATTATAATCAACTAGCAATTTAGACATACCCACGCCAACTGATGCTTTAATCACCTAGCCATTTTAGTTTTACTCCGGAAATCATTTAAGCAGCATTTTTTTATCAGCCAACCCGCGATTATTAAAACAGATCACCACATAAATAATTAATGTTTCCATTGTCTTCTTTAAGCAAAATTATTATATTATATTATAAAATGAATCAAGACGAATTGCTACTTCTAAGCGATATCTGTGCTGTAGAAAACAAAGACTTAGACTTTAAAAAACAACGCCTTCTTTCTGTTGTTGTTTCTGGAAAATCAAAGCTTTTCTTGGTAAACAATACATGGTAGAAGACATAGAGTCTCTTTCATCCGACGAGCTAATCAAACTTCATTCTAAATATGAAAATCACATTGCTTCACTAATGACACGTGATTTGAGTCGATCTCTTGTCTGCCTATACACAAAAGCTGTTAGTCACTTCCTACCTGTTGATACTGACAGTCTTTCACATGATCTTGAAAGCAACCCCATAGTTTCAAGTTCAATAGGCAAATTAGCATGCCTTATGTTTTACAAGTTTGGTAATTACCTTGCACCTGTGGTAACCTTACTTGTTACTAGTAGTCATATTGATTTTTCTAAAATAAATTTTAAATTAGAAGAAAATGGACGAGACCCAGACGACTCCACAACAGAGTCCTGTCTTGACACAGGTTCAAACAGTAACTAAGACTAAAAGTCCAGGTCGAATAGAGGCTGGGAAAAGATTAGCTGAATATAACAGACAAAAAAAATTACAGATTCAGACTGACACACTATCAACAGCACCAGTTCCACTTCCGTCAGAACCATCACACCCACAACAAAGTGAGAGAAAAACAACTAAAACAACAAAATATATAGTTGCTGGATTTGTTGTTGGATTTGGTTACATAGGTTACCAATTATACAAAAAATACAAACCAAACACTCGAACCCTCGCGCTGGGACCATATGGCGTTGAGGCACGTCCCCTGGGTGGTGGATAGGGGGTCCCTCGTGAGAGGGGTGCACCGAATGAAATAAGGTGCCGTGAACCAACATGGTCTAAGGGAAGGTGACCCCGACAGAAAACCCCTGGTCCTCCTAGTAAGGGGGGTTGGGCGTGGGGGTAGCTTCCCCACCCTGCAAAAAAGGAAATAGCTACAAAAACGCCGACGAAAAGACTAACAGTAATTCCTTTTCTGGAGGAGGAAGGTTCTTCTACTAGAAGACTTATGACGTCCTGTGGTGAAAGCCGGAAGTCTTCGGAAGCCACAGGACCGAGCCGCCTCTCTCTATCCAGGGACACAACCATGGGCACATGGAATGTCAAGACCATGTACCAGAGCGGCAAGGCCGCCCAGATAGCAGCGGAAATGCAAAAGTACAACCTTTCCCTGCTAGGTATCAGTGAAGCCAGATGGACACAGTCTGGCCAGAAAAGGCTGTTAAGTGGGGAGATGATTCTGTATTCAGGTCATGAAGAGGAGAATGCCCCCCATACAGAAGGAGTAGCATTCATGCTGTCACCAGTGGCACAGAGAGCGCTGATGGGCTGGGAACCTCTTGGGCCAAGAATTATCACAGCAGCCTTTAGAACCAAGAAAAAGCTCAAGCTGAACATCATCCAGTGTTATGCGCCCACCAATGACAGTGACGAGGAAGAGAAACAAGAGTTCTACGACCGACTCCAGAGTGCCGTGGACAAATGTGTGGAGCGATACATCACCATCGTCATGGGCGATTTTAATGCCAAAATAGGGGAGGACAACACCGGATACGAAGAGGTGATGGGGAGACAGGGACTAGGCTCAGAGATGAGTGAGAACGGGGAGAGGTTTGTGGACTTGTGTGCTCTAAACCGACTTGTCATTGGAGGCAGCATCTTCCCACACAGAAGAATACACAAAGCAACTTGGGTCTCACCTGACCATACAACAGAGAGCCAAATAGACCATATCTGCATTAGCAAGAAATTTAGAAGATCCCTTCAAGATGTTCGAGTGAGGAGGGGAGCAGATGTCGCCTCAGACCACCATCTGCTTACCTTAAGAATGAAGCTCAAGCTAAAGAAAAGCCGCACAGAGACAACAAGAAGACAGCGCTATAATGTAGGCCTCCTGAGGGAAATTGGAGTTAGAGAAGAGTTCAAACTGGTGCTGTCCAACCGGTTTCAAGCGCTACAGGAGCTAGTAAATGAAGAGGAGGCGGTCACCACAGAGCAGCAGTGGAAGGCAGTTAGAGAGGCGCTGAACTCAACCTGCAAAGACACTGTAGGGTTCAGGAAACACCACCACAAGGACTGGCTGTCGGCACAGACCTTGAAGAAGATAGAAGCGAGGAAGCAGAAGAAAGCAGCGGTCAACAACAGTCGCACGAGAGCAGCCAAAGTAAGGGCACAGGAGGAATACTCGGAAGCCAACCGCGAGGTGAAGAGGAGTATCAGGGCAGACAAGAGGGCCTACACAGACAGCCTGGCAGCAGAGGCAGAAAAGGCAGCAGGCAGCGGCAACATGAAACAGCTCTACGACATTACCAGAAGATTGTTGGGTAAGTATGGCCATACAGAAAGACCAGTAAAAGACAAAGAAGGCAAGCCTATTGCAGACAGAGCAGACCAACTCAACAGATGGGCCGAGTATTTTGAAGAGTTACTGAACAGACCTAGCCCACCCGACCCCCCCGACATCCAGCCAGCAGAGACCGACCTACCCATCAGCTGTGACAGACCCAGCCGGGAAGAGATCAGAAGAGCAGTGGCATTTTTGAAGAATGGCAAAGCAGCAGGGCCAGATGGCATCCCAGCGGAGTCTCTGAAAGCAGACCTAGAGACAACAGTGGAGATGCTGTACCCACTGTTTGGAAAGATCTGGGAAGAGGAGGTGATGCCAGCTGACTGGAAGGAGGGGTACCTAATCAAGCTTCCCAAAAAAGGCGACCTCAGCAAGTGTTCCAACTACAGAGGAATCACCTTGCTGTCAGTACCAGGAAAGGTCTTCAACAGGATCATCCTAGAGAGAATGAAGAGCTCTGTTGACCCCCAGCTGAGAGACCAGCAAGCAGGATTCAGGAAGAACCGATCATGTACAGACCAGATCGCCACTCTCCGCATCATCGTGGAACAGTCTCTGGAGTGGAGCTCCCCGCTGTACATCAACTTTGTGGATTATGAGAAAGCATTTGACAGTGTGGACCGAGAGACTCTGTGGAAACTCCTACGACACTACGGTGTACCCACAAAGCTCGTCCGCCTGATCAAGAGCAGCTATGATGGCATGACATGTCGCGTGATCCACGAAGGGCAGTTCACCAGGGAGCTCCAGGTCAGAACTGGTGTCAGGCAGGGGTGTCTGCTGTCTCCGTTCCTCTTCCTACTGGCCATAGACTGGGTCATGACCACAGAGCACAGACGAAGTGGAATACAGTGGACACTGTGGACACAGCTTGATGACCTCGATTTTGCAGACGACTTGGCATTACTGTCCCACACTCGTCAACAAATGCAGGACAAGACCACGAGGCTTGCTGACATCTCGTCCCAAGTGGGCCTCACCATTCACAAACAGAAAACAAAGACAATGAGGCTGAACACAACCAGGGAAGAACCAATCTTGCTTGCTGGCACCCCGTTGGAGGAGGTGGAGTCCTTCACCTATCTCGGGAGCATCATAGACAAAAAAGGCAGCACTGATGCAGATGTCAGAGCACGAATCGGTAAAGCCAGAGCAGCCTTTCTCCAGTTAAAAAAAGTGTGGAGTTCCAGAGAGCTGTCACAACACACCAAAGTCCGGATTTTCAACTCCAATGTAAAAGCAGTTCTCCTATATGGAGCAGAGACTTGGAGATTGACAAAAACCACAGTCAACAGAGTACAGACCTTCATGAACAGTTGCCTTAGAAGAATTTTGAAAATCCACTGGCCAGAGAAGATCAGCAACGTCAGACTCTGGGAGAGAACAGAGCAGATAATAGCAGAGAATGAAATTGGGCGAAGAAGATGGGGATGGATCGGTCACAGCCTGAGAAAGCCAGCTTCCAGTATCACTAGGCAGGCATTGTCATGGAACCCCCAGGGAAAGAGGAAAAGAGGTAGGCCGAGAAACTCCTGGCGTCGAGACCTCCAAGCAGACATCAAGAGAGTGGGAACCACCTGGAGTAGAATCGAAGGAGAAGCACAGGACAGGAGTTGCTGGAGGTCTCTCGTCGACGGCCTATACCCGGGTAGGGGTGACAGGCGTAAGTAAGTAAACACTCGAACAGTGTCCAAAAATTCAAACACTCCAAAAACAAAAGAAGAAGTCACCACATTACCAGTAACACCCAAAGCCGTGGACCCATTTTACATGCAATAAATAAATTTATTATTTTAATTTTTGTAGCATAAGAAAATGAGCGACACAAAGAACATAATTAACCTTGTCTATCACTCTGCTGTAATAAGTGGACTATCAGTAGCATATTCTATGCTGGGGAAAAGTCTTCTCAAAATGAAATCAGCAGACCTGAGTAAATTAGACTTCGAAGACAGTGCTAAGCTAGTAATTGTTATAACAGCATCGATTGCAACAAAAGATTTTCTAGTCAAGCAAGGAATTATTCCAGAAAATATTTCTACGTAAATAAAAGTATGGCAACAATAGCTGTCATGATTGGTGGTGCAGTTATTAATGCATTGGCTTTTAGCGGATCAAACTATCACTTTTCAAAAATGAGTAAAGAGGAATCGGCAGAAGAAATGAAGCGTCACAATGAGGCATCTGAAAAACTAGCTCAAGCTCAACAAGATTATGAGAAGCAAAGAATTGAGAAACTTGATTTCATCAATTCAAAACTCAGGCTTGAGGGTCACGCACAGCATACATTTTCAAATGTCAATGACGCGATCAAAGAATACTATCTTGTAACTGGCGAAGACATGACCATTCCGCAACCAAAACTTAGTGACTATTACCAACCAAGCCCAGAACAAAAAAATGGAGAAATAATATTTGTTCTAGTAGGAATGACATTAGTATATTTTACAGGAGTTTATATTGCTAGAAGAAATGGCAGACGCTAAACTATCAAAAATATATTACTCCCCAATTGGCTACTGGAAAGGGAATACTGCAATAGAAAAATTACATGCAGCTGTGGGTGGGGATGTTACACTAGACCAAATAAAACAGTGGCTTAAAAAGCAGGTAATTTGGCAAATATATTTACCTGCTCCAAGAAAAATAACAAGACCTCATTTTGTAAATACTATCCCTAATGACACCCATCAAATGGATCTCCTGTTCCTGCCACATGATACAATAAAAAAGAAACGATACAAGTATGCATTAACTGTTGTCGACATAGCTTCAAGGTACAAGGACGCCGAACCCATAACTGACAAAAATGCTGTAACAGTGGCCAATGCTTTAACAAAGATATATAGTCGTGGTCCTTTAAAATACCCTAGGCTTGTGCAGGTTGATGATGGATCTGAATTTAAAGGCGCTGTTAATCAGTTATTTGCAAAGCATGGAGTGCTAGTGCGGCGAGGCATACCAGGCGTGCACAGATCACAGGCAATTGTTGAGAACTTTAACAAGCAGTTATCGGAGAGACTTTTCAGCTATCAGTATTCTAAGGAACTCATGCATGACGCACGTAACACTGAGTGGGTTAAGAGATTACCGTCTGTGATAAAAGCAATGAATAATGAAGGTCACCCTAAACCTGTTGATGCTATTAAATTAAAAACCATGCCATCAGGGTCAGAAATAAAAACAAAAGCACCAGACACAAGCTTGTTTACAAAACAGGTAAGATATTTGTATCAACCCGGTGAAGCTGAGAATGACGTCAGACGTAGGGCAACTGATCCAATTTGGTCTACATCTGTCCACAATATAAAAAAAATAGTTCCTTCCGCTAATGCATCGATTTATTATCTGTATGAGCCTGCACCAAAGAGGGCATTTGCCAGAGAATAATTAAAAATTATTCCTCCAGACACTGTTACGCATTTCAACAACTAATTCATCAATTAGTTTATCAACTAATTTATCTGCTATTTGTTCAGATAACTTGAGCCTGTAATGTCCAGGTGCATAAGCCTTTTCCTTAGTGTGAAACACTCGTTTTGTATCACCTACTGCTAGAGACTTTTTATGTGTTTGGATCATTTCAATATTATGTTTGTTTGACCTTAGTGTCTTGTTTGGATAATCAGGCATTAATGCTCCATCTAATACTTCCTTGTAATGATCATGACGAATGTCTTTATTTTTAATCGCTGTTTTTTTTTTTATTCCTTTGGCTTTTGACTGACTACCCTTTTGGTGAAGTATAGAATACATTTTCGATCTCAGTCCAACATACTCAGATATTGGCACTCCATTCAGTTCATCTTTAAATTTTTCAGGCACTTTTTTGTTTTGTGTGCTGTACAGAGGGTTATCCTTTGGGTAATCAGACGTGTCATACATATGTAGTTCTGTTTTCATGTCTTCATAAAAGTCTTCAGTAGGCACATCAATGATCATAGAGTCTGTGTCAGTGTATAGCAGACGGCACTCAGGATACTTTGGTTTAAAGTAATCATAGTAAAATTCAAGCATCAATAATTTTGATAACTCAAGAATTGCCATACCAATGAATACTGGTTTGTCCAGTTTAACAATCTTTTTTTTTTTGAGTGTCACAGCATACAATGATGGATGAAATTCTTTATACCCTGTGTACTGTGGCTTACCAGTAAGTTTAATTGCACCTGATTCAGTTGTGACAAGTCTCACATCTTTGCGGTGATGAGGATTTTCCATTGTCTTACCAAAACAGGCATTGTTCATAAGCTTAAAGAAGTCTTTGTCAAATGCAGTGTTGCCGTCCCTCGCACGCAATGTTGTGTTCTTCATTATGTAATCTTTCATGAAAGCACTCTGCTCAAATTGAATACCTCTGTGAACTTTTTTTAGTACTAACCCATGTCTGATGTAAAACTGTAACAAGCGGTAGTGGCAAACGTAATTAAATTTGTCATTCAGATTTGGCACAAGTTTAGTATCTTCTTTTTTACCCGTCATACTCATTTTCTCAACAGCTAAGGGATAATCATTGTGGTAATCATGTAGATGGTGTGGGTACTCTAGGTCGACTTAAAAAATCCAACCCTTTGCATCATTTCGGTCACGAGTCATAATATATTTTGTTAATTTTTTTATGCCATACTGTGATAAATCATACAAACAAAAGTTTTTCAAGGGCAACAATTCACACATCGCAAAACCATACAAATTATTAGCATCCAAGTACGTAATAAATGACATTGGCTTTGAGTGGTCAAAGTCATTAAGATATTTATTGTTGGCTTTGGCATAATTGTTTGCGGCTATACTAATGCCTCCCCTCAATCCACGTTCAACCATTTCACCCATCGAACGATCAGACAACAAGTCTATAAAAATCTTACTAGATTTCAAAAATGCATCCCATGTCATGCCAGGACTAGTTATGTAGCAAGCTGGGTCAAGACTGTAGTGTAACAAACCCTTTTCACGGTAACTTTCAAATACATCTGCTAGCAAGCAAACATCAGCTTTCAAGTAATGGTCATGGTAGTCACCAATTGTTTCACACCCTAGTTTATCCCACGCTTCAATAGCATGTTGGTATTCAGAGTCAGAAATACCTTTTCCATTTAGTGTAGAATAAAATTTTTCTTTTGGTGGCAGCATCCTTTCCTCAAACACAACCCAGTGATCAATGTACTCATAGGGATAGACTCCTTTTTTAATCAAATCAGGCTCAAAATATTTACTTGTTATTGGATACTCAGTCAGTCCTTCTGCCAAACTAGCAAGCCCTAAAGACAAATGTTGCATTGAGTCATAAAATGCTAATTTATCTAACCTAAAAGTCAAGTATTTCTCAGTTGTCTGGGCAATACAACTAATGTTTTTGTAAGACTCATCCACAGCCTGCATGATAATATGTGAATCATACCCCTTTAGATTGTGAAAAAAGATTGGCAGTTTATATTTTTTAGGATCTATTTTTAAAAACAAGTTACATTTGTTATGTGCAGCACCTATGTAACGACCAGTTATGTGGTCATGGTAGCAAACTTTATCACCATCAAGGGCTTCTTCACAAATCCAACACATCACTGCTGTATCAAAATTTAATTTATCTTCTTCTGTCATCACCAAAGGTGTCTGACATTTTTCTAAATAATATACTACCTTTCCATGCAGTTGTCTCATTTCTGTTAAAAACACAGCTGCTGCATTTTCACCTCTGTAAATAACAGGTTCTGAATGCACACCGTCTGACCTAACAAGAATGTATCCGAAAGAACACACCACTTGATCACTCAATTTTATAGTCTTTGGTAATGATTCTGGAACAGGACCCTTATATGGTACAACTAGTGATTCAAAATCGGCATAAACTACAAATGGCAACTTTTGTTTGTTTCCATAGTTTTTAAAATATACTTTGCTACCAGGATCTGGATACCTAAGTTCTGTTTGAATGTCATCAGGAGACCTACAGTTCTTTGCATGTTTGTCTGCTAGTTTAATAGATGAAAACCTTTGTAAACATTTTTTTACAAAATTCTAGTTTCCCATTGTGTTTTGTTACATGGTTGTGAATTAGTCTTGACATATTTCTGATAATTGTGTAGTGAAAGTTATCACCAGAGCTTATTAGTAACATGTCAACATGTTTATCTTCTGACTGACCGTAGGTTGGGGCAATTGGTGACACTCTATTTGGTTGTAACTTGTTCTCAGACTCATTATCCCATACATACACATTCACAGATATCCCAGGATTTAGTTTTTCAAACAAATCTATATCCTCCACCTTAACAGGGAAATCTATGCCACTGAAGTTGAGCTCATTTACAAATTTGGTATAGTTAGATACACATTCAGGTTTTGTTTTTACAAAATGCAGTTTAGCAAGCACACACCACATGAAACATAAATTATCATTGTTCTGAATATTGACTACAGCCTTTTTGTCTGCAACCTCTTTTGGCAATGGTATCCATGATTTACCTAGTATAGGATGATATCTTGACTGCTTTAGTTGAAGTTCATGTACACGGCCTTCATGCCAACCAGACCCCCGCATTTTTGCTCTGTCAATTGCTTCAAGGAAGTCTGGTAACAATCTTTCTCTAAACACTTTCTCTAGTTCTCTTCTCGAATTAACTGTGTGCTGTCTTGTTGAGATATACGTTACAATAACTTCGCCATCTACCCTGGTAAATTCTATTTTAGCAACAATCTGAATCTTTACACTACCAGAAAGAAGATTATCTTGTATGACTAAAAAAGATCTTTCTATTGATTCATAGACATTGTAAATATTAGATATAGGTAAGTCAGTTGTGTGAAACACGTTTCAGCCCGTCCATCATTTTTATTTGTCCGACAAAATAATAAATAGAAAATTACACCTTATGTAATACCACTTTATTGACTGTAACTCCTACAATAAACAGATTTAGTTCACATAGTTGTCTTAATATTTGTTTACACACTGACTCAAACCAGTCATCATCAGCTTCAAAGGTATGTGTCTTTAGATCAACAGGTATGTACTCTACAAATGGTAACTCCTCAAATATTTCCAAAGTCATTTGATATGACACATAAATCATTGCTGGTGATTGTTTTATGTCCGGCTGTTTAAAATCTTTTCTTAACTGATCAAAGTGTTGGATATAACTAAAGAAGTCTGTAACATCAATTGTGTTGTCTGTCATTTTTATTTGTCAGACAAAAATAATAATATAAAAAAATTACACCTTGTGTAATACCACTTTATTGACTGTAACACTTAAAAAACAGACATTTAGTTTTTTTAGTTGTTGGTGCATGTGTTTACACACTTTTATAAACCAGTCATCATCAACTTTAAAGGTATTTGTCTTTAAATTACCAGCAATGCTCCCTCCAAATGGAAACTCATCAATATATTCTAAAGTCACATTATATGTCACATATATAACTGCTCGGGTCTACATCTCTGAGGACTTCACCCCTCGGGTGAGGGACGTGCGCCGCAAGCTGCTACCCTTCCTCAAGGAGGCCAAGCAGGTGGGGAAGAAGGCCTTCCTCCGCTTCGACTCCCTCGTTGTTGAGGGAAAGACCCACGCATACGACGCTGCTACCCAGAGGCCAGTGGAGCGCAGGGGGCAGAAATGAGGGGCAGGCCGGCATGTTGACCCAGCAACCAGGAGAAGACAGCCCGTCCCTCATTTAGACCCCCAGGGCCCTCACCATATGTCTTCAAAGGACGACTTACCTGCACACACACACACTCAAGTGCCCACACTCAAACCCACACCAGCACACTGTGATGATGAAAGTGGTAGTGGTGAAAGTGGTAGCTCTGTGTTTTGCATCATGGCATGGAATATCCAAGGTCTTGTAAATAAGCTGAAAAGTGTTTCTTTTAGGCAGTTCTGTGAAAAGTGTCAAATTTTTGCATTTTCAGAGATCTGGTCATGTAAGCAAAATGTTATAGAGGATACCTTTCCAGAGTATCAGGTGTTTTTTTCACCACGTACACAAAAGTTGAAAGGGGGCGTGGCCGTGTGTGTACATAAATCTATAGCCTGTCATGTGTTGCGTTTAATGCAGGCAGCTGAGGATATTGTGTTTCTAAAGATCAGTAAGTCTGTTTTGAACTCTGCATCTGATGTTCTGGCAGCATTTGTGTATGTGTATATGGTGAAGATAACGTTGATGGTTTTGAAGTGTTAGAAAACTACATGGCTCAAGTGTTACGTGCTCATCCTGAGCTGCCTTGGCTATTATGTGGCGATTTTAACGCCCGCACCGCCGGTCTGTCTGATACTGATTTTATTGATGATAATACACACGTGCAGCCTTTACAGGAATTAACAGATCTGCTAGAGGATGTACCACAAAGCCCACGGAGGTCAAAAGATATTGGCGTAAACAGTTTTGGTCGGAAACTGATAGAACTATGTCAAGAGTACTGTTTGTTTATTGTCAATGGCAGAACGAAAGGTGACAGTGAGGGAGAAATTACGTGTGTGGCCAACAGAGGCAAAAGTGTGGTGGACTACTGTATTTGCTCTCAATCCGTGTTTGACCTAGTGACCGATATGTTTGTTGCAGACAGGTGCGAGTCAGACCATTTCCCCATTGTAACCACGTTTACTTCTATTCAGTCTGTTTATTCATGTGATGATGATGATTTAAATGATGATATAATACTAGAGGAAGGGGTTAAATTTGTTTGGAAAGAAAACTACGCTGAGTCCTTTTGGGCATACATTGAAGATAATCAGGAGACTCAATTTCAACACTTTTCGTCAGCGCTTGACTCGAGTGTAGAAGAAGGGTCGGCCTGTTTTGTAGCATTCATTCAGAAGGCGGCTGACAAAATGAGGTCAGGTAAGAAGGTAGGTGGTGAATCCCGTGCACAGCCGCCGTGGTGGGACTCGGACTGCGAGTTAGCAAAACAAAACAAGTACATACAGTTGAAGCAGTTCAGACACACAAACACACATGACGACTTAGGGAAGTATCTTGACATGAAGAAAGAATTTAAGAAGTTGTGTAAAACAAAACAAGTAGAGTACAACGCACGGGTTTTGAATGAGCTCAACGATGCATGTAACGATGCAAATTCAAGAACATTTTGGCAAAAAATAAAGTCTCTGACTGGCGTTAAGAAGGTGTGTTCTGATGTTATTTCACCACGCGTGTGGTATGATTATTTTCGTAATTTGCTAAATGTGGATCAGAATGTTGATGATTCAGGTTTCAGCAGACAGGCCGAGAGTGTTTTGAATGACCATATATTATCTGATGATTGTGATGGTTGTCACAATGCAAAATTTGACGAGGAAATCACGCAGGATGAAATTCGCAGTGCTATTCATAGTATGAAGAAAGGGAAAGCATCAGGCCCTGATGGCTTGCCCACTGACCTTTTTCATCATGCAGGTGAAATCCTTGTGAAATTTCTGCATCCTTTGTTCAATCGTGTGTTTCAAAGTGCGGAATACCCTGAAAGCTGGACCATGGCTGTGATATTTCCACTACACAAAAAGGGTAACCCTAGAAATGTTGACAACTACAGAGGAATTTCTCTTTTGAACGTTATCAGTAAGTTGTACAGTTTTGTCATTAACAACAGGTTGATTCGTTTTTGTGAAGAGAATGATTGTATTCCTGAGGCTCAAGCTGGCTTCCGTAAAGGGTACAGTACTATAGACAACATTTTTTGTTTACAGGCACTAGTGCAAAAGTATCTTAGCAAGCAGGGTGGCCGTTTTTACACCATGTACGTAGACTTTTCTAAAGCTTACGACAGTGTGCACAGGACAAAACTGTTGTATCTCTTGTTACGTAAAGGAGTTCATGGTAAGTTGCTTCAGACACTGGAGAGTATGTACAAACATGTAAAAGCTGCTGTAAGGGTTGGAACCAAAGTTACCGACTACTTTGATTGCATGTCAGGGGTGCGACAAGGTTGTGTGTTGAGCCCACTGCTGTTTTCTATCTTTCTTTCAGAATTTGAGACAGAAATATCATCGTGCGGTGCACGTGGCATTGATATTTTTGCGGACCCACTGGGTATTTTCCTTCTTATGTATGCTGATGATATAGCCATTGTCTCTGACTCTGTAGCAGATCTCCAAAAGAAAATTAATTGTTTAGAAAAATGCTGTAAAAAATGGGGTCTCACTGTGAACATGGACAAGACAAAAGTGGTGGTCTTCAAAAATGGAGGTTTTGTGAAAAATTGTGAAAAATGGTTTTATGCTGACAAGCAGATTCAAGTCGAGTCCAGTTATACTTACCTTGGTGTGATATTTTCCTCTACTCTGAACTGGGCTAGATGTGTAGAAAACTTAGCTGGAAAAGCCAGGAGAGCAGTTGCAGGCATCAAAAGACTATACTTCAAATTACAAAACTTGCCAGCTGACACTGATTTTCACATTTTTGATGTCAAGATTAAGCCCATTGTGCTATACGGGTCAGAGGTTTGGAGTTTCCAGAGGCATGATGCAATTGAGCAGGTTCATATAAAGGTTTGTAAAATGGTCCTTGGTGTTGGAAGAGATGTAAAAAACAATATTGCGCTGGGTGAGTGTGGAAGATTTCCTATGTATATTGATGCCTATAGATGTTCGAATGGTGAAGTATTGGTGCAGACTTCTTACCATGTCAGAAAACAGATACCCAAGACAGTGTTACACGATGTTATGTATGCATGATGCCTCAGGTAGATCGAACTGGGCTACGCAAATAAAGACTCTGTTGTGTATGCATGGGTTTGGGTATGTGTGGGAAATGCAGTCAGTTGGAAACACTCCTCTGTTCATTCAGATATTCAAAGATCGGCTGATGGATTGTTTCCGACAGGACTGGCATGCATCCATTACATCAAACACAGAATACTGCCATTACCACCCAGAAATACTTAGAGCAAGTTACATAGGGCAGCTGACTTCTTGTGAACTCAGGCGGGCAATTTGTTTACTTAGATGTAACCGTTTACCTTTAAACGGAGTATCCAGATTTGGAAAACCCATCACTAATCCAGAATGTAATTCATGTGATTGGCATAAGGCTGAAGATTTGTGTCATTTTCTTTTCGAGTGTCCAAAATATTCCCCTTTACGTAAAAAGTACATTCCACTGTTTTACTACAGATTCCTATCCGATCTCAAAGTTCAGCTGCTGTGTGGAAACCTACATGATAAACTGGTCTTTAAAGTTGCTATGTATATTTCAGGGTGCCTTAAATTAAGGAATTAGAGGGATTTGCTTTGAACTTTCGTTGTTTTTGTTTATTTATGTGCGCTGATGTAATGCTATGTGATTGTGTTCTTTACAACCACCTTCCTGTATTTTCTGGTTGTAAATTGTATTTTGTGTTCATATGGGCCTGATGGCCTGCAAAAACTGAAATAAATTTATTATTATTATTATTATTATTATTATTATTATTATTATTATTATTATTATTATTATTATTATTATATATAACTGCTGGTACTGTCATTGGTGTTATAGCAAGCGCAAATGGGTTTTTGTAATTTGTTCTTATCTCTTCAAAGTGCTGGATATTTTTAAAGTAGTCTGTAACATCAATTTCTAGCTCTTGTCTGTCCATCATTTTTTATGGACAAAACATAAGGCTAAATTAATTTACTAATCCATACCCAGTGGACTGATCTGTCTTTAAAATAAGCTTTAGATGCTTAGTTGATTTCAGTTTATTTTTCACACAGTCTCGTTCATGTTTATTGGGGATGACATTGTTCTCTCTGAGACAGTCTTCAAAGCTGTCATGATCCTTACAGTAAAACAAACAGATAAACTTTAACTGCTCACGAAAAATCTTTCAGTACAGCATTATATTTTTGAGTGAGAATCCATACACTGATGTTTGCATGTCTGCCACTAAAGGCCAGTTCTGCTAGTGTGTTTCTCTTCTTAACAATATCCTTATCTGCAGAGCAGTCATCGACAATGAACAAAGTTGACTGTCCTTCAAATTGTTTGTAAAAATACTGCAGGTAGTCGTTCAGTTTTTTCTCAGGGTCGACTAAATAAATGTTGCTGTCAGTCCAAATGAATAAACGGTTGTGATAAGCTTTGTTGTGTTTGATCGTTGGACAAAATATCACAATGTTTTCAAAATGATAGATGTATCTTGTTTGTAAGAGATTAAGAACAAATTCAGTTTTTCCACAGCCTGTGGCGCCACAAAACAAGCCACAGTGTGGGTCAAGTGTCATCAAGTTCATTTTAATATAGAATATAATTAATATATGTGTCCACTTAGTCTGCTTTCTGCAATATTGAGTTGGGCGTCATAAATCAGATACAAATATATATTTATTGCTCCAGCGGTTTCAACCTTTTTTTGTATCTGAATTGTGATTCCGTCACTACCATTTTCAACAGTACGTCCTGACCCATGTAGGTAGTCGTCATCTGTACTACGCAGGTCTAGCCAAAGTGCGTATTTTTCTGTCAGGTATTGAGCGATTCTTACGTCATACAGATGCAAATCTTTGCACGCCATGTTTGCTGGTTTTTCTCTAAGTCTCCCACCAGCCCACTTTATAATCTCGTCATAGTGTTGATAAGGCTGCATACCAGATGCGTACACTTGATTTGGACGACCTTCAATCGTACAGGATAAATGTGTTATCTTTGGATTGTAAAACTTTTCTGACTCTCTTTTGAATGGATTTTTTGGTTCAATAAACAACATCAGTATACCTTTCAGTGACCTGGCAGGTGTGTTTAGGTTTATGTTCCACATTGTTTCACTTTTGTCTTTGGGTATTGTACTGTGTCTTATCACACGGTCATAATAAATTGGAAGTCTTAACTGATATTGATTTTGAATTAGTCTGGCAAGTTCAGTGTGTGTGACAATTTCGTATTCCAAAGAGATGTTAGAGATCTTGTATGTTGCGTCTGGGTCAGTTGTTTTGATAACTTTTGCAAAGTCATTAAACATTAGTTCAAAACTCAGACGATCATTTAGTGCTCCTTGGTAATAAGGCAAATGTGCTGTTAGGATTTCAAATTCAAGAGGAATGCAAAATCTATTACCATATGTATCTGCTAATATAACGTCTTCAATTGCAGGTGTTGATTTATCTCCAGCGTCAATTCTAAGTTTAGCAACGTTTGAGGACTGTATGCCTTGGTAAACACGGTCTTCTCTTTCTTGTCGTGTAAGCCAAAGGTCTTTGTAACAGTAAAACACATCAGCATCATCAAGACTAAACACTTCCTGACCTTCAAGTTTTACTTTGATGGTCTTAACAATTGCTCTACCTAGGTTGTCAACTAGTGTTCTTTTGTCATCTGTGTCTGATAAAAGTTCAATATTAAATGCAAGACGAGCAGTACCAGGAACAATAACGTCACTGGGGCCTAGGTTTGGAAACTTAACAGTGAGAGTTTGGTTTGAATCTATAGTACTAGGATTGTTTGTGATAACAATTGATTGCCTAATGCCCTTAACACCAAGAGGTTCATGTAGTTTTCTGTATGGATCTAACTTTGATCCGTAAGACTGTGTCATTTTATTATGCAAAAATCTAAAAAATTAAATTAATAAAAACAATGGCAGCAGGAGGATTTGGTCATGATATTGAAATGGATGCCATGAATAACTATGATACTGGTGCAACAGATATGGCTGATACAATAAATACTTTCACTTTATGCCAAAAACTTTTAGAAAGCAAAGTGAACTCGTTTTATGATAGTGTTGGTGACCGCCCAGAAGTTTTGGATCCTAATCAGTTTGAACTTGATAACAAGGACCATTTATATTTAAACACTGTTGACAAAGGAAAAATACAATTGACTAACAAAAAAAGACCCTGCTAGGTTTAGAGCTTTAAGTACAATCAAAAGTGAAGGTGGTGTTGGCGCCTTGCGTCAACTTGGTATTGGAGATAAAAAGTTATCACCTCGTCTTGCTAGTGCTCTTCATGATGTACAAACAAGGTTGCCAACTGGACAAGAAATTGAAATGACCGAAGTAACAAGCCTGCCAGAAATAGCAAACACAGTAATACAAGAAACATCATTTACAGAAGGGCAAATAAATGAGGCTATGAAAACAATAGAAGACTCTCCTTTACCAATGCGGAAAATTATGGGGTTGAATAAAACACTGCAGTCAATAAGAGGTGAACTTGTGAATAATGTAGCCAAACTAGGGGAGCTTGATAATCACATAGAACGTGAAAAAGAAAAACTAGCTAAAGCTAATGATGGGAATCTTGACACAGAAATGAAAGAAAGAATACAACACAGATTAAATAATTTGCAGATAGAAAGATCCGCACGGCTAGAAGTGATTGAAATTGGAGAAAAAAAACTGAAAACACAGATTAACAGGATTAGAGAAACTATTCAGAAAATACTTCATGAAGACCCAACTTTGGCTGAGAGATTGAAAACACTTTTCAGAGAGCAGGGTATCACTATTGCAAGTTTAATTACTGCTCTTGGATTTATTATTAGTACTGTAGTGTTAGCTGTAACAGGTGGTGGTGGTAGTCCAGCTCCTCCAACACCTCCAGTTCCATCAGACCCAAAAGATTTACAGACATGGGTAAAAAAAACAGTTGTCTCATATATCAGACTTAAAAAATTAGCTGTAAAAGCAGCGGATGCTTTGCCAGGTATTATAGGTAGTGTTGTCAGTTGGTTGATCAGTACAGCAGCAAAGGTAGTAGGGTTTATGGCAGAGCACGTGTGGATCTTTTTGGTGACAGTAGGAGGTCTAATTATAGGATATTTAATGAAACAGGTAAAGAAGTAGTATTCCTAATCCAGTAAGGCCAATTACCAATGCAGTTCTCTCTGACTCATGTGTGTTTGGTGATGGGGGTGTTACTGACTGTACAGGTGATGTTACTGGCTGTACAGGTGATGTTACTGGCATTACTGACTGTACAGGTAATGATGTTACTGTTTGTAGGTGTGTGGTTGTCGGGCTCAAGTTTACAGATTGGTTGAGTCCTAATTTCTGATCATTACCTGCAACAACTATTTCATTATTATAATTTGTTATTGTCCCCATTTGGAGTTGAAGATCTGATGGTAACATGTATAACCCAATGCCAACAACAAAGTCAACTTTTGATCTAGCATATCTGAGAACGTCTTGGTAGTGTTGTATGCTTGATGGGAGATCAACAACTGAATTGATTGAATCTTCTAGGTTTGCAAGAAACTGTTTTTGTGCTTCAAATTTCCCACTACCGTTTAAAATGTTTGATTTTGTTTGAGCTTGTGCTCCTAGTATACACCACACATATGTTCTCTGATAGACTCATTTATGCGTTCAACTCCTGCTTGAGTAAACCCATCACTCCTGTCTAAGACAAATGTGGTCCAGGCATTAGACTGTTTCTGTTCAATTGAGCCTAACCACACTTCAGATTTTGATGAGAATGAAGAGTACGGAGGCCAGTAATCTTGAGGGTATTGTCTGTGACTCATAGCATAATACATTGTACCCATGCCTTTGTGATCATCAAGTTTTTGTGTAAAGTCATACTTTGTACTGATGTTAAATTCATTACAGATCCGTTCAACTGCTTTCAAATCCATGGGATTGTTAAATGGGCTAAAACTGGATTCAGTGGGCAGTGGGGTATGGAGTTCTGACAGTATTCTTCTAAGCTGGTAATACGTGTGGAAACGATAGACAGTGTTAATCAGTTTGTTCGGGTGATTCAAATGGTCTGTAAAAGAAACGCCACAGCCAGTAGTTGAGCATAGTATAGCAAAGTTAAGTTGGTTTTGAAACATCTGTAGTGGACTTGAGGACCACTTTTTTGCAGTTGCATCATCTGTTATTGGAGGGTTTAGGTAATGATCATAAGGGTTGGGTACTTTGACTTGAAATAAATCTGCTTCGGACAAAGCTATATCAAGCTGATTTAGTTGAATTATTTTCTGATCATAGGTTGGTGCGACATTGTACTTAGCATCCACGTTAAATTGAAATGCGTTTACAGTGGTAATTGTTGGTGATTTAAATTCCATTATGCTTTTTTTATGCGATAATAAAAATGTTTATAACTTTATCAAATCTTGACACAAGCAAACCAGTGTGGTTAACTAATGGGATTGATAATCGTGATGGTAGCAAGGCTGTAGCTATCCATGAAATGTTTTATACAGTAAAGTGGTTTAATGTAACAGATGATAACAATTATTCTGTAAGTGGAACTCTTGATGGTTTAGAAAAGGGCGATATTTTACAAGCTGGGTATTATGACTTTTGTACTTTAGCTGAATGGCTTCAAAATAAATTTAAAATTAAAGCAACTTTAAACCCAGCTAATTTACTTGTTACAATTGATTTTCCGAAAAGTGGTCAGTTTTCTTTATCAATTAGTCTTTTATTATTACTTGGTTTTTTAGGTAAAAAAATAACACATCTAGACAAAGATTGGTCACCATCAGTCGGGCGTCTACTATCACCAAAAAAATCAAAAATAACTGGCAGATATCCTGTTCATTTGTCAGTACACACATTGCTAAATGTTCATTTGAAAGAACTAAGCACTACTGATAATCTTCACAATGGAAAGCCTTCGACATTGTTGAAATGTGTGTCGACTGGAACTACTCCTTATTGCGAAAATGTAGTTGTTAGATTTCCTAATTCTCAGTTTAAAAAATTGTGCTCCAGTTTCTTTGAATCATTGTGCTTATATGTAACTAATCAGGATGACAAACCAGTTGTCGTGCATGATTTTTATGTTGTTTTGGAAGTTAAATAATTTTATTTTTGCAAAATAAAAAAATGAGCGGTCTTGGTCCAAAGCCGAGAATTGTTCCAGTTGCATGTCCATCAATAGAGTTGAAAGATTTGGCTGACATGCAAGATTTTGATAAAGAAGGTGAGGTAGGAGAGGTGTATGGCCTTGAACTTATTTCCGTTGGATTGTACAAACGAAAGGCAATTGAAGATGTGAAAGATGGCGCGTTTCCTAAACTTAGTCAACTTTGTGATGTTACTGTTCCTACTCCTGTAAGTAATGTGCTCTACAGCTTAAAACATGTGGCTAATAAGTGGGTAATTATTCCTACCCCTGTTCCGCTTGCACCTATTCCCATTGTATGGGACATAAAGTTTGTTTTTATCAGTCCTTATGTTTATTTTACTGATGAAGGTGCCTTAGTATTTAGAAAAGTTGTTAACGCTGAGCCAACGCTTGTAAGTCTTGTGCCAAGCTATTTCGCAGAAACCAATAGCAGAGAAAAACTAAAACTTCAAGAGTATGGAAAACGAAGGTATTTTCTTACAAATAGAAAAGGCAGAACAGATACTTCTATTTCGTTCGTACCAGCAAATTTTACCATAGATAGAGATGCGACAATAGTTTTTGAAATTCTCATGAGATCTGTGGAAGCTGTGAAAGAAGCAGATATAGCACAGGGAATCAAACTTACGTGGGAAAGCTCAGTAACAGAGTCAACAAAGGTTGTTATTGCTATTAGAAAAATCAATACAGATTTTGAAGTTTTGAGTAGTGTCCCTGCTGTTAAGGTAGTGATTGATAAAACAACTCTAGTTTATCTCAGTTTCATAAACCTGGAACACATAGATCTTGTTTCATTTATTACGCTAGCAAATTGTATACCTTTGAAGAGTTGCAAAATAAATTAGAAGATTAATAAAAAAAATATTTGTCATAAAAAATGCCACCACTGTATCCGCAAATACCACCTGAACGTGATGAAACATTACAGGCAGACTCATTTCATTTAATAAATATTACAGATGCATTGAAGTATTTGGAAGAAGAACAAGCAAAATACTCCCGGTGCAAACGACGTTACAAAACGGTTTTCAATTCTGTACACAACACTTCAATGGCCGTGGGTGTGGTTTCAGCCGGATTATCTTTAGGAGGTATAGCTCTGTTTGCAACGGGAGTGGGAAGTGTCATAGGAATTGCTATTGAAGGTGTTGGCCTTGCCACAAGCCTGGCATGCTTTGGTATGGAGGCCCTTAACAAAAGATTTCATATGAAGTTGCAGAAGCATGAAGCATTGAGTACGCTCGCTGGAGCTAAGCTGAGCAGTATGAAACTTATTATCAGTAAGGCTTTGAAAGATAATAAAATTGATGATCATGAATTTAAGAGAGTCCAGGATGATTTGACCAATTACAAGCAAGAGAAATCTGAAATACAGAATAAGATGCGTAATCAACCCATGAACATTGAAGAGATAAAGAAATCTTTTTTAGAACAAAAGATAGGCCTAGAAGAAACTATGAAAAAAGTACAAAAACTTATAAGCAATTAACGATCAGTTTTGGTAAACCATTATTTTTGTCATACTCTTCACAAAGAGATGTCATGCCTGCTCATTTGACGCCATCAGCTCCACCACCAGAGAACTACTGAGAAAAAAAGTTTTTTTTGTTGTCCTTGTAACTTGAGAAATCTGTCCGAGTGTCTTATTGACTTGGGTTAAGAACTTATAAGAACTTATAAAAACTTATCTTAAGACACTTATAAGAACTTGTTTTAAGTCACTTGAAAGAACTTATGGTAACTAACTTCAAAGTTACTTAGAGGTTTATAATGTACCTTATTAAGTACTTGTAATTTACTTAAAAACATCCAAAAAGTAACATAGGCAGTAACTTGATAATTGTACCCATGACTTGTGCACTAGAAAATAATCTGTTTAGACTCAGGGGTGGGGGATCTGCCTTAATAATGGCGGGTTGGCAGCTGATCAAAAATCGTTGCTTGAATGATTTCTGGAGTGGAACTAAAATGGTTAGGTAATAAAGGTATTGACTGTCTTTGTTGATGTTTGCTTGCTTAATTACCATGCTAATTAGAATAAATCAATTGATTGGGAGAGGGGTGTCACAGAAGACCCACATTATGGATAAAAAAAAAATGCTGCTTAAATGATTTCCGAAATGAAACTAAAATGGCTAGGTAATTAAAGAATCAAATGGTATTTGTTGGCGTGGGTTTGTCTAAATAGCTACTTGATTATAATAAATCTATTAATTGGGGGAGGGGTGGTTATGAAGTCTCACTTTATATATAAAAAAATAATGCTTAAATAATTTCCGAAATGGAACTAAAATAGTGTTGGTTTGTCTGAATAGCTAGTTGATTATAATAAATCTATAGATTAGGAGAGGGGTGGTTATGAAGTCTCACTTTATCTATCTCTTGTATCCTCTAGCAGGGAAGTGGTTAAGAGTGTGTGCATATGCAGGCACCAGAACTGTATACGGTACAAGAGGGTCAAGTGTCGCTTGCTTTTGTTGCGAGGACCTGCTCCAGGTTACCAAAAAAAAAAGGTTAATAGTTTGAAATACCTCCTTTATAAATCATATGGAAGTGAATGTAAGGTGTTGGGAAGAGATGGGGTGGTTTCAAGTAGTGCATAATCGTGCGTGTGTCTGAGATAAAGGGTGTGCTGTTGTGCATCCGCAGTGAGTCCAGTGTTTTCCTGGAGAACAGCGCTATACAAGAACTATGTATTATTATTATAATATATTATTATAAATATCTTTAGTGTGTCTTACAATAANTATCTTTAGTGTGTCTTACAATAACACTGGACATCAGGGTTGACTTTAACTTACGAAATCTGAGTGTCATCAAATGTAAGACATTTCTGCTTTTCGTTAAGTTCTTCCTTTGCCGCGTAGGCCAAGAGTTTCCGCACTACCCTTAACCCAGATCATACTGAGGCTAAAAGCTGCAAATTTGTACACTGCCATATGCAAACTACATTATAGTACTTACAGATAAGGATACAGACCAATGGCTTTAGTTCAATCCCTATCATACTGAGGCTAAAAGCTGCAAATTTGTACACTGCCATATGCAAACTACATTATAGTACTTACAGATAAGGATACAGACCAATGGCTTTAGTTCAATCCCTATCATACTGAGGCTAAAAGCTGCAAATTTGTACACTGCCATATGCAAGCTACATTATAGTACTACAGATAAGGATACAGACCAATGGCTTTAATTCAAGGGTGGTGCCAGAATAGCTTTGCGCCTAGAGGCGCCAAGCTATTCTGGCACTACCCATGAACTATTTTAGTCAAACTTATTTCACCCACTGGTGTATTCCGAATGATAAGGATTAACGTAGCAGTAGAAAACCTCTTCGTTTATGTGTGCCTACTGACGTGGACTGGGAATTTACTGGGTAGACGGTCTTAGATGAGACAAGAAAACGTTGAGAAAACGCATGGAAATGAGATGAGACACACAAAAAAAACGTTGAGAAAACATGTGGAAATTAGAGATGAGACAAGAAAACGTTGAGAAAACGCATGGAAATTAGAGATGAGACAACAAAAAAAAAGTTGAGAAAACGTGTGGAAATTAAAGATGAGACAAAAAAACGTTGAGAAAACGTGTGATAATTAGAGATGAGACAAGAAAACGTTGAGAAAACGTGTGGAAATTAGAGATGAAACAAGAAAACGTTGAGAAAACGTGTAGGAAATTAGAGATGAGACAAGGAAACGTTGAGAAAACGTGTGGAAATTAGAGATGAGACAAGAAAACGTTAAGAAAACGTGTGGAAATTAGAGGTGAGACAATAAAACGTTGAGAAAACGTGTGGAAATTAGAGATAAAACAAAAGAACTTTGAGAAGACGTGTGGAAATTAGAGGTGAGACAAGAAAACGTTGAGAAAATGCGTGAAAATTAGAGATGAGACAAGAAAACGTTGAGAAAACGCGTGGAAATTAGAGATGATACAAGAAAACGTTGAGAAAACGTGTGGAAATTAGTGTTGGTAGTCAAACCCCCTGGAGCAGACCGACCGAACTCTTTGGCTGTCGGTAGCGCTTTTTGTCCAGGTCATTTCCTGCAGGAATCACCTCGACAAAAAGCGCTACCCGAGAGTCAAATGGTTAAGGGCAAACCATACTCTGCGTGATGTGTGTGCCTGGTCCGTGATTTTGGATGTAACGGACTACTCTAGTAAGTTCCCAAATCACCGGACAGCGCACATTCTTCGCAAGTCCTTACCAGTACTGTAACAACACTCTTGGCGGCATCATTGTAGTTCACAGACCCCAGCCAACTTCTGTTGGACGCCTTTTCCACATTGATGACTAGATTATGCAGCCTCGAGCCGGTCCCCCATCCTGGAGGAGGCTCAAGGCAACGGCAAGTTAGTTGCAGCAAATTCTTTTCATCGAGCTCTTTCACTGTAAACTCTGGAAACACAATATGAAGGACCACTGTAAATAGTATCTGAACAATAACATGCTATATATTTATACTGTCACTGTTACATTGTGACATCATCATCATAACAATTATTATTATTATTATTATTATTATTATTATTATTATTATTATTATTATTATTATTACTATTATTATCATAACCATTATTATTATTATTATTATCACCATTAATAATAATAATAATTACGGTATTTATAATGCGCTTATCTTATAATAATTATAACTCTAAGCGCGCACTCACAACTCGCACACGCATGCGCACGCTTTAGACAATGACTCACGTACCACAAATAGTGAAAATTACATTACGACGGTCAGCTTGGGGTGGGGAGTGTGGTGATATAGTGCTAGAACTGTTAAAAGAGGTGAGTTTTGAGGGCGGACTGGAAGGAGGAGAGAGAGTGTTTCTGACGGAGAGAGAGTGGGAGAGTGTTTCAGGTGGATGGACCGTAGACGGAGAAGGAGCGGGGGCCGAAAGTGCTGAGTTTGGTGCGGGGATGAGAAGGCGGAGAGGGTCGGAGGCGGAGCGGAGGGAGCGGGAAGGAGTGTAGGGGTGAAGTAAGTTGGAGAGATAGGTAGGAGCGTAGTTGTTATTATTATTATTATTATTAGCATTAGTAGTCGTAGTAGTACCATCATAAACATTACCATTGTAGTCACCATCATCAAATGGTATGTGTAGTGGCAGTGTCACCATCATCAATTTATAGTTCAATCTGATACAGTTTTAAGTGTACATGTTTGCATAGAATCGTAATCAAGATCCAACACCAGTGACCATCCCTTTAACATTTTTTTTTTTCATTTTAAACACGCGTACTTACCGCAACCTGCAGCATAACGTAGCACGCAGAACATAATGGTTGCTTCTGCTAGCAATCGCAACATTACGCAACGACAGTGTGATATATCAACAAAACGCTTTTGTAGATAAACTTCACCATAGAATTTTTTTATGCCAGCTAAAAGGCTGTAAAATGTCAAAGACACTGTGAACTCGTTATGCTCGTACTGCACAAGAGAACGGCCTAATGTAATCCTCTCTTATATATTCTACATTCTGAAGCACTTGTGAGATTTCCGCGCTGAGCCATCGATGATGCCGATTTCCTGACAGGCTCTGGCGATATCTGTAAATTCACAGATGTAGGCTCGGCTAGCCCATAATCAGGGTCCACCGAGCACCGACGGACCATACATTTATCGCCTCCGCATTGAAGTTCCCAGTCAGAGCCAATCAATCAGTCTCACCGGCGCATTATGGAATCCCCTAACCGTTTACATGAGTCACGAATCACGACCCCCACCCCGGACCCAAAACAAATTGTCTTGGCAGTGCTCATACCAGTAATTTACGTTATTCTTGGTAGACAAACGATTCTATCGCCAGTGCGCAAAAGGCCATCGGGCCGACGTCGGCCGACGTTGGCCCGCGCACAGCCGTGCGCGGGCCATCGGCGGCCGACGTCGGCCCGATGGCCGTTGCGCACTGGGTCGTGACGCCTTGACAAACTTGAAGCCCTTAGTCCTGCGCAAAGCCGCGCTATATCGGAGCACCTTGCTCAGTGGCTTGCGCAGGACTGAACTCACTCCTGCAGTCCACCCCAGGGCTCAGTTACACGAGTCAGCTTAGTGCTGCTCCAGCCACTAAGCAAGGCGCTCAGCTAAAAACGTGATTCCATTATTGTGACATATAACAGATTTGTGTTTAATATTGTGTTCATCTATCTTTTAGTGCCGTATACAGGAGTGCATGACATGATGAATGTATGTGCAGCCCTACAAGTCAAGGAGTATTTTACTGTCGCCACGCCACACAAAAATTCTTGTAACGTTTTACTTGGTGAATAAATGTGTTATGTTATGTTATGATGTTATGTTATGTTATGTTATGTTATGTTATGTTATGTTATGTTATGTTATGTTATGTTATGTTATGTTAGCTGTGCAAGTGCAGGGAGAAAATGTTCATAATTATGCTATAATGTTTTTATGTCTTGTTTGTACTATTTGTTATAAATGTACCACAACCGAATTTCTCTTTTCGAGATAATAAAGTACTCTTATTCTTATTCTTCTTATGTTATGTTATGTTATGTATGTTATTGGCCGGAGCAACACTAAGCTGACTCATGCAACTGAGCTAAGGTCTAACCTTTAGTCGCGTCATTTGCAACCAGTGAGCGGCAATGTGATGTGACTTTCATCATCATCATCATCATCAGTCCCTTGCCCGAACTGGGCGTTGGGGGGACTGAAAGGCAGCAGCAACAGACAGTGCTCTCCACTGAGTTCTATTTTGGGCGGTGGCAAGCAAGTCTGGCATCTCGAGTTCGGTCCATTCTTTTATGTTTGCGACCCAACTCTTTCTCTGACGACCTCGCCGACGACTTCCTTCGAGAGTGCCTTGGAGGATAGTCTTGGACAAGGTGTTGTGTCGGGTCACGTGGCCAAACCAAGCAAGCTTGCGCCGTTTCACGGTTGCCAGAAGGGGTTCATGTGGGCCCACCAGGGAAGTGACGATGCTCCGTACATATTCGTTGGTCTTGTGCTCGCGGTACGAGATGCGGAGCAACTTCCTCAGGCACTTGTTCTCAAAGGCCTGGATTTTCTTTTCTGAGTCTGCAAGCAGTGTCCAAGTCTCACAGCCGTAGAGCAGAATAGACACTACGAGGGACTTGTAAAGCCTGTACTTGATGGTGAAGCTGATGGAGTTACTTCGCCATATCCTGTCCAGCCTGGCCATTGCGGATGTTGCTGTACCTATCCTGATACGGATCTCTGCTATGCAACTACCGTCTTTGGACAGGGTGGCTCCCAAGTACTTGAAGCTATTGACCTCTTCTAGCTTCTGGCCGTTCATGTGAATGTTGCTGCTGCTGTCGCTTGTGGTGTTGATCATCACTTTGCTTTTATCCGTACTGATCTCCATGCCATAAGACCCTGCGCTAGTTGAAAGTTTGTCTGTCAGGTTTTGGAGCTCACTATTGCTGCCTGCCATGAGGTCAATGTCGTCTGCGAATCGAAGATTGCACAGGGATCTGCCACCAATAGAGATTGAAGTATGGTGGTCGTGGAGGGTTTCCTGCATGATCTTCTCCAGGAATATGTTGAAAAGGACAGGAGAGAGCAGGCATCCTTGACGGACACCGATCGTCGTCCTGAAGAACTCGCCTGACTGATTGTTAAGTAGAACCGCGCTGCAGGCGTTCTTGTAAAGCGCTTCTATCATTTGGATCAGTCCCTCCTCTATGTTGAACGATCTCATGACTTGCCAGAGTCCGTCGTGCCAGACGCGATCAAATGCTTTCCTGAAATCAATGAAGTTGTGGTAGAGTTCGCGCTGATGATGCAGATGTTTCTCGATCAGGACGCGGCAGTTGAAAATCTGCTCTACAGTGCTTCTTCCAACTCTGAAGCCAGCCTGTTCTTCTGCCAGCAGTTCCTCGGCGAAAGTTGTGAGGCGGTTGAGAATGATTCTAAGCATTACTTTGCTAGGGGTGACTTATCAGACTGATAGTTCTGTAGTTCTGGCACTGTTTCAGGTTTCCTTTCTTGGGGAGCGGGATCACTAGAGACTGTGTCCATTCTACTGGCCATTTCTTTTGCTCCCAGATCTTTTGACAGAGTGTAGTGAGGACCTTCGTTGTTACTTCTCCTCCATGTTTCAACAGTTCAGCAGGTACGTTGTCTACACCTGGAGACTTTCCTCCCTTCAGGCCGCGTACGGCTGCTTCCACCTCTTCAGCTAACACTGGCAGGTCTTCAGCCTTCCTGACCCCAGCCTGGTTGTTTTGGAGGATGCTGGTGTCTGGCTCAGCCTTGTAGTTATACAAGTCTCGGCAGTACTCAGTCCATCTGTTTAGTACAGCAGTGTTTTCCGTAAGGAGTTGGCCGCTGCTGTCTTCGATGACTGTGGCTGTTCGCTGTTGAGTCTTGGTGAGGGTCCTTAGCGTTTCATAAGCCTTCTTGCTGTTGCCGTTTGCCATGCCCTCTTCCACGCTACAACACTGGTCTTCAATCCAATCTTCTTTGGCTTCTTTCATCCTCTTCCTGATCTTCTTGTTGACAAGTCTGTACTTGTTTGCTGATGTGAGGTCTTGGCCTCTCTTTTTCTTCCAGGCTCTCCTCTCATCACAGAGATCGAGGATGTCATCGGTTACCCAGGGCTGTTTGCGCTTCCTCTGCTTCCCCAGCACTTCTTCTGCTGTAGAAAGTAACACCTCTTTTATATTTCCAGCAAGGGTGTCTACGTCACAGTCCAAAGTAGCCAAGGCTGCAAATCTGCCTCCCACCTGGGCTTGGAAGAGCTCTTCTACTTCCGGGTCTTTTAGCTTCTGGAGGTCGAATCTGATGCGAGGGTTCTTGCTATCTCGTTTCAATGCCAGCTTCAACTTGAGGCTAGTAAGGACGAGGTTGTGGTCGCTGCCAATATCAGCGCCAGGAAAGGACCTCGTTTGTGCTTTGTTAACGCTGGATTTGAATCGTCGAGGCAGCAAGATGAAGTCAATCTGGTTATGGACCAGGCCTCCTGGCGATTGCCATGTCACTGTTCTTGACTTCTTGTGTGGATGGAGGGTATTAGCAACGGTGAGACGGTGACTCTGTGCGAACTCTAAAAGTCGCAGGCCTCTGTCGTTTGTTTCTCCAAGGCCAAACTTGCCAGCTGTTCCTGCCCATTGTTGGTAGGCGTCAGGGCCGATCTTTGCATTCCAGTCACCGAGGACAGTCAGAATGTCTTTCTTAGGTGTTTTCTTGATGATGTTGTCCAGTTGTTCGTAAAATTCTTCTAATTCTTCATCATCATGATCTGCTGTTGGAGCGTATACTTGAATGATAGTGATATTGTGCGGTCGGGCGGAGATGCGGATGGAGATTAGTCTGCTTGACACGGGGGTGCAGCTGATGACAGTTCCAGCCACCTCTTTCCTTACGATAAAAGCTACGCCATGTTCGTGCTTGGTTTCTTTTCCGCTGAACCAGATTTTATGGCCTTCATCTGTTGTTGTTTCTCCGAAGCCTGTCCATCGAACTTCTGCAAGTCCTACAATGTCCCAGCGATAGCGCTTCAACTCGTGGGTGAGTTCCTTCACTTTGCCGCACTGGTAGAGTGTGCGAACGTTCCAAGTTCCGATAGTTATTCCTTGCGTGGGCAGCTTGATGGTGGGTTTGGTTCCAGTAACACACTTGTCGCCC
>BTPG01000006.1:207560212-207702191 GCA_036245525.1 Semisulcospira habei
ACCCTGGAGACCTTCAATGGGGTGCGCGGTCGTTGGTGATCCGGGCCCCGACCGATCCGGCATGTTATTCTTATTCTGTTGCTTGTCCATCAGTCCTTTCAATAGGTTTAGGCGAACTTGGCGGCGCCCGTCTCCTCTCCAAGTATTTCAACTGACTGAGAGACGCGTCAGCCCCTCACAACGTTTCGCCCGCCAGCAGAAGCGGTTACCGGGGTGTGGCTAGGTAAAGGACCTGGAGCCAGCTGTGAGAGTTGAATGCCATGTGAAGACCAGTGCTCCCGCCTGCCCCAAGAGGCGCTGCTGGCTGAAAAGTCAAAGGTACTACTTCTCCATGAACACTCTACACCCCTTTGTGACTTTGGGGCGTGCAATAAAGCTACAGCAGCAATAACCAACAACAACTGTTTGTCATTTGTGTGTGTGTGTGTGTGTGTGTGTGTGTGTGTGTGTGTGTGTGTGTGTGTGTGTGTGTGTGTGTGTGTGTGTGTGTGTGTGTGTGTGTGTGTGTGTGTAAACAAGAGAATGACCGATATTGCTGTACGCACAAGCTTAAAACTTGGCGAAATACTTTATTCAAGGGGTGGCTATGAGAGCCTCCGAGCATATTGTAATTGGGTGTCTCATTGAGGACATAAAAAAAAAAAACCCGTTGATAGGAAGTCGGTTGACCCAGATTTGAGTCCGTAATTTTTGTCATATTTACTTGGTTTGTTGTACATATTTACTTGAAATTTTGCATATCGTCATATTGTCATATTTTCATTCTATTCACTTGAAATTTTGGATATAACTAGATTAGAGATAGACACTGGATGAGTTCTTAATCCAGCGTTGTACCTCTTCAACTTTTTGAATAATAATTAATTCATTTTTGCAAGTTTTGGAGCTACTATGTACAACTATCAAACAGTCAGCCCTGGAAGAGGCTGTGTGGAACAAAACAGTCAGTCCTGCGTGCTTTTGGGTGAGTGACGTTAAACATCAAATTCGTCACTGTGTACACGGCGTCGTGAGACTAGCGATGCCATGACGTCAAGCTTATAGTGAGGTCATTTTCCTGTTTGTGCTATCCTTCTTCAGAATTCATGTCGCTACACGAGCCCACAGAGCGTACTAATAGCGTCCGTCTTTATTTGTGTGCGCCGGCATGTGTGCTGATCAGAGGTTGGCTTAGAGAGGATGGAAATGGATCAGAAGGATAAGCTTAAAAATATGAACAACTCTGAATGTTCCTAAAAGAAAAACGCACGTGAGCTCCAAACAATACGTAGACTTTGGGATGTAATGCTCATCTTCTTTTTATATACAACTATATAGGTATATGGCTTTTAACTCAATCAAGATGCCACGCATCGGTAGCTGCGGAAATGTATAGTGTCCGCAACGCTATGCAAAACTTTCGCAGCTACCGATGGGGGGAGGCGGGAGCGGGGGAGGGGGGGGGGGGTGAAATGAGTTAAACGCCTTACGCCTGGACTCTTAGATACCACAACTAATACACTGCAGGCGACTTTTGATATATTATTATTATTTTTTATATTATTATTATTATTATTATTATTATTATTATTAAACTGATACAAGATCGAAAAAAGCCATACATTGCTTTCACATTACGGTATGTCTGTGTGACAACTTGGCGAGTCATCAAAACACAATTCATAAGTGAATTTTTAAAAAAAGTAAATGTAGCACTTGTCCTGACCTGCCAATAACCGCCACCTTTTCCATGCTGTTTGATGCGGCCTCGGCAGCCATTATCGTGTCAGCCGGTTCACTCTGACCCGCACATCACACCAAATGAAGTGGTCGTCAGTCTCGTTTATGAAAACTCGTCTCCAGGCCCTTGCCCGGCGAAGAAAACATCCTCGGGCTCAGGACCGTCGCAAATGGTCCACGTGTGCGTGTGTGTAGGGGCTGATCTGAGGAGGGAATCCCCTCCCACAGGCCAAAAATTCTTTAAAATGTTATAACAGAGTTTCTTTTGGGTTTATGGGCAGATCCCCGCTCCCCAGCCCCCCCCCCCCCCGCCCACCCACCCCACCACCCTGCTTTTTGTTATTTTGGTGGTGAAAACGTTGCATTTCGCAACCCCCCCCCCCCCTCTACCCGTTGTTTGATTTATCCCCCCCCCCCTCCCCCCGCACGCCCTCCCCCACCCCCACGGCCTCATCGTCTCCGCTTTTCGAGTTTTCGGCACCAGAGCGGCCTTCTCTGTCAGGTTGAGGGTCCCAAACTCCCCCTCCCCTCCCCCCGAGGTAACTGATCCGCCCTTGGTGGTGTGTGTACACGGCTGTGTGCAGGCCAACAGCGGCCGACATGGGCCCGATAACATTCTGAGCGCCTGGTGCATCTATCTCATGATGTCCCTTTCCCTTCCACATCCTAGCGGGGCCATTACTCAAACCACTTGACTGCCAGAGCATAAGGCGGCAGAACCCAAATGCAAGGGACATAGATCCTCATGAACCCCCGCAGTCGCGGGGGCTCATGAGGATCTATGCCCCTTGCTGTCCCCACTTTGTGTCCATGTTCCTTGGACGGATGAGGCTGTTTGAATTACTGAGTGAATACAGATTTCAGACGTGGGACCTAGTGTGACCAAGGAAGGGGTCACCTCGTGCTAGACGTGCCGCGGCTCTGGATACGTTGCTTATGCTTATTGCCGACTTATACCGCGTGTCCGGAGGCGGCACGTCTCGAATGAGTTAACGGCCTAACGCTGCATTCAAGTCGCTGGATCGGGATCGACCACAGCAGGGAGGTAAAAGCCGGTTAATATCTGATTGGCTTTGCATCACTGACTCTAGGCGCAATTTGCTCTGAGATATACATGATATCACTGGCGATTAGTCTGCTGCAGTTGGGCGCTGGATGTGGTAGAGCCTGTGAGCAAAAGACCATAGGGCTGGCATCAGCCTTGATTATCCAGCGCACAGACTTTCGCGGGGCAAGTATGGGCTGTGATGTCGGCCCGAGGACCTTTTTCTTTCTGGCGAGTTAGCAGACCGGTCACGTCAGTGCATGTACATGTGTGTTGTTTTTCGGGGCCGCGTATAATATAAAATATAATACCGTTATGTTGCGGGGTGGTGGGGGGGGGGGGGGGAAGGGGGTTCTAGAACCCACTCCCCACCCCAAAATTCTGTAAATAGCTATGTACACAAACCAAGGGGAATCACTCAGCGCTTGACAGACAAACAGTTAGATCCCCTGCCCCCGCCTATCAGGCACCCATTCGCCAGCCCACAGAGAAATACGCAGGTATAGAACAAGACGATCATCTACATCCCTAAAAAAGGATGCATCAGGTCTCGCCTATAACCCATGTCTTTCTCCGGAACTTAGGAAGTAGGCAGGAGAAACATACATACACAAACACGAAGGTGCATTACTATATGTGGTCGGGTAAATACCCTGATTTCCCACAGTAGATGCACAGAACATTACACAACAATGTCACAGTAACGATACAAATTTGCCTCGAGTTATAGATACTCACAAACCAGATAGGTGAGGCTAGCGCTGGCAGAATTGTACACAAACCAAGGGGAATCACTCAGCGCTTGACAGACAAACAGTTAGATCCCCTGCCCCCGCCTATCAGGTACCCAGGATCTAACTGTTTGTCTGTCCAGTGGTATTTTACCCCACGGCTGCTTTTCCCAAATCGTGGAGGTGTCACCTAACAACTGTGTACCAGTTGCAGGAGAAGGATTGACCATGATAATTCAAGGGTGGTGCCGGAGTAGCTTGGCGCCATTAGGCGCCAAGCTACTCCGGCACCACCCTTGAATTATCATGGTCGATTCGTCTCCTGCGTCGTGGCTAAACGGGTTTAATGACAGGTTTCACCATTTTGCCTTTAAATTCATGACTACTCTTGCTCTAGACGGGTTTAACTGTCTTATTAGGAAAGTCAGTCTAGACGTACGATGTGCTTACTTTTGTATGTTTTCTGTCTCCTTTTCAATGTCACTGCGTGTATCAGTTGACAATGGATGTTATCTCAGAGGCAACAGAGAAGGCGAGAGTTGGTACACCGTCTTCGGGTCACTGTGATAATGTCTTACCAACAGGGTTATTAGGTAGGTTTTGTTTGCAACCAACGACTCACAAACATAAACGAGAGCGAAGTCACGGAGTGGGAGGGGGGGGGGGGGGGGGTTGTTGGGATAACCAGCTTGTACCACAAGCATAAGACAACAAACCCAAACATCTCCAAGAAGCATAGATCCTCATGAGCCCCGAGGATGGCGACGTTAGGTGTGTTGTCTATGCTTATGGTAAAGAGCTGGCGATCTGACGCGACTGATCTCTCGTTGGTTGTTGGCAGTCGTTCGTTACAAACGAAACCTCGCTATCGTAATTAGACACGCGTGTCAGTCTGTGTCGAGTGCGGTGTCTGACTTGTTTTTGTCAGTCGCTTGCCCTGCACGTTGGACAAACAAAAACACTCAAACAAAACATCGGTGTCCTTTTAGGACCTTTTAATGTCCATGCACGTTAACCCCACTGCTGATGGGGCCACCAGTACTGATTACTGTACCAGTAACTGCATGCTCAATGTGCTTAACCCTTTTAGCCCCACGGCCGCATTTCTCAAATTGTGCAGGTGTTATCTAACGTAATTAGACACGCGTGTCAGTCTGTGTGTATATATATATATATATATATATATATATATATATATATATATATATATATATATATATATATATATATATATATATATATATATATATATATATATAAGTTGCAGGAGATGGCTTGGCCATGATAATTCAAGAGCAGTGCCAGATTAGCTTGGCGCCAGCAGGTGCCAAGCTAATCTGGCACTACTCTTGAATTATCACGGTCAAGCCATCTCCTGTTGTAGGGCGTCAGGGCTAAATGGGTTAACATCGGATATCGCAAACAACAAAACACCCTTTACAAAATGGTTTCAGTAAAACTGTACATCAGCAGTCAACATGAATTCAGCCACGTTGTCCTCAGCAGTTAACAATATCACAGCTTGATTGCAAATTTTACAGAGCTGCATACCCGAATGTGCAAACAGGATAATAGAAGTTTGTCAAAAGACGAACATGTTCATACATTCGCTCAGTTACACCACTACATAATGTAAACAGATGCTACAAAGAATGATACAGAAACAGTTTGTGGGGCGCAGAGCCGGATTGACCATTTGGCTGTTGGGAGCGCTTTCTGTCGAAGAGATACCTACAGACCTCGATACCAGCATCCAAAGGGTTAACCCATTTAACCCTATGGCCACATTTCTCACATTCCGGAGGTGTGCCAGTCGCAGCAGAGGGATCGACCATGATAATTCGAGGGTAGTGCCAGATTAACTTGGCGCCTGATGGCGCCAAGCTAATCTGGCACTACCCTCGAATTATAATGGTCGATCCAACTGTTGTAGTGCATCGGGGCTGAATGGGTTAAAGAAACACATTTTCATGAGACAACTTTCACAAGGTGGATATGTCATTTGGCACCCACAAGTAATAGTTCGTTTTGAGATTACCAAGTTAATTATAAAGCAAAAATTCAAAAACCTCATGATTTTACAACTATATGGTAAGACAAGTATCAAATTCTTGATACAAAATGTACACATTTCAGCAATTAAAAGTATTGCTCAGTTTGTGTGTGTGGCTGCTTAGTCCTGCAAACACTGCCAAATGCGATGAAGCACCCAGGTAATTATGAAATGCATAATTTTCACAGGCAGATTCAAAGATGAATGTTCTTCATGGGTATGACACATCAAAATAAAAGACCTGTCATATAAATCCCGTCCTGTTATGGGTGGAAGTAAACGAGAGTGCCCTATCACATTTATTGAGACCTTTACACCCTGGTATCACCAAAGTAAATTCAATGGACAAACAAGACACTATACATGCACGCACAGTTTTATACACGTGCCAAATAACGATACATCTTACAGGTCTACACAAATGACAATGATGCAAATGTGTGCTGGACTGTGATTTTGGACCATACGGCCCACGCCCGTAAGGTCCAAAATCACAGACCAGCACGCAAACACGTTCAATGGACACAGTCACTCACTCCTCACTCATTCTGTTCAATATTGCAATCTTATAAATACGCGACGCACGGCAAATCATACGGCAACCTAGTTATAAGAAAATCTGTAACAACTTTCTCTGCTGACACTGTAAAGACGCGGGATGGATTAGACGAGGCCAGAAAGAGCGGCAAAGGTGACCGCAGACGAACAACACTCATATCATATCGGCACAAATGTGGCAACAAATTCTCAGTGCTGTAAAAGTATGATGTGTCCCACAATCACTTGTGTTTGATGCCCGGAAGTACCGACTGCGCGCACAGATTTTTTCACACCGGTGATACAAGTGACGCAGTTGGTACCATGGTGTAGGGGCCTACACCACCGCTCCAACAACTTCCTTTAACCCTTTCACAGCCGTCCAAGGAACATGGACACAAAGTGGTGTCAGCAAGAGGCATAGATCCTCATGAGCCCCCCGCAACTGCAGGGGCCCATGAGAATCTATGTCTCTTGCAAATAGTTCACCTTTCCTGGGCAGCAAATGTGTTATGCCGCAGTGCACAATCTATTTACAATAACTACAATCTACATTACCTATGGCTGATGTAACGTCATGCTACGCTTCCACCTCCTGTTCAGGCATGCTCAGCGGATGCCCGCCGTTGTGCGAGTCGTCGAGGCCTGACCCTGCCTGCGACTCGTGCTCGGCCGGCTGCGGTGACCTCTGCGCGGATGTCTGGTGTTGGATGGAGGTGGTGGGGGCTGGGGTCTGGGGGTACGCGTTGACGGAGGTCAGGGGTTGCTGCTGCTGGATGTAACGCTCCACCAGCCAGTCCGGCCCGCGACTGTGGAAATTCTTGCTCAGTTCAAACAGGTTGACGACTGACATTTTCTGATGCCGTGCTAAGGAAATTCACATTTTTCAGGCCTGGCATTACTATGAAAACAGCTGCTGATTATTTACAGCTGCCTCATAAACTGTGAGAGTGAAAGCTTCACATTTAATCTGCCCAATCCTATGGACGCACTTAGGTGTCACCAAAACGTTGCAGGAGATGGATCGACCATGATAATTCAAGGGCAGTGCCAGATGAGCTTGGCGCCATCCGGCCGGCGCCAAGCTAATCTGGCACTGCCCTTGAATTATCATGGTCGATCCATCTCCTGCTGTGGTGCGCTGGTGCTGAATGGGTTAAGATAGGTAAGAATGACCAAGTGACTCGCTCATTCACCAGTTTGGACTGACAGACAGACAGACAGACAGACTGACTGACTGACTGGCTGACTTGACTGATTGATTGACTGATTGAATGCAATCCGCAGCACCATGCAAACAGCCAAAACTATCCCATAAAATCATTGGACTGGAGCGGATAGTCATCAAAGTGTGACCAACAGCACAAAACACTGGTCATGCGCACTGCACGGCCTGAAGTTAAGGATACATTGCTGTGCGGCAGAGGAGGCAGCTGGAAGACTGAAGGCGGCTGGGTGAGTCGCATTTCCGTTGAGCCTGCAGAGGAGGGCAATGCGCAATGGTCAAATGCACGTGGAGAAATGCAAAACAACAGCTTCGCTCGCTCCGAGGTGCGGTATGTATGGATACACAGAAACGGCTTTAGCCTTCGACACCCTTAACCCCTTCACTGCTGAGAAAATGTGAACACAATGATCCAACTGCAAAAGGCATAGATCCTCATGAGCCCCCACGACTGCGGGGGGCTCATGAGGATCTATGCCTCTTGCCGAGACCACTTTGTATCCATGTTTCTTGGACGGTTTTGGCTGTTGATCGTGATTTCAGGAACAGAAATGTACGTAGAGTGACAGGGATGGGGTTAAAAATGAACTTCATCTGGCATTGTATCCATATTATGTGCCACATCTTGAATACGTCTAACTCTATGCAGTAAAAAGTAAACACTGTCCAGCTGCAAGGGACCTAGATCTTCATTAGCCCCTGCAGTTGTGAGGGGGTCATGGGGATCTATGCCTCTTGTTGAGTCCCCTAGGTACATGTGTCATGTCTCAAAAGCCACCTTCATTTGCCACATATCAGCTTACACAACATCTTTAATGAGCTTATTTTCATTTCAACTGACTGAAACCCATGGGTCTATTGAATCCCATGGGTCTATTGAATCCCATGGGTCTATTTCCCAAATATTGGTGGTGTCACCCAATGACAACTTACAAGTTACAGGTGGTGGATCGACCATGATAATTCAAGGGTGGTGCCAGATTAGCTTGGCGCCAAGCTAATCTGGCACCACCCTTGAATTATCATGGTCGATCCATCTCCTGCTGTCGAGCGTTGGGGCTAAATGGGTAAAGTGCTCACTTCATTTGTTGTGTATCCATATGTGGTACATTTTGAATGACTTGATATACCTTCCAAGCTATTCATCTCCTACATCTAGCAGGCAAATTTGAGCTCACCTGTGGGATGGAAGTACTGGTGGGCACGAGGGTTGAAAATATTCCCTGTCTGTATCGGCATAAACAATGCTGGCAAACTGACATCTGCAAAGATACCAACCACATAATGAGCTCATCGTGCACTACTCCAGAACTGTCACAGACCATCTGGCCTCCTGCTGGTGAATATCAGGACTGAAAAGGTTAACTAATGACATCTCTGAACCTCAAGTTTTTTAACATTCACCATATATCATGGGTGTGTATGCTCTGTGAGAGGTGATCTTATGTTCATATGATCTCAAGTACATGTCCAAACATTAAAAAAAAAACACTAAAATTTATGACTTTGTCAACATTAACAAAAAAGCTGATCTTAGAAACAGTTCCTGTCGCTATTTGTTTATGATTAAAGTGGCCTACCTAACTTAAATATACAAGTATGGGTGCATTCAAACCCAACCATTTATCAAAATGTTACAGACCAACATCAAAACTGTAGGTGCAACGACGCCCATGACAATCAAACATAATGAGCGGCAAAAAAATCATCAGAAACACTTTAAGACATGCGAAACTTTTTGCTTTTTTTTTTTTTTTTTTTTTTTTTTTTGCTTTTTCTCAGTATAAATTGAGATTCACTAAATATAAATATGGCTGAACTGACATACACGATGTATTCGCCCTGTACACTAGAGGGATGTAAAGAGAAGGCAACATAGTACCGGTACCTTTGAGAGCATCATACATCTGTTCCTCGCGCTTGCTCAGTTTGTGCTGACCAGCAAGCTTCTTCTCAAGGGTTTCCTTGATGTCTCGCAGGGTGCGTTCGTTCAGCTCCTGCTTGTGTAGTCGCGATTCCTCTTCAAACAGCCGAAGACGCTCAAAAAACTGTAAACACAACATAAACATGTTTCTTTGGTGGATGTAATTACATTGTCAAAAAACATTTAGGACTGAGCAATGTTGAACTAGATGTACTGCACACACATACTTCACTGCAAAAACACATAAATTGTTTTACTTGATGGTAGCCCAAAAGGAGCGAACGCCAAGCGTGCAAAATACAGGAAAATATTTTTTTTTTTTTCTTAATCAGGTTTCAGAGTAAGAGGTAAGTCCCTGCTATTCCAACAAAGTTTTTGTCTACATGACAGGTAAACAGCAACACTTGCTTTAAACACTTTGTTGCCAGTGATCACAGATTTCGCGTCCAAAACCAATGCACATTGATCAACATTTGAGTGAAGTAACAGAGAACTGAGAACCCCAAGTCGATTGTCGTAATGTATTTCACTTTTTGTGGTACGCAAGCCGTTATCTAAGCGTGCGCATGCGTGCGTGAGTTGTGAGCGCGCGCTTAGAGTTATAATTATTATGAGATAAGCGCATTATAAATATTGTAATTATTATTATTCATTATTAACTCAGTACTAACAAGAGACATAAATCCTCATGAGCCCCCGTGACTGCGGGGGCTCATGAGGGTTTATGTCTCTTGCAGATGGGCAGCGTTCTCCTTGCCCTGGCTATTAAGGGGTTAATTGATGAACTACCTGAATTAAACAGTCCACAGACTTGATAATGGGCAACAAGGGAGAAAAGGCTTTTAGGTGGACAAAGCTTTCAAAAAAAGTTTAACTCTTTGATTGTCAGCTACTGCAGACCACAGAGTACATCCTCCAGGACTGTGGGAACCACCAGCTGCTGAGGGAGGAGACATGGCCGAAGCCCGCCACTCTACAAGAGAAACTGTACGGGTCTGTGGAGGCGCTACAGCAGACCACAGAGCACAACCTCCAGGACTGTGGGAACCACCAGCTGCTAAGGGAGGAGATATGGCCGAAGCCCGCCACACTACAAGAGAAACTGTACGGGCCTGTGAAGTCGCTACAGAAGAACACAGATTTAATTTTGAGAGGCAAACTCCAAGTGTGACAGCGTTCGAGAAGAAGAAGCAGGAATCATCACAAGTAAAACGACTATCGACATCCACAGGGTTCAAGTTACTTACGTCTTGTGGCAAACTTTCACCCCACTTGGGCAATGGTCTGCCAATCCTGAAGTTTCGTTGATTTCTCTGGGTTTTTGGTGGCATGGGCCTGAAACCAATGTCAATTATGGATACGGTCAAATGTTAACCATAGTCAAACCAGACTAGCTGATGTGGACACTGGCTACTCTATAGTTTTTCTATATATATTCATAAATAATAAATTAATAATAAAGTTAAAGTAATCAATTAATAAAGTTTTTAAAAGAGCCTTCAGTCTCCCATCAACTCAAGTCAAACTCTTGTAAGCATTCGCTATTCAGCCGTGACACACAAAAACAGGAGTTGAGTGCCCGTGATAGTTCAAGGGTTGTGCCAGAATAGCTTGTTGCCTCCAGCTATCAAGGACATGCCTTAGTTGGAAGGTGTCATGCTAATCCAGCACACCCCCTGAACTATCAAGTTATACCTATCTCCTGGTGTCACAGGACTGGAAAATGTATACAAATTAGATTTGTTTAAAGAAAGGGTACCACATACTAACTACCGCTTAATGCATGTAGCCACTGGTCTGTAAACAGTACAGTAAAATCTGTTTCGACTGAGCACTATTTTTTGCAAGGAAAAAAGCGTCCTTAGAGACAGCTGTCAAAATAAAAGAAGTCTTGAAAGGGCACAAAATGTCACCCGTCATTAAAGGCGACCATTTACATCGCTACATCCACCTAAATAATGGTATTTAATGATAGGTGACCTCTCACAAAGGTCATCGCTCAAAACAGGTTCTGCTGTTGTTACGTGGGAGTCGTAGTCGTAGTATGACACAATCACACCAGACACACGCACGTAGGGTTCTTGTCAAGAAACTTCACTCAGCTGCAACTCCTCACACGTGGCACAAGGTTGTAGACCACACGGGAGTAACAGTTCCAACAACATTTTATTGCAGCAATGCAATCTCCGCACAATGCGTCCACAAATACACCAACACTGATACACCGTCTCCTCTACAATACATCAACACTTTTGACACACTGCGTCTTTCATACAATGTACACACATATTTCTTGACGCCATCTTTTATACTAATACAGATTTCCAAAACAATCCAGCAAATTCACACAACCCAAACAATCAAAAAACAAAACGTAACCAAAACTTATTAATATTTATGAAAAAGAATACTCCAGATCTGACTACAAATTTCCACTACCTTCTAGGCACATTCGTTAAACTGTTGAAAAATGTAACCAACAACTTTGGCGTCATATGTGAGATCATTAGAATAATCGCGCCTTTTCCAGAACGTTCTAGGTCAAACGAGGTCGGATGACGGCAATAATGTAACAAAAAGACGTGTCATTTTAGCTGCACAACGGAAATCGATCACAATTCTCCAGGCAAAAGAAAATGAATCCTACTAAAAAGGTACCTAATTCTTATCCAAAATAACTCAAAATGAATATCGCATCTTTCCTATGATCAACACACACATGCTCTCAAAGAATAACACAACCACAAACATAACAGCTGTACCTGGGGCTGCATGCACAAGGGGTTAACCCCTTCATTGCCAATGGACACTGACTGCGTTTCGCGATCACTGTAAATTCAGTGTCAAAGATCCACAGCTGTCAAAGGAACATGGTTTCTGCAAGAGGCACAGATCCTCATGAGCCCCTGCGACAGCGGGGGCTCATGAGGATCTATGCCTCTTGCAGTTGAGTGATGCTGGCTTTGACCCGGCAGTGAAGAGATCAATCCCGTCCACTCACCTCATGCCGCTGCTGGCCGTGTCCGGGATGGTGGATCGGTCCCCACCACGCGTGATGTCCGACGCCGTCTTCTCCAGCGTGACCGTCTGCGGGGTGATGGGTTTCTTGGGCGCGACGGGGCTGTGGAAAGTGACGGGGCCAGGGGACGTTGTGCTGCCGCGGCTGAAGCGACTGCCGGCCGACAGCGGGCGGAGGATCGCTGCTTGCTGCTGCTGAGACAGGGCCATGTTTTCCTCCTGCATCGAATGTAAGGAGTGCATCAGCTCGGACAAACGCTTCCTGCGAACAAAGGTGAAATCGACCCAACTGTGAAAAAAATAAAAGCTGAATGAAACAGTTCAGATCAAGCTGTACAGGCCAGGTGAAAACCTGTCAAAAAGTCATATAAAGAAATTAAACTATAACTGATGTCCAGTTACACAAACCACTTGCGCTCAGGTCCATTAACCCTTTCCCTGCCGCTGGACATACGTTTTGTTTGTTTCTGAAATGTGTGTTCATTCGATTACCAAAAAGCTACAACCGTCCAAGGAACATGGAAACGCGTTGGCCGCAGCAAGAGACATAGATCCTCATGAGCCCCCGCAGTCGTGGGGGCTCATGAGGATCTGTGTCTCCAGTTGGACCGTGTTCACTTTTCTCAGCAGTGGAGGGATTAATAAAATGCTTGTTAACCCCTTCAATGCTGAGAAACGTTGAACAGCGCCCAACTGCATGAGGTTTAGATCCTTGTAACCTCTGCAGCTGTAAGGGCACATAAGGATCTATGCCTCTTGCTGAATCCTTTTCGTGGCTTCGACAGCTGGGGATCTTTGACAGTTGGGGATGTTTGACAGCTGGGGATCTTGACAGTTGGGGATCTTTGACAGCTGGGGATCTTTGACAGCTGGGGATCTTGACATTTGGGGATATTTGACAGCTGGGGATCTTTTACAGTTGTGGATCTTTGACAGTTGTGGATTTTGACAGTTGGGGATCTCTGGGGATCTTTGACAGCTGGGGAACTTTGACAGTTGGGGATCTCTGACAGCTGTGGATCTCTGACAGCTGTCGACATTGAAGTTATGATGCTAAAAACCACAATCAGTGTCTACTGGTAATGAAAGGGTTAACTCATTTGAGAAGCGCCACCTCCGGATACACGGCTTGTGCCATGTATACGGAGGTGGCACATCTCAAATGAGTTAAAAATCACATTGTGTTGGTCATTCAGAGCAACTGTGGTTTATTTTGTGTGACAGGAAATCAGTAATAATTCAACCCATTTAAATCCAATACCACATTTCCCGCATTTCTCAAAATTGGGAGGTGTCACCTAACGACAATGTACCTGTTGCAGGAGATGAATCGACCATAGCTAATCTGGCACTACCCTTGAATTATCATGGTCGATCCATCTCCTGCTGTAGAGACTCAGGGCTAAATGTGTCAATCTCCATTAGCAAATAGTTGTCACATGAACACCTCATAAGAAATGCACTGACACATAATCAGATATTGTGCATGTTATTCTATATTCAGCAATCAATCCACAGAAACCCAGTGAAGTCACTCACTCGTATTCCTCTTGCAGATACTGTAGCTCGTCTTGATGATTGGCCACCATGCGATCATAATCCATCTTTGCCACAGTCTCCTGAGGGGAACAAAATACACCCAGTGGATTTCAACCACACACACACAGACCAACACACTGACAGTTTCTAACTTTGCTATCAAACGTGAGCCAAAAATGACTGCAGGTACCCTGCATACAGAACAATATCCTGTGTGATATTTCCTAACAGCGATCGCTGTCTACAATCAGCTTGTGGGGTTGGGAAATACCCACCACCATGCCCACGAGAGATTATTATATCTGACTTTCATTATAATCGATCTTGTTATAAGTGAAGTATACCGTACTCGCAAGACACCATGCGACATTACAACCAACCTCCTCAATTTCTGGTGTGAAAGCAATGGCGGAGGCTGAGCGACTCATGGTTTCTTTGTGCAGGTCCTTTTTGGTGGTGGTGGTGAGGTCGATTCCGGTCAGGTCGTACACCAGGTCATAAACCCCCAGTGTGCCTAGGCAAAGCAAACTCATTTCTTCAGGTACAGGAACCAAAAAGTCTGTACAGTAACCGCTTTTTTTTTTTTTGCAAGATATTAACCCATTCAACCTCACAGCTGCATTTCCCAAAGTTTGAAGGCGTCACCTAACAACTCCGTATCAGTTGCAGGAGAGGGATCGACCATGATAATTCAAGGGTAGTGCCTGATTAGCTTGGCACCATCAGGCGCCAAGCTAATCTGGCACTACCCTTGAATTATCATAGTCAATCTATCTCCTGCTGTAGTGGGTCAGGGCTGAATGAGTTAAGACAGGTACACACTCGAACTTACATCCGCTCTCATTCATTCGCAGTCTCTCAGCATGCCAATGCTCACAAATTCAGGGTAGCTATACTGAAGAGCATAAGAAATGTAACGTTTTTGGTATCATCGGTAACACTAAACTGTTTCCGGTGATTCCAAAAGTGTCGCATTTCGGTAGCTCCGCAGTATATTTCAGAATTACATCGATTATGAAAATGTCACTACAGCAACATCATGTCATTATTACAGGCATGTGTGATGTGTTTTTCTCAGCACCCACCGGCCTGCTTGTTGAAGACATGAGGTCGTTGTCGCTTGCCCCAGTACAGCACCAAGGGGAGGGTACCACATGGTTTGTGCAATGAATCAGATTTCCCAGCGTGTAGAGAGTACAGCGGGAATGGCAGAGCGTCAAAGTCCTTGGCAGGGTCGTCACGCATGGCTGGCTGACCTCCTTGGGTCTCAGAAGAGTCGTCCACCAGCATGAGATCGACGGAGTCGGACAGAGACTCAAGGTCACCCATGTCTGACAGCGACCCTGACCGATTGCGAAGAACGTCGTCATCTCCGTGAGGTGGTGGAAGGTACACTGTCTGCAGATGCTGTTGAACATGCATACAATACACTCATTTAACCCATTTAGCCCCGAGTCCCTATAGCAGGAGATGGATTGACCAAGATAATTCAAGGGTAGTGCCATTCAGGCACCAAGCTTGTCTGGTACTACCCTTGAATTATCATAGTCAATCCATCTCCTACAACTGGTACATAGCTGTTGTTAGGCAACACCTTCAAAATTTGAGAAATGGGACCTTGGGGGTAAAAGGGTTAAAAGTTCATCATTTATCTGAGGTCGTGCACCTAAAAAATGGTTTTCAGCCCTTTGGATGCCCTGATGCCCAGATTGTCTTCCTTACTGATGCCATGTCTGTCCTTGAGGCAGCAACAGCAAGCAAATTGCCACGTCTACAAGAGGCACTGCAAAACATCAAGTGCACCAGACTGGTGCTGCAGTGGATCCCTTCACACTGTGGCATCTACGGCAATGAAGAAGCTGACAATGGCAAAAGTGGGCGCAGAGAAAGAACAAGATGAAAATGGAGTCAGCTTCACAGAGATGAAGACCATCATTAAGTCTGTGTACAGACCACCACAACGGCCCCTAGACAGTTACCATCAGCTGTCCAGACAAGAGCAGGTGACCATCTTTCGTCTGAGGACCGGGCACAACCGACTCAATTTCCACCTGCACAGACGCTTCCACCTCGTGCCATCTCCCCTGTGCCCTTGTGGAGAAGCAGAGCAGACAGCAGAGCACATCCTCCAGGACTGTGGGAACCACCAGCCGCTGAGGGAGGAGATATGGCCGAAGCCCGCCACTCTACAAGAGAAACTGTACGGGCCTGTGGAGGCGCTACAGAAGACCACAGATTTCATTTTGAGAGCCAAACTCCAAGTGTGACGGCGTTCGAGAAGAAGAAGAAGAAGAAGCCCTTTGGATGTCGGTAGTCGTTTTAGTTGTGATGATTCCTGCAGGAATCATGGCGACTAAAACCGCTACTGACAGCCAAAGGGTTAATGGCAGGTGACACATTTTGCCATGCGAGACTTCTCTTGAGAGGGCACCGGTTTTTCAAGACCAATATTTGCTTGGGTACGTGTTGTATAGTCATCATGGTGTGTGCAGAGTGGAAACAAGAAACTACCAAGTGAGTAGGAAAAAGCACTGTCAGGGGAGACACTTGTGCATTATCGACCAATGATCATAGATCTAGAGTGGAGACAAAACCAAGGTGACATGCTCTTTCATCCTACACACGTGTACCCTATTCCAGCAAGCAAGTAGGATCGTCCTCTACTCCAAGTACCATTCAATAAAGAAAAGATGATGACTGACCAGTTCCTTTATGTCCTGAAAGTCAATGGTTGCCATAGCGAGAAGTTCCTCGTACTGGCCGTGATGGATGGCGATCTGGAAACTGGTCGGCTCTTCAACGCGTTTGTTCAAGTTCAATACTCCCAAGGGCACGGCATCTGGCAGCTTAATCTCAAACTCACGGAATCTGGAATGAAGAACAGTTTGAATGCCAGACCATGGTGTTACTACCCAGTAACATAAGCAAAAGTTAAGAAAGGTCGTTAACTCATTCGCGGCCAGCCACATCTGGATGCGCGGCTAATGCCGCACATCCGGATGCGGCTGGCCATGAATCAGTTAACCTATATCAACTGAGGCTAAAGCTTCAAATTTGTACACTGCCATATGCAAGCTATATTATAGTACTTACAGATAAGGATACAGACCAATGGCTTTAGTTCAAGGGTGGTGCCAGAATAGCTTGGCGCCTAGAGGCACCAAGCTATTCTGGCATTACCCTCGAACTATTTTAGTCAAACTTATTTTACACACAGGTGTATTCCGAACGATAAGGGTTAACCCGCATAAGCCTCCACAGTTGTGTGGGCTCATGAGGACTTATGTCTCTTGTTAGTACTGTGTGCTTTATGACTATTTCTGGTGCCAATTACATCTGACTTTTCACGCAAATGTCAGTGTGTGTGTCCAGCTTTTAGACACGCATGTTGTGATCACTGGCAGTGTAGGAGTTAAAACTACTTCTCTGACCAAAAAAAAAAGGAAGCTGCTGAAAGCAGGTTCTATAATAGAACTGAAAGAGACAACTACACAGGGTACATGCTGTTCACTCGATTGAGCACACCCAAACATGCACAACAATACAAATGTGTAACAAATGCCAGTGACTTTGGAACATGAATATAAAATATTCTTTGCTGATGTCGGGCTTAACCCTCATCATTCGGAATACACCAGTGTGTGAAATAAGTTTGGCTGAAATGGTTCAAGGGTAGTGGCAGAATAGCTTGGCGCCTCTAGGCGCCAAGCTATTCTGCCACTACCCTTGAACTAAAGCCGTTGGTCTGCATCCTTATCCGTAAGTACTATAATGTAGCTTGCATATGGCAGTGTACAAATTTGAAGTTTTTAGCCTCAGTATGATATGGGGTAAAGGTGTACATCTCTTGAGTCACCTTTGTCAGTACGAAAAGTGAATGGGTACAAGTTAAATCAACTCCCACCCGTCTTCTGGCCCCAGCACTAACCCTCCTACCCACCCATACCCCAACCCCCACCCCAAAAAAAAGAAAAGAAAAAAGTCTTTGATATCGTACTCACTTCTTAGACTTTTTAGCACCTTCTACATGAGGCGGTGACTCTGCAAAGAAATAACGTGCATCCAAATCATATGCAAACAAAACACTAAATATGCTTGTGCATGTGAATTAACAGAATCTTTGCACATTTGCATGTAAAAGTGAAAAAAGGAGATCTGCACATGCTTGCATCAGTGTGGCACTACATCAAAAATATCAACAGAAATATATGTGAAAACAACAATCGGTAAAATGGGCAATCAGTCACCCCATGCTCACCTTCTGGAGTCGTGCGTTTTCCAGCTGCCCGCGGACGTTTGGATGGCTGCTCCGCCTGAAAATCAAACTTGACTCACTGCATTCATGGACACACCAACAGACTTATTGCCATCATAAAAAGCGTAAGCTGTGTAAGGTCGCATGCCTAATTCGGAATACACCAGTGTGTGAAATAAGATTGACTAAAATAGTTCAAGGGTAGTACCAGAATAGCAATGGCGCTCTAGGCGCCAAGCTATTCTGGCACCACCCTTGAGCTAAAGCCATTGGTCTATATCCTTATCTGTAAGTACTATAATGTACCTTGCATATGGCGATGTACAAATTTGAAGCTTTCAGCCTCAGTATGATATGGGCTAGTGTGCAAAAGACCATCAGACCGATATCCTCCACTGTCCTGAGCAGAGCTGCATGCAGAATAGCTGCCAATGTCCGCCTTAAAACCTTTTGCACACTGGTCTGGGTGGACAGTGCTCAAGCTTTTACTGTTGTCTTGTGACATTCTGAGATTATAATTGTGTGGGCTGAAGTTCCACTTTACTCTCTTTGTTGTGAAATGTCTGTAATTTTGGACCTTACACAAGCATGGGTGACAGTGCGAAAAATTGAAAACAGTCCACAGACTAGCCAAGCCCCATGATTCCTGGCCAGCAAGAGACATAAATTCTCATGAGCCACTGCGAACACAGGGGCTCATGAGAATTTATGCCTCTTGCAGATGGAACAGGATGGGTAAAGGGCTGTTCCGTCTGATCAAAAAAAATGAAATTCAGCATTTTGTGACTTCAAAAAAAGATGAATCAGTCTCCCAGACCGAAGACTGTCACCCTTCATAAGGTCCAAATTCACAAACCAGCAGACAAACATTACATAATCTGCCTGTACTCGATGTGCCTTTGGTCTAAGCACACAGAATGCCAGAAATGCACGCCACTCAAAACTTTGGTATTTTACAATTTAACTGTTTTCATGAACTATGGCGGAAACCTCACCTCTTCTGCGTCTTGGTCATCCTCATCCAAGACGCTCGTTTTGAAGATCTTGCCGTCGCAGGTGAGAGTGCACCTGATCTGCGTCTGCTCCAGGCCCTCAGGGCAGAATATACGCACAAACAGTGATCGGTCGTAGTCCGGTTCTCCTGTCCATACCTCTATGTCTCTGGACGGGGGCTTGATCACACGAACCTTCTCCTCCTCAAATCTAACTTTCTGCACATCAGCACATCACATGTGTCTTAGCCCATTAACCTTTGACACACTACAACAGGATATGGATGACCATGATGGTTCAAGGGTGGTGCAGGAACAGCTTGGCGCCTGAAGGCGCCAAGCTATTCCTGCACCACCCTTGAAATACAGTTACACATATACACTACATCATACATATTACACAAAGTCTGCTCTTGCCCTGAAATCCTTTACTGAACGCCACATGCCAAATTATTCTGTATGTATTCCTTTGCTTAACCCCTTGTGCACAAAGCTACCGTAGTTGTACACAGTACTGGTGTCTGCATGCACAAGAGGGTTAACCTATTTAACCCTAAGGCTGCATGTCCTCAAAATGGGGAGTTGTCACTAAATGATGATGTACCAGTTGTAGGAGATGGATCAACCAATGATAATTCAAGGGTAGTGTCAGATTAGCTTGGCGCCATCAGGCGCCAAGCTAATCTGGCACTACCCTTGAATTATCATGGTAGATTGTTCTCCTGCTGCAGTTAATTGGGACTAAATGGCTTAAATACTACAGTCAAACTTTTACATGTTGTCATGCTCTAGCTGTCAGACACATTGGAGAAAAACATTTTGGTGAAATTCTCACCTTTGGTGATCCGCTCCTGCTGAGAGCACTCTCGGCTTCATCGTCACTTTCCTCGGGTGCAATTTCAATAGTGACGATCGGCACGTCCTCGTTGCCGAACTTGACCGTGCTTGCCTCACTGGCCGACTCCTCAGCCTCACCCTCTTTCTCCTCATCGTCTTCATCATCATCCTCATCCTCTTTCTCATCATCATCCCCTCGACTGCTTGACTTGGTATCATCCCCACCCCGATCCCCACCCTCGTCAATGTCCTCACTCTCCTGATTCTCACTGACCGCATCCCCGACCTCAGTTCGTGTTCTGGGAGCCTGGGTCCGCGCGTCCTCATCTTCCGAGTCCATTGACTCCTCCAGCGCCTGTGTGTACGCGTTGACATGCTCCAGACCCATCTTGGCCTTCTGCTTGATCGTCTCGATCAGGAACTTCCATCGACGGCCGTGGCCTTTGGTGGAGGTCAGCTTGGCGAACAGCTTCTCCCAGTTCATGATGCGCTTTTCTCTTGCTATGCGTTTGGACTGTGGGAAAATAGGTTACAATATAATCTTCTATGAGCAAAAGAATGAACAAAATAATGATGGTGAGAATTCAAACCAACAAAACAATACAAAGTAAATAAACAGTCAACATTTTAACCTGACATCTCCCTGTGACAACCGTTAGTTTGTTTTAAACTTAACACACTGACTTGCGTCCACAAGATGAAATGTCAAAATCTGAAAGTTGTCTGAAAGACAACACACCAGTTTTGAAGAAAGACCAGCCATAATAGTTCAAGGATGGTGCCAGAATAGCCTGGCGCCTACAGGCGCCAGGCTATTCTGGCACCATCCTTGAACTATGCTGAGGTGTCAGGGCTGGATTGATTAAAATTATCCACTCACATGAGCATCAACCAGCTGCAGACGTTTGATAGCAATGTTGAGCTGCCTCTGTTTGCTCTCATAGTCTTCATGAAGCTTTTTCAGCGCAGCACTCTTCTCCTCCCAAGGTGTGGAGTACACACGCACCAGTCTAACCAGCTCATTGGCTGGCATACTCAAGTCACTCACACTGTAACCCAGTACAAAGAGAAAATGATTACAGCTGACTTAGCAATAACATGGCTGGATGTAACAAAAATCAGAGATAGCAAGGCTTTTCAGGGGTCTGACCCACAGTTTTTTTCTATGAAAATAATTTTGCTTCTAACAAACTTTCGATAATATACACAACAGAACATGGGGATTGATCGTCTAGCATTTTGTTTTAGAATTTAACCCATTTAATCCCAAAGCACTACAGCAGGAGATGTCTCGACCACGACAATTCAAAGTGTAGTGCCAGACTAGCTCAGCGCTATCAGGTACCGACGATACTGCTCAGCGGAAAATACCTGTCGTTAGACATCTTTCCTGGGTAGCTACTGCTACCTGCGACACTGCTCCACAGAAGTGTCAAGCAGTAAACCATCTTTCCCACCAAATGGTATCATCAACTGGCAGTCAAAGGGGTTAACCATACTGCTGATCAGGTCCGTTTTTATCATTTGAAAGGTCCAGTTTTGACTGTTTCCTGACAACAGGAATACGCCGAAAAAATTAGTATTGTAACCCCTTCACTGACTCTGGCTGCATATTTTGTTTCTTCTCAACACTCAAAAGCCACAACCCTCAAAGGAACATGGTTACATAATGGTCTCAGCAAGAGGTATAGATCCTCATGAGCCCCCGCATCTGCGGGGGCTCATGAGGATCTATACCTCTTGCAGTTGGACGGTGTTCACATTTTCAAGGCACTGACGGGGATAATCAACACACAGGCAAAAGTTGAAGTAATCTGTGTCAAATGATCGACATACCTGCGGAATAGCTTGCTGCTGGTCATGGCAAGGTGGATGAGGACGGTGGGTGGCAGAGAATGTCTCAGTAGTTCATCTTTAAAGTCCAGAAGCTGTCCAAGACAAAGAACACAAAAGTGTTAATTATTGTAAATAATCCCAGACAACAAGACATTATTAGATGAGAGGGGGGAGGAGGGTGGGTGGGTGGGACAAACAGCGTGATAATTAGGGTGGAAGTGAAAACAAAGAAACTAAGTCATCATTATCTTTCACATAAAGCAGTAGATTAGTCAACCATGATAATTCAAGGGTAGTGCCAGATTAGCTTGGCGCCTAACGGTGCCAAGCTAATCTGGCACTACCCTTGAATTATCATGGTTGATCCATTTCTTGCAACTGGTACACGTGACTCCTCAAAATTTGAGAAAAGCGGCCGTGGAATTAACGGGTTAACCTTTTCAGCCCTGAGTAAATAAGAAGTCTATATACCCTTCAGCCCTGACTTTATTTGAGAAATTTCTGTTGAAAATGGGTGTGCACTGTAAAATATTTGTAAATAATAATTTACAACAGATATCCCCATAAAAGTATACATGTACCGATTTGCCATTAGATGGACTACCGTTTTATGGATTTGACCACACTGTGTCACGTGTCGTAATGCCTGGTGACAAAAATAGTGACAGGTGACAATAAACTTGAAAAAAAGTCTTTTGTGCATGACAGGTCGCTGTTACTTAATATGCATCACTAAATAGGGCGTCTGTTACTGTGACACATTAGTGTCCATGCATTTCCAGCATGCCGATACACCGTAAGGCCCCTAACTTGGCACCAGATGTCAATGTTTACCCCTGCCACTGATACAGTATATCCACGGTCTAGACAACATGTAATAAGCGGCATCGAACGATGATCAGTGTGTCTGTGTTGTCTCGTACACAACTGGATGGGAAGTACCAGTGTTGTAAAGACTATACACGTACTATACATGTGACCAATTGTCCACAGAGTCACCTACAGGTGTGGCATCAAAAGAACGGAATATCAATAAGAACATCCGAATTCAGCATCAGAATCAAGCTGTCATTGCCATTGTCAGTGCCTCAATTGTCGATCGCTCTGGCTGACACTGCCAACACGTGGTCATGCTGCCACGCAGTAGGTGGGCACACATGTCCCAATACATCAAAGCTATCTGCTTTTTAAACCATGACTCCAAACACAAAATTGTATCACTCCGAATATCTACACATCCACTCGCCATTCCGACCGTAATTCACACGCTAGCGCCGCAAAACTGACCACATACCACAGAAGAAAGTATGTGCGCACTGTCAGGATCCTGTACTGTAAACAGGATGTGTCAGTGCGAAGGGTGAGGTCACCACACGCAGTGAGGCTCGCGCATCACCGGGTGTGCAATACAAAACACCTGACACCGCCCTAGCGGTTTGCCAGGCTGAACGGTATACGAGACCGCCAACCACTACAGTGGTTTTGCCAGGCCAAAAAGGGTTAATGCAGTGGTTACATCTTACCTCTTTCAGTGCACTGTGAACAAGGGCCATGGCGTTGAGTAAGCCATCACACAGTCCATCAAACTTGTTGGGTTCCCCATGCCGCATCCCGGACCCTTCCTCTTCATCCTCAGTCTCCGTCTCAGAATCATCTGACTAAAACAACAAAATAACAGTCAGATAGTGTCACTCACCGCTGGTCAGCATGTGAGTCAGTCATTCTACATGCAACAAAAGATGGCTGTGTTCGACAGCTTCCACAACTGCGGACAACTAAAACAAAAAAAGGGATGTCGACCCAGGGATCTCGGCATAACTGGGAAGGGAATGACACAAATACACAAGTACATACACTGAGAGCAGAAAACCTAACTTACGACGCTGTCTCGTTCAACTTCCTCCTCGTCCTCCTCTTCAGTGAGAGCCTCCAAGTTTTTGCGAGCATTGCCTATACATGCACACAAATGATGCAAAAGATTGTTTTGTCAGATGCTAAACATATGCACTGCAATTTTAATGTTATTCATGTTCAGTACATGTAAATTATTGTCAATACTCTTCAAAATTTCTAAGGGACCTGATAGCATTTTACAGGTTCTGTACTTAAAACTGACATTAAAGCTGTGTATATGTTTCACATCTTAGGTTTCTTTGAAGCAGTTTTCTTAGCTCATTCGAGATGTGCCGCATCTGGATACGGGGCATAAAGCTGCCTATCTGGATGTGGCACATCTCGAATGAGTTAACTGCTTCAGTCACATTGGCAGAATGTGACAATTCCCATAAACTCCACCTTTACAAAAGACAGTAAAATAAACAGCCGCAAAAAAAATGTAATATATACTTTTCTTCATCCCTACACCTCCACGCTGCCAAATAACACTTAGGTCTTTGCATTTCTACAATTCAATAAATTCTATAATGCTGCCGCAAAACTATGGCATATCTTTCCATATAATCAGTGTCAACTCAGCCATTATTCTTTTATTTTTGTTGTATCTAGCCTGTACAAAACATTTCCCTGTAGTGCTCTTATCAACAACCCAGTGATGGAAGCGCAATGTAGATCATCATTATATCATGAACTGTCAAAAATACAAACAATGAACACATTATTATCTAAAGTTACAGCAAATTCCGGCTGCCTGGCGCATTTCAAGTGTACACGCTCATGACAAACGATGTTAGCGGCTAAATAGCAAGCAAACATTGATTCAAATCTCATACGTACGATCCATGGCGGTGGTCTGTTTCCTCTACTGCCAGTGGTTCACAACACTGCACACTCAGCGGCCATTGTGGACGCCAGCTTGTTGTCAAGTTACCAGTCACGTGATAATCAGCGAGACTTGCCGTCCACAGCAGACGATTCTCTCCGTCGAATGATTAGAATGTTGTTTCGATAGAACGCGAACTAATTTTCGATAGTAATAATAATATAATATGAATATTTACATGGTTCCGAACCTTCTAATGAGCTCTAGGCGCTCACTATAGTTAATAATAATAATAAGAAAAGAAGTACCCAACGGAGAAGAAACACGCTTAGGTACAACACAATTCAGTATTAATATTTCGGGTAAATACCCTTTGTCAAAATAGACAAACAAACAAACAGAGAGATTAGCCGCTACTTATCTTCATTGGCAGAAGGAATGTTGCCACATTCCTTCTGCCAATGAAGATAAGTAGCGGCTAATCTCTCTGTTTGTTTGTTTGTCTATTTTGACAAAGGGTATTTACCCGAAATATTAATAAATTGTGTTGTACCCGTCTTTTCTAAGCTTGTTTCTTCTCCGTTGGGTACTTCTTTGCATATTACACGCTTGGCAGTTACCTTTTTGGTCTGGATTAATAATAATAATAATAATAATAGTAAAGGTAATTTGTTTCAGTAGCGCCTACTGAATCACCAAGGTGATATAGGCGCTTTACAATCACAGTAATGAAACACAAAACAAAATACAAAAACAAAACACATACAACAACAAACATACATTTATTGAGGAGCAAAAACTGAACTCTCTCTCTCTCTCTCTCTCTCTCTCTCTCTCTCTCTCTCTCTCTCTCTCTCTCTCTCTCTCTCTCTCTCTCTCTCCTCTCTCTCTCTCTCTCTCTCTCTCTCTCTCTCTCTCTCTCTCTCTCTCTCTCTCTCTCTCTCTTATCGTCGTTCAGTTAAGTTAATTATTCCTAACCCTATTGCCACGGCTGAGAAAATTTGAAAATCCCTTGGCCTGCTTACACTGAAGGAACAACTCAAATTTAACAAATGCGTCCTCATGCCGCACAAAATATTTCATTATCAAGCCCCGGAATATCTGCGCATGATATTTTACTTCAGCCCTCGGCATCAACTACATACGAGGAATGACTTGCTTCACTCATTTTACCCCGCCCACGGATAGATCTCTACAAGTCAAGCCTTCTATTTTCTGGTAGTTCTGTCTGGAACTCATTGCCATTAAACATTAAATCATTTTGCGATAAAACCCATTTTAAACGTGCATTGCACACTCATTTCCAATCAGCGTGACTTCACAGTTTGCCATATAAAAATCCTGCTGATCACACGTAAACGTCAAATTTTTTCTCTTTCTCCTTAAATTTGCTACCTGATCATCTATTGTGTTGTCGGTGTCACTATACGCTATTGATGCTGCTGATTCTATGACACTGTCTTAATGCTGTGCACGCGTTTCGTTCTCTTGCTTTTTGCATCGGAGGCGGTTACAAATTCTCCATTGTGTTTTTTCCCCGTAGTTTTTCTTCCTCTTCTTCTTATTATTATTGTTAGTATTTGTATGCTCTGTTTATTTTCCTGTTATGTTGTTTGTTTACAGGACAGCTTGTAAGACAGGCATTGAGTTGCCTAATAGCTTTATCCTGAATAAATAAAGATTCATCATCATCATCATCTCTCTCTCTCTCTCTCTCTCTCTCTCTCTCTCTCTCTCTCTCTCTCTCTCTCTCTCGCTTTCGTCTTTTAAAACCGCTCTCTTCAAGTACCTCACCTCAGCATCGTAAGATTTTCACAGCAACCTGCACTTGCAGTGTACGATTTTCCCCTTTCTAACTCTTCAATTCAGTTATATCTTCAGTTAATACAAGATGCTAATGCTGCATGTATTGTGTGTGTGTGTGTGTGTGTGTGTGTGTGTGTGTGTGTGTGTGTGTGTGTGTGTGTGTGTGTGTGTGTGTGTGTGTGTGTGTGTGTTGTGTTTTGTGCTTGTGCTTGTGTTTATGAATGTATGTATGAAGATTTATACCTTTATAATTGTGTGTGTGTGAGATTTGTTATGTTTATTTCCACTTTTTCAATGATTTCTTTTTTTTTTAACTTTATATTTCAATTTTTATTAGTTATATATTTAGTTTTTCCCAATTTAATGATAGTATTTTTGTGATTTGTGCATTATATGTAAAGTAGATTAGCAACGGCAAGTTCGAAAAATGGTTTCACCAAAACTTTCACAATATGCCGTTGTAAAATAAAGAATCATTGTCATTGTCATTGTCATTGTCATTGTCTCTCTTCTTCTTTTTCTTCTTCTTCTTCTTCTTCTTCTTCTTATTATTATTATTATTATTATATCATCCTATCTAAGTGACAGAAGACAGAAAGTTTTGCTTAATGGTAATTACTCGAGTGAAGGTTTAGTAACGTGCAGTGGTGTTCCTCAGGGGTCAATTTTGGGCCCATTGTTATTCAACATATTTATCAATGATTTGCCATTCTCTATCTCACATCCCGATGCAACATGTGACTTATTTGCTGATGACACTACCATACATACATCAAACAGCGAATTGCCAAAAACAAACGAAGTTCTCCAGCAAAGTCTTGATGAGGTTTCAAGCTGGTGCCAACATAATCATATGATAATTAGTGTCCAAAAGACAAAGAGTATGTTGATTACTTCACGCCAAAAACATCAACGTGGTCTCCTGCCCTTAACATTATACCTGAAATCTGAGCCCCTTGATCAAGTTTTTAAAAAAAAAAACATCGTTTGCTTGGAGTCACAGTAGATAACCAGCTCAGCTGGGAACCACATATTATCGAAAACACATGCAAAACAATAGCTAAAAATCTATTTCTGCTATCAAAACTAAGTCAAATAGTTAACACTGACACTAGAAGACTCTTTCTCCATGCCCATATTAAGACACACTGTGATTAGTGCTCCACTATCTGGCCGGGATGGATGCAGTGACGTACATTTAAAGAAACTTAACTCATTGTATCGTCGAGGGGTAAAGTTAACTGTGCCTGGTCCCTCTCCCAACGACGAATAGTTTAGAACCATCCGACTGCTAAATAATAATAAATAATAATTACGGTATTAGGGTCGGAGGCGGAGCGGAGGGAGCGGGGAGGAGTGTAGGGGTGAAGTAAGTTTGAGAGATAGGCAGGAGCGCAGTTGTTCAGGGATTTGTAGCAGAGAGACAGAATCTTGTATTGGATGCGTTGGGGGATGGGAAGCCAGTGAAGGAGTTTGAGCAGGGGAGTGGTGTGGTCGGATTTTTTCTTCAGTTCTGAGGACGAGGCGGGCAGCATTGTTCTGGACGCGCTGGAGAGTGAAAGTGGTGGAGTGAGGGAGGCCGGAAATGAGAGAGTTGCAGTAGTCGATGCGAAATAGGATGAGAGAGACAGCAAGTTTGGTGGCAGCTTCGGTAGTGAGGTATTTTCTGATCTGACTGATGCTGCGGAGGTGGAAGTAGCATGCCTGGGCCGTGGCGGAGACGAAGCTGGTCATGGAGAGAGAGGAATCGAGGATAACGCCGAGGTTTTTGGCTGAGTCAGAGAGGGAGATGGGGGTGCTGTCGAGTTGAAGGTGGAGGGAGGGAGGGAACTGGGAAAGTTTCTGGCGAGTGCCTATCAGCATGGCTTCCGTTTTGTCGTCATTCAGTTTAAGCTTGTTTGCTGTCATCCAGTTTTTCAGTAGCTAAACCTAAACAAACATTTCACATTTAATCGATGCATACTTATGCATAAAATTCTTCACCATAAAACCCCATCTTACCTTCGTATGTTATTTTTGGATAGTTAAAGACAAAACACGAGGAACAGTTTGTTACAGCTACCATGGGCCAGGCTCGACATGATATATATAAAACTAGCCTTTCGTTCTCAGGTGCAAAGCCTGGAACGAAATACCACCCCAAATTAAATCCATTTCTAACTCTAGAACCTTCAAAACTCGTTTATATAACATCTAAGTTGTTACATAATTATATAATTATAATTATATAATTATTTTTATTCACTGTTATTGATATGTGTGCGCATTATTTGCATATCTTTTTTTCCTATTTATTTCTTTATGTTTCGATTTATTGTGTTATTGTGTTTCTCTTACTCTTTATATATATTTCTTTTCTAACAGGACAGTTTGTAAGAGAGGTGTTTCGCCTAAAACTTTATCCTGTCAATAAAACGTTTCATCATCTCTCTCTCTCTCTCTCTCTCTCTCTCTCTCTCTCTCTCTCTCTCTCTCTCTCTCTCTCACACACACACACACACACACACACACACACACACACACACACACACACACACACACACACACACACACATGATGAGCCGGGTAGTAATGGTCTTTAAGTATATGCAACAGAAAAAAGGTGGCGGATCAGTGACGCCCTTCAGCTGGGAGAGCGTTCCATGTAATGGGACCAAAATACGAAAATGCACGATGACCTTGAGTGACCTTCAGTAGGGATACGGAAAACACGAGTGTCTGAAGCTGAGCGTAGAGAGCGGGACGGTGTATACAGCTGGACAAGATCAGATGAGGAGGGGCAAAACCAGAGATGATGTGAAATAACACAGACTTCATACTATGAAACCGGCAGCCAGTAAGTCAGCTAGTAGAGGCATAATGTGTTCACGTTTCGGTACACGAAAAATCAGACGTGCAGCACAGTTCATGACTCTCTGGATTTGGTCAAGAAGATTTTGCGGAACACCGGACACTGAAAAGAGAATTGCAATAGTCTATGCGGGACAGCACAAGGAGGTAACAAGTGTTTTGGTAACTTCAACAGTCAGTAGATGTCGAACAGTGCTGATCCTTCTGAGTTCCGCAATGAAGGCAAGCTGGCAAGGCTTTCTTCACTTGTTCCTTTATTGTCAGCTTGTCAAATATGACACCCAAGTTACGGGCCGAGATAGAAAAGGAGATGGTGCTCTTGCCCACCATCATTGACTCGGGAAAAGCAGCACTGCACGTGAGGGGCACGTCATTCCGGAGAGCCTCAGTCTCAGTTAAATGAAGAAACACTAAATGGATAAGGTATGCCAAAACAGGAAGGTGGGGGTGGGGGTGGGGGGTGAGAAGGCAAAACATCAGATATTAAAATCAATATCTAATGATTCGTTATCAAGTTGTGTTTTGGTTTTTGTGTGTGTGTGTGTGTGTTTTGTGTGTGTGTCTCCAAGCAACAAAAATAGAGTCGTAATTATCAATATGATTTTATCTCCAACACCTGTTTCTAACAAAAACTAACAAAGAAAAAGATCCTCCAAATATATTAGAGGGAAAGCGGATACTCTGCCCCCCCCCCCTCTCAATTATACTGGCGAATCCAGACCCCCCCCCCCTTCCCTTATGCCCATGGTGCCTACTCCACTGACATACATATCGATCACTGTCTGAAATAAAAGGCTCATAAGGCAGTTAGTTTGGAAGTTTTAGTACGATTGCTACTGCAGAAGGAACATGATGGACATCAGATCATTCAAACAGGGTGTTCCTTAACCCTTATCATTCGGAATACACCAGTGTGCGAATAAGTTTGACAAAAATAGTTCTAGGGTAGTGCCAAAATAGCTTGCCAAGCTATTCTGGCACCACCCTTGAACTAAAGCCATTGGTCTATATAAGCACCATAATGTAGCTTGGATACGGCAGTGTACAAATTTGAAGCTTTTAGCCTCAGTATGATATGGGTTAATATGCAAATGAGCACTGACTACGGACGAACCGGTAGTAAGCACACATGGGATACAGAGAATGCATGTCTGTGGAGGATCCGAGTTGTCTGGAGGGAGTGCACGTGGAGATGAAGGACTTAGGCTAGATGTGGGGGACTTGAGGTGGACGCAGTTAAAAGAAAACTAGCAGAGTTTGTACTGGACCCTTGCACAGACAGGGAGCTAATGAAGGGATTGCAGAAGAGGTGTAACATGCTTTGATCTTTATGCTTTTAAGACTAGTCTTGCAGCGGAGCTCTAGAGTTTCTGTAATCTGTTGATCTGATACTGTGGACAGCTAGTACAAAGGGAATTGCAATAGCCTAACCCATTTAGACCCAATGCACTTCATCAGCAAATGGATCAACGTGATGCTGCAAAGCTAATCTGGCACTACACTTGATTGATCATGGTCGATCTATCTCCTGCCTGTAGTGCATCAGTGGGTTAGGATCTGCAAATCAAGAGAGACAACCAGTGTGTCCCAAACTCTCCCCCAGAGTATACAAGACGAGCATTTCATCCCAAAGTCTACCGTATTGTTTGGAGCTCAGATGCGTTTATCTTTCAGGAACATTCAGAGTTGTTCATATTTTTAGGCTTATAATGCTGATCCATTTCCCTCCTCTCTAAGCCAACCTCTGATCAACACACATGTCGGCGCACACAAATAAAGACGGACACATGGCGCTTCCCACCATTAGTACATTCTGTGGGCTCGTGTAGCGACAGGAATCCATCTCCTTCTACTCTAACCCACCCTCTGATCCACACACACTAGAACACAGAAATAGACGGACACACGGCGATTCCCGCCATTCATAAACTCCGTGGTCTGGCATAGCATAGCTATTCTGAAGAAAAATAATAGCACGAGCAGTGAAATGACGTCACTTCAAGCTTCACGTCACGGCATCATTAGCATAGTGACGACTCATTGTTATACGTCACTCATGGCAGTACTAACATTTGACGTATCAGAGGATCAACTTTGCAAATTTCTTGTTGATTTTCACGCCTAGACCTTACAGGTCAGAATTTAAACTAATCCTACGCCAGAGCAGGGACAAACAGCAGCCTTATGCAAACACTGTTTATGAAAAATCATGCAGGTACTAATGAAAAGATAGGGTTTTTTTCGTAAAAGAAAAATTAAAGTTATGTTAGCCGTTTTACAAATGACTCCCAAAAAGTGGTGCAGAAAATTGTCTGATTTTCACACCTAGGGCATACAGATCACAATTGACCTAATTGTACCCGACTGCGGAGACATACTGTAGGCTTATGTAAATACCGTATATGAAAAATCATGCGATTATTAATGAGAAGATAGTTTTTTTCATAAAAAAGATTCAATTGTTTTATGATTAACACATACAATTCGTGAAATTAATCCCAAAAAAGTGAAATTTCTTTTTTTTTTTAATATTTAATTATCACTGAAAAGATTCTAGAGGTACAATGCTGGTTAATGAACTTATTCAATATCTCCCTTGTATCTAGCTATATGCAAAATATCTAGAAAAAATAAGAAAAATTACGGACTCCAGTGTGGATCAACCAGCTTTTGTGAAACGGCCATTTTCTCGCAAATGAGCATCTTAATCAAAACATTAAAAAAAAAAGGTCTCGAGATAATTCTTTTAGGGACAATATCCTAAAATTTCATGCTTGTCCAACCCCAAACACGGGCTCTAGTTGCTGTCACACACACACACATGGCGCTTTGGCGCCAAAAAGACATTCCCTAGCAAGGTTTGCGTAGCTAGACGTGACGTCATTTTTATTTTGTTACTTCTTTGCCAGAATTTCTGCCCCGCATGCCAAAAACGTCATGTGCATGCTCCAGAATGCACTCCGACCAGCCCCATTTCAAAGTCTACCGTATTTTCAAAACGGTAGACAAAAAGTGATGCGGACTATTGCGTATTAGATGGGCAGTTCTGTTGAATAACTAATCGCCTCATCTTGTGACGCACAAAAATTACACTGGCAGGTACAGCAACAAAATAGATCAACCATGATAGTTCAAGAGTGGTGCCACAATAATTTGAGAAGCAACAGAGTTTAGATGCACACAACTATAATGATAAGCAAAAGAAATGCGACATTTTTGGAATCATCGGAAACACTTCAGTGTTTGCAATTATTTTAAAAAATCTTGCATTTCTTTTGTTTTTTTGCTCATCAGTATATTTCATGAGGGGAGGCAACCAGAATAGGGGCAACGGGTAAAGATATCCACACTAAAACTAAAACATAACAAAACGAGAAGTTTACATTACATTTTACATTTATTTGTTCATATTTACACAGTATGTATGCGTATGAAAATATTAAAATGGGAAGAAACACATTAACCGGTACACGTTGATTTCAAGCTGACATCAAAATGCAGGTGTATTTCACGGTTGCCACATTTTTTTTGGCCAGAAAGATGACAGCACAACAGTTAACCCATTACATCCTGAGGGTGATTTTGTAAAATTTGCTTATTGTCCTATGAAGGCTACATTACAGATGAGGAGACAGGTCAACTGTTGTAGCTAAAGGGTGGTCACAGACTAGCTTGGTGCCAGAGGCGCCAAGCTATTCTGGCAACACCCTTGAACTATCAGTCAGACTGATTTCAAGCAATGGGTGTATCAGAATGATACGGGTTAATAAGACTACATGCATACTACTGTCTGGGAATGCACTTTCTTACAGGGCTAAGCAGACAAATGTGCCACGATCATTATCTATTTCAGTGCTGTGTAAAACATGGCCATCATAGTATTTGAAATGTTTGCCGTTTACTAGCATATCTACATCCTTTTATGCAGGACCGTTAAACTCGCATTTTTGTACAACCAGCCCTACAGTCGAAATTCACAATCAGTGAGTTGTCCTCTGATGTCTACATTACAGTTAGTGCAAAATCGACAATGACAATTCAAGGGTAGTGCCAGAATAGCATGGCGCTTATAGGCACCATGCTATTCTGGCACTACCCTTGAACAATCACGTTTGAAACCAGCTACCGAGGCCATCTCGTAGTGTGTTAAGGCTCAATAGGTCAACATAATAACATCTGCAGAATTTAATGCCCAGTCCTGAAGTACATATATCCTCAACTCAAAGTTCTCATAAACAACATAAACCATACTACAACAGCAATGCAAAAAGCAGTAACAGACCTAAAAGAAATTCATAAACCAAAACTGACAATGAAATTTGGTGCTAAACGATGATCACACTAACTGTGTTCATATTACAGGCATACACCAATACACATCAGTGTCTACAACACCGGACATAAAGTCAGGTAAACAATATCACGCTACACCAATATTTATTACCAAAAAACATGGTGTAACTGTATAAATGTTATCATGTGCACATACTCATTTACAATATACGCCTCCCCTTCCCATCCTTTTCATCATACCTCCAAATCATGTTTGCAATACCCACAAAGAAACAGAGTCTCCATCATACACACACCCACAACACTCTTTCTCTCTCTCCCATTCTCTCTTACATAACGATGAGCCACAAAAAGGAAATAAAATTTACAAGTACACCCATTTGAGAGCACGGTTACGACTGGTAAAATACAGAATTAGCCAAAACAAGTTTAAAATCACTTATTCAATTATCAGTTGAAATAATTTTGCAGTGGTTGGATATACCCACTTTGTAACAAAATAAATAAAATCATGCTCGACACATTATGCAAATATTTTGCTCACACGCTTTGCCTCAAAAAACGTTTTTGTTTTTTTCTATTTTTCCAATTGACAGATCAAAATGATAGTCTGGCTTCTGCTGTATGTTGCCATCACTATGCACAGAAATTACAGGCAGATTAGTTGTTTTGGGGTTGCACGCCCTTTGCCATTAAGCATTAACCCATTTAGCCCCAACACCCTGCAGCAGGAGATGGATTGATCATGATAATTCAATAATGCCAGATGAGCTTGGCGCCATGCTTATCTAGCACTACCCTTGAATTATCTTTGTCTATTCATCCAATGACTACGTAGCAGTTGCAGGAAGTGGATCGACCATGATAATTGAAGGGTAGTGCCAGATGCGCTTGGCGCCTTCAGGCGCCAAGCTCATCTGGCACTACCCTTCAATTATCATGGTCCATCCATCTCCTGCTGTAAGGCATTGGGGCTAAATAGGTTAAATAGATCACTAAAAATTCTTCTACGTGATTGTAAGCAGATACTGTTTGTTTGGCTGGCTGCAAATTAACCCTTTGGGTGTTGGTAGCGATTTTGGTCCGAGTTTATTCCATCAGGAATCGCCTCGACCAAAATCGCTACCGACACTAAAAAGGTCAATCCCCTGCTTAACGCAGCAACCGGTACCATGCAGTACGGGCGGCCGCATGCACAAGTGGGTTAAAGTACACTGGATATACTTACATTGTGGTTCTCATTTTGGACTGTACCTCCCATGAAGAAATTTCCCCTCCGCCACTGTCCGGCAACCCACCCCCTTCCCAAAACAACGCACGCAAATGGAGACCTAATCTAACTATTGCCGTCTCAAGTTGTCAAGTCGAGCTTCCAAATCAGCATCAGCATCTCCCACTGCAGCTGCTGCAGCGGCTGGCTGTTTGGATCCTGTGGCCTTCACTGACAAAGACTGGCCAGTTCCTGGTAGGGCTGCAACAACAAAATATAACACAAATATTATTTGCTTTAAAAGGTACAGAAGTAGAGAAAACTCAGCAGGTTTGGCAACGGTAACTTCTCTCTACTTATCAAAATAATTTTGTAGGAATAAATACAATATTAGCGTGTGTGGCTTAACTCATTCACGGCAAGCCGCATCTGGATGTACAGGATAAGCCGCGCATCCGGATGTGGCTGGCCACGAATGAGTTAATACAATTTGTGAAAACACTATCACACACACCCCATGGTTATGAACACAGAATATAGCAAAGCCCACAATGCGCAGGCAAAAGAATGTCCAATCTTGCATACACTTTGCATCCAATTTGCGTCGGCCTTTCTTTGTAACCCGTTACATCCTCTGACGCTGACTTTTTAAAAAATGTGCTTATTGTTTAATGAAGGCTACACTACAGATCTGAGGCGTCAAGCTATTCTGACACCACCCTTGAACCATCACAGTAAAATTTATTTCAAGCAATGGGGGTATCAGGATGAAAAGGGTTAAGAGCCAAGGGGTAAATCCGTAACAGAACGACGACAGAGAGCATGGAACACGAGATAAATGTCACTGTATGAATGAACACAGTAAACCCCAATGCCGTAATTTTCACATTTTTGAATGTTCAGGACGTAGACTAATCATTTTCAGGACATACTAACCATGACAGTTCAAGGGTGGCGCTAGAACAGCTTGGTGGCACCAAGCTGTTTTGGCATCTCTCTGTTATACTGTCAAATTATATGTATCTCATAAAGGTAAAGAAAATGTTAACTCATTCAACCCCACGGCCGTTTGGAGGCATCATCTAACGACTATGCACCAGTCACAGAAGATGGATCGACCATGATAATTCAAGGGTACTGCCAGATTGGCTTGGCGCCTATCGGCGCCAAGCCAATCTGGCAGTACCCTTGAATTATCATGGTCGATCTATCTTCTGCTGTATTGCATCGAGGCTGAATGAGTTAAAAGATATTTGTGGCAGACAAAATATAACACAGTAAACTTTCAAACTTTGCTAATAACAATGTCAGATGTAACAAAAATTTGGACAGAACAACACTTTTTAAAAGATTGCGACTACACTCTTTGTACTTAAATCATGTCACTTGATAACAAACTTCAGACACACCAGTGTTGATGACACCAATGAAAAGTTGTGTTCCCAACTGTAATATTTACCTGAGAGATCATCAGCCATTTGCAACCCCAGTTCATCCAGCACTTGTGCAACGATGGCATCACTACAACACAGCAAAATGCTCCATATAATACAATTCAGACATTTAAAATGAGATGAACGATTCTGAGTTGTTTTTGGGGGGCTCTAGCAAGGTCATTAAGACACTAGCTGTAGTCTCTGACAGAAGCGATTACTATACTTGCTAAAAGACTAATGCTAAGTACCACAGCATGTTATGGTTGCAAATTTAACACAATGTGTCCCAACGCCCAAATCCCTGAATTTTGGAGCTGTCCTCTGAAGACTATTACAGTTCAGGAGGCAGATCTACCATGATAGTTCAAGGGTGGTGCCAGAATAACTTGGCGCTCAAAGGTGCTAAGCGATTCTGGCACCACCTTGAACTAGCACGGTCAATGCACATCTTGCTGTGGTGAGTCGGGACTAAGTGAGTTCAAGACTGACAGCGCTAATGCAATCAATTTGAATTCACACCATCACAAAATGACAAGGAAAAGTTCTACAGTACTACAATGTGCATAATTTATCAACAATTTCCCCTACACTCTAACCCTTTTAGCCCCAAGGTCCCATTTCTCAAATTTTGGAGGTGTTGCCTAACGACTATGTACCAGTTTCAGGAGATGGAATGACCATGATAATTCAAGGGTAGTGCCAGATGAGCTTGGTGCCTGAAGGCGCCAAGCTCATCTGGCACTACCCTTGAATTATCATGGTCAAGCCATTGCCTGCTGTAGGGATCCGGGGCTAAATGGGTTAATATGGTCCAGTTGGGGTTTGGATAACACCTACATTGTACAGCTGGGGGTGTATCAACTCTTTAACCCATATCATACTGAGGCTAAACGCTTCAAATTTGTACACTGCCATATACAAGCTACATTATAGTACTTACAGATCAGGATATAGACCAATGACTTTAGTTCAAGGGTGGTGTCAGAATAGCTTGGCACCTAGAGGCGCCAAGCTATTCTGGCACCACCCTTGAACTATTTTAGTCAAACTTATTTCACACACTGGTGTATTCCGAATGATAAGGGTTAAGCCATAGGGGTGCCCTGTTACCTTGCAAAACTACACATCACATAACAAAGTTCACACATACATGGGTGACGGTGTGAACAACTGAAATGACTGAAAACGGTCCTCAAACTAACTCAACCCCATGATTCATGGCAAGCAAGAGACATCAATTCTCATGAGCCCCTGCGGATGCACCAGTACAGGACTGCAGATGCAAGGGCTCATGAGAGTTTAATATATGTCTCTTGCACATGGAACAGGCTGGCAAAAGGACTGTACTCTGCCTGCAGCAAAAAAAAGCTGAAGTCCTGCTTGCTGAGATTGAAAGAGCCAAATCATCCTCCAGGACTGAAGACTGTCACCCACGCTTGCAGTAAGTGTACATGTGTGTTCACTACCACTCCTTCTGCCCCCTTCCCGACACACACCTTTGGGAAAAAAAAGAAAAGCAAAGTTTCATAAAACATGTACTACCTTTCCTCTTCATCGTCCTCGTCTCCCAGAGCATCATCTATGGCGTCGCTCATCATCTCCTCCTTCATGTCCATGATCTCCGACTGTTTCTCAAACTCCATCATGATCTTCTGGATCTGGGGCAGCTTCAGCTACGGACACGATAAAGCGTACAAAATACGAGCAATCTGTGCAAAAGTCGACAAAAAAAAAGGGTCAATGTGATAAAGTCAACTATTAATGTTTTATTGTGCACGCATAATCCATCATCTAATCTTCCATCACCATCCAATTTTCATTTTAACCCGCGCAGTGCCAGCTGATGCAGACTGTGTTTCTGCAGTCTTCGTTCATTCAAGTTACAACACCATAAAGCCCTAGCTGTCCCAGGAACATGGATTCAAAGTGGTATCAGCAAGAGGCATAGACCCTGATGAGCCCCCGCAACTGTGGGGGCTCATGAGGGTCTATGCCTCTTGCACCAGCTGGCTGGCGTTTACATTTTCTCAGCAATGAAGGGGTTAACACTTTAGCTGTTGGTGCTGGTTGTGCGTTTGGGAATCACTGCGACAAAAAGCGCTCCATGACAGCCAGAGGGTTAACCCTTCATAACCAGCGGCTGGAACAGGAGACGTGAGTGAAGTCCCTGAACCTATTGCAGATTCACTGAGACAAACTGATAAAGTGATATATATATGCACGAGGCCAGCAAGAAGCATATAGATCCTTGCAAGCACTTGATAAAAAATTGCAAAAGTTCATGAGGATCTATGTCTCTTGCATTTGGGTGTTGCCTGTTGTGTTAGAAGGTTACTTTTGGGCCGAGATTAGGGTAACCATTTTCTTAATGCTCATTTTCTTAACCTGTGACATCCTGAGGCTGATTTTTTTTAAAATGTGCTTATTGTACTATGAAGGCTTCATTAAAGACTAGGAGATAGATCAACCCATTTAGTTCAAGGGTGGTGCCAGAATAGCTTGGCGCCTGAGGCACCAAGCTATGCTGGCACCACCCTTGAACTAGTAGATTTATTTCAAGCAATGGGTGCATCAGGATGAAAAGGGTTCATGCAATTTCTTGATGCTCTGCATTTTGCGCTACAACTTCACATCAGCATGAAATTAACCCATTCAGCCCTGACGCACTACAGTGGGAGATGGGTCGACCATGATAAGTCGATCCATCTCCTGCAACTGGTGCATAGACATTAGATGACACCTCCAACATTTGGGAAATACGGCCATCGAGCTGAAGGAGTTAAGAGTTCACAAATCCGCTAAGTCAGAACACAGGCAGTAGACAATCACAGTCAGTACACAGTGAGCGCTAACATATCTATTGCTACTGACCTGTTTGTTCATTGTGGCCATGGCCTTCGTGACGCCCTTCATGGCCTGTGCCATGGTGTTGTTGGCCTTCAGGGTCTGGATTTTCAGCGACACGGCCTGGATGTTGGCTCGCAGAGCGATGAACTTCTTCACATATCGCCGGGTGCGTACCAGATCTTTGGCCATAATTTTCACAGCATCCTGAAACATGTTACAAAAATTGACTCTCAATGTCATAAACTGCCAATGACAAACACACATGTCCCTGAAAACGCCGTTGATTCATCATTGCCTGGTGAAGCATGCGGTCATGACAGAGGCCTGCAACAGGTCTAAATCTTCATGAGGTCTCATAACTGCACAGGCTCATGATGATCAATGACTTTGGGAGTACTGTGGTGTTAACCCTTATCATTCGGAATACACCAGTGTGAGAAATAAGTCTGATTAAAATAAATCAAGGGTGGTGCCAGAATATTCACTATTCTTCAACAAAAGCCATTGGTTTATCAGTTTGCATGGGGCAGTCCATGGCACAGCGGTAAAAGCACCTGCCACCAATGCAAGAGGTGCAAGGTTCGATACCCGGTTCCGGCGTCAGACTTTTCTCCTCTAGTAAGTGTCACCATTAATTCGGGTGGGCCGTCGGGGGTTCTTTCTCCGGGTACTCCGGCTCTTTCCTCCCCCACAAATTTGGTATTAATTTCAATCCACTAAATCAAATTTCAAAAATATAAAAAACTATTTAAATTTCCAAAAATTTCAGTAGCTCGCTTGAGCTTGCCCTTAGCACCACGTGAGTGTTCTGTGTTTATCTACAGAGAGTGAGGGAATGCGCATGATTCACGTGAGCATGCTTGTTGGGTTCAGTTAGAAGTTATGTCCTGCGCATTGAGTTATATTATAAATATGAGAAATGTGCCATATAAATACTAAGTATTAATATTGAGTACTATAATGTAGCTTTAATATGGCAATATACAAATTTGAAGCTTTTAGCCTCAGTATGACATGGGTGAACCCAAGACATCCTGAGGCTGATTTTTAAAATTTGCTTATTGAATTGTCCTATGAAGGCTACATTACAGATCAGGAGATAGATCAACCACTTTAGTTCAAGGGCCCTTGAGCTATCATAGTCAAATTAATTTCAAGCAGTGTGTATCAGGATGAAACGGGTTAAGAACTGCATCTTCCTTACTAAAAGAAAAAAAAAAGCCAAACTACCCACAACACACAAACAGTGATACTGAAAACTAATACAGAGGTATGCATAGCAATCAGTTCGTTGACTGTGGCTACTCAACACATGAACTACATTACAAATTTTTATCAATATCATCATCAGCACAGGTAATAATAGTATTAGTCCAGCAGATGCCCTTCACAGACGATCAGCCGTTTACAATATAGTGATTTTCTTCAGAATAACAAAGGTTTGGGTAAATCAAAATGAAGTCTAGCATGAATAAAAGCAGTGCACACGACTCATTTTAAACTGCTGGAGGATGGAGTGATTGATTGATTGTGCATTGCTTAACGTCCCGACAGCAACAAGGCTTTCTCAGGACGTGCCTGCACTGCTTGTGAAAAAAAAAATAAACAGAACATTGAATGTATGTCGCCAGCCGGTCAAATACGTTAAATAAACCTAACACATGGGGCCTAAATAAAGCTAAGACCATTTAGCAACACACATCCAATATCAAGAGCTACAGGCAGTGCAGACAGTAGGGAGAGTTTTAAAAAGGCAAATACAGGTGAATGGACCTCGGGTAGACAGAAACACATGCCCCAGAATAGAGAGAAAAACCCACCCTGTGGGGCTGACCAGGGTGACCCTGGGAACTAAAAAATACCTAACCCCACCCAAGTCCCCCAGGGCAGACCCGGGTGGGGGTTGCTGGAGGATGGAGACATTTTTCTGTAGCACATTTTGTTTGCAGTACATCTGCAGACAAAACCAGGACTGTCACAGCCATGTTCATTGGGGAACAGTAGTTTACATGGGCCTCATTGTTCTTGTATTCAGTTGTAGTATGCACTATATATTGCTTAAAAGGATTTTGATCTTATTTTTAAAGTGTATGTCCACTCTTAATTATATTAAGAGAAGAAACAATTATGAAAAAGCATGCTTTGAGCTCAAATATTGTTACTCAACAATAAGGTATCCCAAATCACATGATCGTCCCATGATACAAGATGCACGCGGACTCGTAGTCATGAATTTCGGTTTGCCGACGAGTTCTTTTGATTTGTTCTACACAAGCTAGTTTTTTTTCCCCAAGAAAAGCGAACGTGCAATGTCGCTTTGTGTATTTTTACATCTTATTAAAGGTTTGTCACGTTTATTTCCATTTACTTTACCATTGCTTTGCCAATTTTATTTTGACACCACAGCACCAAAACAAAGCGTAACCCACAAAAACAAAAGCTATTTTCGAAACTGATGTCCAAAGTGCAACATGCTGTAAAAGAGAAAGAGTACCAACCCACTTGGTTTTAACTGTCATGGCTGAACAAAGTTTCGGAACTTGATTAACTATATTATAGTATATATTACTGTAACATTTACTTCAATCAGTTGCACTGATAAGCTACATATATTGTGATGTGTGGTCAGTCTCAGTGATCACTGATGGTACAGTCTGATGGTACAGTACACTATGCATTGAAAGAATACACAACACAATGTGAACACGCTTAAAAGTTATGCAATGCTTTATTTAAAAGTAAACCCTATCTTGCTAGCAGTAGCGTAGCTGCACAAAAGAGATACTGTATTATTTGCTGCTGCATAATTTGCAGTTTGTCTGCATATTGACATTTGAAGTTTGCTGCAAGCATTGTTAGCAGGTGGCACTAGCCCTTACGCTAGTATATGCCAGGATTAAAACGAGAAAGAAAACAGACTGAGATGATTTAATAAATCAGTCAGTCAAGTGATCAATCAATGAGATGTATGTTTTATGATGAATAGCTAGTTTTAGGGCAGGGTGGAGAGGTGCGTGTGGCACATACTGCATAATGTACACATACTATTTATTTCAGTGTTTCCATCACCCACTCATAACACCATTGGGCTCAATGAGTGCTCATGTTTTATTTGAGTGAGTTACAAAATACATGTACTTTCTGCTGCTATCTTATTTTCTTACTGGCTTTGACATTTTCGCTGGAAGATTTACAGTCCCATACTTTAACTTAAGCCTGTCCTGCCTAATGCACATGGAGGTTGACTGTATCGCTGATATGTGTGTGTAAGTAGCATTTTGTTTGAGGTGTCAGTTGTGGCCTCATCTTTAAGTTTGGTGCCTTGTGCATGTGGCCACCAGTACTATTTACAAAACTGATAGCTGCATTGCAGGCCAGTTCACGGTATCACTGATCAATGTGTATTGGGCAGACTATTGTTTAACTACCCAAGTTTAAGTGATCAGTGGTGGCATCATCCATGATGTATGTGTGCATTTAGCCACTGGTGTTGTTTAAAAAGGTGCTGTTTACAGAACTAGTGGCTGTGTATGCATATATCAGTTCTATTATTGTTAACAGGTGTGGCCTCATCCCTAAGTTTTGGTGCCCCTGGGCATGAGGCCAACAGTAGTTTTCACAGAACTGATGGATGCATGTGCAGTGTGATTAACTGTATAAATGAGATTTGTAGGTGGGTAGCAAAAGTACAGGCAGTCAATACAAGCCACTTTCTTAATCCATATGATACTGAGGCTAAAAGATTCAAATTTGTACACTGCCATATGCAAGCTACATTATACTTATAGTACTTACAGATAAGGATATAGACCAATGGCTTTAGTTCAAGGGTGGTGCCAGAATAGTTTGGTGCCTAGCTATTCTGGCACCACCCTTTAACTATTTTAGTCAAACTTATTTCACACTCTGGTGTATTCGGAATGATAAGGGTTAACCTCGTCTCTAGGTTTTACGGTCCACTAATGCCCATCAGTATACATTTGTGTATTTCTGGTGGGTGTTCTGTGGTTTTGTGTGTGCATGTGGGGTGGGGATTGGGCGAGTGCGGTATGGCACCTATTACCATGTATGTGTATGTTCTCATGTTGGATGCTGATGTGTATAACAAACAAACAAAAATAAATAAATAATGTAAGTAAATATATTTTTTAAAAAAATAATGTAAGTAAATAGATAAAATAAAGTAAGTCAAAGTTACCTGGGACATATGAATGCCAAGTAAAGGATAGATTATGAACATGCACAGATGTGTATGTCTTTTGGTGGGTGTTCTGCGGTTTTGTGTATGTGGCGTGGGGTTGGGAGCAGGTGGTATGGCACCTATTACTATATATAATTATATGTGTATATTTCATTGTTGTATGCTGATGTGTATGTACAAAACCTACGATTAAGCTTGATCATAAGAGTTCTTTTGAGCACTTGAGTGCAGATTGGTTGAAAAGGTTGTAAAAACAAAAATTACAACATTTAGGTGTTCAGCTGAACATAGTGATTTAGATCAGAATGGTTCGGAGATGGATTTCAGTCTGCCTGGCTTGTGCCTAAGACCAGACAGATAAGACCATGCTTGACCAGTCAAAAATCCCGTCTCCACTAATAAAAAAGAGCAGGCCTACTACTCACTTAGAGCCGGTAGGCTGGAAAACAGACGAACAACATGCATGTGTCTGGACAAAAAGTCTTCAGAATGTTGAAGATGGTCGGCAGACACAATGCAAAACATGCACCAAGCGAGTTTACTTTCAATATGCTTTCCTCCCACAAGAGACTGATTTCTATGGGAAAGGCTGCTTTCAAGACCAGGAAAAATAATATACATGACGTTGATAAGATGTACTTCCATGTCTGTCCTTGAGGCAGCAACAGCAAGCAAACTGCCACGTCTACAAGAGGCACTGCAAAACATTAAGTGCACCAGACTGGTGCTGCAGTGGATCCCTTCACACTGTGGCATCTACGGCAATGAAGAAGCTGACAGAATGGCAAAAGCGGGCGCAGAGAAAGAACAAGATGAAAATGGAGTCAGCTTCACAGAGATGAAGACCATCATTAAGTCTGTGTACAGACCACCACAACGGCCCATAGACAGTTACCATCAGCTGTCCAGACAAGAGCAGGTGACCATCTTTCGTCTGAGGACCGGGCACAACCGACTCAATTTCCACCTGCACAGATGCTTCCACCTCGTGCCATCTCCCCTGTGCCCTTGTGGAGAAGCAGAGCAGACCACAGAGCACATCCTCCAGGACTGTGGGAACCACCAGCCGCTGAGGGAGGAGATATGGCCGAAGCCCGCCACTCTACAAGAGAAACTGTACGGGCCTGTGGAGGCACTGCAGAAGACCACAGATTTCATTTTGAGAGCCAAACTCCAAGTGTGACGGCGTTCGAGAAGAAGAAGAAGAAGATGTACTTCAAAGTTCAAACCCAAAATAATCTCTGTCTCACTTCAGGAGCAAAGTAAACCTGCATCAACCATGCACATCTGATTGACTTCATCTGATAGCATCTTGCTGACCACCATTTTGAAGCTAACAACACAAGTATGCTTACAGCATTAAAAATATTAATTTTTCATTATTTTATCGTAAATGTGTATACATGCTTACTTGCTTGTGATTTTAATTTGATCACTGGAATAAACTTGTAACTTGAATGATTGAAATTTTCAATGTCATGCACAAAAAAAATGTCTTGCGCCTTACGGGCTGTGTACGAGGATTGGTTCCCCCTCACCGAACAAATAGCGCTCGAAAAACACCTTTTAAAAAAATGTCTCCATCCTAAGGACAAATACTGTTGTTATGCATAAACCATTTGGCATTAGTACTTTCGTTTCGTACCTGCAAACCAATGTTACTCTTTTAATGAACTAATTACACTGCAGAAATTGCATATCTGCTAGACTATAAAGACACTTAGCCATAACTAAAGATGTTTCCCAAATTTCTTTGGAGCATTAAGCAGATATTAACCCTTTGGGTGTCAGTAGCAGTTTTAGTCAAGATGATTCCTGCAGGAATCATCACGCAAAAAAACTGCTACCGACACTCTACAAAAGTTGACTTCAGCCACCACAAGATTACTTTTCCTAGAACACTATTGGCGGCGAGATCCACCCAGTCACGATCGATCATAATAGTTCAAGAGAGATGCCCAAACAGCTTGGCACCTCTAAGCACCATGCTACTATCAGATGATTCGTGAACTATCATGATCGCTTCATATCTTCTTGTAGTGTGAATATTTAATGAATGAAAAGAAAAGGGGAGACTGCCAGTGCTAATATTTTAGGAAGATTATAAAGTAAAGTAGATAAAAGCACTGTCAATGGAGAGAATTGTGCATTATCGACCAATGATCATAGATCATTTGTGCTTTGACCAATCTCGATCTATGATCATTGGTTTTAAATAATGCGCAATTCTCTCCCCTGACAGTGCTTTTACCTACTTTACTTTGTAATCTTGTTGTAGTGTGTCAAGACTAATTCAGCCCAGTAAGCAAAGGTCCCCGGACCCATGATGGCTGCAGTGAGCCTGCACACGGCTGTGTCGGCCCACTGCGGCCGTTGTGGGCCCAAAGACGTTCTGCTACTGGTGTTAACATCGCTGTAACCCTCACCATCTGTCCCTGTTTGGCCATCTTTTTAATGTCTGCAATGACTTTCTTCTCCTGTTGCTCCATCTTTTGTCGTTCACGATCAAGGTCACGCATGGCTTTGTTGAGAGCCCGCTGATTTTGTCGCAGCATCTCCTCAGGAGTCTTCTTGCGACCAAACAACCACTCCATGGTGTAGTCTGGTATGTGCTTTCTGTGGGGGAGAATAAATGCAGCAGATTATGCTTACAGGCGCAAATCAAAATATAATAAATCTGCACAGAAATGTTATAGTCACAAGCGTTTCATTGTAATCAAACACATTCAGTGTATGCATAGGTTTCAGTCTTACACTTTATTTCCTGAAATTATACAAAAAGCTAAAGTCACTTACCGTTAAAATATAAGTAAAAGAAAGTTTGTTTAAGAAAAGTGCAGTAATCTGATGACTGATCTACTGTTTCACATTCGATCACGGAACTACCTGTACGGTGATGACTAATTTTCATATGGGAAAATCTAAACTTGGGTCACGACTTGTTGCGACACCACTATTTACAATGTTTTCAAGTGCATGTTCTCGGGCTGCCAAATAAACAAAGATAAATATTTTATCGAGTGAAAACTTTATTGATCAACTGGAAAGTGCTAAAATAAAATAATAACCTACCCGATCGAAGGAAAACAAATGATTTGATGCTGCAAAGCTTGCGAAAACAGACTGAAAGAAAGGCAGGAACTCCCGTTCGTATTTGTTTTGGGATGTGACGTCATAAAAAGATGAGCGTTAGTCTCAAATAAAATGTACTAAACAATAAACGTATAAATAAAATTTGAACAAAAACACACTGAGGATTTCACAAATACAAATTAATCGTACCAATAGGTGATGAGTTTTATGATGTTTACATAGGTTTTATATTCATTGTATATTTTCTAGATAGTTGAGATTATAGCGAAGAAAGTATCCTAAGATGGCGGCATCTGCAGTGCTGTGCGTGAATTGGGGTTGGTATTTTTTTACGGTGTGCAACAAACACAAGTTTCTGAAATTATTAACACACAAACTTGTATTCCTAAGTTAACTCTCTGCCAATTTTAATGATTTCATCTGTCTGAAGAAGCCTGCTATAGGACTAATAACTTTGCAAGTTTAGGATGCTTCGAGTTGCCACAATGACGCTGACTTGGCATTGTGCCTGAAATGAATGGATGACCTGAGTTACTTTTTTTTACATCAGAGCTCTTATTTTTTTCATATAACTTTCACAGACCGTTTGTATTTGCTAAGCTTACATTTCAGCTAACTTACGTACCTCTTAAAATGTGAATTGGGCTAAATGTGACTGTTTCGGCTGATCGGTAACTGTCAGATTGCCTCAGTCGCTGACAGGCATACACTCCAGCTGTGAAAGTGAAAAAGTTGTTTCCGTTATTGCGATGCGCAGAAATGTTTTAATCAGTCATGTACGCATGGTTTCGTCACTGATACAACATGAAGGCACACACATGCATTCACTACACAGAGTCAGTTACATTAAAAATATAATAAACAATTACAAAAGTCAACTAATGGCCATTGTGTTGTTACAATGTATTGTAAACATGTATGTTTTTTCTACTTTCAGCACACTTTTAGACTACGTCTCGACTACCAAGAACCAGTAAAAATTGACCAAGACAGAAAACAAGCTCACTAAAGCTGAACAAACCGTGCCCAATTATCACAAGCAAGCACACACTGCATTTCTGAGGCACTATTCCCGTTGACTTTGACAGACGATTGAAAAGCTACAAGTACAAAGAGAGTGAGGAACCAAAAGGATTTTTTTTTGAGCCATTGCATGCACATTGCATTGGCGTTTGTGGACACTGAACTGCGATTGCTTACGGGCATTATTTCGACAGTTGCGCCATGTCAGTCAAAAAGATGAATAGTCCTCAGTGGAAGGTTAGTGTGTTGTTTTTTTTTTATATATATATATACATTTTACACTCACTTTATATTACTAGTTCATTCTCAAATTTTGTTTTTGTAATGACTAATTCTTTATTTTCTCAACCAAATTGATGTTTTAATCTTCTCTAAAATAGTACTACAGTAAAAATAAAATAACTTCAATGTTTACACACCCAGCACTAAAATGTGAAGAGTTGGTAAGTTTAATAATTTTCTTACACTGTAGTATAAAGTATCACTCAACAGTGAGTTGATACCTTTGATTACAGTTCAAGAGAATTCATATCAACTGTAAATGTGATACTGTAGTTCAAGGGAGGTGCCAAAATAGCTTGTCACCGAGAGGCACCAAGCTATTCTGGCATTGTCTTTGTACTATGATGGTCAGTTGATCCATCTCCTGTTGGTGTTAGATTGTCTCAATTAAAATACTATTATAGATATTATTGGCTCACGTGCGAAGCAAAAGTGAGTATGTTCTGGGCCAGTGGTCGTCTGTGCAGTCTTTGGTAAACTTTAACATTGGCATTTATTTCCTCAAAAACATTACCGATGACATGACTACATGGGAATATCTACTTCTAGGCTCAATTTTAGCCTACTTGCCCGTTGTGTGCCCACACAACCCGAGAGGCACTCGGGGAACCCCCCAGAGGGGCCGAGAGTTATCTCCCCATACCTGCCTTACCAGATCCGGTCACGAGACCATTCAGTCTTTCTACTTCGCTCGTGGAGAGAAGACGTGTCTGGCCCGCGCTCTCGCTGCCTCGACCGGTCTTCTGCCTACCGACGCTTGTTGCCGACTCTGTGTGCTCTGCGCCCGCTTCTACCCTGCCTTCTACCTGGCCTTCTCTTCCTGCTTCGTTGGGCTGCTTGCGGGGATTCTTCTGCGTCTGTGGACGGCGGTTTGACTGCCCTTTCCCCCCCTTCCCTTCGTTGCAGAGGTAAGGTAGCGGTAGTTCCCTCGGCCGTCCCTCGGGCTGAGGGCCGGCTGTCTATGGGTGTTTCCCTGCTTTTTGCTGGTGGTTTGGTTTCAGTGCGTAGTGCCTGATTAGCTCACGGTCGGCTGTTGCCGTGTCGTGCCCGTTTTGCACGTGGGCCTTGGGCTCCGTGTGTGTTAGCCCGTGTAAAGCCCCGTTAGCCCTCCGAGAGTGCCCCATTACGCTTTCACCGGGAGCCCGCCTACGCTCGATAATGTTGTGCTCCCGGTGCGATGACTTTAGGTGACCGACGGACACTCACTCGGTCTCCCTACCACGTTCGGTGGTTCCTCGGACCACAGGTGTAATAATAATAATAATAATAATAATAAGCACATTAAATAGGCGCTTTATCCCAATGGAAAATCGGCTCAAAGCGCCGCCCCGAACTGGGCCCAACAAGCGCGCTCACGTGAGTCACGCGCATTCACTCACACACGGAACGTAAACACAGAACTTTCACGTGGTGCTAAGGGCAAGCTCAAGCGAGCTGCTGTAGTTTTGGAAGTTCAAAATCGTGGTATTTGAAATTGGTTGGGTGGACTGAATCTGATACCAGAGTTAAGCGGTGTGCGGCCTGGCATGAGGTTATGTGGGCGGACCTTGGTCCTTTTACCGCCGAGAGCGTGCCCGCCCGGCTTACGAGCGTTCAGCGCCCTTCGACACGTTGGCCGCCCTGGCTGTTTCCTCGGCCACTCCCGCACGGAACGGTCCCCTCGTCGGGGTTCGCGGTTTTTGTCTGACCACAGGACCGCCACTGCTGCCACGCCCGCTGACCCTTCCGGAGGGTCTGTTTGCCGGCTTAGCGCACGTCTCACTGAGAGTGACCAGCAGCAGTCGGCCTCGAGCCGTCCGTCGTTGACGAGCCGTCCTCACCACTCTCCCCGCACCAGGCCCGCTGATCCTTCCGGAGGATCGCCTTGCTGGCATAGTGGCCTACTTCCGGAGTAGGGCCCGGAGAGACGTCAGCACCGTCCGTCGCGACGCAGCCGCGACTCTGATCCGCACCGTTCCTCCTCCAGACGCCCGCGCACTCGCTCGCTTCGCGAGCGCTGTCAGCGAGGATTCTCGACGCCCCCTGCAGGACGATGCGCTCAGCCTGCTACCCGAAGTCTCTGTCTCGGCTCTGTTGGACGAGGAGGATCGCTCGACCTCGCACGCGGCCCTCGAGGATGTTTCCCCCTCGGCGCTCCCGTCTTCTTCCCAGTCAGAGACGCTTCTAGCTCCGGTTGAAGCCGCCAGGATCGTGGCCGTGACGCTGCCGGCGGACGCCTGCCCAGCTTCCCCACCGCTGAAGAGGAAGGTCGCCGCCCTTGTTGACGCGGAGAGGCAGGTCAAGAGGTTTAAGTCGCTTCCCCAACCGCCCGGCTTTAAGGGTCTTCGAGACGTCTTTTCGTCGCACCTACAGCTCGCCACGTCCCAGGAGCCGGTCTTCTTCTCCGACCGTCGCTGGCCCGCGGATTAGACATCTTGTTTCGGCGGGACTGGTGTGTTGGACTCTCCTAGCCTTCTCCATCCCTCTGCCTACGCTGGACCCTTCGGCGGTGTCGCTAGCCGGCGGTCTGACTCTGCTGCGGCGGTCCCCGCCGCGGGGCCTGGACAAGACAGCGACCTTGGTCCGAAACACCTTACCCTGCTCGGGTGTTATGGAGCTCCTCACTCAAGCCTTGGGTCGTCGGGTGGAGGTATCCTGGCATCTTTCCATCTCTCCCCTCCTAGGAGACCTGCTGGTCCTCGCGGAGACCGCCAACTGCGCCGCCTACCATTCCTCGGTCAACGCGATGGTGGCTTCGGCCAATTGCGACCTCATGCGTCGAGATGCCCTGCTCCGCCCCTGCAGTACGTTGCCGCCGGACCTGCGAGCGCAACTTCACCGTGCCCCCTTGGGTGGACCCTTGCTGTTCGGCGACTCAGTCTCTACGGGTCGGCGGTTCGTTCCTCGTGATGTCTGTGCGACTTGGCCGGAGACGTTTGGTCGGACCTCTGGAGTTTTATCGGCGAGAGCGACCTCCGTCTACTATCTCTCGTCCGGCCCCGGTGGACACTTCCGCCGCCCCTTCGGTAACGACCGCCCTTCCTCGCATCGGCCCCTCGGAACGGTCTGCTCGTCGGGACCCGGCGTTGTGCGCTGACCAGAGGATCGCCACTGCTGCCACGCCCGCTGACCCTTCCGGAGGGTCTGTTTGCCGGCACAGCACCCGCCTCACTGAGCCCGGCCTGCAGCAGTCCGCCATGAGCCGTCCCACGTTGACTGGCCTTCATCCTCTCTCTCTCCCCGAGAAGCCCGCTGATCCTTCCGGAGGATCTAGACGCCGGCATAGAGCCCTTCTCACCGAGTCCGGCCAGGAGAGATGTCAGCCTCAACCTGCGCGACACGGTCGCGCCCCCGACTCATCCCGTTCCACCGTCAGTTCTAGACACTCACGCTCGCCCCTCGAGCGTTGCTGGAGGGATCATTCGCCTCGCCGGGATCGTCGCCGCTCCCCCCGGAGGATCTGAACGCCGGCATAGCGCCCTGCTCTCGGAGTCTGGCCGAGAGAGGCTTCAGCCTTAGCTTGCGCGACATGGTCGCGCCCCGACTCCCTCCGTTCCACTTCAGGTCACTGGATGGCTGATCAGAGGACTGCCACTGCTGCCATGCCCGCTGACCCTTCCGGAGGGTCTGTTTGCCGGCACAGCGCCCGCCTCACTGAGCCCGGCCTGCAGCAGTCCGCCAGGTGCCGTCCCACGTGACTGGCCTTCCTCTCCCGTCTCTCCCCGTTAAGCCCGCTGATCCTTCCGGAGGATCGGTACGCCGGCGTAGCGCCCTACTCACTGAGTCTGGCCAGCAGAGACGTCAGCCCTAGCTTGCGCGACTCGGTCGCGCCCCCGACTCCTGCCGTTCCACTTCAGTTCAGGACACTAATGCGCACCGCTCGAGCGCCTTCGGTAGGATTGCCGTTCGGACTCAACCTCCGCCCCTGGGTCTTCACTCGGCTGATGGACGCCTTAGTCGCCTTAGCCCGACAGTCCTCCTCCAGTCCACGTCGAACTACCTGGACGACCTCCGGTTGCGCAACTAATCGGAGACTGCGCTAACCACGGACAGAGATGCTCTCCTGCACCCCCTGGCACACCTGGGCTTCCTAGTAGACGACGGCAAGTCGGATCTCTCTCCCTCCCGCCGGGTTGTGCATCTGGGTATGGAATGCGCTACCAACCTCAACACGGTACGCCTTCCGGTGCCCCGGATCAAGAAGATGGCGGATCTAGCCGACCAGTTAGCTCGGGAGGATGCAGCCCCCGCAAGAGTCTGGCTTCAGTTGCTGGGTTTGATGAACGCCGCAGCGGATCTTATCCCACTAGGGCGTCTCTACTCCCGACCAATTCAACTGCTTCTTCTTCTCCATTGGCTCACGTCTTCCGGAGACTTGACGACCGCGGTCCCAGTGTCCCAGATGCTCCATCTGCACCTTCGTCGGTGGACCGACCCTACGTGGCTAGCGTCGGGAGTTCCCTTAGCCTCTCCCCCTCCACAGGTCTCTCCTTGCGTCGATGCCAGCTTTTCGGGGTGGGGGGCCCACCTCCTACCGCGGTGTCTCGCGACGGCGGGCCCCTGGCCCTCACACTTGGCGCACACCCACATCAATTGGCTGGAGATGCAGGCCGTCTGGCGAGCCCCTCAGGCCGGGGAGTACCTCCTCAGACACCAGGAGCTTCTCGTGCTTTCGGACGACACGACGGTGGTCGCTTACATCCAGAAGCAAGGTGGCACACGCTCCCCTGACCTGTGTATGCTCCTCTACAGGAAGATGCGTTGGTGCGAGGACCGGAGCATTATCCTTCAAGCCCGGCACGTTCCCGGATGCCTGAATGTCTTGGCCGACTCTCGGTCCTCGCCGCGACCAACTTCTACACACGGAATGGACCCGACGACAGGACATCTTTCCGATGATCTGCGCCCGCTGGGAGACTCCCCAGGTCGACTTGTTCGCCACGAGGTGGAACCACCAGCTTCCCCTCTTCGTCTCCCCGATTCCCGACCAGCTTGTCTGGGCTGTCGATGCGCTCTCCATTCTCTGGGACGGACTTGTGGCCTATACCTGTCCCCCTACCGTCCTCGTTCCCTAAGGCCTCCTCTAACTTCGGGGCTGTTCGGCGTTCCTCCTGTTGGTCGCGCCGTTCGTCTGGAACCGCTCCTGGACCACCGACCTGCTCAGCCTCGCCACAGACCCGCCCCTGCTGCTGCCCTCCCCGCGGACCATGCTCAAGCAACCGCGCCAGCCGCTGTTCCACCCCTGCCCGGAGTGTCTCCTCCTTCACGCCTGGAGGTTGTGCGGCAAGCTCTCGGAGCTAGAGTCTACTCAGGTGCAGCAATGGAGGCGATCGCTGCGGCCCGGATACTGTCGACCCTTCGAGTCTACGAGGGAAGTGGCGAGTCCTCTGTTCCTGGTGCACCGATCATGGCCTTACGCCCACGGATCTGACGCATCCTCCGCTGGCGGACTTCTTGCTCTGGCTCTTCCGAGACCAAGGCCTAGCCCTCATCACGGTACGCGGTTACCTGTCCATGATTGCGGACACCTATCGTCACCTGGGACGACCCGATCCGGGCGCCTGCAAGGACCTAGCCGACCTTATGGGACACTGCGGCATCCAGCGCCCGACACTCCGCTCGCTCATTCCTCGCTGGGTCCTACCCTGGGTGCTCACGTGGTTGAACTCCACCCGCTTCGAACCATTACCTTTGGCCCAGCTCGCGGACTGGGCACGCAAGACTTGTTCCTGCTGGCACTTCCTACCGCTTCGCCTGTGAGCGCGCTACATGCGCTTTCGGCTCGCCCTGCCGGTCTGCAATTCCGAACAGATGGCTCCGTCCAGCTGCGCACGGACCCGGCCTTTCTGGCGAAGAACAGGTCTCCTTTAACTCCGCCTTAGGTGATCACCATTAGGCCGCTGAGAGTCCGACCCCGGTCCCAGGAGACCAGGCTACAGGATCCCGTGCGCGCCCTTAAAAATCTATCTGCGGCGATCTAAGCCCGTCCGCAGGGGACGGTCGCGCCTCTTCCTACCCCTAAGACCCAACCGGCGTGACATTATAGCCCAGACGATCTCTTCCTGGCTCCGCTGGGTCATACGCTCCGCTTATCAGGAGATCTCCCCTGAGGGAGCGAAGAGGCTGCACATTCACGCACACGAGGTACGAGCTATGGCCACGAACGTCGCGTTTGATCGAAACCGCGCTGTCAAGGACATCGTGGCAGCCGTGGGCTAGAAACCGAATTGGTCTTTGCCCCTTTCTACCTCCGGGACCTGGCTAGCCAGCGAGAGAATCTCGCACTGGTGGGGGGACATCGCCGCCGCGCAACACTCCCTCCCGGTGCCACTGGCACCGTAGATGCACTTCGCTAAAATTGTCGGGAGTGTGCGACGGGGAGAACGGCGCTGTTCTGCTGGGGGAGTTTTGGGCGGCACCCGCCTCCTCATCGCAATTCTCCCATGTAGTCATGTCATCGGTAATGTTTTTGAGGAAATAAATTCATTTTTCTCTAAAAGGTATTTTTTCGAAAAATACTTACCGATGACATGACTCGGATGTCCCTCCCTCCTGCCCCGCTTGCCGCTTTCGAGCGAAGTATCAGACTGAATGGTCTCGTGACCGGATCTGGTAAGGCAGGTATGGGGAGATAACTCTCGGCCCCTCTGGGGGGTTCCCCGAGTGCCTCTCGGGTTGTGTGGGCACACAACGGGCAAGTAGGCTAAAATTGAGCCTAGAAGTAGATATTCCCATGTAGTCATGTCATCGGTAAGTATTTTTCGAAAAAATACCTTTTAGAGAAAAATGAATTTTCTCGGAGACTATTCTACTAATCTAGCTACAGTCTTCAAACTTGGCCCAAGGATCCTTTGTGGCAAGATCTTTCTAAACATACCAATTTCAGTGACCTGTCACAAAGGTCAAGGTCAGAGGGGATCAGGCAATATATAAAAAATAACTATATTTTGACATAATTTATGTTTTCTCCAATACTATTCACAACTTTAAACTTGGTACAAAGATACCTGATGGTAAGACATTTCTATACGTACTAATTTGGTTGATCCCTCGGAAAGGTTAGGGTCACAAGAACTCAGGAAATGGGTGAAAAATAGCCATATTTTGACAAAAGATGATTTTTTTTTCCAAATACTATTCACAACTTCAAACCCAAACGTGCTACAGAGATACCTGATGGTTTTTTTTTTTTTTTTTTTTTTTTTTTTTTTTTTTTTTTCTTGGCTGGACTTCGCGAACGAAGATTTTATAGGAGTTGCCCACGACGTCTGCAGGCTTGTTCGTGGCTGCGGAGGCCAATCCGGGACAGGCAGGTTCGACCGCAGTGGCTGCAGGGGAAGGTATGGCCAGAGTTCTGAGTTGCGGCATCTCTGTTCTTTCTCCTGAGCCGCTTGTCCTTAAGGCTAGCTCTGCGAGAGTCCTCAAAGGAGACAGCTGCCTTGTAAATAGTGGAGCGCCAGGTGTCACGGTCCACAGCAAGCGAAGACCACTGGTGGTGGTCGATTTGGCAGGCACTAAGTGACTTCTTGAGACAGTCTTTGTATCTCTTCTTTGGTGCCCCTCTGTCACGGTGTCCAGTAGCAAGCTCGCCGAACAGGGTGATCTTTGGTAGGCGATGATCCTCCATCCTGGAGACATGCCCCGCCCAGCGGAGCTGTGTCCGCAGCAGCAAAGCCTCGATGCTCACGGTTTCAGCCTGTTCAAGGACCTCGACATTGGTGACATAGTCACTCCAGTGAATGCCCAGGATGGTACGCAGGCAGCGCTGGTGGAAGCGTTCGAGGAGTCGTAGTTGGCTGCGGTAGAGGGCCCAGGACTCGGAACCATACAGCAGGGTGGTGAGGACCACAGCTCTGTACACGCTGATCTTGGTGCCTGTTTTCAGCTGTTGATTGTGCCACACCCGCTTGAAAAGTCGCCCGAAAGCGCTGTTCGCTTTTGCCAGCCTGCTGTCAAGCTCCTTGTCCAGCTTGGCGTCCGATGTGATAATGCAGCCAAGGTAAGTAAACTGGTGCACTGACTTTAGTTCAGACTCGCCGATGGTGATGTGAGGAGGGCGATACACTGTCTTGGGTGCCGGCTGATGGAGGACCTCTGTCTTTTTCAGACTGACCTCGAGTCCAAAGAGCTGGGCAGCGTCTGCGAAGCAGGACGTGATGCGCTGCAGGGCTCTCTCTGTGTGTGCAACGAGGGCAGCATCATCAGCAAAAAGCAGCTCACGGATCAGTTGGTCTAGGGTTTTCGTGTGGGCCTGCAGTCGTCTGAGGTTGAACAGGCTGCCATCGAGACGATACCTGATGTACACTGCATCGTCATCATCGAGGTCCACTGTGGCCTGCTTCAACATCATGCTAAAAAAGATGGTGAAGAGGGTCGGTGCCAGCACGCAGCCCTGCTTTACGCCGTTGAGAATGGGGAATGGTTCTGAGAGGTCATTGTTGAGTCTGACCTGACCTTGCTGGTCCTCGTGTAGCTGGACAATCATGTTGAGGAACTTTGGGGGACAGCCAAGTCGCTCCAGGATCTGCCACATGCCTTGCCTGCTCACAGTGTCGAACGCTTTTGTTAGGTCGACAAACGTTACGTACAGCCCTTTGTTCTGCTCGCGGCACTTCTCCTGTAGCTGTCTCAGCACAAAGACCATATCGGTGGTGCTCCTGTTTGCTCTGAAGCCACACTGGCCCTCTGGGAGTTGGTCTTCAGCGATGGCAGGTACCAGCCGATTCAGGAGCAGCCTTGCAAGGATTTTTCCAGCAATGGACAGCAGTGTAATTCCCCGATAGTTGGAACAGTCAGACTTCTCACCTTTGTTCTTGTACAGGGTGATAACGACTGCATCACGGAGATCCTTTGGTAGTGTTCCTTCCTCCCAGCAGCAGAGAAAGAGGTCATGGAGCTTGTTGTGCAGTGCTGTGCCTCCATGTTTCCAGATCTCTGGCGGTATTCCATCAATGCCTGCTGCTTTGCCACTCTTGAGCTGGTGGATGGCTGTGAGGGTCTCTTCAGCGGTGGGCGGTTCGTCCAATTCAACTTTTACTGGGAGCTGTGGGATTTGTAGGACGACTGCTTCTTGAACAGTGCGCTCAGCGCTGAAGAGGCTCTGAAAGTATTCCGACCAGCGGTTCAAGATGGAGGTATTATCTGTGAGGAGTGCCTGGCCATTCGCGCTTCGCAGGGGACTTTGTACCAGGTGCCTGGGGCCATACACTGCTTTCAATGCTTCGTAGAAGCCCCTGTAGTCACCATTGTCTGCGCAAAGCTGGGTCCTCTGTGCAAGTCTGGTCCACCACTCATTCTGGAGATCTCTGAGCTTGCGCTGGAGACTGCTGCAGACGAGGCGGAAGGCAGACTTCTTCACAGGGCAGGAAGGCTGGGCTAGGTGGGCCTGATGGGCGGCTCTTTTTTTTGCTAGGTGTTCCTGGATCTCTACATCGTTTTCGTCAAACCAGTCTTTGTTCCTCTTTCTAGCGAAACCCAAGACTTCTGCAGAGGATTTTGCAATAGCAGTTTTCAGTTCTTCCCAAAGTGTTTCAGGGGAGGAGTCTGCTGGGTCCGCTGTGTCTTTGAGCCTGCGCTGTAAATCTGTCTGAAAGGCAGCTTTCACGTCGTCACGCTGAAGGCTCGCAACATCAAGCTTTTTCTTGGGGGGCCCCCATTTCTTGGGTTTTGGCTTGAAGTGGAGCCTGAGTTTGCAGCGGACAAGGCGGTGGTCAGTGTGGCACTCTGCGCTGGGCATCACTCTGGTGAGGAGGACGTCACTGCGGTCCCTCTGACGCACTAGGACATAGTCGATAAGGTGCCAGTGCTTGGAGCGAGGATGCATCCAGGTGGTCTTTCGACTGTCCTTTTGCTGAAAAGTAGTGTTGGTGATGACCAGTTGCTGCTCTGCACAGAACTCCAACAGTAGGCGGCCATTGTCATTGCAGTTCCCCACGCTATGCTTGCCGAGGACTCCTTTCCAGGCTTCAGAGTCCTGGCCCACTCTGGCGTTGAAGTCGCCAAGGATGATGACTTTGTCGTCTGCAGGGGTGCTCTGTATGTACCTGATGGTAAGACCTATCTATGCATACTAATTTGGGTGACCCCTCGAAAAGGTCAAGTGTCACAAGAGCTCAGGAAATAATTTTTTAAAAAAGCCATATTTTGACAAGAAATATTTTTTCTCAATTACTCAGAGCATGGAATTTCCTCTTTTTGGCAGATTTCCGCTTAAAATAAAGCTGCCAATCCGCCGAAAGAAAAAAGATTCCGCCGATTTTGTTGTTGTAAAGTCACTATTCCAATACCACATTTCGCGATCTTTACGTGGCGGATCTCCCCAAACTGCATATTCAAGATTGATCAAGGCATTAGCTTTAGCTCGCACAGGTCGCTTCCGGTCTTTAGTGGTAGTCGTCTGGTCAAAATATGGCGGAAAAAATACTTAAACGCGGAGACAGAATAGACGATTCTGGAGCCAAGAAATAAGAATAAAGGCAAGATTTTTAGGTCGTTAAACTGCTCAGTTTCTCACTAAAATGCACCAGCTTGCACAAATTTTAATGTAAATTTTCACAATTTTTCCGGGGCCCCCCCCTAGTGAAAAAGGGTTTTCCTCTTTTTTAGTACAGGTAATTCCATGCTCTGATTACTATTCACAACTTCAAACCCAAACTTGCTACAGAGATACCTGATGGTAAGACCTATCTACGCATACTAATTTGGATGACCTTTTTGAAAAATTCAAGGGTCACAAGAGGTTGGTAAATGTGTATAAATGCCAATTTAAAAAAAAAAAGAATTGTCTTCTTTTCGAACGCCGTCACACTTGGAGTTTGGCTCTCAAAATGAAATCTGTGCTCTTCTGTAGCGCCTCGACAGGCCCGTACAGTTTCTCTTGTGCATCCAATGCATGGTTGACGGCAGCCCAGTCACACCAGCAGACCATTGACAGAGTTCAGAACCAGGCACTGCGTATCATCACCGGCGCAATGAGATCCACACCAATTGATAAGAATTAAGATAGAATTGTATTTGTAGTTATTATCAACATTTTTGCAAACTTTTCAATACAATTTGGCACAAAGGTAGCTGATGATAAGACTTTCCTATGTATACTAATTTAGTCGACTCATCGCAAAGGTCAAGGGGGTTTGACAGAATGAGATGTGTGAAAACTGATTAAATTTTGAGAAAACATGGATTTTGTTGGTGCAGAAGCCATTCTTTATTGTCACATGTTTGGATCGGTCATACACGTGAGCCATAAGGGCTTTGCCTTTCTTGTTAGATGGAGATGTGCTTGTCTCTGGGGAAGCTGCCACTTGCACCAGGGTCTGAAACATATTTTTAAAATGATATTTCATTTTTTTTTCAGGCTAAACATTTGTAACTTAAATTGTTCTTTTCAGAAATTCCAGCCGCCTACAGTGCAAGATCCCGCCATCTTGTCTTTCCACCAGAGCCCCAGCAGCACCATCAGCTCCCCTACAACAACCACCACCGCCGCCACAACCACCACCACCACAACTACAGGTACCAGGGAGAAGGGATTCATTGACAAACGTCAGGTGAGTGGATTATGTTAGTTATTTGGGTTTAACGCCGAGCAGGCAACTAAGGCCATCTCACGGCGATGAGTGGATTATGGACATCACATTTTCAGTCTGATGGGCAAAGTCCAACCAACTTAACCATAGTGACCACAAAAACTACTACCAGGATACAAGACATGAAGTCAAGTCCTCCTCAGTCTGCATGTGAACATGCCTCCAAAACCCTCCACTAAACATATCAGGGTATTAACCCATTTCATACTGAGGCTAAAAGTTTCAAATCTGTACACTGCCATAAGTGCAAGCTACATTATAGTACTTAAATGTAAGGATATCGCAATGGCTTTAGTTCAAGGGTGGTGCCAGAATAGCTTGGCGCCTCTAGGTGCTAAGCTTTTCTGGCACTACCCTTGAACTATTTTAGTCGAGCTTATTTCACACACTGGTGTATTCCGAATGATATGGGTTAATAATAACCCTGCAGGAATCATCACGACTAAAACCGCTACTGACACCCAAAGGGGTAATACCATACAACCTTTTTACATTTTTCAGAGTGGGTGTGGTTAAAACCTGCTTCCCTTTTTGTACAAAACAATAGTAAAGTCCAAAATTTGGATAACAAAACGGGTGGCTGTGAGTACTGTGACCAAAAGCATGGTATGAGGCGCTTTACATGTTATACCAGGTGGCTGTAAGTACTGTGACCAAAAGCATGGTATGAGGCGCTTTACATGTTATACCAGGTGGCTGTAAGTACTGTGACCAAAAGCATGATATGAGGCGCTTTACATGTTATACCAGGTGGCTGTAAGTACTGTGACCAAAAGCATGGTATGAGGCGCTTTACATGTTATACCAGGTGGCTGTAAGTACTGTGACCAAAAGCATGGTATGAGGCGCTTTACATGTTATACCAGGTGGCTGTAAGTACTGTGACCAAAAGCATGGTATGAGGCGCTTTACATGTTATACCTTTATTTGTTCTGTCCTTTTCAGCATTCCTACGGGTTCATCCAGTGTTGTGACAAAGATGCCCGTCTCTTCTTCCATTTCAGCGAATACAATGGCAACATTGACAGTATGCAAATTGGAGGTGGGTGTGCCGTTATGACTTTCATCTCTTTTCTTTTCTTAACCCATTTAGCCCCGAGTCCCTGCAGCAGGAGATTGACCATGATAATTCAAGGGTAGTGCAAGGGTTCATTTTGAGTCTTGATCAGTTTTCTTGTCTTATGGGGTGAGTTCATCGGGTCATACACATACGACGTCTTGTTACACATCCTGCTTTGTGATTTTCATTAGTTTGATTGACTTGACTAGCTCACAGGTACTGCCCCATTAGTTTGACACCTGCGGATGCACCAGGCTAATGAGAAACTACCAGATGGTGCTGTAACTTACAGCACCATGTGCAGTAGATGTGTCAGACGTAGTAGCCCAAAGGTAGTTCCTCCTTAGCTTGGTGCATCCATCTGGATTTCAATCTCATACAGTGTAAGTGGATGAACTCCAGACCAGAAGGTGATCGCAAAGTGTGTAAAGTGCACAGAAAGAACCAAGAAATAAAGAAACATTCTTTGGAGGAACCAGAAACACGCTTTGAACAATGAAAGCGACGCGCTTCAGAAGAATCGGGACGAAACAGTTTTTGCTCCTCCAAAGTGTGTTGCTTTCTCCGTGATTTTGTTTCTTCAAAAACATTACCGATGCCATGACTACATGGGGATTACCTATAGCTTACACAATTTTAGCCAAAAACTTACGATGTGTACCTATTGGGCCAAGGGAGGCTACCTGGGGGTGTCGTGACCCAGCCACGAGTAGCCTCCCGTCCCACCCCACACGGGTAAGTGGCTTGCGCCGAGGGACCCCAGTTTCTTCCTCTAGCTTGCAGAGTTCAGACGTGTGTCTGTTAGCCTTCTACTTGCGCAGCCTTTGGCTGTGTATGGTTCTCGCCGGTGCTCTTTCGACTTTGGACTTAGCCCGGCGGTGTGTGTGTGCCTTTTCATGGCTTTAACCTGGACTGTTTCTTCTGCCTGTGCCTTTCTTCAACGGCGACGGAAACAGCGGGAAGTGTTGTGTTTCCGGGCCTCTGGCCCTTGGACTGTTTCACTCCTGTGCCTTTGTGCGTCGCTGTGCCTTTGGGTTTAGCGGCGTGGACACTTGTTTCCGGTTGTGGGTGTTTCTTCCCGCTGGCGTTGTGCACCGTGTTCTCTGCGCCCTGAGAAACTTGGTTCCGGCTGGGTGCTTGTAACCTCGCCAGCGCCATTGGATTGTTGCCTTGTGTTAGCGTGCAAGTTGTGTAATGCGACGTGCGTTCGCCCTCTGCAATTTCCCTACGGCCTTGTAGGGTTCTGCGCCGGTGTTGCCTGCGACTTCTAGCCTCCTTTCCCGACGGTGTGTGGCGCTCGGGTGCCTTGAGCTTTGTTACTTCTGTGGTTCTTCTCTGGAATGCCTTCGGACAAGTTCGTCGGTGTTCCAGCCCTCTGGGACTTCGTCGCAGACTTGGCGCCCTTGCCTGATGTGTGCAGCCCCCAGCTCCTTGGTGTGGCGCTCCCGCTTCTGCGTGTCAGGTTTTTCCCTTCCCCCAGCCTCTCAGAAGACGCACTGGCCATGTATCTTGACATGCTAGTATCCATGTTCAGATATATACTCAGTGTTTCTCATACCTTGGACTGGACGAAGGGTAGGTTTTCTACTGCACTCCTGTGCACGGCACACTTCATGCTGGCATAATGCTATTATACCATTAATTTCTTTGTGTAGTTATCCCCCATTCGGCAGTGCTTTAACTCAATATTTGATATAGAATGAACACGCACCTTCTGGGGCTCTGTAGTCCTTTTCGCCTTTGCATAGGATAACAAGCATCCCTATAGGAAGGCCCCGGCTTGTTATGAGCACTGTCCATAGCAGCTGCGACCGGCGACACGTGCCGTCCCCATTAGGATGCCGTATAATGGACTACTGGGGCGCTTTACGGGTGATTGTTATGATCTGATGTTGCAGTTGTCCAGTCTGCACCTGCACCCGATGTGGCGTTTTCCTGTGGCCGAGAGTATGCATGCAGTGTGCCTCTCCTGCTCCTGTGGTACCTCCGGCCGCACCGGTGATGATTGCGCGCCCTTGGTAGAGGAGCTGGTCCCAGCTCTGGACTGCTGTCGGCATGAACGTCCACCGCCGTCCCGCAGCCTCATGCATGCCTCGGCCCCTGACCAACGATGCGCACCCACTTGAGTTGGGTCCGCAGCGAGTCCGCTCGCAACGCCTTGCGGAATACAACGGCTACCAAGCCCTGACGTTGGGGAAATGCACGTCACGCGACTACGGCTCGCGTACTATGACTGTTACTGCCACGGTGTCTGCACCGTCCTTGCCTGTAGACTCCTCCGGCGAGTCGCCAAGCTGGCACAGCGCCAACCTCCCTGAGCTTGGCCTGCGGCGACCTTTGTCGCCCCGTCCGCCCCCCTCCGGCGGTACTGACGTTCCTCCCGCTTCTAAGCCCGCTGACTCCTCCGGCGAGTCGCATAGTCGGCAGTGTGCCCCCTTCCTTGAGGCCCGGGCACCGCGACCTTGTCGCCTCGTCAGAATGACCATGGCGGATCGGACCGCCCGCCCGTTTCCCGGATCTCTGGGCGCCGCTCCTTGGATAGAACCCGTCGTTAACTCCGCTGTTGGGAGACGTCCTCACCTTAGCCCTGGCCGCCCCGGCGGCTTACCACGTTTCTGTCAACACCTGCCTGGTGCCGCCGAACCTACGCAGACAGCTGCATCTGGCCCCTTCCGCGAACCGCTACGCTTCGATCCTGCCTGGCAGACGGTGAAGGACGCATTTCCAGACGCTCTGGCTCAACCGCTTTATCTCCTTCGGTGCAGCCGTCCGCAAGGTCCTGTGTCTCTCTCTCCGGAATGGTAGTCCCTCCCCTCGCCAGCCCTCCAGGCCCAGTGTGGACGTCCGCCCCTTCGAACCCACTCTAGGAAGCTGCGCTTCGTGGAGAGATCTCCGCCCTCTTGCGGAAAGATGCCACAGTGGCTGTCGCGCGCCCCGAATCCCCCCGCCTGCTACAGTCGTCTCTTCACTGGTCCCCAAGCCCGAAGGCAAGTGGCGCCCGATCTTCAACCTCTTGACCCTGTACCGGTGTACCTCCGTGCCGTCCCCTGATGGAGGCCGCCAGAGCCCTTCGTCCTTCAGTGTGACCTCTGGACTTCACCGTCCGCCTGGACCTCTCGGACACCTACCTTCACGTCCTCGTTCTCCGCCCTCCAGGCGCTGCGCCTTCGTCGGCGTAGTCTTCCAGTTCCGCGCTCTCCCATTCAGCCTGAACCTCAGCCCCTGGGCGTTCACCCGCCTCATTGACGGTGTTGTCGCCACAGCAAGACGGGCGGCCTCGAGCCCATCTTTGACTAAACGCGACGAGCTGCTCCTTCGCATCCAGTCGGCGGCCGCCCTGGAGACGGACCAAAACGCTTTATTGTCGCTTCTCGGCAGGATCGGCTTCAGAGTCAACTTGGGGAAGTCGGACCTCACCTCCTACAGCCACTTCGTTCGCCCGGGCATGGTGTTCCTCACCAACCTCATCCTGGTGAGACTGCCGGAACCGCGGATACAGTAGCTCGCGATCCTGGCTCGCCTGGTGTTGCAGCAGGAGGCGGTCCCTGCCCGTGTGTGGTTACAGCGCCTGGGCCTGATGAGTGCGGCGGCGGACCTCCTTCCCCTGGGTCGTCTCAGCTACCGCCCACTTCAAATGCACCTCCTTTCTCCTCTGGCGAACCTCCGTGGGCGACATCAACACCCCCGTCTCGGTTCCCCCCTTGCTCTTCCTGCTTCTCCGCCGTTGGACCGACCCTGTCTGGCTCGCCACCGGAGTTCCCCTGTCCTCCCCCCCCCCCCCCTCCCGTCGCCCCAGTGGTCCCTCTGTGTCGACGCCAGCCGCTCCAGCTGGGGCGCACCCCTGCTGCCGACCTTCACCACGGCTTCCGGCAGCTGACCACCGGACTTCACAGACATATCAACTGGTTGGAGCTACAGGCGGTTTGGCAAGCCCTCCTCGTGTGGGAAACGACTCTCGGACGCCAGGAGCTGCTCGTCCTTCCAACAACTTCACAGTAGTGTCCTACATACAGAAGCAGGGCGGGAACCTCTGCATGCTTCTTTACCGGCTCTTCCTTTGGTGCGAGGATCGCGGCATCTCCCGCCAAGCGAGACATATTCCAGGACACCTGAATGTCCTCGCAGACTCCCTATCGAGACGTGGTCAGCTACTCCATACCAAATGGTCTCATCGCCCGGACATCTTTCGGATGATCTGCGCCACGTGGGAGACCCCGCTTGTCGATCTCTTTGCGACGAGGAGGAACCACCAGCTTCACCTCTTCGTCTCGCCCATCCCGGACCCCCTAGCCTGGGCGGTCGACGCGCTCTCCATCCCCTGGGACGGCCTCTGTGCCTATGCCTGCCCTCCCACCGGTCTGGTCCCCAAGGTCCTTCTCAAACTCAAGGGATGCAACGTGACTCTGTTGCTAGTGGCACCGTTCTGCTGGACCAAGTCTTGGACCACTGACCTCCTCAACCGCGCTACGGACCCCCCGCTGCGGTTACCCACTCCTCGCACGATGCTCAAGCAACCGCGTCAGGCGCTTTTCCATCCGTGCCCCGAATGACTCCTTCTCCACGCTTGGAGATTGTGCGGCGCACCCTCGCCACTAGAGGCTTCTCGGGTGAGGCAGTGGCAGCTTTCGCTGCAGTCTGCAGACCCTTGGCGTTGCGAGTCTACAAGGGAAGTTGGAGAGTGCTTCGAGCCTGGTGTGGCCTCCGACATCTCCCCCCCACTGATCTGACCTCCCCCCAGCTTGCTGAGTTATTCCTCTGGCTTTCGCCGAACAGCACTTGACACTGATCACCATCAGGGGCTACCTTGCCATAATTGCGGACACTTACCGTCGCTTGGCCGAGCGGTCCCCAGCGAGTGTAAAGACCTCGCTGACCTTATGGCCCGCTTCAGAATACAACGGCCTGCCTTCCGCTCCCTGATCCCACGCTGGGATCTACCCTGGGTACTCACCTGGTTGAATACTAAGCGTTTTCGAGCCGCTTCCCCTTGCAAGCCTGACTGACGTGACGCGAAAGACCTGCTTTCTCCTCGCCTTTGCCACAGCCTCCAGTGAGTGAGCTGCACGTGCTCTCTGCGCGCCCCGCCTGCCTGCCGTTCAGTTCGGATGGCTCTGTGCAGCTATTAACAGACCCGGCCTTCTTGGCCAAGACACAGTCCCCGTTGACAGCCCCCCAGGTGATCACTGTGCGACCACTGAAGGCGGTCAGCCCCCACAAGGGAGTCGGACAACAGGACACGGTGAGAGCCTTACGCGTGTATCTACGCTGAACCAAGCCGCTCCGGCGGGGACGCACCCACCTCTTTCTCCCTCTGTCCCCAGGTAGACAAGACATCTCAGCCCAGACGATCTCTTCCCGGCTAAGATGGGTGATGGGTTCCGCCCTACCAAGACCTCTGCCCCGACGCCAATCGACTTCACATCAGGGCCCACGAGGTCCGAGCCATGCCTGCTAGCGCCGCATTCGACCGCTCCTGTGCTGTCCGAGACATTGTGGCTGCCGTAGGCTGGCGGACTGAGTCAACCTTCACCCGGTTCTACCTCCGAAACCTGGCTGGCCAGTGTGAGAACCTGGCCCTGGTGGGGGACATCGAGGCGGCGCAACACTCCCTTCTGGCACCTTTGGTGCCATTGGTGTCCTTTAGCTAAAATTGTCGGGAGTTTACTCTGGGACGGGCGGGTCTGGCTAGCTTGTGGGGTTACAAGTTCTGTGGCACCCCCCTCCTGTTCGCTATTCTCCCATGTAGTCATGGCATCGGTAATGTTTTTGAAGAAACAAATGAATTTTTCTTTAAAATGTATTTTTTTCGAAAAATACTTACCGATGCCATGACTCGGATGGCCCTCCCACCTACCCCGCTTGCCGCTCGTCTGCAAAGCGAATAAACTAGGGTCTCTCAGTGCAAGCCAGTTACCCGTATGGGGTGGGACGGGAGGCTACTCGTGGCTGGGTCACGACACCCCCAGGTAGCCTCCCTTGGCCAATAGGTACACATCGTAAGTTTTTGGCTAAAATTGTGTAAGCTATAGGTAATCCCCATGTAGTCATGGCATCAGTAAGTATTTTTCGAAAAAATACATTTTAAAGAAAAATTCATATTTCGTGGAAATAAATCGGGTAATAATGGTGTGTGTATATTTTCAGAACCAGTTGAGTTTAGTGTGTCCAATGACCGCCGCACGGGTAAGCCGATAGCCGTGGCCGTGGCTCGCCTGGATCAGCAGGCACTGGTTCCCGAGGTGATCAGTGATGAACGATTTGTGGGCACAGTGATCCAAGAAGCCAAATCCCCAAAGGGGAAAAATGTAAGATGAGCAGCAGTGTACTAGCTATTTGTTTCTTATCCCATTTAGCCCCGTCGCACTATTGCAGGAGACGGATCAACCATGATAATTTAAGGGTAGTGCCAGATGAGCAGCAGTGTACTAGCTATTTGTTTCTTATCCCATTTAGCCCCGTCGCACTATTGCAGGAGACGGATCAACCATGATAATTTAAGGGTAGTGCCAGATGAGCAGCAGTGTACTAGCTATTTGTTTCTTATCCCATTTAGCCCCGTCGCACTATTGCAGGAGACGGATCAACCATGATAATTTAAGGGTAGTGCCAGATTAGATTGGCGCCAACGGGCACCAAGCTAATCTGGCGCTACCCTTGAGTTGTCATGGTTGATCCGTCTCCTGTAGCTGGTGTGTGCCATTAGGTGACACCCCCAAAATTTGGGAAATGTGGCTGTGGGGTTAAATGGGTTAACCCTATTGTGTGTGGCTGCGGGTACTGTTTGCAGTTGTCAGCATGCACAAGGTGTTAATCATATACATTTGTTGGAATCATGAAGGTGGGCTACATTCATGAACTTTTTATAAGGTATACAGGTTAGGTTTAAAAACGCAATTTTTTTTTTTTTTACACAGGTGCTTGAAAACTAGCAGCCATTACCACAAAGCAGTAGAAAAAAGTTAGGTCATTAGTTCAGTTGAGGTCACAGGTGAGTCAAGTTCCATTGCAGGGTTGAGCACGGGTACAAGACGACCCACATTCCGCTCTTCACCAGTATTCTGAATTTTGCAGACATGACGTGACAAGTATGCTCAGAATTTGGCAAGAACCTGGTTCCAACATTCCAAGTGTGAACGCTTCAACCTGGTTTGAGCTCAGGTTTAACTTAGCTTGCGAGTGTAAACGTTTGTTTTTTGTTTTTTTTTCTCTTTTTCTCAGGGCACTGTGCCAGGTAGCCAGGACGGATTTGGGCGAGTAACGTACGAGCACAGCGGAGAGTGCTTCTTCTTGCCCTACGCCATGGAGGATGTTCTTGAGCCCAACGTCAAGATCAAAACCGGGGACCAGGTCATGTTCTACATTGCGTCAGACCAACAGTAAGCAGCTCCACCCCTGTAACCCTTTCACTGCTGAGGAAAAGTTAACACGATCCAACTGCAAGAGGCATAGATCCTCATGAGCCCCCGCGACTGCGGGGGCTCATGAGGATCTATCTCTTGCTGATACCACTTTGTGCCCATGTTCTTGAACAGTTTGTGGCTTTTTGTTATCGGTGAACACAGATTTCAGAAACAAAGTGTACCTATGTTGGCAGGGAAGGATTAAATACTTAAAGCCTTCGCGCTGTTGCGATAATAATGATAATTCCAAAGGTGATGTCAGATTGGCTTGGCACTTAGGCGTGCCCCCCCCCCCCCCAGATTCAGGCAGCACCGTTGAATCAACATTGTCAGTCCGTCCCGTGTATGTTGTCCGTAGAGGACACCTCCGGCCAGAGAGGACCTGCAAAGGCAATTGTCCTGCACGTTGTATGCATTGATGTGAAACTTATCTTGGTGCCCAAGTGACGTTGAGAAGTTGACAGTAAATGAGTTCAAACTGTTAGTTTAACCCCTTTGCTAATGACAGGTTGCATTTCTGGTTTCTTTATTAACCCTTATCATTCGGAATACACCAGTGTGTGAAATAAGTTTGACTAAAATAGTTCAAGGGTAGTGCCAGAATAGCTTCTGGCACTATTAAAGCCATTGGTCTGTATCCTTATTTGTAAGTACTGTAATGTAGCTTGCATATATGGCAGTGTACAAATTTGAAGCTTGTAGCCTCAGTATAATATGGGGTGACTCATTTAACCCTGTAATGACTGTGTACCATTTGCAGGAGATAATTCAGGGGGTAGTGGCAGTTTTGCTTGGCATCTTATGGCGCCACACTAAACTGGCACCTCCTTGGATTGTCAAGGTCAGTTCATTTCCTGCTGTGGTGCGTCAAGGATAGACAGGTCATATCAGCGCTGAAGGGCCCCAACCATCCAAACACATGGACACAGATTGGTGTCAGCAGGAGGCATAGATCCTCGTGAGCTCCCGCAGCTGCAGGGGCTCATGAGGATTTTTGTCTGTTGCAGTTGGATTGTGTTGACCTCTTGGCAGGGAAGAGGCTACAGTTTTGGGCTTTGGTTCCAGGACAGGCAATATCCGAGCCAGAAGTTTGGAGCTGGTGATCTCCCCCAGCCAGCGCTACCAGGGCGTCGTGTGCTCCATGAAAGAGTCCTTTGGATTTATCGAACGGTCCGATGTTGTCCGTGAAATCTTCTTCCACTACAGCGAGTTTCGCGGCAACATCAATGAGCTTCACCTTGGTGACGATGTGGAGTTTAGCATTCAGATGAGAAATGTAAGCGATGGAATCATGGCTCATGCAATAGGCACAGATGCTTATGAGCCCCTGCAACTGCAGGGCCTCATGAGAATCTGTACCTCATGCTAATGCTTTGTTTCCTACATTGGTTGCGTTGTAAAATAATCTGTGAAAGTGAGAAAGGTGTCGGTGAGTGTTTACAAATGGAAAAGACATGCTGGCCATATTTCAATTGTATTTAGTTAGCTTACCCATTGCATCCTACAACTGATTGTTTTAAATTAGCTTATTGTCCTGTGAAGGCTGCATTACACATTAGGAGACAGATCAAACATTTTAGTTGAAGGGTGGTGCCAGAATAGCTTGGCACCTGAGGCCCCAAGCTATTCCGGCACCACCCTTGACCCATCAAGGTCAAGTTAATTTCAAGTGGTTGTGTATTGGAATGAAAAGGGTTAATTGAGTTTGCTGCATGTCAGCATTTGTGTTTGTGTTTATTTTCTCAAAATCATTACCGATGACATTACTACAGGGTTCCCTACAGAGTCATGGAAGTCTGGAAAAGCTATGGAAAATACAAAAATATTTTCCATGGCTGGAAAAACTATGGAAAGTTCGTTTTTGTTAAGCTATGTATGGAAAAGTTTTGGAAAATTAAAAGTCTGGCAATCTTACATCAACATGCAATTTACTTTACAAGAAAAATCTGAAAGTTTTAAAACGTAACCTAAAGACTATAATTTAATTCATAAGCTGATTGTTTATCACTTGAAGGCTGCCCTTTTTCTTATCCGCAGTGACTTTCCTTGCAGAAAAGCTGCACATCCATTGTTAGAATCTTTCAACTTCCTTTCATCCTGTGGCCACATTGGGCAATTAGGTTATGCCCCCTTTTCACACACTGTTATCTGTTAGCCTCTTGCAGCATAAAACTATGAACGAAGAACTTTTCTGCCAAAACAAAACATCCACGCGGAGCATATCACAGGAGAAACATTTTCAGCAATTCTTTAAAAAATTATGAGTTGGCGTTTTTCACAAGACTAATGCACTAAGTACCCCTTGACAAAACTGTTTGCAAACCTGTATACAATCGTGCACATGCCCCTATAAGGCTCCCATGAACACACTAAGTCAACTCGAATTACCCAAATTTTCCGCTTTTCCACACCACCTGTCATGCCTCTTGTTGCTCAAAACGCCCAAACAGGCAAAAATGGGAACTTTCACACCCTGAAAAATTGGCAAAAACAGGAAATTTTTCAAACTATGTCTCACGGAATTACTATATGAACCGGCCTACCCGGCACCGGCCTCCACGTGGCGTAGGTGGGTAGTCCGCTCAGTCCCTGACTGAGTGGGCTAGCGGACGGGTGCCATCTTTGTCCAGGATTAGGACTTGATGTCAGCAGATATGTTGTTCAGCCTTTTCACTGGTCCGGTTTTTAAGGAGCTGTGCTAACCTAGGTCGTACCATGTTGGATTGGTCCTTAAAAATACTCGTGAATTTTTGGTCCTTTGGATCCCAAGTGTTTGCCGTGCTTGGAGACCCGTGTCGGGGGAGAAGAGGATCCTGGTGGCTGAGGTTCCCTTTGGGCTGCGGCTCACTGGTGCCAACACTCCACTTCGGCCTTGACTTCTACCTAAACGGGAGGCTAGTCGTACCGGCCTAGTCAATCGGCTCTTGTCACGTTGAGCCCTATCCCACTGTTGACATGCGGGTTGCTATACGGAGCACCATGCTATAGCTTCTGCTGCTGATTGGGTGCTTTACGCCAGTATTCCCCTGCATTCAACGGTGTGATAGAAGGCGGTGGCTCAAACGGTTCAATCGGGCTTACCCCCTTGAGTATATCTTTCGGGCAGTCTCCATTGTGCGTCGGCTGGAGACCCGCCGACAGTTGCACTTTCCCTTGTTGGGCTCGGTGGCGGGCAGGGACCCCCGGGGGATGAATACCTCTACTAATATAATATGGATAAAACCAAAAAACCAAAACTAGCACAGAAACGGCACATAGACACCGACATTGCACATGACAGTGATTCAGACTGTGAGGAAGCGACGCCTCAGGCGTCGGCCGTATGGCCTCGCTTCCTCATTGTCCATAGCAAGGTGAAGGAGAAACCAGTTACCAAGCTGCATCCTTTTCTGGTGGGGGAGACCCTCAGGAGCCGTGTTGGCAGGCCTGACGCCCAGCGCCTCAGGTCTGGTGACTTGCTGGTGGAGTGCCGTACTCGGGCACACTCCAGCGGGCTACTGGGGCTCTCTTCCATCGGAGACACTCCTGTGGAAGTCACACCCCACAAAACTATGAATTCGTCAAGAGGCGTAATCAAAGATCAAGCTTTGGCAGAACTGTCAGAAGATGAACTTGTAAGGAACCTTAAGTCTCAGGGGGTGACTTACGTCAGGCGCTTCGCTTCCAAGCGAGGTGGTGGGGAGATCCGTCTCTCTACCATCATCCTGACGTTTGGCACCCCCACCCCTCCTACTACCATCTGGGGAGGTTACTACTCCCTGAGAGTGAAAAAGTACGTCCCTCTTCCCCTCCGGTGCTTTAAGTGCCAAAAGTATGGCCATGGGCAGAAGACATGCCATCAGGCAGAGGCTTCATGCGCCCATTGCACTAGGCCCGGACACTCTGCTGAGTCCTGCACAGCCACCCCCCTGTGTGTGAATTGCCAGGGGGCGCATATGGCTTCGGATAAGAAATGCCCTCGTTGGATATCCGAGTGCAAGATTCAGCAGGTGCGTGTGGAGAAGGGGCTGTCCTTTCTGGATGCCAAAAAACTGGTTGAAGGCCCTGGTGCAGCTGCGGCTGCCCCAACCTCTAACACCTCAGTGTATACTTTTAGTGCAGCGGTGGCAGGCAAGCGCCCCACCAAAGACTTTTCATGTCAGACCCCAACTTCTTGGTTGGGGGCGGAGCCTCGGCTCATCTCGCCCCTGGAGAGTAACCCTCCTCCGGTGGTGACAAGGAGCCAGGGAACGCAGAAGGCGGACACTGCCGGTCCGGTTGTGCCGCCTTCTGTTGCCCCTAAGCCTCAGCCCCCACCCAAACCTGTTAGTCAACTCCAAAGGCTTCTGGCTCTGGTCAGCCTTCTAAGGCCGCTAACTCTAGCGGCAGGAACGCTGCCCAGGACCAGAAGTCTAAGAAATCTATGGGACCGCTGTGCGCACGGGCCCAGAAGGGGAACACAGATGTGCCCCTTCAAAACAAATATGCTGCACTGGAGGAGCGGATGGAGGGAGTGGAAGTTGTTGTTGCTGATGCTGCGGCAGCTCCACCCCCTTCCTCTCCGAAGAACCAGAGGAGGCCCGGGAGCCGGCCCCCCTCTGTTTCTTCAACTCCTTCCAAGGTAAAGGAAAAAGGGGGGAAAAACTCCTTACCCCCAGATCAGACTTAATCATGGACTCTTTGCTTCAGTGGAATTGTCGTGGTTTTCGAGCTAACTTTGAGGAATTACGTCTTTTAGTCAAGTTCTATAACCCCTCAGTCATATCTCTTCAGGAGACTTACCTGAAGACTTCTGACCCTGTGTCTTTTAATGGTTTTAATGTTATACATAAAGGCTCTGATTCGGAGAGGCGCTCGGGTGGAGCGGCTCTTCTCATTAGTAGCCAAATTTTATGTAGCCCCGTTAGCATCGACACCTGTCTTCAGGCTGTCGCTGCTCGGGTTACCTTAAAAAAGACCATAACCATATGCAGTATTTACCTGCCACCATCACTGCGGGTCTGTAGCAATGATATTTTTAACTTAGTAGATCAACTGCCCCCTCCCTTTATTCTCATGGGGGATTTTAACGGTCATGCTCACCTTTGGGGTAGTGACCACTATGATGGCAGAGGTCAGATGTTAGAAGATGTTTTGTTTCTTCAAAAACATTACCGATGACATGACTGAATGGAAGTGTCTACTACTTACTCATTCTAGCCTAAGAGCCAGTTGTGTTAAAACACAACCCGGGAGGCACTCGGGGAACCCCGAGGGGACCAAGAGTTGTCTCCCTATACCCACCACCCGGAAGCCGGGTACCCATAATCCCTCAGTCTAGTCTACTTAGGCGCACGATTCGGTCGTCTTGCGCTCTGCTCTAGCCTACGGACTTTGGTTTTTCGACCGGTTCTCTGGTTTCGGACTTGCTGTCGGAATGAAGAGCGGGAGATAGGATCGTTTCGTCGGCCCTGCCTGTGCTGCTGCGTGGCTTTCTCGTCCCCACTGCTTAGCGCCTACGCTTCGACCTCTGGTGAGCTGTCCGGTGAGCTTCGCCGGTCGTGCCAGGCGTGTTTTGGACGTCTCCCCCCGTTCCCCTTCGGCGGAGAGGTAAGGTAGCGGGGTTGACCCTCGGCCGGTTCCCGGGCTGGGCACTGGTTTGTGCAGGTACGAAGTTTTTCGTCTTCTTCTCACTGTAATTGCGCGCCCACTCACCTTCGGTGAATCGTAGCTAAGTTTCCTACGCATTTGTACCTTGGGTGTGGAGAATTCTTTTACTCCATGGCCTGATTAGCTGAGTGGCACAGCTTGGGTCACGCCTGTCATCGCGTAGTTTGCCTTTTCGGTACCAGTGCCTGTTCTGGCCCCTTTTCTGTTTTCGCTTGCGGGATGTTTGTATAGATACGGGTGATGAATTTAAGCGCACGCTTGCATACGCTGTGGACAAGTGCTCGCGTACCTTAGAGAGTGGATATACGTTTCGGCGGGCAGCTTGGGGGTTTACGCTCCTTGGCTGGGCGGGCCCCTCGTGACATGTCCACATAAAGTGGTGATTTACTGCCCCAGATGTTTTTCTTGTCTTGGTTGTCATTGCGTATTGAATTGTACAGCATGCGGCCGGTGTTGTTTTTTCCACACACGGTCACCCTTAGTAATGATGTTGGGGCCTGACTCCTTTTATGACAGGGGTTGGTACATATGTTGTTGCTCACCTTAGTGCTTGACGGCGGTGAAGCTACCTCGTTACTGCACTGCTAGATTGCAGACGTGCAGTTTGGTACCTCGCTTCCATCATGACGTATTCGTCTTTTGTGTACATATGTTGTTCCCTCGCCTCAGCGCTTGGCGGCAGTGGGCCTAATTGCTTACTGCACGGCTAGTTGTAGGCGTGCAGTTTGGTACCTCGCTTCCATCATGACGTATTCGTCTTTTGTGTACAAATGTTGTTCCCTCGCCTCAGCGCTTGGCGGCAGTGGGCCTACTTGCTTACTGCACGGCTATTTGTAGGCGTGCAGTTTGGTACCTCGCTTCTGTCATGACATGTTTGACTTTTGCTACATATGTTGGTTGCTCACCTTAGTGCTTGATGGCAGTGAGTCGACCTTCTTACTGCACTGCTGGCGTGCAGGCTTGACAGTCTGTTACCCCGCTTTGGTGCTTGTGTGTTTTGTTGTTACGAAGGCTACCTTTCATGGCTTAGTCCCACAGGACTCGCCCGCAGGCCTTCGGGTGTGTTATCTGTTGCAGGGATGTGCTACCCATTCTTTCGCCTCTGCACCGGATGCCCCGCCGACCATGCTTGCGTTGCAAGCAATCGGCACCGGTTTAGGCGCCTTCCGGACACTGCGGGTTTCCGCACGACAACGGACTGACCTGGGGGAGAAGCCACACCGGATGTTGACTAGTGCGCGAGCGTGGATCGTGGAGGCCGCTGCCAGGGGGAGCACACGTGAACAGCCTCTGTCAAGGCCCGCTCGGTAAGACAATTACGCACACGTCCGACTTCTTTGGACGTTGCAGTACACTACCACCTTGAGAGGACAAGCAGCTTCTCGGCTGTAAGCACCAGCCCGGCTGCTACTGGTAGGTGTGTTCTTCATGTCCAGGCAGCGCCCATTGGGACTAGGCCTGTCTTCGACACGGGAGGTGCCTCCTACCACGTTGGGATGATTGTGTCACCTGGCCTCAGCAGCGCGGATGGCAGCATTGAAGCGTCTGCAGGCGGGAGCGACCTATGCTGTTGGTGCTTGAAGGATCCCGTTCCGCCACGATGAAGAGGGGCATGCTGATGTCCTTCACTTAAGGCAGATGGGCCGGTGGCCGTCGGACAACCACTAGTTCGGGTCTCCTATGCGCAGGATGTGGGTACGCCATCCAACGTATCCTTGGCACCGGTCGCTTGAGACCAGGACGTCCCTGTGGGAAGCCCCACACCGGATTCAGTGGACTAGTGCACGAAGTGGGCCTGGATCGATGAGGCCGCTTCCAGGAGGGAGCGTGCCCGGACTAAGCCTTCCAAGAAGCCATGTCCACTATCGGTCCCACTTGTCTCCAAGAAAGCCCGCGGGATCCCGCTGGGGGTCCCCCTTACCGGCAAGAAAGTCCGCCTCCCTCGGAGCCCGGCTCAGAGACATTCACGTGCACGTCCAGGGACTCTAGTAAGGATGCTCGTCTCCAAGGAAGCGGAGACTACTATCGACACAGTTCCAGGCCATCTCTCGAGGGTACTCGTCCCGCTCGCGCTGCGCGGCGCCAGAGTAGGGACCACTATCGGCACCGTTGGATGCTCTTCCTCTACGGATCGCCTCATTGGAGTGACCCTTACACTGCTCCAGGTCTACACTCCGCACTCTCCTCTGCTGGCGTGCATAGGAGTTGCCGTTCTTCACGTCCCTCCAGAGATCCTGTAGACAATCGCCGAGTGCCCTCATGTTTTGTGTGTTGCATTGGCCTACTGGTGACCTGCAAACAATGAGGAGGCTTCCGGTGGCCGTCGGATATCCATACAGTCTGTCTCCTGTGCGCTGGGTGTGCTTCCGACCACACTTGTGACGTCTGTGCTTCCTGGCCGGAGCTGCGATGGTCTAATCTCTGGAACTTTTATAGGAGGGAGCCTCCTACCCTCTCGGGTACTTGAAGATTGCCGAGACGCCTTCCGCTGTGCCCCCGGCACCGGTCGTGCGAGACCAACTGGATCCGACACAGAAAACGCCACTGAGTAATCGAGGGATTAGTACACAGAGTGGGAGTTCGACCGTCAAGACCGCCTCCGTTAGAGAGCGCACCCGGACACAGCTGGTGGAAAGAACCCGCCTCTCCCAAGAGCCTGGTTTGGTGGGACGCTCGTGGCGTCCCTCCTCCACCGTCGTTCCCCACTCGTCTCTGAGGAAGCCGCCGGGATTCCGCTGGGGGTCCCCTGGCCGGCAAGAAACCCGCCTCTCCCAAGAGCCTGGTTCACAGAGACATACACGCACTCGTCCGGAGCCTCCTGGTTGTGAAGAGCGTCGACACAGGGATTCTACTCGACGTTATCGCTCTCCCTCGCAAGATCATAGGAGGACCTTCCCGCTCGGGTGCTTGGAGATTACCAAGACGCCTTCCGCTGTGCCCCCGGCACCGGACGCGCGAGACCAACTTGATCCGACACAGAAAACGCCACTGAGTATTCAACGGATTAGTGCACAGAAACCCGCCTCTCCCAAGAGTCTGGTTCGTTCCCCACTCGTCTCTGGCCGCAGGGGTCCCCTTGCCGGCAAGCAACCCGCCTCTCCCAAGAGCCTGGTTCACAGAGACTTGCACGCACTCGTCCGGAGCCGCCTGTTGGCGAAGATCGTAGGCGCCGGGATTCTACTCACCGTTGTCGCTCTGCTTCGCAAGATCGTAGGAAGACCTTCTCCACTCATCGTTCGACGGATCAGGACTCCCTCGACTCAGACGGGTTTCGCCTTCTTCGCGTTCCCCATCTCGTTCGGACTCCCGTTCGTCCCGTTCCTCTTCCCATCGACCGGCCACTTCCCCTTCCCTCGTCATCTCCGTTCCGTTTCTCCTCGTCGGGACCCGCCGTCAGCTTTCAGGAGACCCTCGTCGCGTCGCTCCGTCTTTCGCTTTCCCCTTCGGAGGGAGTCTTCGACCTCTGTGGTTCGCCGTCAGCGGGATTCCTTCCCTCGGAGCCCTCCTCGGTCGCCGGTTCCAGACAGCGGGACTTCGACACCCTGAGTTTGACGGCTGACGACCCCTCGGACTGGTTGCTAGGACGTCTCAGCCGTTCTCCTCTCCCTCTTCTTCGGCTTCCAGTGCTGCGGTTCCGGCAGACCTGTTCTTCTGCGCGGATGGACACTCGGCCGGCGCTGGACGGGACATCCAAGCTCATCGCCGCCGCCCTTCTGCGGAAGTTTGCCCGGCATCGCCACCTGACTCACTGGGGGTTCTCATCCATCGTGGACACCGGGGAACCAAGGCGCAGCCCCTGCTCCCTGACGTCTAACCATCTCGACAACTTTCTTTGGGCACCCGGGGGTGCCGGACTTCGGACAGGTGGTACCGCTTGGCTGTGCTCGTGGCGGAGGACCTAGCCACTACACGGAGTCGGATCTACGCACCTTAGTCATCTCTAAGCCCGGCTGCTCAAGCCACGCTTCCTACTTCCGTGATTCTTCTCGAGGTCCAACCCTCCGACCTTCGGACTTCGCGGACAAGAGCGTGCTTAGCTTGGATCCGACGCGGACTACTAGGCCTTCTTCTTCTGCTCGTGGGAGGAAGGATAGGTCACAGGAGCTTCTCCTCTCCGGCAACGCGACAGCGGAGGTGTACTTCCAGGATCAGGGCAGCTGGCGATCCTCTGACCAGTGCGTACCCCCTACCCTGGTGCTTGGGGAAAGAACTTCAACTCCCTCCGTGCGTGACGCTACCTGGACCGACGGTAGATCTGGGCCAGTCTTCCCCGGTGGGACCAGTGGCTACACACGGAATGCACCAGGACACCTTCGGAGGATCGGCGCATGAGACCAGGATGATCCTGTGGAGGGTCTCCACAACGATTTCAGTGGACTAGGGCACAGGGTGGGGTTTTGACCGACGAGGCCGCTACCCGGACGGAGCGAGCCCGGACACAGCTTTTGAGAAGCAGAGAACTCGCCTCACAGAGCCCAGTTCAGAGAGTCGCGCTTGGCGACGTCCCACGTCCAATCTCGGTACCCACTCGTCTCCAAGTAAGCCGCCGGGATCCGGCTGGGGGTCCACTTGCCGGCAGATAACCCGCCTCTCCTCGGAGCCCGGTTCGGAGAGACTTACACGCGCTCGTCCGGAGCCTCCTGTCGACTCCCCTCGTGAGGAGTCATCGCATGCTACGTCTTGCCCTTGCAGCCATACGGCGCCTGAGGGATGTTGCCATGGTGGATTGGTTAACGAGCTTCAGGAGCTACGACTCGCCCGGTCTGCCTACAGTTCGAGGGAACAATTACGTACAGCTCCTCTCGGACCATACCTTACCTGGACCGCCGCGCCTTTGGTCCACGGGTTCACCTTGCGCCCGCTTACGGGGCGCTATTCCACCAGGAGACCACGTAGCAAATCCCTGTACAAGCCTCACGTGTGCCTACGACATAGCCGTTCGCTACGGACGTGCTCGCCTCTTTGCCGGTTCCGGCACCACTGACGCTACATGCCGGACGTTCTTCCTGGCTCAGCTCAGTCATACGTTCTGAATTACAGGACCCCTCCCTCAGGGAGGTTAGAGGCTACAGTTACGTTATCAAGGCACTTGCATGGCCACGAACATCACATTCGTCAGGGACTGTACTGTCTTACACTTCGTGGCTACTGGAGGCTGGCGGGCAGGATGACTTCGCCCGCCTCGATCGCAGAGTTCTGCCAGGCCAGCGAGACTCCTCGCTCTGGTGGGGGTGTTTTGCGGGGGGCACAACTCCCTCCTGGCGCCTCAGCGCCGTAGGTATTCACCTACCTAGGGTCGTCGGGAGTTTGCGTTAGGGAGGACGGCCCTTGGGCCCTAAGGTGTGCTGGAGCGCGGCACCCACCTCCTATTCGCAAATCTTCCATTCAGTCATGTCATCGGTAATGTTTTTGAAGAAACAAATTCATTTTTCTTTAAAAGGTATTTTTTCGAAAAATACTTACCGATGACATGACTCAAACGACCCTCCCACCTGCCCCGCTTGCCGCTGGTGCGCTAAGTATCCTGACTGAGGGATTATGGGTACCCGGCTTCCGGGTGGTGGGTATAGGGAGACAACTCTTGGTCCCCTCGGGGTTCCCCGAGTGCCTCCCGGGTTGTGTTTTAACACAACTGGCTCTTAGGCTAGAATGAGTAAGTAGTAGACACTTCCATTCAGTCATGTCATCGGTAAGTATTTTTCGAAAAAATACCTTTTAAAGAAAAATGAATTTTTCTCAACTTAACCTATGTGTCTTTAACGATGGCTCACCTACATACTCTAACTCAGGTTCCGGATCTAGTTCTGTTCTAGACCTCACTGTGTGTGATCCTTCTCTCATGCTGGACTTTGACTGGAAGGTTCACGACGACCTGTGTGGTAGTGACCACTTCCCAGTAGTCCTGTCATCGGTCAGCTGTGAGGAGGATTCGCCGGTGGGGCGCTGGAATCTCAAGAAAGCTAACTGGTCTCTGTTTGCCTCTCTCTGTCAGTCTCGTCTTACAGAGGAGGTGGTCATGTCAGCTGAAGAACCTGTTTCTTGTTTTACTTCTATTTTGTTGGAGGTTGCAGGTGAAACCATCCCTAGAACTTCCACATCACTCCCTCGGAAGCCGAGAGTACCATGGTTCAATGAAGAGTGCCGCAAGGCCCAAACAATGCGCAAATCTGCTCAGCGACGTGCATTTCGTAATCCGTCGCAAGCAAATATTTTAACCTTTAAAAGACAGCGGGCGAAAGCCCGTTATATTTTTAAACGTGAACGCCGTGCTTCCTGGAGACGCTTCGTCTCATCTTTATCTTCTAGGACTCTGTCCCAAAAAGTCTGGAAGGCTGTTCGAAGAATTGGGGGCGGGGGTGGCTCGGCTTCTGTCGGCCATCTTAGAGATGGTGCCAGTTTGGTCACAGATAAAAAGGCTGTGGCCAATTTGCTTGCCTCCACCATTGCCCATAATTCTTCAACAGAGCATTATTCACCTTTCTTCCAGAGAGAGAAGGAGAAGCGAGAATCTTGTGCTTGTGATTTTATATCGGATAACTTGGAAGACTATAATGCCCCTTTTACGTTTTCAGAATTGCAGCAAGCCATGCAGAAATGTACTGACTCTGCTGCTGGATTAGATACCATCCATTATCAGCTCATAACACATCTGCCTGAGGATTCACTCCTTGTACTTCTCAAGGTCTTTAACCATATCTGGATAACCGGTCATTTTCCGCCATCTTGGCGCCAGGCTGTGGTTGTGCCAATTCCCAAGCCGGGTAAGGATCCTTCCGACCCGGGCAACTACCGGCCAATAGCTTTGACATCATGTTTATGTAAAACTATGGAACGCTTGGTCAACGCCCGACTGGTGTGGCATCTTGAGTCACAGGGTCTCATCACAGACCTCCAGTGCGGTTTCCGGCGCTTCCGTAGTACAACTGACCATCTAGTCCGCTTTGAGTCTTTTATCCGAGATGCTTTTGTCAACAAGCAGCATGTCTATGCAATTTTCTTTGATCTTGAAAAGGCATATGACACTACCTGGAAGCATGGTATAATGTCTGATTTGTCGGACATGGGTTTTAAAGGGCATCTGCCCGTTTTTATTCACAATTTTTTGTCCAACAGGTCGTTCCATGTCCGTGTGGGCTCCACCCTCTCCGACTCCTTTGAACAGGAGATGGGTGTCCCGCAGGGCAGTATTCTATCTCCTTTTTATTTAGCATTAAAATAAATAACATTGTAAAGGCCGTCAAGGATGATTCTGAATGCTCTTTGTTTGTGGACGACTTTGCTTTGTGTGCACGAGGTCGAGGACTTGCGTCCCTTGAGAGGCGCTTGCAGCTGTGCGTTGATCGCATCCAGGGGTGGGTGTCTCTCAATGGATTCAGATTCTCGCCCTCCAAGACAGTCTGTGTGCATTTTACTAACCAGACGAAATTTTTTCCAGAACCTAGCCTGAGCATTGCTGGAGTGCCAATTAAGATGGCTGAAGAGGCTAAGTTTTTGGGGGTCATCTTTGACAAAAGATTGACCTTCTGCAACCATGTTAACTACCTTAGAACCTCTTGTCGGAAGGCCCTCGACATTCTTCGTGTCGTTGGTCGTACTGACTGGGGTGCAGACCGCATCGTCTTACTTCGACTGTACCGGGCCCTTGTTCGGTCCAAACTGGATTACGGCTCTGTGGTATATGGCTCGGCTTCCAAGTCTGTTCTGCAGCGTCTGAACACAATTCACCATCAAGGTCTGCGCATATGTCTGGGAGCCTTCAGGACATCTCCAGTTCCTAGTCTGTATGCAGAGGCAGGGGAGCCTTCTCTCAGGCTCCGCCGCATCCGCCTCATGCTCAGCTACGTTCTGAAGCTGAAGGCCCATCCAGAAAATCCTGCCTATGATTGTGTTTTTAACCCGTCGTTTGCAGAGATTTACGATGCCCATCCGGGAGCTGTCCGTCCACTTTCCTTCCGTGTCCGACCTCATCTGCAGGCGGCCGGTGTGGACCTGGACAAAGTTTCGGAATCTCTGCAACACGTCACTCCACCCTGGCTACTACCAGTTCCTGACATCTTGCTGGACTTGACTGCCCACAAGAAGGATTGTACTCCACCAGCCATATACCAACAGAGCCTCAATGAACTCCTTTCAATTTTTCCTGGCTATTGTCGTCTTTATACGGATGGGTCCAAGTCTGAGGATGGAAGAGTGGCTGCTGCTGCAGTGTCCTCTCGCCATCCTAGACGCCCATTTAAGCTCCGTCTCCCTGACCATTCCTCTGTATTTAGTGCAGAACTGCAGGCCATTCTGCTAGCACTCAAGCATGCCTATCAGTCTCGGGAAAGGAACTTCCTGATCCTGTCTGACTCTCTTTCTGCCCTGCAGGCCCTTCAGGGCGCGGGAACAGACCATCCACTGCTGGTGCAGATTAGAGAGCTCTACGCGGACTTGATGAAGGAATATTATGACATCATTTTTATTTGGGTCCCAGGCCATGTGGGCATCGAAGGCAACAGAATCGCAGATTCTGCTGCCAACAGTGCCCGCAGTGACCCTGTCCCTGACACACAGACTGTCTATAGTGATTTTAAACCTGTTATTAGTGCGTACATAGCCCGCGAGTGGCAGTCCGAGTGGGACAAAGAGGAAGGGAACAAGCTTCATGAAGCTCTTCCTAAGTTGTCTGACAGTCTACCTTTCCGCTGCGGCAGCCGCCGTGAGGAGACTGTCCTTGCTCGGCTCCACATCGGGCACACATATGTTACGCACTCTTACTTACTTAAACAGGATGAGCGTCCATGGTGTTTTGCCTGTGATGAGCAGTTTTCTGTTCGACACTTTTTGCTGTATTGTGCTGACCTAATTGACACCAGATATAAACACTTCACAGCAGACTCCTTGAAGGTTTTGTTCCGGGATGTTCCCCCGGACAAAATCTTCAATTTTTTGAGAGAATGCAATATTTTTAACAAGATCTGAGCATTCATAGACTATGTGAATTTTTTTATTTGCCCTTTTTGAGAGTCTGTAGACGTTTCTTTTCCATACATGTGCGACATTTTAGCCTGAGATTTTTAATCTATATTTACATCTTGTCTTAAGACCTTGCTTTTAGTCTGGCTGACCAGATTTTTACCCATCCCGCCGTGAGATGGCCTTAGTCGCCTGCTCGGCGTTAAACCCAAATAACTAACTAACTATATGAACCGGAAGCAATTGCCCCGTGTAGCCTGTGCATGGAACGTCACGCAGATTTTTGCCAAAGATAGAAATGGGGAAGTGCATCTTTAGCCACTTATGGCTAGAAAAAAAGTCAGTGCTAAGCTTGGTTAGCACCAGCTTCGGATGGAGCAAAGCACAAAGCTTGATGCGAGGCACACATACCCAGGGGGATTGCCTCAGCATATCTCACATTAAAGATATCTCACATTAAATAAAATAATTTGCCCCAAAAAATAGGTTCCACATTTAATTATTACACAAGTTTGGCGTATATATTAGTGAGCTTTGGAAAACTGTTGTGTCATTCTTAAAAAGGTCTTTAAAAAGTATGGAATTTTTTTCCACCAAACTTGTGGGAACCCTGTTACTAATTGGAACCTTCGCTTAGCTCATAATTTTAGCCCAAAAAACTTACTGTGTGTCCCTCATACTAAGGGAGGCAACCACTGGGGGAGGGGGGGGGCCATAACCCTGCAACCCCGAGTGGTCTCCCGTACTCCCTTATCCGGTGGCACTCTCACCCTTTTCCCGCCAGTGACTTCGCTAGCTCAGTTTCGACCGGTCGTGTGCACCTCGTGCTCCGACCTTACACTGTGTGACTCTACTTGGAAAACTTTGATTTCTGTGATTCTTGGTCCTTTTTAGGAAGGAAAAGATAAAAAGAAGGATTGCTCTTTTCTGGTGTTGGTTGTGTGATTCGATTTCAAAATGGACAGGTAAAGCTTCGGTTACTGCCTCAGCTGGTATTTTCACCGGGCGACGGCATTTCCCGAATTTCGAATTTGTGTGATTCTGTTTCAAAATGGACAGGTAAAGCGTCGGTTACTGCCTCAGCTGGTATTTTGACCGGGCTACGGCATTTCCCGAATTTCGCAATTTTCGAATTTGTATGTTCGCGACCGGTCGGGAACTCGGACCCTCCTTCAGGCTCCGAGCACTCGCAAGGCCTATGTCTGTCTTATGTTACAGTGCTCAAGTGAGGACTTGCACCAGGTGTGGCGAATTTCAATGGCCCAGTGATATGCATGCTATTTGTCTTCCCTGTTCAGGCTGTTCTTCCAGTAGACCGTGCACGATTTGCACTTCTTGGAAGGAAGACCGTTGGTCACAACTTTGGGCCTTTTACCGGAGAGAAAGGCCGGGGTGCAAAGGCGCTGCCTTACCTTTGAATGTGAGCCATAGTCATGCAATTTCAGATATCGGTTCTGTGTCCGTGCATAAATGGGTCCTGCTGCCCCCACCGGTGCCTCGTGCAGTGCTGCCTCGTCCTAAGCGGACGATTGAGCCTAGTAGCAGCCGTAGGGATTCGCCATCCCGCACAGCACCGAAAGCTCTTTTATACCCTTCAATCCACAGAGGGGGAGACAGGCCAGGCAGGGGTTCGCCACCCTATGATTTAGTGAGGACTTTGAGAGCTCGGTCCCCCCGCAGAGAATATGTTGGGTCAAACAGTAGCCCTCCTGGCAATAAGAGAACCCAGGCAGCAGAAGCGGGGGACCCCCCTCGGACTGGAGAGCCCTTCGGCCGTAGGCCGGACCAGCGCCTGGACAGGGCCACACCTTCGGGGACTCGCTTTGAGGGGGACAGGATATCAAAGCGCAATGTTGATAAATCTCACGGTAAGTTAAGAGAAAGAAATATTTTGGGGTCTAGAGATAGAGTGGCGCCACTGGCGATGTTAACCTCCTTCGGGAGCGGACCAGTATGGTCAGTTCTATCAGCCGGCGTAGAGAGATTAAAGAGAGAGAAATTATCTATGCACGGCGGACCCCCGAAACTCGTAATTACCAAAGAATTTGTTCTTCGTATTCGGATGAACGGGCACAGCGTATTGAGTCAACGTGGGACAGAGACCGCATTCGAGTGGACATATTGCCTTCTCGATCTTCGTCATCGGAGCGGAAGTCCAGTTCTTACGTCTCGCGCAAACGGCAGTCTGCAACCAGGCGCAGCAGATCGGCGGACAGGTTGGACAGCCTTCGCACGCAGCAGGAGGAACAGGTTCGTCGACAGCAGGGTGTACACTCTCGGGACAGCCGGTGGCCTGAGACGACTTCTCGGCGGAATCGGAGCAGTCCTCATCGATCTTCCGTAGACCAGGATTACAGACGCCCGGCAGAGACTGCGTTCCGGTCGACACTTGGACCTATCACTACTGCTTCCTTTGCTAGGCGCGCGGCGGTGGACGAGGAGGCACTTAGTCTTCATCCGGAGGATTCGGCGTCCATGCTGGGAATCGACGAGGAGGATACACCGTCTTCTCTGGGACGGCGTTCTCCTATCCCTGGCATCGCGGTCGACGCAACTTCGATGTCTTCTACTCGTCGGGATTTACATGAAGTGGCTCACCTCATTGCTGCGTTTCTTCCGCCGGAACACTGCCCACCTTCTCCACCTGTAAAGAGGAAGGCGGTGGCGATGGTCGACACACCTCGGCAGACCAAGCGCATCAAGACTCTACCTCAACCGGCAGGTTTCAGGGACCTCGTGGAGGCATTCTCAGCGCATCTTCGCACGGACAGAGTGGGAGAGCAGGGATTCTTCCATGACAGGCGTTGGCCGGTGGGAATCGACGTGGATTTCCGACAGGACTGGTATGCAGGGCACTCCCAGGCTTTCAGCTGTACTCTTCCTACGGCGGACAAGGAGGCTTGCGTCCAAGCAGGATTAACTCAGCGTTCCCTTTCGGGAGGACTGGACAAGTCGGCCGTACTGGTCCAGAATTCCCTAGCGTGCACCGGGTTTTTGGAGATGGTGACACAGTCGGTGGTCAGGAAGATGGAGAACACCTGGGATCTGGACGCTTCAGCGCCCTTACGGGAAATCCACACGGTATTGGTTGCGGCGAATAGAGCGGCCTTCCATGCTTCGGTAAATGCCATCTAAATCGAGTGAGACTACTGGAGGGACGGATTCAGACTGTAAGGGAAGCGGCGCTTGCAGCGGTTCGCGCGGAAGCACTACCGGCCAGGTCCTGGCTTCGCCTGTTAGGCCTGCTAAGCGCAGCAACGGATCTCCTTATTCTAAGCAGGCTGTATGCACGACCGATTCAGCTTCACCTACTCCTACATTGGCGCCCCTCCTCGGGCAATCTGGAGACCTCGGTCCCGACAACGGAGTTAGTACAGTCTCATCTGTGGCGTTGGACGGACAGTACTTGGCTAGCATCAGGGATTCCCCTCTTCTCCCTGCCGCCTCACCTTTCTATCTGCATGGATGCGAGCAACTCAGGTTGGGGAGCCCACCTGTTACCACAGTTTACCACAACCTCGGGCCTTTGAACAGAAGTAGAGGCAGGCAGACATATCAACTGGCTGGAGATGAAAGCGGTGTGGCTAGCACTCATCGCTTGGGAAGATCGACTGACGCAAAACGCGGTGCTCGTGCTCTCCGACAACTCGACAGTCGTTGCATACATCCAGAACCAGGGAGGGACGCACGCACCCTCTCTCTGCATACTTGTATATCAAATCTTCCTTTGGTGCAGAGACCGGGGCATTACCTTTCGGGCGCGACGCATTCCGGGACACCTAAACGTTCTGGCGGATGCTCTCTCTCGGCGGGGTCAGATGCTTTACACGGAGTGGTCTCTACACCGATGATCGATCTTTTTGCCACGAGATGGAACAAGCTTCCACTGTTCGTCTCCCCCGTGCCAGATCCACTAGAATGGGCCGTGGACGCGCTATCCATTTCGTGGGAAGGACTCCAGGCGTATGCATTTCCTCCCACAGTGCTGGTTCCGAAGATCATTCAGAAACTCAGGGGCAGCAACACGATTATGATACTAGTGGCCCCTTTCAACTGGGCCAAGAGCTGGACCACTGATCTCCTGGCTCTCGCGACAGATCCGCCTATGTTACTTCCCACTCCGAGTACAATGCTAAAACAACCGAAGCAGCATCTTTTTCACCCGTGCCCGGAACGGCTGTTGCTACACGCGTGGAGATTGTCAGGCAAGCCCTCTCAGCTAAAGGCTTTTCGGGTCCTGCAGTGGATGCTATCTCTACAGCCAGAAGGGTCTCAACTTATAATGTCTATGAAGGAAAGTGGCGCGTGCTCCAGTCCTGGTGTACCGCGGAGCGACTTTCCCCCACGGATCTAACTACTCCCCAGTTGGCCGAGTTCTTCCTGTGGCTGTTCGTCAGACAGAAGTTGGCCCCCATCACCATGCGCGGTTACCTGGCAATGGTGGCAGACACATATAGACACTTGGGACGACCCGATCCGGGAGCTTGCAAAGATTTGGCAGATCTTATGTCCCATTTTGATCTACAACGCCCGGCTTCACGCTCGTTAGTTCCACGATGGGACTTGTCTTGGGTGCTCACCAGGCTGAACTCTAAGAGATTGGAGCCTTTACGACTAGCAAGGTTAGGAGATCTTACTAGGAAGACCTGTTTCCTACTTGCGCTTGCCACAGCCTCACGGGTGAGTGAAATACACGCCTTTTCGGTTCGTCCCCCCTGTCTCCAAAGTAGGACTGATGGATCGGTTCAGCTGCTCACGGACCCTGCCTTCTTGGCTAAGAACCGAGTTCCTACTGTCGCCCCACAAGTCGTAACAGTTAACCGCTCAGGGCTAGAGATCAGACACGGGACTCACGACTTCAGGACCCTGTTAGGGCTCTTAAAGTATATCTGCACAGAACTAAGACAAGGGCGCTCACGCCTTTTCCTGCCCTTGGCTCAGGGCAGACGAGACATTTCGGCGCAAACTATCTCGTCCTGGATACGTTGGGTTATCCGTGAGGCTTATAAAGAGCTCGCACCAGAACAAGCCAAAACAATGCACATATGGGCTCATTAAGTCCGAGCAGTGGCAGCGAGTATCACTCTTGACAGAAACTGTGCAGTGAAAGACATTGTGGCGGCCATGGGTTGGCGGGCTGAGTCTACCTTCGCCCGCTTTTACCTAAGAGACTTATCCGGCCAGCGCACCAACCTTGACCTTGTGGGGGACATCTCGGCAGCGCAACACTCCCTCCCAGCGCCATAGGTACGCCTAGCTAAAATTATCGGGAGTGGGCGCATTGGGAGGGGCCTCGATAGTCGGCTCGCTTCGCGGGTTTTGGGGGATTTCCAAACTAGCGGCACCCTCCTCCTTTTCGTAATTCCAATTAGTAATGTCATCGGTAATGATTTTGAGAAAATAAATGATTTTTTCTTTAAAATGTATTTTTTCGAAAAATACTTACCGATGACATTACTCGGAGGTCCCTCCCTCCTTCCCCGCTTGCCGCAGTGGAGCTAGACTCAGTCAGTGGCGGGAAAAGGGAGAGAGCGCCACCGGATAAGGGAGTACGGGAGACCACTCGGGGTTGCAGGGTTATGGCCCCACCACCCCCCCCCCCCCCCCTCAGTGGTTGCCTCCTTTAGTATGAGGGACACACAATAAGTTTTTTGGGCTAAAATTATGAGCTAAGCGAAGGTTCCAATTAGTAATGTCATCGGTAAGTATTTTTTTTAAAAATACATTTTAAAGAAAAATTAATATTCTTGCAGAAATTAGTATCTTTGGGAATATTAGTTTGAATGTGACACATTTTGCAGTTGTGTAATTAATGCCAACTTTTTGGCTCACGTTCGAAGCAAAAGTGAGTATGTTCTGGGCCAGTGGTCGTCCATCTGTAGTCTGTCCGCCTTTGTACGTGGTAAACTTTAATGTTGGCATTTTCTCAGAGACTATTTAAGCCATAGTCTTCAAACTTGGCCTAAGGATACTTTGTGGCAAGACCTTTCTAAACATACCACAAAGGTCAAGGTCACAGGGGATCTGGAAATAGGTCAAAATAGCTACATTTTGACATAATGTATTTTCTCTCAAATACTGTTCACAACTTCAAACCCAAACTTGGTACAGGTTATTGGGGTTTAACGCCGAGCAGGCGACTAAAGCCATGTCACAGCAGACAAACTTGGTACAAAGACACCTGTTGGGAAAACCTTTCTATGCATACTAATTTGATTGATCCCTCTGAAAGTTCAAGGGTCACGAGCTCAGGAAATAGGTCAAAAATAGCCATTTTCAGGCATCAGAACTGTCCGATTTTCGGCGATTTTCAGATTTTCCTGGCCCGTCGTGTGCTTAGTTAATAACACTTTTGACTTCTTATGTGCCAGGAAATGGCGACCCCGGCCATTTTCAGATTTTTTTTGGGTGAACAGTTCTGATGCCTGATTTTGACAAAAGATGTTTTCCTCAAATACTATTCACAACTTCAAACCCAAACTTACTACATAGATACCTGATGGTAAAACATATCTATGCATACTAATTTGGATGACCCCACGGGAAAATAGGTCCAAAATGGCCATATTTTGACAAAAGATGTTTTTTTTTAAAATATTGTTTAACAACTTCAAACTGAAACTTGCTACGGAGATACATGATGGTAAGACCTATCTATGCATACTAATTTGGATGACCCCTCGGAAAATAGGTCCAAAATAGCCATATTTTGACAAAAGATGTTTTTTTTCAACTACTCTTCAACAACTTCAAACCCAAACTTGCTATGGAGATACCTGATGGTAAGACCTATCTATGCATACAAATTTTGATGACCCCTCGGAAAGGTAAAGGGTCACAAGAGGTCGGCGGTAAAATAGCCAATTTTGCTGGTGCAGAAGCCATCACTTAACCTATTGTCACTTATAATTTAATCTAAAACAATAATTTTGTTGCTTTTGCACTTTGATTATAATATAGATGTTGGAACTTGTGCGACCATCTGTCACATTTTCATGATTTGTTTTGCACAGAACAAAGAAGTGGCAGTAGAGATTGAGAAGCTGCCAGAAGGAACAGTTATTTTCGAAGACATTGCCATCGACAAGGTGACAGGAAAGATCCTCAAGACTCTGAAGGGACCCAACAACCGACGCCAGAGTGACCCTCTTGGTGGAAAAATTATCTACGAAACGCCAAAAGGGTAAGTTTGCTTAGTTTGAGAAAAGTCCTAGTCCTACAGGAGGTTTGGTGCATCCAGTGCAGTTTTCTTCATGAGAAAAATCCTAGTCCTACAGGAGGTTTGGTGCATCCAGTGCAGTTTTCTTCATGAGAAAAGTCCTAGTCCTACAGGAGGTTTGGTGCATCCAGTGCAGTTTTCTTCATGAGAAAAGTCCTAGTCCTACAGGAGGTTTGGTGCATCCAGTGCAGTTTTCTTCATGAGAAAAATCAACACTGGGTAATCTTGGACAATAGGTGTTCAAAAATCAGAAGACATTCAAAATTGAATGTCTTTTCAGAAAAAACAGTGGATTAAAAGCCTGAAAAAAACATGATATGTCTTGTTTGTCCATGCTTTTTATTCGCTGTTTATTTCATCAAAAACATTACCGATGACATGACCTTATGGGAGTGTCTACTACTTACTCAATTCTAGCCTAAGTACTCGTTGTGTTAACACACAACCCGGGAGGCACTCGGGGAACCCCGAGGGGGCCAAGAGTTGTCTCCCGATACTCCCCATCCGGAACCGAGTACCCATAATTCCTCAGTCAGTCTACTTAGGCTTACGCTGTTCAGACGTGTTGCTCTAGCCTACGGATTTTGGGGATTTCGACCGGTTCACCGGTCTTCGACGGACTTAGTTCTTCTCTTGACTTGTTCTTCGTCGGGCCCCCCTGTACCGGGTGGCTCTAGTATCCCTTCTTCGTTGGCAGCTGCCCGCTTGGCTACCTGAAGTGCCTGGGCTACGCTGTGAACTTCGCTGGGACTTCGCCGCGCGTGCCTTGGTTTGGATTTCTCCCCCCCCCCCCCCCCTTCCCCGGTCCCGCTCCGGGAAAAGGTAAGGTGACTGGGTTGGCCCTCGGCTTGTTCCCGGGCTGGGCACTGGTTGAGCAGGCGCGAACGCGGTCTTCATTTGCGTTGTTGCTTGCGCCAAGATTCTTGACTTTTACTTGGCGGGTCTCGCGCCCGTTCCCCCTCTCCTTCCGTGTTGGTGTGGTATTGTTATTGACAGGGTCAAGTCTCCCTTTTTTCGCTGTGGTTAGCAGCGTGGTTGTTGAAAGTTCCGCGCTTTTAACGGAAGGCATTTACGCGTGAGGGAAGAAATGAGACGTTGTAGTCTGGAACGGTCATTCTTAAACGGCGCAGATCCGCAGGTGGTCAGCTTCGTTTTCCAAGATGGCGTCTAACGATGCAGAGCTCCGTGTTCCTCGCGGTTAAAACCTTTTCTGGAAGGGGAATGGTGTGCAAGATCGGTGAAAGCTAAGTCTAACCTTATTTCTGGCGCTTACCTACTCACTTATTCCTCACCTATGCTCTTGTCCCTGGTTGGGTTCGGGGAATGTGGTATGCTCCAGCCATCCCTTGACGCATTACGTTGGTGAATGTGGCGAGAGCCGACGCTTACTTCGGTACTGTGTCGGTCCCGTCATGCCTGTTTTGTTATGCATACTGCAGACCTGTTTACCGTATACGGGGGCGTATTAGATACATGGGTGATGCAGAGTATTCGTCAGTTGAGGGGACACAGACGGCACCAAGATGACTTATTGTTGCTGTCATGGGGGAAGATCATAAGCTGCAATAACTTCTCTTGCCACCACAGGTGCTACTCACATTCCCTCACTTGCTCATTCCACATATTACAATGACAGGCTGCAAATGGACGGTGATTGGTACGGGTGAGCCCGTCGCCAACGCATCTCATGGCAGGCGCCAGTGACCGTCTCCCGGCCCGAACCTCCCTGGAAAAAAAAAAAAAAAAAAAACCCAGAGTGCTCAGACAGCCCTATGTCTCCTGGACGCACTGGTTTATGCTCTTTGGTTATATTCCTACTTGGGCATGTGACTACCAGTTAACATGAACAACATGCATAAGAATACAAGTTAACATGAACGACAGTAACGTTTTACTGTTGAAAGGTATTAATTGCCTGCTGGCAACTTAAGACAATGATCAAAGCTGCACCTGGAGGCCCGTCGCTATAGTACAGCTCCGGTGTTTCGCAGGGGCTCCGCTCCGACAAAGGTTCTGGGCCTGCCGCTTGCTTCAGGCTTATAATTGTCATGACATGCTTGAGTTTTGTTGTGCAGGATGTGTTGTAGGCTCAACTTAGCCTGGCGGTCCTCCCAGACCAAGGGTGGCTTCCACACCTGTAGGGGCCGGGAGGTGCCCGGCGTAGGACGTATACGCTGGGAAGACAGGTACACACCTTGGTGGTTGGGGGAGTTGCCTTGGCAGGATGGACAGACAGTGCGGTTAGCCGCGACTCCTCTTCTTCGCAGAAGGTAGGTCACACAGGTGGGGTGCTTACCTGGGGTTAACCGGGACCCTACTGGCTGCACTCTCTACCTTGCGGGGATGTATTGCAGGTCCGCGCGCTTGCTGACAGGTGGTTCCTCGCTGGTTGTACCGTTGTCTTGCGGAAGTTCACCTTACCAGGACAGGGTCCCTCAGGCCCACGCCCGCGTGCCTTCGGATTTTGGTATGTTGCAGGGGCCTTTAGATGACCTGCACACAGCGCGGACGTTACAGTGACCGTCGGACTCATACAAGGTCTGTCTACCATGTGCCTCCGAACCTTGGTGTGATGTCTGCGCCACATGACCTGGACGGCGCTGGTCTCACCTTGGAGCTTCTATCGGCGAGAGCGCCCGACGCCTGTGACTGGTTACAGACCTGCTGAGATACCGGCGGATATTCCCGGTACTCCGACTGCTCGAGTTCCGACGAGTGGACTGTGAGATCACCATGCCGGACGCGTCAGTATAGTGTGCAGGAGGAAGTGCGCTTGGACAAAGCCTTCTGACAGACAACCGGCCTCCCTACAGAGCACACTGGTACCAACTTGGGTTTTCCGGCGCGAACGCCTGACACCGGTGACTGTTCCAGACCTGAGGACGTACCAGCTGTTCCGGTTCTCCAGCCTCTCAAGTTCCGACGGCCCTAGCATCGGGGGATCGACACGTCGGACACAGCTTGGTAGTGTGCGGAGTCGGGAGCTCGAGGCGTTGATTCCCAGGAGGGAACACGCTTGGACCAAGCCTTATGCCAGGCAGAGAACCCTTCTCGCTACAGAGTTCGGTTCGGAGAGACGTGCTTCGTGCCGTCCATGGTCAACCGATCCCCACTCGTCTCCTAGGAAGGCCTTGGATCCTCCTCGGCCGCTGCGAACCCGCCTCGCCATAGAGTCCGGCTCGCGGAGACAATCTCACACGCACACCACGTCTCGACACGTTCGGGATCTGCTCTTCGATCGAACTCGGGCCGGCGGCTAGTGGTTGCAGGGTACTGTTGGTGGCCAGCCAGCAGGGCGGAGGTGCCTGTCTCCGTTCCTTACCGCCCGAGTCCTTGACGATCTTGTGGAGGGATGGCTACGCGGACCGCTCCAGTTACTGCGCGGAGAGGGGTTCTCGACGCGGGCGTTACAGGAGGGTACGCACCTGGACATAGCCTGCGGTCAGGCGGAGACCCACCTCGATACAGAGCCCGGTTCGCAGAGTCACGCTGTCCCGCCAGTTCCCGACGGTAGAAACGAGCGACGGTAGATTCTGCTCGCCAGCCCACCGCGGCCACGATGTCCTTGACAGCGCAGTTCCGGTCGTATGCGATGCTCGTGGCCATGGCGCGTACTTCATCTGCGCGGATCTTCAGTCTCTGCGCTACCCATCGGGAGAGATCCATGTATGCAGTTCGTATTACCCAGCGCAGCCAGGAGGAGATCGTCTGGGCTGTGATATCAGTCTTGCCCTGTCGTATGGGCAGGAAGAGGCGGCACGACTGGGAATCCACTTCCCTCAGGATCGGATCTCCACTCTTGCTCTCCTGCACGCGAGGAGGGACCACTCTGCACCTTGGATGCCCGTCCATCTACGAATTTCCCTCGTTGGAGTCAACCTTCCGGCACTCTAGGTCTACACTCCGCTTCTCTCCGCTGCGGGCGTGCTTAGGAGTTGCTGTTCTTCACGTCGCTCCAGGGATTCTCTCCTGCCTCGCTCGTCGATCCCTTTCGCGCCCGGCTGCCGTTCGTCCCTTTCCTCTCCCCCGCACTCAGCCCTTCCCCTTCTTCATGCTCCGGCCTGGCTGCAGTCGCTCCTCTTCTGGACATCCGACCCCCTCCGGTGGTTCTCGGGGAGGATGCTGTCGTTACTTCGCCTTGCTCGGACCTGTTTACCTCCTCCTGAGGTTACAGTACTCGGTTCGACCCAGTTGTGCACTAATACTCCTTGGAGATCTGACGACTCACTAGCTGGTGGCCTTACGCGTGAGTTCCATTGACTTAGTGGAAGTACTCTGACTTCGCACGGGTGGTAAACGGGTCTGCGAGCGCGTCGGCTTCTGTCTCCCCTGGTGCCCTGTCGGATGCAGCTCGGAGCTGGCAGCCAGGCGCTTCGACTACCCTGCGCTTCTTCTCTCGGTTCCCGGATCTTCTTCACCCCCATGGAGTTGCCGGCTGTTGGCTTCCCTCGGTAGGACCGGTGCTCGGGAGGTCACAGGAGTTGCCTCCCCTTCCAGCGGTGGATCCGCTCTTGCCTCTCCTTGGGACTAGACGACCCCTCTCGTACGTACCTCCCTTTGTGTCGTGAGATGGAAGAGCTCCTTACCCTATCCTTCGTTCTCCAGGTCGACGACTCCTGGCGCCGAGCGGGGCGGTGTGATGCTGACGGACCCTCTGTGCTGACGACTCGACCGAGGCAGTTTCTTGGGGGGTTCCCGGACTTCGCTTTGGGGAGCAGACCGGAGGAGGCTTCTAGAACCTTCGCTTCGCTTACGCTGTGGGACCATGGCACAGCTCCGTCTCCCTGGTGTCTAACCAACTCGACATCCCCTTGGGCGCCCAGGAGGGCACCGGGCTTCGAACACGTGGTACTGCTGCGGCTGTGCTTGCGGTTGGACGGCCCAGCCACTACTCGGAAGTCGGATCTCCTCTCCTTTGGTCGTCTCTAAGCCCGGCTGCTTCTGCTACGCCTCCTACTACCGTGGTTCTTCTCCAACTCCAGCCTGGCCTTCGGACCTCGCGGTCAAGGGCGCGAACGGCTTGGAGCTGACGCAGACTAGTAGGTCACCTTCTCGTGGGAGGGCTGCGCCAACCTGTTTCCCCGATGGATCCAGTTGCTACACGCAGTTTGCACCAGGATGCCTTCGGAGGACCGGCGCACTGGCGAGATGGCTTCGCGGACCTGTTCGACACTAGGTGGGTTCACTGGCGTGCCCCGTGCTTTGAGGATTCGCCCTGCCTTTGTGGATTCGCCCGCCTGGACGAGACATCGACGCTCTGGCCTAGCCTGGGACGGTTGCTCTGCTCTAACTGTTCGTCACCCCGTTACTGGGTTCCGGTCCTGTACCTCTTACACCTCTCCTCGCCGCGGACCCCCGCTACTGCTTCCCGCTTCTGCAAGGTGCTCCTGCAGCCGCGACGCTCGCTGTTTCGCTTTGATGGGGCCCCTACTCCTTCGCCTTCGTCGGTGGTGGCAGGCCTCAACGTTGGACACAGCAAGGTAGTGTGCGGAGTCGGGAGTTCGAGGCGCGGGTTCCCAGGAGGGAACGCGCTTGGACCAAGCCTTATGCAGGCAGAGAACCCATCTCGCTACAGAGCTCGGTTCGGAGAGGCGTGCTTCGCGCCTCCATGGTCAACCGGTCCCCACTCGTCTCCTAGGAAGGCCTTGGATCCTCCTCGGCCGCTGCGAACCCGCCTCGCCACAGAGTCCGGCTCGCGGAGACATTCTCACACGCACACCACGTCACGACACGTTTCGGGATCCTCTATTCGCTCGAAGTCGGACCGCCTTCGCTCGAAGTCGGACCGCCACCCTCGCTCTACCTTGCGAGCGTAACAAGGATCGAGCTTCTCCTCGTCACTAGGAATAACAGCCCTGAAGCTACAAGTCAGATGATCTTCCTGACGACGCTCAGTCATGCGATCCGATTCCAGGATCCCTCCCGCAGCGAGCTTAGAGGCTAATTAAGTCCTATCAGCTACGTACAGGGCCACGAACGTCACAGTCGTCAGGAACTGTGCTGTCTTCCACTTCGTGGCTACTGTAGGGCTCGCGGGCATGTTCTCTCGCCCACAGAGTTTCCCAGCCCAGCGGGGCTACTCGCTCTGGTGGGGGAACTGCTCCGGGGCTCCTCTTCCTCCTGGCGCTTCAGCACCGTAGGTTACACCTCCCCAGGGTCGTCGGGAATTTGCGTTTGGGAGGACGACCCTTGGGGCCCCAAGGTGTGCTAGTGCGCGGCACCCTCCTCCTATTCGTGATTCTCCCATAAGGTCATGTCATCGGTAATGTTTTTGATGAAATAAATGCATTTTTCTTTAAAAGGTATTTTTTCGAAAAATACTTACCGATGACATGACTCGGACGACCCTCCCACCGGCCCCGCTTGCCGCTGGTAAGCTAAGTATCCTGACTGAGGAATTATGGGTACTCGGTTCCGGATGGGGAGTATCGGGAGACAACTCTTGGCCCCCTCGGGGTTCCCCGAGTGCCTCCCGGGTTGTGTGTTAACACAACGAGTACTTAGGCTAGAATTGAGTAAGTAGTAGACACTCCCATAAGGTCATGTCATCGGTAAGTATTTTTCGAAAAAATACCTTTTAAAGAAAAATGCATTTTTGTCAAAACGGGTGCAATTTGACATACTTCTGGTTTCTGGAAATCATTATTAACCCTTTTCATCCTGATGCACCCGTTGCTTGAAATGAATTTGACTATGATAGTTCAAGGGTGGTGCCAGAGTAGCTTGGCGCCTGAGGTGCCAAGCTATTCTGGCACCACCCTTGAACTGAAATGGTTGATCTGTCTTCTAATCTGTATTGTAACCTTCACAGGACAACAAGCAAATGTTAGAAAATGAGCTTCAGGTTGTAATGGGTTAAATAGTGTGCATGTTGGTCTGTGATTTTAGACTGTAAGGCTCTTGACCATAAGGTCCCACACCCCAGACCAGCACTCATTCAATTCAATTCAATTCAAAAACTTTATTGTGTCGGTCTGCCCGACAAATTTTCTTTCGTTGGGGTCACATGCACGCGTACGCTTTAAGCCACATTATGACAATGGTGTTAAAAAAAAATTTTTTTAAAAAGCATTTCATATTGGAACTGCTGTAGCCGAATGAGGGGTCACATGCACGCGTACGCTTTAAGCCACATTATGACAATGGTGTTAAAAATTTTTTTTTTTAAAAAAGCATTTCATATTGGAACTGCTGTAGCCGTATGAATTTACCTTGATAGCTCCAGACAGTAATATGTCTCTATACTCATTTAAACTCCAAACTTTTGGAGGTGTCACCAAACAGGTATGTACCAGTTGCAGAAGATGGATTGACCATGATAACTCAAGGGTAGTGCCAGTGTGGCTTGGCGCCGACAGGCACTACCCTTGAATTATCACGGTCGACCCATCTTTTGCTCTGTTGCGTCAGAGGTGAATGGGTTCAGTCAACAATCTTGATTGTCTTGCACAGTTTGTGGGGAAAGCAAAAGAGATGTGAGCATTTTGATGAAGTACCCAACGGAGAAAGAAACACGCTTAGAAAAGACGGGTACAACACAATTTATTAATATTTCGGGTAAATACCCTTTGTCAAAATAGACAAACAAACGGAGATTAGCCGCTACTTATCTTCATTCTCTCTCTCTCTGGCCTCATACACACGCATTTACTTTTGCTCACTTCTGCGCGCGCTTACTCACAATCTTGTCTCTCGTGTTCAGTTTCTCTCTGAGTCTCTCTCATGATTTTTTCGTTGACGTCATTTTTACTTTTATTTCCTCAAAAACATTACCGATGACATGACTACATGGGAATATCTACTTCTAGGCTCAATTTTAGCCTACTTGCCCGTTGTGTGCCCACACAACCCGAGAGGCCCTCGGGGAACCCCCCAGAGGGGCCGAGAGTTATCTTCCCATACCTGCCTTACCAGATCCGGTCACGAGACCATTCAGTCTTTCTACTTCGCTCGTGGAGAGAAGACGTGTCTGGCCCGCGCTCTCGCTGCCTCGACCGGTCTTCTGCCTACCGACGCTGGTTGCCGACTTCGTGTGCTCTGCGCCCGCTTCTACCCTGCCTTCTATCTGGCCTTCTCTTCCTGCTTCGTTGGGCCACTTGCGGGGATTCTTCTGCTTCTGTGGACGGCGGTTTGACTGCCCTTCCCCCCCTTCCCTTCGTTGCAGAGGTAAGGTAGCGGTAGTTCCCTCGGCCGGCCCTCGGGCTGAGAGCCGGCTGCCTGTGGGTGCTTCCCTGCTTTTGCTTTGGGGTTCGTTTCAGTGCGTAGTGCCTGATTAGCTCACGGTCGGCTGTTGCCGTGTCGCGCCCGTTTTGCACGTGGGCCTTGGGCTCCGTGTGTGTTAGCCCGTTTAAAGCCCCGTTAGCCCTCCGAGAGTGCCCCATTACGTTTCACCGGGAGCCCGCCTACGCTTCGTTAATGTCGTTGTGCTCCCGGTGCGATGACTTAGCTGGCCGACGGACACTCACGCGGTCTCCCTACCGCGTTCGGTGGTTCCTCGGACCGCAGGTGTAATAATAATGATGATAATAATAATAAGCACGTTAAATAGGCGCTTTTTCCCAATTGAAAATCGGCTCAAAGCGCTGCCCCGAACTGGGCCCAACAAGCGCGCTCACGCGAGTTACGCGCATTCACTCACACACGGAACGTAAACACAGAACTTTCACGTGGTGCTAAGGGCAAGCTCAAGCGAGCTGCTGTAATTTTGGAAGTTCAAAATCGTTGTATTTGAAATTGATTGGGTGGACTGACTCTGATACCAGAGTGTAAGCGGTGTGCGGCCTGGCCTGAGGTTATGTGGGCGGACCTTGGTCCTTTTACCGCCGAGAGCGTGCCCGCCCGGCTTACGAGCGTTCAGCGCCCTTTGACACGTTGGCCGCCCTGGCTGTTTCCTCGGCCACTCCCGCACGGAACAGTACCCGCTTCGGGGTTCGCGGTTTGTTCTGACCACAGGACCGCCACTGCTGCCACGCCCGCTGACCCTTCCGGAGGGTCTGTTTGCCGGCTTAGCGCACGTCTCACTGAGAGTGACCAGCAGCAGTCGGCCTTGAGCCGTCCGTCGTTGACGAGCCGTCCTCTCCACTCTCCCCGCACCAAGCCCGCTGATCCTTCCGGAGGATCGCCATGCCGGAATAGTGGCCTACTTCCGGAGTAGGGCCCGGAGAGACGTCAGCACCGTCCGTCGCGACGCAGCTGCGACCCTGATCCTCACCGTTCCTCCTCCAGACGCCCGCGCTCTCGCTCGCTTTGCGAGCACCGTCAGCGGGATTCTCGACGCCCCCTGCAGGACGATGCGCTCAGCCTGCTACCCGAAGTCTCGGTCTCAGCTCTGTTGGACGAGGATCGCTCGACCTCGCACGCGGCAGCTTCCCCGGAGCTGAAGAGGAAGGTCGCCGCCTTCGTTGACACGGAGAGGCAGGTCAAGAAGTTTAGGTCGCTTCCCCAACCGCCCGGCTTTAAGGGTCTTCGAGACATCCTTTCGTCGCACCTACAGCTGGCCACGTCCCAGGAGCCGGTCTTCTTCTCCGACCGTCGCTGGCCCGCGGATTTAGACATCTTGTTTCGGCGGGACTGGTATGCTGGACTCTCCCAGGCCTTCTCCATCCCTCTGCCTACGCTGGACCCTTCGGCGGTGTCCCTAGCCGGCGGTCTGACTCTGCTGCGGCGGTCCCCGATGCGGGGCCTGGACAAGACAGCGACCTTGGTCCGTAACACCTTCGCCTGCTCGGGTATTATGGAGCTCCTCACTCAATCCTTGGTTCGTCGGGTGGAGGTATCCTGGCATCCTTCCATCTCTCCCCTCCTAGGAGACCTGCTGGTCCTCGCGGAGATCGCCAATTGCGCCGCCTACTATTCCTCGGTCAACGCGATGGTGGTTGCGGCCAACTGCGACCTCATGCGTCGAGATGCCCTGCTCCGCCCCTGCAGTACGTTGCCGCCGGACCTGCGAGCGCAACTTCACCGTGCCCCCTTGGGTGGACCCTTGCTGTTCGGCGACTCAGTCTACGGGTCGGCGGTTCGTTCCTCGTGATGTCTGTGCGACTTGGCCGGAGACGTTTCGTCGGACCTCTGGAGTTTTATCGGCGAGAGCGACCTCCGTCTACTATCTCTCGTCCGGATCCTGTGGACACTTCCGCCGCCCCTTCGGTTACGACCGCCCTTCCTCGCATCGGCCCCTCGGAACGGTCTGCTCGTCGGGACCCGGCGTTGTGCGCTGACCAGAGGATCGCCACTGCTGCCACGCCCGCTGACCCTTCCGGAGGGTCTGTTTACCGGCACAGCGCCCGCCTCACTGAGCCCGGCCTGCAGCAGTCCGCCATGAGCCGTCCCACGTTGACTGGCCTTCATCCTCTCTCTCTCCCCGAGAAGCCCGCTGATCCTTCCGGAGGATCTACACGCCGGCATAGAGCCCTTCTCACTGAGTCCGGCCAGGAGAGACGTCAGCCTCAACCTGCGCGACACGGTCGCGCCCCCGACTCATCCCGTTCCACCGTCAGTTCGAGACACTCACGCTCGCCCCTCGAGCGTCGCTGGAGGGATCATTCACCTCGCCGGGATCGTCGCCGCTTCCCCCGGAGGATCTGAACGCCGGCATAGCGCCCTGCTCTCGGAGTCTGGCCAAGAGAGGCTTCTGCCTTAGCTTGCGCGACACGGTCGCGCTCCAACTCCCTCCGTTCCACTTTCAGGTCACTTGATGGCTGATCAGAGGACTGCCACTGCTGCCACGCCCGCTGACCCTTCCGGAGGGTCTGTTTGCCGGCACAGCGCCCGCCTCACTGAGCCCGGCCTGCAGCAGTCCGCCATGTGCCGTCCCACGTGACTGGCCTTCCTCTCCCGTCTCTCCCTGTTAAGCCCGCTGATCCTTCCGGAGGATCTGTACGCCGGCGTAGCGCCCTACTCACTGAGTCTGGCCAGCAGAGACGTCAGCCCTAGCTTGCGCGACTCGGTCGCGCCCCCGACTCCTGCCATTCCACTTTCAGTTCAGGACACTGATGCGCACCGCTTGAGCGCCTTCGGTAGGATTGCCGTTCGGACTCAACCTCCGCCCCTGGGTCTTCACTCGGCTGATGGACGCCTTAGTCGCCTTAGCCCGACAGTCCTCCTCCAGTCCACGTCGAACTACCTGGACGTCCTCCGGTTGCGCACCCATTCGGAGACTGCGCTAGCCACGAACAGAGATGCTCTCCTGCACCTCCTGGCACACCTGGGCTTCCTAGTAGACGACGGCAAGTCGGATCTCTCTCCCTCCCGCCGGTTTGGGCATCTGGGTATGGAATAAGCTACCAACCTCAACACGGTACGCCTTCCGGCGCCCCGGATCAAGAAGATGGCGGCTCTAGCCGACCAGTTAGCTCGGGAGGATGCAGCCCCCGCCAGAGTCTGGCTTCAGTTGCTCGGTGTCATAACCGCCGCAGCGGATCTTATCCCGCTAGGGCGTCTCTACTCCCGGCCAATTCAACTGCATCTTCTTCTCCATTGGCTCACGTCTTCTGGAGACTTGATGACCGCGGTCCCAGTGTCCCAGATGCTCCGCCTGCACCTTCGTCGGTGGACCGACCCTACGTGGCTAGCGTCGGGAGTTACCTTAGCCTCCCCCCCCGCCACAGGTCTCTCCTTGCGTCGATGCCAGCCTTCGGGGTGGGGGGGCCCACCTCCTGCCCGGTTCCTCGCGACGGCGGGCTCCTGGCCCTCACACTTGGCGCACACCCACATCAACTAGCTGGAGATGCAGGCCGTCTGGCGAGCCCTTCAGGCTGGGGAGTACCTCCTCGGACACCAGGAGCTTCTCGTGCTTTCGGACGACACGACGGTGGTCGCTTACATCCAGAAGCAAGGTGGCACACGCTCCCCTGACCTGTGTATGCTCCTCTACAGGAAGATGTGTTGGTGCGAGGACCGGAGCAGTATCCTTCAAGCCCGGCACGTTCCCGGATACCTGAATGTCCTGGCCGACTCTTGGTCTCGCCGCGACCAACTCCTACACACGGAATGGACCCTGCGACAGGACATCTTTCGGATGATCTGCGCCCGCTGGTGACTCCCCAGGTCGACTTGGTCGCCACGAGGTGGAACCACCAGCTCCCCCTCTTCGTCTCCCCGCTTCCCGACCACCTTGCCTAGGCTGTCGATGCGCTCTCCATTCCCGGGGACGGACTTGTGGCCTATACCTGTCCCCCTACCGTCTTGGTTCCCTAAGTCCTCCTCTAACTTGGGGCTGTTCGGCGTTACTCCTGTTGGTCGCGCCGTTCGTCTGGAACCGCTCCTGGACTACCGACCTGCTCAGCCTCGCCACAGACCCGCCCCTGCTGCTGCCCACCCCGCGGGCCATGCTCAAGCAACCGCGCCAGCCGCTGTTCCACCCCTGCCCGGAGTGTCTCCTCCTTCACGCCTGGAGGTTGTGCGGCAAGCTCTCGGAGCTAGAGTCTACTCAGGTGCAGCAATGGAGGCGATCGCTGCGGCCCGGAGACTGTCGACCCTTCGAGTCTACGAGGGAAATGGCGAGTCCTCTGTTCCTGGTGCACCGATCATGGCCTTAAGCCCACGGATCTGACGCATCCTCCGCTGGCGGACTTCTTCTCTGGCTCTTCCGAGACCAAGGCCTAGCCCTCATCACGGTACGCGGTTACTTGTCCATGATTGCGGACACCTATCGTCACCTGGGACGACCCGATCCGGGCGCCTGCAAGGACCTAGCCGACCTTATGGGACACTTCGGCATCCAGCGCCCGACACTCCGCTCGTTCCTTCCTCGCTGGGACCTACCCTGGGTGCTCACGTGGTTGAACTCCGCCCGCTTCGTACCATTACCTTTAGCCCAGCTCGCGGACTTGGCACGCACGACTTGCTTCCTGCTGGCACTTGCTACCGCTTCGCGCGGGAGCGAGCTACAGGCGCCTTCAGCGCGCCCTGCCGGTCTGCAGTTCCGAACAGACGGCTCCGTCCGGCTGCTCACGGACCCGGCCTTTCTGGCAATAACAGGTCTCCTTTAACTCCGCCTCAAGGGATCACCATTAGGCCGCTGAGAGACTGACCCCGGTCCCAGGAGACCAGGCTACAGGATCCCGTGCGCGCCCTTCAAATCTATCTGCGGCGATCTAAGCTCGTCCGCAGGGGGCGGTCACGCCTCTTCCTACCTCTAAGACCCAAACAGCGTGACATTATAGTCCAGATGATCTCTTCCTGGCTCCGCTGGGTCATACGCTCCGCTAATCAAGAGATAGCCCCTGAGGGAGCTAAGAGGCTGCACATTCTCGCACACGAGGTACGAGCTATGGCCACGAGCGTCGCGTTTGAGCGAAACGGCACTGTCAGGGACATCGTGGCAGCCGTGGGCTGAAACACCGAGTCGGTCTTGCCCGTTCTACCTCCGGGACCTGGCTAGCCAGCGAGACAATCTCGCACTGGTGGGGGACATCGCCGCGACGCAACACTCCCTCCCGGTGCCACCGGCACCGTAGGTATGCACTTCGCTAAAATTGTCGGGAGTGTGCCACGGGGTGGACGGCGTTGTCCTGTTGGGGGAGTTGTGGGCGGCACCCGCCTCCTCTTCGCAATTCTCCCATGTAGTCATGTCATCGGTAATGTTTTTGAGGAAATAAATTCATTTTTCTCTAAAAGGTATTTTTTCGAAAAATACTTACCGATGACATGACTCGGATAACCCTCCCTCCTGCCCCGCTTGCCGCTTTCGAGCGAAGTATCAGACTGAATGGTCTCGTGACCGGATCTGGTAAGGCAGGTATGGGAAGATAACTCTCGGCCCCTCTGGGGGGTTCCCCGAGGGCCTCTCGGGTTGTGTGGGCACACAACGGGCAAGTAGGCTAAAATTGAGCCTAGAAGTAGATATTCCCATGTAGTCATGTCATCGGTAAGTATTTTTCGAAAAAATACCTTTTAGAGAAAAATGAATTTTTCTGCACTTTTGTTCTTCCTTTTCTTTTATTTTATTTTACGTCACCTTCAGTTGCCACATTCCTTCTGCGAATGAAGATAAGTAGCTGCTAATCTCTCTATTTTGACAAAGGGTATTTACCTGAAATATTAATAAATTGTGTTGTACCCGTCTTTTCTAAGCGTGTTTCTTTCTCCGTTGGGTACTTCTTTGCATTTTACACGCTTGGCAGTCACCTTTTTGGTCTGGATTGATTAAGCATTTTGATGGCTGTTTTCACCCCTTCGCTGTCACTGTGTCAGTAGACACAGATTGTGTTTTGGAATCCTAAGATTTTCTCAGCACTGGATGGGTGAAAAGTCATATTTACAAATTCGGTTTTCATTCTCCACTATGTTCCCCAGGACCATGGAACTCCCGTGGGGTGACAAGGATCAGAACGGAGACTGCACTCTTCAGCAGGGAGACACCGTCAGCTTTAACATTGCCACGGACCGCAGGGACCACCTGCAGCGAGCCACCAACATCACTCTGCTAGAGGAAACCTTCGTCAAGTCCGGGGAACTGCGAGAATCGGTCAGCGTTTCCTTCTCTCGGACCCCTTGCAGGGTTTTTGTCTGTCAACTCTTTGCATGTCGGTAGCGGTTTTTGTAGCGATGATTCCCACAGGAAGTCTTGAAACGCAAAAAGTGTCACCTGTCATTAAAGACCATTGTTCAGGTGGCTGTGACTGTAGCTGTGGCTGTGACTGTAGCTGTGACTGTAGCTGTGGCTGTGACTGTAGCTGTGGCTGTGACTGTAGCTGTGACTGTGGCTGTAGCTGTGGCTGTGACTGGCTGTAGCTGTGACTGTGGCTGTAGCTGTGACTGGCTGTGACTGGCTGTAGCTGTGACTGTAGCTGTGACTGGCTGTAGCTGTGACTGGCTGTGGCTGTGACTGGCTGTAGCTGTGACTGGCTGTAGCTGTGGCTGTGACTGGCTGTAGCTGTGACTGACTGTAGCTGTGACTGTGGCTGTAGCTGTGACTGTGGCTGTCGCCACCTGAATGATGGTCTTTAATGACAGATGACACGTTTTGCCCTTCGAGACCTCCTGTGAGAGCACCTGGCTTTTCACCCTTGTAGGCCCAAGGTCCCATTTCTCAAATATTGGAGGTGTTGCCTAATGACTATGTACCAGTTGCAGGAGATGGATTGACCATAATTCAAGGGTAGTGCCAGATTAGCTTGGCGCCTTAAGGCGCCAAGCTAATCTGGCACTACCCTTGAATTATCATGGTCAATGCATCTCCTGCTGTAGGGACTCGGGGCTAAAGGGGTTAAGGCCATTTTTTCTTGCTAAAAAAAGGTAGGTGTTCACTCGAAACAGGTGCTACTGTCACACACAGCGTATGTAGTGTTCAGAGTTTGCTGTACAGCTTACCAGGAGCTAATGCCGCCCTCTCTCCATTGTGCAGGGAGTGATCTCCAGCTTGAAAGAGGGCTACGGCTTTATCCAGTGTGCTGATCGGGAGGCCCGTATGTTTTTCCATTACAGCGAATTCATGGACTCCACCTACACGCCAAAGTGCCAGGACGAAGTGATTTTCACAGTCATGCCGGTGGGTGTTGCTCCCTGTGCTTGATGAGGAAGGCTAGCAGATTTTAATCCTGGGAAAGATTAACCGATTTCATGGCGAGAGTTGCATCTCTCTTTTTTCCTTTCAGTTTCAGATTTTGCTGAAAACGCTTTGGTGGAAAAGATGCGTAACTACATTTCTTTTCTACCAAACAGTACTGTCAGTAGCAATCAGAAGGTACAAGCCACACTTCTAACCCATTTAATCCCATGCTAGAGGTGTCATGTAACAATTATGTACCAGTTGCAGGAGATGGATCGACCTTGATAATTGTCAAGGGTAGTGCCAGATCAGCTTGGCGCCTGATGGTGTCAAGCTGATCTGGCACTACCCTTGAATTATCATGGTCGATCCACCTCCAGCAGTGATGCGCTGGAGTTAAGTGGGTTAATGGACCTTTTGTCACCCTGCCATCCATGAACCATACTTCTTCTGTTCTATCATTGCAGGACCCATCCTCGGCCAACAGGATGGTAGCGACGCGCATCAACGTTTTGCCTCAGGGCTCTGTCACCTTCCTTACAATCCACCCCTCCATGTACATTGGAACCATCGACAAGGAGCCAGCTACGCACAAAAACCAAAGTGAGTGGCTCCTCTTGCCTTTTTTCTGGACTTTTCACAGCTGAGGTTTTATTAGCCCACAGGCGGTCGCAGGGGTCCCGGTTTTGTTTGTATTTGTTGAACAGACGCACTTTTTGTCATGGTAATTTCAGCGGGAATCACCCTCTCAATGAGCGCTACCGACAGCCATAGGTTAATAGCTTGTGATTACAGCCTGTGCACTGAGACATGCAGCTTGCATTACCCTTTCGCTATGGGAAGCACTTTCTGTCCAGGCAATCACATTGATAGAAAGCGCTACCCTCAGCCATTTTATCCTGATATGCTATTGCTTGAAATAAATTTGACTATGATAGTTCAAGGGTGGTGCCAGAATAGCTTGGCGCCTCTAGGCCCCAAGCTATTCTGGCATCACCCTTGATCTAAAGCCATTGGTCTATATCCTTATCTGTAAGTACTATAATGTGGTTTGCATACGGCTGTGTACAAATTTGAAGCTTTTAGCCTCAGTACGATATGGGTTCAAAATGTGAACATGTTGCAGACAAAGGAAAAGACCCGGAGTCGGGAAACATTGTGTTTGACTACGAGGGAGCCATTCAACACATCTTGTACAATGTGAAGGACGTTCAGGACGTGAAGAGTGTGCCTCGATATGGGGACAAGGTTTGTCCATTACAGCTCTGTGTTTTCCAAGTTCACAATGTTCACAGTTAGGTCTGAAAAAAAGTTGCTTATAAATATAGCAGCAGTCTGAATTGTCAGGCTTTAAGTGTAGTATAAAAGTTACCATGGTGTCCAAATCCTTTTCACATAAGCCAAAACAAGGAAGATAATTTAGTGTAGATGATCTTTTCTAATGAAGATAATGGTGTGTTTAATCTCATGTGCTAAAGTCACGCTGAACCCCTTCACTGCTGAGAAAAAGTGAACACGATCCAACTGCAAGAGAGACAGATCTGCCGTGAGCCCCCGCAGTTGCAGGGGCTCATGAGGATCTGTCTCTCTTGAGACCAATTTGTATTCATATTCCTTGGATGGTCGCGGCTTTTGGTCATTAAATCATCAAAGATTTCAGAAACAAAGTATGTGTTCAGTGGCAGGTTAACCCTTTTAGCCCCAAGGTCCCATTTCTCCAATTTTGGAGGTGTTGCCTAAAGACTAGGTAGCAGTTGCAGGAGATGGCTTGACCATGATAATTCAAGGGTAGTGCCAGATTAGCTTGGCGCCTGAAGGTCAAGCCATCTTCTTCTAGGGATCTGAGGCCAAAAGGGTTAAAGAATATGTTTGAAAGCCTTGCCTTATGCTTCATCCTTGTGGAAAATACATGTGATTAAACTCAGAATCAGAATTCCAAATGTCTTATGAAAAATGACCCCTCAACTGCTACTGACGATAGTTCTCAGTGAAAAAGAAGCGTAGGTACATGCCATTTCCGCTGAGTGATGTGGTCAGTAGCGGTCAGGGAATTTAATTAACCGATGGACTGTAGAATGACTATGTTTCATTTGCAGGTTGAATTCCAGATTGGCGAGCAGAAGAACAACGGGAAGAAGGTCGCGGTGAACGTTCGTGTGGTGATTCGCAACATCATGGGTCGCTGTCAGGGCTTCATCGCCACACTCAAGGACAACTACGGCTTTATCGAGAACAGCGACCACGACCGCGAAGTCTTCTTTCACTTCAGGTCAGACGTTTTATGTTATAGACAGGTTTCTTTCTGTGCCAGTAAATGCTTCCTGCAGCTTGTGTGCTTTGATACTGTGTATCAGTTTTCAGCGTGCTGACACTGTTTATGCCAATGTTTTCCCAGTGCTTTTGAGGGCAATGCCGCCGACTTGGATTTGGGTGATGAAGTTGAGTACACACTGGCTCGCAAAAGTTCCAAACTGAGTGCAGAAAACATCCGCAGGCTCAGCAAGGGCACCGTCGCACCAGAGGTTAGTGGCCACTTTTGGGCATTGTGTGTTTTGGCTCATATTCGCCAGCAAAGCGAGTCTGCACGCTGATTTTGCAATGCTTATGGGCTGTATGGCATGAAGACCCTGACAACACCCAAGCTAATCTGGCACCATCTTTTACTATCATGGTCGATCTATCTTTTGATCTTGTTTGTAGTCTTTTGAGGGCAACTATAACCCTTTTGGCCCCAAGTTTCCATTTCTCAAATTTTGGAGGTGTTGGCTAATGACTGTACTGTTGCAGGAGATTGATTGACCATGATAATTCAAGGGTAGTGCCAGATTCGCTTGGCGCCTTCAGGCACCAAGCTAATCTGGCACTACCCTTAAATTATCATAATCAATCAATCTCCTGCTGTAGGGACTTGGGGCTAAATGGGTTAACAACTGTGAAGGATCTGTGTGTTAATTTTCTTTCTCCTATTCCTACAAAGTGCGCTCACACTGGCATGTACACTGAACAAACCCACCCACCCATCCATGATCAGCACAGTTGATTCTGAAAATGCATAACTTCTGTATGTGTATGGTCATTTTGTTACTGGCTGTTACACACGCTGTATTGTTCTTGCACCAGGAGATGCTATGGGACCGGGGCATCCTGCAAGGCAAGATAATCCGGCCCATGCGCATCGTGGATCCGGAACAGGACGAGTACTGCGGTCTGGTGCAGGTCGGGGAAGATGGTGGGTAGACTTTGATTGCAGTAAGGTGACGGTCTTCAGCCCTAGTGGCTGACTCAGCTCCTTCAAAATCCGAGGAACTTTTTGGTTCAGGCAGAAAACGATTCTTTCGACCAGCCAGTTCCATTTGCAAAAGGCATAAATTCTCATGAGCCCCTGCATCCGCAGTCCTGTACTGGTGCATCAGCAGGGGCTCATGAGAATTTGTCTCTTGCTGTGGGTCCAGATTTGTTTTCGCCCGGCTGTGTGCAGTTCAGCTGAGGTCTATTTGGCTGTGTCCGCCTAAGGTTCTTTTACTCGTGTTAAGATGTCTGAAACTTTTAAATCGGCTGTGAAATAGAAAGTGATAATATACTGGTAGTTGTTCTACATGTGAAGTGTTCTTTTTATCCCTTTGCATGTTGGTAGCGGTCTTGGTCGCGATGACTCCTGTAGGAATCAGCATAACTAAGACTGCAACCGACATGCAAAGGGCCAATGTAGTTTTCTCCCACGTTGTAAATGATGATGTGCATTCCTTATGTAGGGCGTGAACAGGAATGAACACAGCTTCCGATGGTAATAGGGTTGTAAGATAAAGGATTACCACTTATTTTTTTTTCTCCACCATCAGAAGAAGGTGAGGGAGAGCTGTACCCTTACGGCATCACCAGCCTGGCGGACAAGCGTGACTTCCTGCAAAAGGGCGACATTGTTAAGTTCCAGCTCTCCAAGGTCAAGGGCACCAACAACATGCGCGCCACCAATCTGGCCGCCCAGCGCAAGTACGTCCGAGCCAGAGTCGACTCCGTCAAGGGACAGGTGAGATAAAACAAGGGAAAATGTCAATACAACCCATGTGCAAGAGGCATAGATTATCATGTGCCCCTGCCGGGGCACATGAGGATCTCTGTCGCTTGCCGGACTTAATCTTATATATATTGGTGTTATTCTAATAGATACTGTTGCAGCTGTGTGGTCTAATTAGGATATGTGGCTTGCTGGACCTATTCATGTATCTGCATTCCTTGAACGGATGGGGTTGTGGGACAGTAACCCATTTAATCCCGACACACTACAGCAGGAGATGGATCGACCATGATAATTCAAGGGTGGCGCCAAGCTAATGTGGCACCCACGGCAGTTTAGCCTATGCTCTTTAGTTTTCAGCTGGCTGCCCGCCGGCGCACGCCAGCACACTTTAGAGATTGGCTTCGTGGGAGCACTGAGATAGCGAGGCAGCCTCCTTCCCCTTACTATCAGCGCGCTAAATGCCATCACTGATAAGGCACCAGCTATGCGGTCTCGCTTCCGCTGGGGATGCGAATAGCGCAGCAGCCGTCTTTGTTTCCAGTACTACTGCGCTTGACCCCGATTATCTCTTAACCTCTGCTGCATACATCGGCGAATAAGCTGTAAATTACAGATGTTGTCTGTAAACCGGAATTAATTCACCTGCAGTTGTGAGTGATTATTTGAACATACGTCGTCTTTTAGAGGAGAAATTGTACTATCTTTGGACAACAAACATGTTGGGGTAATCTGCGTGGATGTGTGTCATGCACTGGCTCAAAGTATCACTAGGAGACGGATTAGATGCAGCCTTCCGTTAGTTTATCAAACTTTATCACATCACTGCTCATAAACAAAAGTTTTTTGAAAGTTCAAAGTCAGTGATGTCAGCAGATGTCTTAACTGGCATATCCCATGCTAAAAACTTCAATCAACATACCTGAGTCCTGCTACAGACGGTTTGGTGGGCCAAGTGAAAATGGTAATCCATTCAGAGCACGCCGACATGAAGTATGCAAATTTTACCGATTCAGTCAATGTTTTTAACAATATCACAATTTTAACACAGTTTGAAAACAATACACAAAGCAGAGGTTCAACTATTTGCTGTTCAGAGATTCAGTTCCGGCTAAATGTCATTAAAATGGCTTAAAATGAGTGTGTCTACAGGGTCACTATGATCCTGCATCTAAACTTGATAGGCCGATCAGTGTCATTTTTTGGACATGTAACGGTCTTCTACCACAAAGTCTACACAAAGAATTCACGGCCTCCAAATGTCCTGGAAAGGAATGTTCATTCTCCATGGTTTTAACACGCGATACTTTACTGACATAAATGCATCAGATAAAGGCACATACACATAGTGATACATCCGGCACTGAAACCCAGTTTTTTTTTTTTACACACTCGCACTGTCTACCGCGGAAGGAAAGTTTCTCGAACTACAAACATTTTAATCACGTAATAACCACAGAAGTCAAAGCTGATTACAAAAGAAACTTACATGAGCTTGAAGAGGACATTTTCAAGCATAGTATTACATAATGGTATTTACGATTGAAACTTTTTAATTTTTAGCCACGGTAATAATAAGTTATTAACAGGCTAAACTGGTCACATGCCTGACAGCCTTCAACAGGAAACAAAGAGCGCTACGCTTCCCACCTGCAGCTCGGCTGAGCCTGCAGTGACTCGCGCGCACTTATCAGTGAAGTGGGTCACGGCCGGGTCAGAGCCAAACTAAAGAGAGCGATTTCCAGAAGGGTAAACTGCCCTGCGCCACCCTTGAATTATCATGGTCGATCCATGACCTGCAACGGGCACATAGTCGTTATGTGACGCCTCCAAAATGGCCGTGGGGTCAGATGGGTTAAGCTGCTCATCAGCATCTGTGTCTGGATTTACTAATTTCTAGGAGGCTTATGAGGACCCATGTCTCTGGCTAGATCGGTTCGTATTTCCATGTTTCCTACATATGTGCCGATGCGGAGTGTTCGGCTGCTTTAACTTTAAAGATGCCACTAGCAATATTTTATTATTGTTAGTCCTATTTTATCAGAAAGAGATAGAAATACACTAGTGCAGGAGGCTTTCAAGACTTATGACGTCCTTTTCACTCTGTAGGATTGTGTACGTATTATGTTGAAAAAAAATTTCATGGTGGCTTTTTTTTTTTTTCCTAGTTTGGATTCCTGAACTATGAGGTGGAGGAAGGGAAGAAGCTGTTTTTCCACATGACCGAGGTCCACGACAGCGCCCAAATCTCCCCTGGCAACGAAGTGGAGTTTGTTGTCGTGCAGAACCAGCGGAACGGAAAGTACTCTGCCTGCAGCCTCCGCAAAATCACGTATGTAGATATATGTGTGGTGTTGTTTATTTTCTCAAAATCATTACCGATGACATTACTAATTGGAACCTTCGCTTAACTCATTTTAGCCAAAAACTTACTGTGTGCCCCTCATACTAGGGGAGGAACCACTGGGGAGCCATAGCCTGGATACCCCAAGTGGTCTCCCGTAATACCTTATCCGGTGGCGTACTCACCCTTTCCTGCCAGTGACTTCGCTAGCTCAGTTAGGATGGTCGTGTGCACTTTGTGCTCCGACCTTACACTGTGTGAACTCTACTTGGGATCTCAACTTGTGTAATTCTTGGTCCTTTAAGTTTAAGGAAGGAAAAAGATAATAAAAGAAAAGAAAGGAGGATTATTCTGTACTTGTGTGGGTTGTGTGATTCTGTATTCAAGATGGACAGGTAAAGCTTCGGTTACTGCCTCAGCTGGCGTTTGACCGGGCGACGGCATTTGTTTCCTCAAAACACATTACCGATGATATTGCTATTAGGAAAAGTGTCTAAGCTAGACTAATTTTAGCCAAAAATTGTTGTGTACATGGTAGGGGATGTAATAAGGGGCACTATAGCCTAGGCCGTGACCCGAGTAGCCTCCCCTTCATCCTATCCGGTCACGCGCCCACCGGATGCTTACCAGTCTGTTTCTTCGCTAGACAGTGGAAAGTTGTGTACATGGATAGCTCTCCTTCTAGAGACGAAACTATTGTTGGTGGCTTCGACTTTTCAAGTTGAAAGTACTTGCAGCTGTGTGGGGACACTTGCTCTGTGGTTTCTCCTCAGTTCTGCGGATTCTTAGGCCTGACGTGACTTGGTGAGCTGTGCTTATGAACCGCAGCTTGCGGCTGTGTATGGTGTGGAACGGTCGTTGTCTGTCCTGAACTTTCCGCTTCGGTGGTGCTAGCCCTTGTGCTAGGCTGGGATGCTTTACCTGCAGATTCCTCGTTGGTGTTCGTGCTGTACTTCACCGGACGAGCCTGTGGCAACGTTGGGAACTGATGACACGGACTTGGACTAGCTGGCCGCGGACTGAGTTTTCCTCCGGCTGTCCTGGCTGGGCTTCGCCGAGGGACGGCGGTGGTCTTCACGTTTGTTGGTTTGCCGTGTTCGCCTTATGTCAAGGTAAAACCTCGGCTATTGCTCTCGGCCGGCGCTTGGGGATGGGGAAGAGCGTCGGGCGTTGCCATGTGCCGTATGCTTGGCTTTGTTTCGTTTTATATGCACGGATACTTGCCGCGGACCCGTAGGGGTCTCGCTCCCTTGTTTTTTTTTGTGTGTGCGCTATGTGTTGCAGTATGCGGTTACGAGTGAGTGGCCGGCGCCAGCCCCAGTAACGCCTCCAGAAGAGAAACCCGGGTACGCCCCACAGACCTGACTAGTGGCTCTTACCAGGTGACAGAGCCGTCAATGCCCCGGCTTAGGCCGCGAGCCCGAGCTCTAGCACCGGGCAGCTCCCACAGACCCGCCTAGTGGCCTCTGTCCGGTTGCAGTTCCTCGAGCGCCGAGAGCTAGGCCTCGAGACAGCACCCCTTCTCGGCACAAGGATCCCGCACTGGTAAGCCCCACAGACCCGACTAGTGGCTCTTACCAGGTGACAGAGCCGTCAACACTGCGGCTTAGGCCGCGAGCCCGAGCTCTAGCGCCGGCAGCTCCCACAGTCCCGCCTAGTAGCCTCTGTCCGGTCGCAGATCGAGCGCCGAGAGCTAGGCCTCGAGACAGAACCCCTTCTCGGCACAAGGATCCCACACCGGTAAGCCCCACAGACCCGACTAGTGGCTCTTACCAGGTGACAGCCTTCAACGCCGCGACAGATAGCGAGCGATGCGGGATCGACTGACACATGTTCGGCATCTACCATCCCAGAACGCGCTCCAGCTTCGTTGACTGCCACAGACCCGACTGGTGGTATTTCATTGGTTGTGGAGCCTCGAGCAGCACGGGATAGACTGATGCTTGGACGGACGACATCAGCCCGAGAACAAACTCCAGCATCGGTGACTGCCACAGACCCGACGACTGGTACTTCACCGGTTGTGGAGCCGTGAGTGTCTTGGGATGGACTGGAACGTGAACGTCCGCTACCATCCCGGGAATGAACCCCAGCATCGGGGACGCCCACAGACCCGCTAGTGGTTTCGCCGGTTGTGGAGCCTTGAGTGACGCGGTATGGACTGGTGGCACGGGATAGACTGATGCGTGACGACCGACATCAGCCCGAGAACGGACTCCAGCTCCGGGGACTGCCACAGACCCGACTATTGGTTTTCACCGGTTGTGCAGCCTCGATCAGCACGGATTAGGCCAGCTTCTGCCTCTATCCTTTGAAAGAACACAAGTCCAGCTGGAGGTTGGCGTCCCCTCTCCAAGGTTAGGGACAGGGGATCCCGGCCAGACAAGGATGCTGAACTGACAAGCGCCCGCTTGTGGGAGAGAAGATTTGTGGACGAGACGGGATCATGCGAGATGACTTGCCCTGTCTACCCTCCGGGGACGCCATTCGCTGCACCACGGGGGTTACCCCTGGAAGGATAGACTATGACGCCCCGCCCGTGGTGAGCGACGAGTTCCTCGGCGGTACGAGGAGGCTGGTTTGTGCAGCGCTCGGGGGATGTACGCCGCTGGACGGGGACTACTCCTAGAACTTCGGCTGGCACGCGCCAACTCGTAGGTACTGAGTGCACCCGCTCGTCGTTTAGAAGGATTCTGGACGAGACGGGATCGCGACGAGCCTCCTCACCCGTCTCCCCTTCGTTGCAGCATGGCTAAGGATTGGCTGGCTGGACCTTGTGGCGCTCTCGTGGGAGTTAGCTCTTCGACCCTCGTCCGGCTCAGTCGTTAGGCGCCCGCTCTTAGGGCTTTGACAGGGGACCACGTATCGTCGGCTGACCTAGTGTGCTCCCGCTCGTTGGCATTGGTAAGTGACCAGTCGGGATCACGACAAGTTTCCTTGAAGCTTCAGCGTCTCGCTCCAAAGGCAGTAACTTAGTGGTTGATTGGGGGTTAAGGTCGACAGTCGACTAAGGCCGTCTCAGGGCGGAGGTTCAATGTAAGGCATTTAAGACCGGACAAGACTGTTGAGCTTGCGTACATCCGTCCGTTGGTTAGAGGTTAACGGACAAGCCGGGTTCACATCGTTTTCGCACTCCCCTTCTACTCAGAGCGATGCGGACGGAACTTGGGCGTTTTTACGAGTGGGCTGTCGTTCCTTGATGGCTACCGCGCTCGCGGGACAGGCCGCCGCTGCCACAGACTGCTTACGGCGCCTTGGATACGCCCATCCCTGGGCCTGCGTTGGGACAAGAGTATGGCCGACCTAACCTGCCACAGGCCAACAGAGTTTCCGCCTCCAGCCCAGTGCATGTACCATTGCCCCGGCCGAGACTTCTGGTCATGGTGCGGCATGCACCTCACTTTCACGGGACAGGTTGTCTAGGGCTGCACGGGTTACGGCCTTCCGGCCCAACACAGTGGTACAGCTTCCGGCCCAGGGATGATGCCTTCCCAGCCCTGAAAGTCTAAAATTTGCCCACCAGCCTTTGGCTAGTGACATAAAAGTTTTACTAGCCAAACTGAAAATGTTCCTAGCCGAAACTGAAAATTGTAATACTGAAAATAGCCCAACTCAACAATATACTGTACCACAAGCGTTTGACGCCCTATGTTAGAGAGTGTTTTCTGCCCAGAGGCATTGAGAACAAATATTTGAACAGACAATCTTAACCAAGTTAATGTCTATGTCCTAACTTCAGGCTTTGATAGTATCAAGTGGAGATATAACTGACAAGTCCCCATGTGAACTGTGGTGGTATTTTTATTTATTTCTTTTTGTAAGTAGAGCTGGGCTTCTGTTTTCACAACAGGTTAAAGGGTCTGTAGACCCCCAGGTATAAATTTTAGAGGGTACACAGACCCCATCCTAGCATTATAGAGGGTCTGCAGATTTATTAAGAAAAACTGCATCATCTGTATGTTCCTTAAAATAAATTAACGCATTTTGCTCTCTCCTCTTATATGCGTTGTGACGTGTGTGTGTGTCCTTTTCATGATACTGATTCTTTAACTGGTGAGCTATCGCGCAAAGCCTGTCTCCCTCGCTCTCTCATGAGCTCAGTCGCGGCCTCTGGGGTTTCAACCATAGCGGTTCATCTTAGTGGACAGGACCAGTTGGACGTCTTCGTGCTCCACTTCGACTTCCCTAGTCGATCTTCTTGTGGTATACCGGTTGGGGTCCTCGTTGGAGGAGGATCGAGATGCACTTCTGGATTCCTTGACAGGCTCGGCTTCCTGGTCTACGTCGGTAATCCGTCTTTGCTTCGCAGCACCGCTTGACCTAGGGATGGAATCATGCATCTACCTCACGAAAGACGACTTCCGGAGTGGCAGATTCAGCGGTTCGCATATCCAGCGCGGCGGGTGTTTCTAGAGCAGGTGTCCTACGCCAGACGATGACTTCAGCCTCAGGATCTGCTGGGTACTGCAGCGGACCGTCGTCCCCTATGATGCCTCTACTGCCCCCCCCCAGCTGCTCCCGCTTCTCCACGGACGACCTCGAGTCTCAGGTTCGGGTGCGGCCCGTGCTCCGTCCTCACCTTCTTCGCTGGGCGGATTCCGTCTTCCTTGCCACGGGATATTCCTCTTCTCAACCTCACCCCAGATGTCCCTGGCGCCGTCGGAAGTCACCCTGCCGCGCGTGCTCACCCGCTACAGAGATTCTACTCGACCCGCGGCGGTTGTGCTTCGACCTCGTGGCCCAGTGTCGGATGTCACGTCAGCGATGTGAGGAGCTTCTCGTCCTCTCCAGACAGTCCCACAGTCGTCGACTACGTGAGAAGCAGGGCGGGACGCGGTTCCTCTCCCTTCCTTCCTCCTCTGCCAGGGCCTCCGTTGGTGCGCAGCAGAGACGTCGCTACCCGAGAAAGAGTCTTCACGGGACTCCCACTTGACCTGCCGACTCCATCGCGTTTCGCGGCCAGCAGCTCCGCTCCAAGTGGACGCACCGCCCAGACATCTTCGGGTGATCGGCGCGGCTGGGAGTTCCCTATGATCGCGCCGACTTGGTACCGACAGCTTCCTCGCTTCGTTCTCCACCGTTCCATGGCCGCTAGCCCGAGTAGTCGACGCTCTCTACCTCTTGGAACGGCCTCGTCACCTCGCCGTACCTCCTACGGTGCTAACTCCCAGCTCCGGCTCAGCTAAGACGGCAACGTGGTCCTGTTCCCCATGGACACTTCCGGCGGAAGGTGCTCATGGATCGCCAGCCTCTGACCCGCGCCATGAAACCACGCTCGTTGATTACAAGTTCCGAGAACTCTCGTCACACAGCTCAGAGGGCTCAACGCGGTCCTGTTCCTGTTGGCCCGTTCTGCTGGACAAAGTCGTGGACCCCCGACCCTGTGAACCTTGCCACGGCTCCCCCGCTGCGTCTTCCCACATCACGCACAAGGCTCAAGCAACATTGACAGGCGCTGTCCCACCCTTGCCCAACCGACTCCTCCTCCACCATGCCTGGAGAGGGTGCGGCAAGTCCTCGTGGCTAGAGGCTTCTCCGGTGCTGCAGTGGAGGCCATCGCTACAGCTCGCAGATCCTCGACCAGACGGGTCTACGTAGGGAAGTGGCGAGTCCTGTGCCACGGGTGTGACGACAAACGACTCAACCCCACACATTTGAAGGTGTCCCCCAGCTGGCGGAGTTTCCTCTGGCTGTTCATCGACCAGCATTCAGCGTCAATCACCATTCGGGGCTACCTGGGGAGGATCGCTGACACGTACCGGCATTGGGGACGTTCCGACCCTGGCGACTGCAGGGCCTCGCCGATCTTATGGCCGCCTTCGGGCTACAACGGTGCGTCCTTCGCTCACTCGTGCCATGATGGGACCTGCCCTGGGTGCTGACCTGGCTCAACTCTGACTGCTTCAACCCGATCCAGCTGGCGCAGTTGCCGGACGTGACGCGGAAGACTTGCTTCCTACTGGCTCGCCTCTGCCTCCAGGGTCAACGAGCTGCACGCCCTTCAGCACGGCCCGCATACTTGCAGTTCCGGACGGACGGCTCTTTTCAATGGCTTCCCGATCCGACGTTTTGCGCCAAGGCCCGATCTCCTGTGGCTGCCCCACAAGTGGTCACTGTTCCTCCTTACGAGTCCAGGCTCGTCCCGAGAGTCCAGACAACAGGACCCGGTGAGGGCTTACGCGTTTACCTGCACCCGGAACAAGTCGTTACGCAGGGTACGCACCCGCCTTCTCCTCCCTCTGTCCCCAGGTAGACATGACATTTCAGCCCGGACGATATCCTGGCTCCGTTGGGTGATACGCTCCCCTACCAGGATCTCCCCTGATGCAGCCAAACGAATGAACATCAGGGCGCACAAAGTCAGAACCATGACCGCTAGACTTACGGTCGACCGCAACTGCGCGGTCAAAGATATCGTGGCTGCCAGGGAATGGCAAGCGCAGTCGACCTTGGCCCGATTCTACCTGAGGGACCTCTCCAGCCAGCGCCAGAACCTTCGCTGGTGGGAGACGTCACGCCGGAGCAACACTCCCTCTCTTCGCTAAAATTAACGGGAGGTTGCTTGGGAGGGCGGGTCTCATTGCCAAGTAACTAGGGGTTTGGGGCGTTATAGCGGCACCCACCTCCTCTTCGTCATTCTTCCTAATAGTAATATCATCGGTAATGTGTTTTGAGGAAACAAATTAATTTTTCTCTAAAATATATTTTTTTGAAAAATACTTACCGATGATATTACTCGGATGACCCTCCCACCTACTCCGCTTGCCGCTGTTCCGCTCAGAAACAGACTGGTAAGCATCCGGTGGGTGCGTGACTGGATAGGATGAAGGGAGGCTACTCGGGTCACGGCCTAAGCTATAGTGCCCCTTGTTACCTCCCCTACCATGTACACAATTTGTTGGCTAAAATTAGTCTAGCTTAGACACTTTTCCTAATAGTAATATCATCGGTAAGTAGAGAAAAATTAATTTCCCGAATTTCACAATTTTCGAATTTGTATGTACGCGACCGGTCGGGAACTCGGACCCTCCATCAGGCTCCGAGCACTCGCAAGGCCAATGTCTGTCTTATGTTACAGTGCTCAAGTGAGGACTTGCACCCTGTGTGGCGAATTTCAATGGCCTAGTGATGTGCATGATGTTTGTCTTCCCTGTTCAGGCTGTTCCTCCAGTCAATCGTGCGCTCTATGCACTTCTTGGAAGGAAGACCATTGGTCACAACTTTGGGCCTTTTACAGGAGAGAAAGGCCGGCGCGCAAAGGCGCTGCCGTACCTTTGAATGTGAAACATAGAAATGCAATTCAGACATCGTTTATGTGTCAGCGCAAAAACAGGTCCTGCTGCCCCCACCGGTGCCTCGTGCAGTGCTGCCTCGTCCTGCGCGTACGATTGAGCCTAGTAGCAGCCTTAGGGATTCGCCATCCCGCACAGCACCAAGAGCTCTATTTTACCCTTCAATCCACAGAGGGGGAGACAGGCCAGGCAGGGGTTCGCCACCCTATGATTTAGTGAGGCCTTTGAGAGCTCGGTCCCCCCGCAGAGAATATGTTGGGTCAAACAGTAGCCCTCCTGGCAATAAGAGAACACAGGCAGCAGAAGCGGGGAACCCCCCCCCCCCCCCCCCTCGGAGTGGAGAGCGCCCTTCTGCCGTAGGCCGGACCAGCACCTGAACAGGGTCACGCCTTTGGGGACTCACTCCGAGGGGGACAGGATGTCAAAGCGCAATGTTGATAGGTCTCAGGGTAAGGTAAGAGAAAAAGAAATTTCAGGGTCCAGAGATAGAGAGTGGCGTTCCACTGGCGATGTTAACCTCCTTCGGGAGAGGACCAGTGTGGTCAGTTCTATCATCCGTCGTAGAGAGAGTAAAGAGAGAGAAAGTATGAATAGACGGCAGACCCCTGAAACACAGAAATACCAAAGAGTTTGATCTTTGCGTTCAGATTAACGGGCGCAGCTTGTGGAGTCGACGCAGGACAGAGACCACATTCGGGTGGACGTCTTGCCTTCTCGATCTTCATCATCGGATCGGAAGTCCAGTTCTTACGTCTCGTGCCAACAGACATCGTCGCGACAACTGGATGCGCAGTTTCCAGCCAGGTGCAGCAGATCCTCGGACCGTTTGGACAGCCATCGCGTGCCTCAGGAGGAACATGTTCATCGACAGCGGGGAGATCTCTCACAGGACAACTGGTGGACGGAGACGACTTCTCGGCGGGATCGGAGCAGTCCTCATTGTCCTTCCACAGGCCAGGATTACATATGTCTGGCAGAGACTTCGTTCCGGTCGACACTTGGACCTACTACTACTGCTTCTATTTCTTGGCGCGTGGCGGAGGACCATGAGGCACTTCGTCTTCATCTGGAGGATTCGGTGTCGGTGCTGGGAATCGATGATGAAGACGCACCGGCTTCACCGGGACGGCGTTCTCCTATCTCCAGCATCGCTGTGGACGCGACTTCGATGTCTTCTACTCGTCAGGATTTGCTTGAAGCGGCTCGCCTCATTGCTGCGTTTCTTCTGACGGAACACTGTCCACCTTCTCCACCTGTGAAGAGGAAGGCGGTGGCGATGGTCGACACACCTCGGCAGGCCAACCGCATCAAGACTCTGCCTCAACCGGCAGGTTTCAGGGACCTCACGGAGGCGTTCTCAGCGCATCTTCGGACGGAGTTGGTGAGCAGGGATTCTTCTCCGACAGGAGGTGGCCGGTGGGAATCGACGTGAATTTCCGTTAAGAATGGTATGCGGGACACTCCCACGCATTCAGCCGTACTCTTCCTACGGTGGACAAGGAGGCCTTCGTCCAAGCAGGACTAACACAGCGTTCCCCGTCGGGCGGACTGGACAAGACAGTTGCACTGGTTCGGAATTCCCTGGCATGCACTGGTTTCCTGGAGATGGCGACACAGTCGGTCAGGAGGATGGAGAACACCTGGGATCTTGAGGCTTCAGCTCCCTTACGAGAGATCCACGCGGTACTGATTGCAGCAAATAGAGCGGCCTTCCATGCTTCAGTCAACACCATGGCGGCGGCTTCAAATTGCGATCTTTTACGATGGGACGAGCTTCTGAAACGATGCAATTACACTTCCAGCTTTGAAGGCGCAACTGTGACAGGCACCCTTTGGGCGGCAACCTGCTGTTCGGACTGACGTGGCAGGAGGTACGGGAGTCCAACAAGGATCTGTGGCCAGCCCCAGCTAGAGTAGTCTCGGCACGCTTTCAGTCGGCCCGCAGAGCCGTGGGTTGTGCCCTGCGGTTCTTCAGACCCTCCTCTTCCCGACAATCCTGAGGCCGAGGCGGAGCCTTCTCCCTTCCGGCGCGTTCGCGTGCTTTCCCAGCACCCTCCACTCCCTGGTCAAGAGGCTCTCGGTAGCTCTCGCTGACCTGTCCCCGATCCTCCCACCGATACCTGCTGGGTCTCCGATCAGTGGGAGGTTAGCTCTTCACAGCGGAGCATAGAAACAGCTGTTTTCGGACGACCCTTGGATCATCTCGACAGTGACGGAGGGCGTGAGGATCTCCTTCCAGTCACCTCCCCCACTGAGACACTCCCCCCTTTGGACGGGAATACCTTTAGAACGAGACAGGGTGACAGCGTTACAGAGCGAAGTGGTGGCACTTTTACAGAAGTAGGCCACGGAGGTGGTCCTGCGTTGCGACTCCCCCGCATTCTACAGTCTCTTGTACCGAAACCAGAGGGGAAATGGAGGCCGATCATCGATCTTTCGGCTCTAAACAAATTCATTGTGGCACCACACTTCAAGATGGAGACAGCCAGAGCACTGAGAGCATGCAGCGGTACGTCCTCAGGACTTTGCAGTAAGCCTCGACCTCGCGGATGCTTATTTGCATGTTCCCATCCATCCAGCTTCGCGATGTTACCTACGCTTCGCCTTTCAAGGGATTGTTTACCAGTTTCGGGCCCTGCCTTTCGGCTGAACCTCAGCCCTTGGGTTTTTACCAGAATTGTGGATGGAGTGATGGTAAGGTTCCGGCAGACAGCTTCCAGTCCGACATCCAACTATCTGGACGACTTGCTGTTACGGAACCAGGTGGCGTGCATTTTGGAGACCGACAGAGATGGCCTGCTCGCACTACTCCATCATCTGGGATTCCTAGTCAGCGGAGGCAAGTCCGATTTGGTACCGTCTCGCCGTTTTGTCCACCTGGGCATGGAGTTTTTAACCGATCTAAATCGAGTAAGACTACCGGAGAGATGGATTCAGACTGTAATGGAAGCTGCGCTTGGAGCGATACACGCGGAAGCCCTACCGGCCAGATCCTGGCTTCGTCTATTAGGCCTGCTAAGCGCAGCAGCGGATCTTCTTACTCTAGGCAGACTGTATGTGCGACCGATTCAGCTTCACCTACTCCTACATTGGCGCCCCTTTTCAGGCTATCTAGAGACCTTGGTCCCGACAATGGAGTTAGTACAGTCTCATCTGTGGCGTTGGACGGACAGTGCTTGGCTAGCGTCAGGGATTCCCCTCTTCTCCCCGCCGCCTCGCCTATCTATCTGCATGGATGCGAGCAACTCAGGTTTGGGAGCCCACCTGCTACCGCAGTTTACCACGACCTCTGGCTGTTGGACAGAAGTAGAGACAGGCGGACATATCAATGGGCTGGAGATGAAAGCAGTGTGGCTAGCACTCATCGCTTTGGAAGATCGACTAACGCAAAACTAGGTGCTCGTGCTCTCCGACAACTCGACAGTCGTCGCATACATCCAGAACCAAGGGGGTACGCGCGCACCCTCCCTCTGCATACTCAAGTATCAAGTCTTCCTGTGATGCAGAGACCGGGGCATTACCCTTCGGGCGCAACACATTCCGGGACACCTGAACGTTCTGGCAGATGCTCTCTCTCGGTGGGGTCAGATGCTTCACACGGAGTGGTCTCTTCAGCCAGATATCTTCCAGCTACTCTGCGCGCGTTGGGAGACACCGATGATCGATCTTTTTGCCACGAGGTGGAACAACAAGCTTCCCCTGTTCGTCTCCCCCGTTCTGGATCCACTAGCCTGGGCCGTGGACGCGCTATCCATATCTTGGGAAGGACTTCAGGCTTACATATGCATTTCCTCCCACATTGCTGGTTCCGAAGATCATTCAGAAACTCGGGGACAGCAGCACGATTATGATAATAGTGGCCGCTTTCAACTCGGCCAAGAGCTGGACCACCGATCTCTTGGCCCTTGCGTCGGATCCGCCTATGATACTTCCCACTCTGAGTACAATGCTCAAACAACTAAAGCAGCATCTATTCCACACGTGCCCGGAACGGCTGTTGCTACATGCGTGGAGATTGTCCGGCAAGCCCTCTCAGCTAGAGGCTTTTCGGGTCCTGTAGTGGAAGGGAAGTGGCGCGTGCTCCAGTCTTGGTGTGCTGCAGAGCGGCTTTCCCCCACGGATCTAACTACTCCCCAGTTGGCCGAGTTCTTCCTGTGGCTTTTCGTCAGACAGAAGTTGGCACCCATCAGGCAATGGTGGCAGACACATATAGACACTTAGGATGACCCGACCTGGGAGCTTGCAAAGACTTGGCAGATCTGATGTCCCATTTTGATCTGCAACACCCGGCCTCACGCTCGTTAGTTCCACGATGGGACCTGTCTTGGGTGCTCACCTGGCTGAACTCAAAGAGATTCGAGCCACTACAGTTGGCAAGGTTGGGAGATCTTACTAGGAAGACCTGTTTCCTACTTGCGCTTGCCACAGCCTCACGAGTTAGTGAAATACATGCCTTTTCAGTACATCCCGCCTTTCTCCAACATAGAACTGATGGATCGGTTCAGCTGCTTACGGACCCTGCCTTTTTGGCTAAGAACCGAGTTCCTACTGTCGCCCCACAAGTCATAACAGTTCGACCGCTCAGGGCAAGAGATCGGACACGGGACTCACGACTTCAGGACCCTGTTAGGGCTCTTAAAGTGTATCTGCGCAGAACTAAGCCACTAAGACAAGGGCGCTCACGCCTTTTCCTGCCCTTGGCTCGGGGCATACAAGACATTTCGGCACAAACTATCTCGTCCTGGATACGTTGCGTTATCCGTGAGGCATATAAAAAGCTCGCCCCAGAACAAGCGAAAACGATGCGCATCCGGGCTCATGAAGTCCGAGCAGTGGCAGCGAGTATCGCTTTTGACAGAAACTGTGCAGTGAGAGACATTGTGGCAGCTGTGGGTTGGTGGGCTGAGTCTACCTTCGCCCGCTTTTACCTAAGAGACTTAGCCGGCCAGCGCACTAATCTTGACCTTGTGGGGGACACCTCGGCAGCGCAGCACTCCCTCCCGGCGCCGCAGGCGCCATAGGTTCGCCTAGCTAAAATTATTGGGAGTGGGCACAATGGGAGGGGCCTTGATAGTCGGCTCGCTTCGCGGGTTTTGGGGGGGTTCCAAACTAGCGGCACCCTCCTCCTTTTCGTAATTCCAATTAGTAATGTCATCGGTAATGATTTTGAGAAAATAAATTAAATTTTCTTTAAAATGTATTTTTTCGAAAAATACTTACCGATGACATTACTCAGAGATCCCTCCCTCCTACCCCGCTTGCCGCAGTGGTGCTAGGCTCAGTCACTGGCGGGAAAGGGTGAGTGCGCCACCGGATAAGGTATTACGGGAGACCACTCGGGGTATCCAGGCTATGGCTCCCCAGTGGTCCCCTCCCCTAGTATGAGGGGCACACAGTAAGTTTTTTGGCTAAAATTATGAGTTCAGCGAAGGTTCCAATTAGTAATGTCATCGGTAAGTATTTTTCGAAAAAATACATTTTAAAAAAAAATTAATTTTTTTATCCCGTTCAGTACCAGCTGACGCAGACTCTGTGTCTGCAGTCTTTGTTAATTTAACACCAAACAACCCTAGCAGTCCCAGGAAGTGGTGTCAGCAAGAGGTATAGATCTGTCTAGTGCCGAAAAATTAACCCAACTGCAAGAGGTATAGATCCTCATGAGCCCTCGCAATTGAGGGGGCTCATGAGGATCTATACCTCTTGCAGTTGGGTTAATTTTTCGGCACTAGACAGATTGATGTTGTCTGGTGACAATATTTTATCAGGATTAACGTGTTTTGCTGATCAGCGTACAGTTCATTTTGGAATTTGTTAGATTTTAGTGGATATAAAATTGTATACATTCATTCATTTTAAGAGCCAGATGTCTACAAATGCTTCCCGCCCCCACCCCCACCCCCCTCCCACCCCCCCAAAAAAAGAAAAAAGAAAGAATCCCATCAAAGAAGGAAACACGCTTAGAAGGGACAAGCACGTTTCCAAAGATCTTTCTTTGTTGGGAAATTTTTAGCTTTTAACATGCTTGGCAGTCACCTTTTTTTTTTGGTGTAAGTAAAATGCACAAGTCAGAAGTTTAGTTCGAAGGTATTGCTGTTCCATTGTTATGAGTTTGTTCTGTGTTTGCAGAGAGACCCAGCGCCCTGAACGTTTGATCAGCCGACTGAAAAGCCTGTCGGATGAGAACGCCCCTCGCATTGTAGTTGAACGGCAGCCTCGCGGACCTGACAACACTAAAGGGTTCACCAACCCCCGTACCCCCTGGAAAATCCTCTCGTGAAGGCAGCATTATTTATCAAGTACTCTATGACAGCAGTCTACTCAACTCTTGTTGCTATCAATTTGTTTCTTGTGGGTTTTCATTCTGCCAGGAGCTCATCAACAAGGAAAGTTATTCCTTGTTGTCTTGCTTTTGGCAGGATGAAAATCAACAAGAAGATGAGTTGATAGCCAGATTGTCAGTGTTTTATGAACAAAAAAGACGGTCTTGACAAAGGAAAATTGGGTGTTTCTTCACTGATTTGATTTAGTAGGTTGAATTACTTTGCAAGTATTTTCATGGCCCCAGAGGTTCATTGATTCCACTAGGACAACACAATTCATGGAATGATGGTCACACAATTTGAAGCTTATTTGGCTTTTGTCTCAGCATGTTCTCCACAATAACCTGTAGACTGGTGGAAAGACAATACATTTTTCTTATATTTGTTATTCCCCGATATTAAAAAGCTACCAAAGAAGACCTTGGGCCAATTTGAGTTTAGTCTTTCAGGTGTACATTTCTTTTGTAGCGTGAAATTTAACTGGATACAGGATGGAATGTCAAGTTTACATAGAATGAGGATGTTTTTTATACGTGCCTTGGATGTATGTAACCTTGGACGCTAGGTTATGACGGTCTGTTAACCCTTCGGATGTCTGTACCATAGCACTATTTTTGTCAAGGTGATTCCCACAAGAGTCGCCTCAACAAAAAGCACTAGCTTTTTGTCGAGGTGATTCTTGCAGGGAATCACCTCGACAAAGAATGATACAGACCTTCAAAGGTTTAACCCCATTTTGCATGCAGTCGCTGGTACTGTTTACAGTAGCTTTGGCTGTATGCACACCGGGGTTAATGTAATACAACGAAGCCTGCTTCAGCTGTTTTTGTACCACAAAGACTGTCATTGTACATTGTTGTTACATAACATTGGTGAATTTGGGCATTGGTGAAAATGAAGCGTGCAAGAAGTTTGTTTGAAATTGCCGGGGAGTTGTTTTCTGATTTGAGTTTTGAGCTGCGTGAAGTGATCGTAACTTGTGATTGTAGACGCCTGTGTGTGTTGTATGCTCCTGTATATGTATATTGATAAACCTTTGATGAGATTCTGTGCAGGGCATAGGGTGTCTCAACCGTCTCACGAGTGCAGCCGGTGGTACAGTACCGGTGGCTGTGTGAGCAAGGGGTTTAACATGTACGTTTATATTGTTGAACTGTCATCAAACAAAAAAACAAAAAAAAGCATTTATGCCATAATTCCAGTGTTCGCATTTATGAATCTTTAGTTCTCTTATGACGGACAGAAATATGATGGGCAGAAATAGCACACGCTAACTGACTCATAATTTGCCTTTTCTAAATTTTCAAGATTTCTAACTCTGATTCCTTAGCTCATTGTGTGTTGGTAGCAGTTTTAGTCACGATGATTTCTGCAGGAATCGTCACGACTACAACCGCCACCGGCACCCAGAGGGTCAACAGCATTTTCTGTGTGTGTGTTAATTGGTACCTTTCTTTCATTTTCCGTCAAAACATCTGCAGCAAACACAGACCTTCAGCAAGAGCCACAGAATCTGATGCCTGTTCTGTGCGGGCTGGTGTGGATGCATTGCTCTTGCTGAATCCGTTAAGCTCGACACTGACTCGTTATATTGGCTAGAGTTGGATTGCTCAGACATGTCTGGTTACAGATTTGATGTCTGTTTCCTTTACCGTGATATGGTGCTGGTTTGTGACTTTGAACCTGACGGCCGTATGCTGTCAGGTTCAAAGTCACAGATCAGCACATGCAATTAACCGTGAACAGAAAGGCAGAAGATGGGTGTGGTTACGAAGGACGATCAGGCCAGTATTAAGTGTCACAGTGTCAAAACCAGCTGCTTTGTCGTATCACGATGATTGGCAAGCCATTTGCTGAAAAAAGGCTGCATGTTGTGTGTGTTTAGCTCGTGTACAAACGCTGTTCGTTTAGGGTTGCACAATTTCTACGTTTGAGTCTTATAAACATGTAATGTTAGGTTTCATTCCCACTCAGTTTGCGTGACCATATCTCGGTGACATTTTTGTTGAAAATTTGGATGTCAGGACTTGTACGGCAGATTTGATGTGAAGATAACACAGGCAAACCCCTGATGTACAAAACACTTGTAATCTTGTTTGCTTCCACAGAAACACTATCACCAATATCCCTGTGTGTATTATCTTATTATGCTAGTGAACAATTAATTGGAAGTAGTTGTGGCATTGTGGGCACATGCTTGATCGAGAGCTACAGTTGTATTGCCTTATGATGCTATGCACTGGTTTTGAGTGGTGCTTCCTAGTGGATGTTGCAGGTGTGCATGACCAAATACTTTCAGTCATAATGATATTAATGGATCAGATCAAATCAAAATCAGCAAGTGATTGTGAGATCTACAGTATGATGTTTGTACAATGTACCTTCTTCTGATACACGTTTGTCATTGTCTGTGTGGGATACAGAAGAAAGTTCTTGAGTGACCACTCTTTTGAGAGCTTCACCTGTCATTAAAGACCATCATTCAGGTGGCGTCAGCCACCTGAATGATGGTCTTTAATGACAGGTGACACTTTGCATTTCAAGACTTTACCTGTCTGTTGAAGCTGCTTTATTCTTGCAAAAAAAAAAAAAATGGTGGCTGCTCAAGAAACGGTTACTGTAGTACTGTGAATTCCAGGGTCAAGCTGTATAAGCATTGAACTGTGTGAGATGGGCATTTTGTCTGAAGGATTGTGTTCATTTACGACTTCCGGCACATGCTGTAGACAACAGAACATCTGCGACTACACATTACCTGAATTGTTTATACGTGCAGGTGAATGTGTTTTACTTTCATTGCGCAAGGTCTTTCAGCATCGGTTGGTTTGACGTGAGGGTATTGTATTCGCTACTGTAGGTGAATTGCTCATGCGGACAATGAGGTCCTGTTATCCCTTCTTGTGGCACCAGCTAGCCGTAATCGCTGCCGGCTGTTTGGTGTGAGAAGAAAAGAGAGGAGGGTTTGGTTGTGCAGCATTGAGCGATTTGGTTTGGTATGCTTTCTTGCCCGCCTTATCTATTGTTGGTGATTCTGTAGTATGTACCATCCGCGTACTAAAGGCATTTGTCCTCGTGAGTCTGCGTAAGAGCTTGTGAAAACATATGCATTTGTGACAGTCGTCGGTCCTGGAGATTGATGCAGCTTTTTGAAAATCCACAAAGTTGAATTACAGATTTTTCATTCAGACAGAATACAGTCCTTCAAAAAGCCTGTTTGAGATAGAGCAGTCCCTCAGCCAGCCAGTTCCATCTAGAAGAGGCATAAATTCTCATGAGTCCTTGCTTGTGCAGGGGCTCATGAGAATTTGTCTCTTGCCAGCCATGGATTATGGAGCACAAATAGTCCGTTTTGAGTTATTTCAATTTTTGGCACGGTCACCCGTACATATGCTTCTTAACCTCCTTGATTGTAACTACTCGGCAGGAAAGACGCGTAACTGCATGTCTTTGTCGCCAGATGCTATCAAGAGTACTTTGACGACTAGTTACAATACCGCTCAGCAGAAAAAGACGTGCAGTTTCACTTCTTTTCCACCAAGCGGCGACATCAGTCACAGTCGAGGGGCTAACGTACGCCAAATTTATGCTTGTGTTCCACAGGTGGTGGGGTATTGGGACTTCAGCTATGACGGTGGAAGAACGATAGATCTTGATGTATGTTGTGTGGCCGAGTTTTGTAAGCAAGGTGCGTGGTGTTGTGTGTGTATGTTGCGGCGTGCTCTTGCCTGATCTGATAACTGCTACAGTGCTAGTCTTGGAAGTGCATGCTACTGGACTGGGACGTCTAATACCAGTTGAGGTGTTTGCGGTGTTTCAGGTGTCTCTGCGCAAAACAAGAAGTGCCGCGAAGTGATCAGAATGCTGCGTGTGGTCCTGTCCATGCCTGGTATTAACCCTTGACATCCTGAGGCGGATTTTATAAAATTTGCTTCTTATTGGGACATGGATCCACTATGTTAGTTCAAGGGTGGTGCCAGAATAGCTTGGCGCCTGAGGCGCCAAGCTCTTCTGGCACCACCCTTGAACTATAATGGTCAAATTAATTTCAAGCGCGAGTGTATCGGGGCGAAAATGGTTAACAGCACAAAGGGTGTAATTGCTGAATATTCTGCATTTTCCATTTTTCAAAAATACAGTGTGTAACACCATTTGCGGCCTGTTTTATGAATGCAGCATAAAACCAATTGTGAACCATTGTATTTAGCTTTATTCCTGACCTGTTCAACACATTCGTGACGAGTCGCAACAGGATACGTGGCTTTGTGCGGTGTATCCGGGTGTGCCTTGCCAAGAATGAGTTGACGTGAGCATCGTGTGCTGAACAAAACTGTTGGTCAGGTCGTTTATAGTCTCATCTGTCCCCTTTGTTCCCCGTGTCTGCATTTTCTTACCGGTGGTTTTCGTGCAGCTTGTACGTGCTGAAGTCACATGGTATAAACTGAATTCATCAGTTCGTTTAAGCCGACAATGTAAGAAGTTTTGGTGGATCGCCCAACTGTATTTCGGTTTTCTTTTCCGAGTTTTACAAATTTTCTTGATTTTAGCATTGTATTGCTTTCCTTTGCATTCATTAGACCAGTGTAAAAGTTAGTCTTGTAACTGACTAGGAAGTGGGTGCACAGTATTTCATTACTCTTGTGTAAGAGCTTATGCACCTTCCTCCCCCCCCCCCTCTCCTCCCCCCTCCCACCAGCTCCCCAACCTCCCTTTTAATTTATCATCGAACCCTGGTGATTTACATGGCTTTGCCCTTGGGTGACGTCGGAGTTTGAGCCAAGCGATTTGATAGTGGTGACAGCATACATTAACTCATTCCGGATGTGCTGCCTCCGGATATGTGGCTTATGCCGTGTATACAAAGGCAGCACGTCTTGAATGAGTTAAAGTGACGACAGTGATGCCTGACTACATCTGCAAGACATAGATGCTCATGACCCATATGCTATGCACAGGGTCTTGTGGGGATATGTGCCTCTTGCTGACCCAATGTCCCACTGGGTGATTATACCATAGGGGGCCATAAGATGTAGAGTCTAATTTATATGTGTATTCTGTATGCATAAGCTGTTCACAGATGACAACTGTGAAATGTCCACAACTGGACTGCGATGGGCTGGGCCTTCCCACTGCTGTGGGCTCTCAAGGTCCTGGGTTTGAATCGTGGCGGAAAATAAGTAAAAACTCTGCCTTTGATCTCGTTTGTGGAAACAAGATGTGGAGCCAAACTAACCATCCCATGGGAATGCCCTGTGGTGGGGTAGATACGTGGCTGAATTGAGCCCACAGGTTTTGCTCGTGGCTCTCTGGTTCTCTTTACTGTAACATCGGCTTCAGTCACCTGTGACTGACAAGTAACTGGCTTCAGTCGGCTGCGACTGGCCGGTAATGATAGGTCAGCAGTTGCTAACCAGTAACTGTGTCTGACCGTTAGTCGCAGGCAGTTGTTGACTAAAGGATTATTTGAAATTTCAGTTCCTAGACAGGCATGCTAGATGTAAACTCAGCAAGAGGCATAGATTCTCATGAGCCCCTGCAGCTGCAGGGGCTTATGAGAATCTATGCCTCTTGCAGTTGGTTGCATGTTGGAACGAAATTTTAACTCACTGTGTCAACCTCCGCCTGTGGTTAATGTTGCTAACGCTGTGTACCTGCGCACATTGTACCCTATACTGGGGATCTGGTGGAAAGATCGCGATACAGTTATTTGTTATAACTCGTATATTGAAGGTTATTCCCAAATGCAACAATGTTTTACAAATTGAAGTAAAAGCAAGGCCACTTTTTGCCTCAAAAACAATAAAGACAAGCTGTGGCTAACAATGGTGTTGTGTTGTTTTTCTTCGTCCTTTCAACTAGGATTCATTTTCTCCCTGTCACAATCAAAACTTATTAGAGCTTTTGCGCGGTGTCTGTGTGCGTGCATTTACATTTTGGTTGGTTGGTTGTACGTTGTTTAAGCAACAACTCGCTCAGCACGTGCGTGTTTGTGTGTAAAAACGGCAGATCCTAGAATTTGACACCACTGACAAACAGCAAGCTGACTTTAATGCTCGACTTACCAATGTAAGTTGCCCGCAGCCTTTTATTCATCTCTGAACACGAGGTGATAACATGTAAAATGCCAAGGGAAAAAACGATCGGTAACGAGAAAACAACAGGATGCATTTCAAAAGAGTGCAAGATTACTGTATAGAGACAGTAATTTTCCAAAAACAGATGAAAACACAAACGACTTTACACTCATGGAGTGACTTTTACAACTTTGGGACATCTTTCAAATAACATAAAGATTGTATACAAGCTGTGAAAGATGGATCATCAATGACGGTGCAAGGCTAATGCTAGATTAGCTTGGCGCCTGTCGATGAATGATCTGGTCTTCTGATACAGGTCTTGGATGTGAATGTGTTCACAGCGTGTAGTGTCGTAACCCCCCTCCTGTTAACCTATTTAACCCTTTGACCGCATTTCCCAATTCTTGGAGGTGCTGCCCAACACTATGCACCAGTTGGGAGGAAATGGATTGACCATGATAATTCAAGGGTAGTGCCAGATTAGCTTGGCGCCAAGCTAATCTGGCACTACCCTTGAATTGTCATGGTAAGGGCATCAGGGCTAAATGGGTTAATCGGCGCTGTACCTGTGATTAGCGAAGCGCAGGTATTCTATGAGAGACACGGGCAGCGGCAGAGCCTTCAAATCCCCACCTGGCGGCAGATTCTGCAGAATGGCAATGCGGCACAGTGCTCGCAATGATAACTTGCGGGGAATGTTTTCTCTACACAAAGCAACTTGACACGCGCACGCGTCTCCTCTCACTGGAGTCTCTATGTACACTTGCGAGTCACACGATGAAAAGCTGATCTGAAATGGTTCTTCTGAAAGTTTATCCCGTTTTCCAATCGGCTTCGAAGTCTGTTTGATGCACGAAAATGTGTCGGCGTCAAGAAAAAAGAGACGGAGGTAGTAGTTTTCAGCAGAGTCGACAACACAGCAGCAGACGGCGATGACATCCCCCATACGACAGAACTCCATGTTGCAGGAGATGAGGTGGAAGGCTAGAGGTGGGTCAAACGAGTCATCTTCACTGTCACTGCTGGAGTCGCCCACAGACTCGCTGCAGCATTTGCCATTGCTGTCTTTTCCTGAAGGTGCACACGTCACACAAAGTTGTCCCAATGCTACACTCTTGGCACGGTGGTCGTTTGCTTGGCCGTCGTGATCCCGGCACAGAATCAGACATTTGGTGCAGTACTCGTTCAGGCTTAAGCTGACCAGTCTCCTGGGAAAGCGTGGATCAAACGCAAACATGCAAAACCTGCGATCCTGCAGGCGAAATCTTTCTGTGCCGGTGACATGATTGTGGACGGAGATGGCTTGATGTGAATCATTTTTCTTGGCAGTGAGGGTGAGCGAGGACTTGTGTGGCCGTGCCATCACGGACCGTGGCAGTCGTAAAATCATCAGGTGGTGGTCAGGACTCAGGCTACACATCACACCCTCCACAATGGCGCGGTCGCGGATAAAGTGCCTGTTCGTGTCGTGGAAAACAAAGTACTGTTTCAGCGTCAGGTCGATGACGAGGAACTGCACGTGCTGCGCATGCTGGATGACGAACTGGGCCACCAGCAATTTTCCCTGATGACAGATGACGATAGGCTGCCCCAGCACATGATCGTCAATCAGACTGCCGGTCGCAGTCATCTCCCACAGCAAAGCCATACCACTGGGCTTCCTGGAATCCCTGATGAACTGTCGCACGACCACACTGTCTGCCGAGCCCTGGGCAGACACGGAGAACAGGCTTCCATTGACCAGTGCTATATTCTGGCGAGGCATGCTGACCTGGAATGAAATAAACATCTTAGTAAATACACAGCTTGTTTTCTTGCACATGTGTGACCTGTTATTCAAATCAATTAAAACGCTTTGCATCAATAGCTGTGGATGTGTGTAAAAGTTTTGTTGGTATTGACTTGGATGCAAAATAATTTTGGGACACTGCCAGCACTTTTGCTGTCCTGTGCTACATTTAGGCATATATCTACCCAGACCGAATCTACCCAGTTAAAATCAGCCCAGCATTAACCCATTCAGCCCTGACGCACTACAGCAGGAGACGGGTCGACCATGATAATTCAAGGGTAGTGCCAGACTAGCTTCGCACCTATCGTGAATTATCATCGTCGATCCATCTCCTGCAACGGGTGCATAGTCGCTACATGACACCTCCGAAATTTGGGAAATACATGCGTCGGGCTGAATGAGTTAATCCACCCAGGCATATGGATTCACGCTGGTCTGACGGTTCACCGGTGTAGATTTGTGCCACCGCTATTCCACCCAGGTTTTATAACTGGGTGGATTCAAACCAGTGTGCACTCATGCTGGGTATACAAATTTATGCTATGTGGATTCATGCTGAGGAGGTTTACATCTAAATATAAATATCGAGGATGCAAATGATCGTCTTGTTCTATACCTGCGTATTTCTCTGTGGGCTGGCGATTGGGTGCCTGATAGGCGGGGGCAGGGCATCTAACTGTTTGTCTGTCCAGAGCTGAGTGATTCCCCTTGGTTTGTGTATAAATATGAACGGAATCTCAACAGGGCAATTTGCACGTCTGAGTAAATTCCTGCTAGTTAGATTTTTACTGGGTTGACTCGCCGATGTATGCCTAAATACAGCAAAGTTGACCTCTTCCGTGACAATTAACACATTTAGCCCCGATGCACTTCAGCAGGCGATGGATGGACCATAATTCAAGGGTAATGCTAGATTATCTTGGCGCCTGACGGCGCCAAGATAATCTAGCATTACAAGTAAATCATCATGATTAACTGGCACATAATCGTTAGGTGACACTTCCAGAAATGGGGTTAAATGGATTAAAAAATATCCCAGGCACCACTTGTCCTGCCTTTCCGACACCCATTCTATTCCATATGCTCAGATCAAACAACACCCTGACGAACCGCTGCAGGCTATCTCGTTCACCAAGAGCCATTTAAGAACATGAGTCGCTAGCTCATGTTCAACTATATTTTACAACACGATTCTAAATGCCCAGTGTGTCACACCTTCTTGTCACACTGAGGGGTGGTACGCCTGCGGTGAAAAAAAAAGTCTTTCTAGTACATGGCATCTATTTTCTAGACAACACTCGTATAAACATGACACTGTATCGCTGTTCCCACCAGCTTGAGTTAAATACAACGCATGGCTTACCTGAAAACTTGTTGTATTTCTCTCGTTGACGTGTTGCATCAAAACATTGACATGACCTTGACATTCGAATCACCTTTGAACTCTGCGACCTTCACCTTATCAGGCAAAACAACATGGCTTCCGGTGGTGAGTAGCACACGTGTTTTTTCGCTTATTTTTGACAGTAGTCCCCTTACCGTCACATAGATGAAGTTTTTAATTGGTGGATTGATTAACATGTACATGCTTAAAGTCACAAATCGGCTGGTTTCGTTTTCTGTGGTTTGACGTCGCCAACGAGCATTGGTCTATGTGTGTGAGTCTGTCTCTGAAAGACTGTGTGCTTGTGAGTTTGTGTGTGTGTGTGTGTGTGTGAGGGAGAGAGAGAGATTTATTGATTGACTGACTGACTGACTGACTGAGTGTATTAAAACCCTTATCATTCGGAATACACCAGTGTGTGAAATAAGTTTGACTAAAATAGTTCAAGGGTGCCAAGCTGTTCTGGCACTACCCTTGAACTAAAGCCATTGGTCTATACCTTTATCTCTAAGTACTATAATGTAGCTTGCATATGGCAGTGTACAACTCAGTATGATATGGGTTAACCAAGGAAAGAGATTATAGGCAAGCAGACCTTATAGGGCTCAGGAAGTTCCCTGCATTGCCTAGGAGCGTTGGCTGCCGCACCGGGTCCTACTAAAACCCGGAATAACCCGGAATAACCTGTCCTAAGCTAAAATAACCATATCTATAACTATTATTGCGTACCTAAACTCAAAATAATCGTGTGTTAGAAGTTTGGTTTACATTAAAGTTGATTTAGTTGTACTAGTAAGCCGTTTTCCACAACCGTTGACACGTCGATTACTTCCCTTGGTACACGATCGCGCTGTCCGAAACCAGTCGGAATAACCTCTCCTGAACCAAAATTACCACATAAACACATATTATTGAGTACTTAAAGTAATAATATTCATATATTTGAGGTTGTAGGTGCCGTAAAAGTTGTTTATTTAGCGTTAGAAAGCTTCGAAGGGCATTGTTCTTTGAGCCTCTTGATCTATGCCTATCTTCATCCTACGCGCATTCGCCCACACCGTTCGTCCCAATCACATTTCGTCCCATGATGTTTCATCCCGGATGCTATTTAATGGACGACATTACGCTATGAGTGGACCATGATAATCAGTTGACATTCAAAGAGAACATATCTGGACCGTTTCTGTGCTCAAATATTTAATTGAAACTTTTCTGAGTTCGTATTTTTGAAGCAACCCTTTTGGCAATGCATTTTTACGTTGATTCATGCAGACTCAGTAGCAACAGACATCCCACAGCTCGAACTGAATGTAGACGACACAGCGATATTTTAACTCTGTGTTTTGTTTTCTATTATACTAAGGATTTATTAAAGTGCCCTCAACCCTTCTACGGCCACACTCCGCGCAAATATTGCCTGACTTTCTTGTAGCGCCCGGAAAAGGCATACGAGGGGTGATTATACAGATCACTTAGGAATATACAGTGTTCGCATTAACTTGTCATTTTCGGATTTAAACCGGGTTTGAAACTGAGTAGTGGCCGGTTGATGATGCTTGTTAGAATTGAGAAATACCGATTGGAGGCACTGAGTGACGCCGAAACTAAATAAACTATATTACCGGAATTGGATTACATTGAATTCAAGATGTTACTTGATTTTCTGGGGTTTGAAGGAAAGCATATTTTCCAGTACCTGCCCCCCCCCCCACCCCCCGCCCCATCCCTCCCCACCAGCCTCCCCCCTCCCCCTTTTAATTTTCCAAGGCCCATTTGTCAGTTTTGTCGGTATCACCGATTTTTACGGTGGGCGCTATAAAACAGCGATTGTAAAAATCATAACGCGAACTGAATGTAGACGACTCAGCGATATTTATTTTTCTTGGCCTATATCCACTGTTTCTGCTTTTGTCTCTGCGAACTTCAACTTGTCCTCCGGTCTGCACGGTTCAACAAAAGGTTGAAAAGAAATACCACCTGTTACGGTTGATTCGAACTTTTTTCATGATTGTCATTAAAATTTGTATCTTGTATGACTTAAACACAAATTACTTTTTTCAAATTACTTTTACCAAGCAATATGTTTGGCTTCATCGACACGGTAATTTCACGGAGAGTTTCCAAACTGACGGAAGAGTCGACTCTGATTGGTCACTCAATAGATTTTCTATTTTTAATTTTATGTTCAGACTGAAAACATCTATCGGGTTAAAATAAACAGATCATACTGAATTATTATGCGTCTTAAACTCAGCATCTGAAGAAACACTAGGTTAATTAGGCACTACCCGTAACTTAATGTGATCGTTGAACCCGCAGTTGAACGGACAGAATGAAAAGGTATTGAGATACTGTCTGAATGATCTGTGTGGCGAAATAGAAATGCCCGCACACGTGACATTACAAGAACATTTTAGCTTCACACTCTCTGAATGCGGCTTTTAATGCTCATCTGTAAATCTGCCGGACAGTCTTTTAACAACTGCAGTAAACTCGGCAAGTGTACTGTTCACGGACCTTACTGTACATAGGTTAATTAGTGTCGAAGTTTCACGTCACAGTGTGGCTTGTACGATCCACTTACGCTCGGCCGGATTATCGGGTCTAAAGCCCGTTATGATCAGTGATAAATATTTAACAATAAAAAAAAAAAAGTAGATCCCCCCCCCCCCCTTTCCTCCGACTTGATAAAGTAGGGTTGGCCCAGAGAATCACTTGCTTCCCCCCACCCCCTCCCTTCTCGCCCCCCCCCCCCCTCCCCACCCCTCGGGTTGGTTAGTTCGGGTTTAACGTCCACAGCACCGAGGTGATCATGGACGGCCCTGACGGGCGGGTTATGGGGGACAGGGAAATCTATTGCCTATGGAGTACGACCTGAACACTGATCAACTCAGGCGCACTCCAACTGTGCCACTTTGATTTACCAGGACCTTTCAACGGACATGCTATTGAACAAATCCGTTTTCCCCCCTGGATTGTGAGTCCAGCTACCGGGGCCGGGACGGGATTTCCCCACCCCTCGGGCTATTCCCAGTGAAGGTTATCTGCCCACACTACTGCCGCCGAATCACTGGTACAGTTCGCACTCCGGCGCTAATTTCGGCCAATACCTCACCCCGACTGTCCTGCGTTTCTCGGCGGGTGCAAATGCTTGAACGCGCATGAAGGAAGTCTTTCGGCGAAACCACAACACCTTCGGTAGAAACAGAGTTTCAGTCTACAAGCTAGTTTAGGGTATTAGGTCATAAAGCGAAATTAACCATCTCTCCCGCATTTACATCTGCCTCTTTTTGGACAGTGAGATCTGGTATTTGGGTGGCCGGTGACTGGGAAGGCCAGGGCGGGAGAGGGACTGTGAGGGGGTGTATGAAGGTGAAGATTTGGAAGGGATAGGGACTTCCAGCTCTCGCTGATTTCGTCCAGGGGGAGTGGGCCAGGGGAGGGGGGGGGGGTTATCTCGCTGTCTGTCTGTCGCTCCGTCGCGCAGCGGCTGATGTTAACGCCGGGGCCGGGTGGTTGGTGGTGGAGGAGGCGGGTGGTGGCCGGTGAACCGTTGCTTTTAGCGCCAGGCTGGGAGGTGTTGAAGTGCCAACCACTCTAGCATTTCTTGTAGAAGTGGTGGCGGTGGTGGTGGTGGCCGGTAGAACCGTGGCTGGCTGTAGTAGGGTCTGAGGAGGTTTGGGTGGTGGTGGTGGCGGCCAGTTGATCCTGGGCCGGGGGGTCGGTTGCTGGAATGGGCGGGGTGGGTGGCGGTGTTGCAGTGGCAGGCGAAGGTGCGGTGGCGGCGTGGGGAGTAGTGGCGGGCGCTGGTGTCGGAAGCGCTTGGGTGGCCTGTGCCGTTTTCGGGGGGCTGCGGCTGGTTTGTTGGCTGGTTGGTGCTGGTTGGAGTTGGTCGCTTGTGGTGCTGGGTCTGTAGAGGTGCTCTTCGTTTCTGTGGTTGGGGTGGGGGTTGCGTCGGTGCCTACGTCTTGCTTGGGCGGGGCGGTGTTCCCGCATCCTCTGTTCTTGGTGGTGTCCTCTGTTCTTGGTGGTGGTGGTGGTCGTAGTTCCTATCTTCTTTGTCGCTGTCGCTGGGGCGGCTGTTGTCCCTGTTGACTTTAGCTCTGGTGCTACTTGGCACTCGTTGTCCTTGTAGGTGGTGGTGGTGGTGGCTTGGCTGGCCGTATTTGTGGTCTTTGGGGGGTGAAGGTCTTTGAGAGCCCCGGCGTGCACCATCCACCGGGCGGCGACCAGCGCTCGGTGGTAGTCGTCCCCTTCGATCGCTCTGGGGGTGTGTGATCAGCCGAATGGTGTTTAACTGTTTATGGAGAATGAATCTGGCGTTTGGCTGGCCAGTAGGGGCAGGGGAGGAAGGGGAGAGACCGTAGGGTCGGCCGTAGGGTAGGAATTTTCCTCCACCCTCCCCAAAGAAGCAACACCACAGCAGACGGCCCGGAGGGAGACAAGGAGCTATCGGCCCCCTCTGTCTCCACCGATACAGCCGCCGGCGCGATCACACCTCGACCCACAGGCCAGCTGGACACCGGAAGGCAAAGTGGGCGTGAGACCATTTGCCTACCCGCCATTCCCACCTGGCCTTACCGGGCTTCCATCACCTGAGTACATACGACGGTTGATGGAGGGAAGGGTGGCTCCACGGAGCCAATACTACGACCAGCAAGACGAAGAAGAGAAATCAACACAGGCCCCTCATCATCGCCCCCAGTCACCGCCCCAGGAGACGGAGTCTGAAGAGCCGCAGGAGCCGGACTCGGAGCCCGACACCTCACCCTCCCCGCCGCCGGTCATTCTCCCGGAACACATTACCCGGGAACGGCCGGCATCGTCTGTGGAGGAAGGGACCCGGCTCCGAAGTATTGACTTCAGCGACCTAGTACTCCTACTCCAGGATGCGGTGCCTGCCATCGTAGCGTCCGAGGAGGACACCTACCACCGGGCATTATTCGCCGCTCGGTGGCTGGTCCACACCGGGGCCATCAATGACCTCCGCACTTCAACCCTGGAGGAGTCAGCCAGCCAGACCGCCGCCACCACCTACAAGGATGAAGAAAGCCAGGCGGCGCCCGACCAGACATCTGTAGGGACGGCAGTGGCCCCGGAAACGGCAACTAAAATGACAGGGACCAGCATCACCACCACCAAACATCAAGAGTGCAATACCACCGCACCGACCAGAGAAGAAAAGGGCACCACCACCGATCAAGCTCCACAACAGCCGCCACAGCCAACCACTAGCCAGTCAACCAGCACGCAACCACACCGGCGACGGCGTAACCGGCCTCCAAAACGGGCCCGACAACAACGCCCACCACTCCTCCCCACGCCGCCACCCCACATGCGGCTACCACCGCAGTACCGTCACCCACCCCGTCCACGACAGCGCGCCACACCTCGACCAAGAATCGACTGGCCGCCGCCACCACCACCCTACCTCCCCAGACCCATCTACAACCGGCCACGGTTCCCCCGGCCACCCCCACCACCACCGCCACCACTCCTACAACATCTTCTGGAGTGGTTGGCCTCCCACCACCCACCAGCCTGGCGATAGGCGACGGTCCCCCGGCCTACCACCTGCCTCCTGCACCACCAACCACCCGGCCCCGGCAGTAACATCAGCCAGCTGAGCGACGGAGCGGCAGACAGTCAGCGAGACAACTCCCCCCCCCCCCAACCCCCCTGGCCCACCCCCCCCCCCCCCCCCCCCCCCCCCCCCCCGGATGAAATCAACGAGAGTTGGAAGTCCTTGTCCCTTTCAAGTCAAGCAAGCAAGCTCTGGCGTTTGGGTCGCCAGTGAGGGGGGGGGGGGGGGGGGGGGGGGGGGGGGGGCACAGGGTGTGGGAAAACAGAATTTGTACTTAGCCTCTTACAAACAAGATACATCCTTCATTTTGAAAACATTGTAATATTCTGTCCTACAATCAAACACAATAAAGCTTATCATAACCGTTTATTCATTTGGCATGACGACAACATTTACTTAGTCGACCCTGAGAAAAAACTGAATGACTACCTACAATATTTTTACAAGCAATTTGAAGGATAGCCAACTTTGTTTATTGTTGATGACTGCTCAGCAGAGAAAGACATTGTCAAGAAGAGAAACACTTTAGCAGAACTTGCCTTTAGTGGCAGACATGCAAACATCAGTGTATGGATTCTCACTCAAAAATATAATGCTGTACTGAAAGATTTTCGAGAACAGTTAAAGTTTATCTGTTTGTTTTACTGTAAGGATCGTGACAGCTTTGAAGACTGTCATCATCCCCAATAAACATGAACGGGATGATGTAAAAAATAAACTGAAATCAACTAAACATCTAAAGATCATTTTAAAGACAGATCAGCCCACAGGGTATGGGTTAGTAAATTAATTTATACATTTGTTTGTCCAATAAAGAATGACCCCACCCGGGTCTGCCCTGGGGGACTTGGGTGGGGTTAGGTATTTTTTAGTTCCCAGGGTCATCCTGGTCAGCCCCACAGGGTGGGTTTTCCTCTCCATTCTGGGGCATGTGTTTCTGTCTACCCTTTGTCCATTCACCTGTATTTGCCTTTTTAAAACTCTCCCTACTGTCTGCACTGCCTGTAGCTCTTGATATTGGATGTTTGTTGCTAAATGGTCTTGGCTTTATTTAGCCCCATGTGTTAGGTTTATTTAACGTGTTTGACCGGCTGGCGACATACATTCAATGTTCTGTTTATTTATTTTTTTTTTCACAAGCAGTGCAGGCACGTCCTGAGAAAGCCTTGTTGCTGTCGGGACGTTAAGCAATGTACAATCAATCAATCCAATAAAGAATGACAGACGGACAAATCATACAAGTGATTGATATCTCACACTGCTTCAAAAATGTTGTGCACTTTACTGATTTAATAACATCACCCAAACAGACTTACATAAGCCTTTCAGCACCATCGGAAATATATGCTACATATAGTGTGACTTTGGATTATGTTGATGAGCTTCCAGATGTGGAGTGCATGACAGTTGATTTAAAGACACCTACTTTTAAAGTTGATGATACCAACTATGGTTGGTTAGGGGAAGTTTGTTATAGCATATTTAAACAACTGCGCAAACTAAATGTTTATATTAACAGTGTTACAGTCAATAAAGTGGTATTACACAAGGTGAGCCAGAGGTAATATTTTTTCATTTATTATTTTGTCCGACAAATAAAAATGACGGACAATGCTCAAAACCCATCAGGCACATCAAGCCTACATAATGTGTTTCACACAACAGACTTGCCTATATCTAATACTAATAATGTCTATGAATCGATAAAAAGATCTTTTTCTGTCATACAAGATAATCTTCTTTCAGGCAGTGTGAAGATTCAGATTGTTGCTAAAATAGAATTTACTAGAGTAGACGGTGAAGTGATTGTATCATATATCTCTACAAGACAACACACAGTTAACACAAGAAGAGAATTGGAGAACGTGTTTAGAGACAATACAATACGATACAATACAATACAATACAATAATACTTTATTAATCCCTCACGGGGAAATTCACTGTCTGCCCATACAACACATGGCATCATCAATCACTCATTAAAAAATAAAAATAAAAATCATTAAATAACCCATAACACTCAATTAAAGAAATGAACTGTAACAGACATATTGTTACCTTTGAATAACAATAATAATAATACTAGTAATAATACTGAGAGGGCTAGTACTAAGGACGGAAGAATGTTGACCGACACTATCTACTGATATTACTGTTGAAAAGGGTAACAGCCTGAGGGACAAAAGAGTTGGCGTAACGTGATGTACGACTTTTGGGTACTCGGAGTCTGCCACTGCGTTCGATACGTCTGCTGTCAAATTCATATCTAAGTGGATGTGTTTTGTCATCAAGAATGTCAGCCAATTTGTTCGTAATCCGTCTGTTGTACAGTGTGTCCAAATTATCCTGTGCCCTACCAATCACCCCACCCCCTTTCCGGAT
>BTPG01000006.1:207702291-207726693 GCA_036245525.1 Semisulcospira habei
AAATTCATTTTTCTTTAAAAGGTATTTTTTCGAAAAATACTTACCGATGACATGACTACCAGGAGTGTCCACTCCTTGCTCAATTCTAGCCTAAGAACCCGTTGTGTAAACACAACCCGGGAGGCACTCGGGGAACCCCCAAGAGGGACCGAGAGTTGTCTCCCGCTCCTACCCACCAGCCCTATTCACCTGTGAACTCCAGTCACGAAATTAGGCTCACCAGCGGCAAGCGGGGCAGGTGGGAGGGTCCTTCGAGTCATGTCATCGGTAAGTATTTTTCGAAAAAATACCTTTTAAAGAAAAATGAATTTGTTTCTTCAAAAACATTACCGATGACATGACTACCAGGAGAATGCCGAACAGGAGGAGGGTGCCGCACCCCCAGATGGTTTTCTCTAGGCTCATGGCCCCCTCTTCTCTTCCGACACTCTGCCCTCCCTAATCGGTGCATACCTACGGCGCCTGTGGCGCCGGGAGGGAGTGTTGTGCCGCCGTGACGTCCCCCACCAAGGCGAGGTTGTCTCGCTGCCCTGCCAGATCCCGTAGATAGAAGCGGGCGAAAGTAGATTCTGATCGCCAGCCCACCGCAGCCACGATGTCCTTGACAGCGCAGTTCCTGTCGAAGGCTACGCTCGTGGCCATGGCCCGTACTTCGTGCGCCCGAATCTTTAGGCTCTTCGCTCCCTGAGGGGAGAGATCGACATATGCTGAGCGAATCACCCAGCGAAGCCAGGAAGAGACTGTCTGTGCCGTAATGTCGTTTCTTCCTGTTTTTAAAGGAAGGAAGAGGCGAGAGCGTCCCCTCCGGACGGCTCTGGTTCGTCGCAAGTACACTCTGAGGGCTCGTACAGGATCTTGTTGCCTGGTCTCACTGGGGAAGTCTTTCCCGCGTAACGGTCGTAAGGTGATAACCTGTGGCGCCGTCAGTGGAGACCTAGTCTTGGCAATGAAGGCAGGGTCGGTCACCAGTTGGACCGAGTGGTCAGCTCGAAATTGCAGGCAAGTAGGCCGGACTGATAGAGCGTGTATCTCACTTACTCGTGCCGCGGTGGCAAGCGCCAGCAGGAAGCAGGTCTCCCGCGTCACATCCGCAAGCCTGGCCAACGGTAGTGGTTCGAAACGTGGTGAGTTTAGCCAGGTAAGAACCCATGGTAAATCCCAGCGGGGCAGAAGAGAGCGAGAGGCAGGCCTTTGTAGTCCGAAGTGTGACATAAGATCTGCCAGGTCCTTACACGCGCCGGGGTCCGCGCGGCCGAGGTGCCGGTAGGTGTCGGCAATCATCGAGAGATATCCCCGAATGGTAATAGGGGCCAGTCCTTGGTCTTCGAAGAGCCAGAGGAAGAAGTCCGCAAGTTGGGGGTTTGTCAGTTCGGTTGGGGAGAGACGACGGTCGCTGCACCAGGTACAGAGTACCCTCCATTTCCCCTCATAGATAGGTCTAGTCGAGGGCTTGCGAGCTGTAGCGATCGCTTCCACTGCAGCACCCGAGAAACCTCTAGCTGAGAGGGCTTGCCGCACAACCTCCAGGCGTGTAGCAGTAAGCGTTCCGGACAGGGGTGGAACAGTGCCTGGCGTGGCTGCTTGAGCATAGTGCGGGGCGTGGGGAGCCGTAGCGGAGGGTGCGTGGCGAGGCTGATCAGGTCGGTGGACCAGGAACGAGTCCAAGCGAACGGGGCGACCAGGAGCAGGATCGCATTGGTTCCTCGCAGCTTTAGGAGGACTTTGGGGACCAGGACTGTCGGGGGAAAGGCGTACGCTATGAGTCCGTCCCAAGGAATGGATAAGGCGTCGACCGCCCAAGCCAGGGGATCCGGTACTGGGGAAACGAAGAGGGGAAGCTGGTGATTCCACCTCGTGGCGAACAGGTCCACCATCGGGGTCTCCCAGTGAGAGCAAATCATCCGGAAAATGTCCTGGCGTAGCGTCCATTCCGTGTGAATGAGCTGTCCTCGGCGAGAAAGGGAGTCCGCTAAGACGTTCAGGCGACCGGGAATATGGCGAGCGCTGAGAGTCAGATCGCGGTCCTCGCACCATCGCATCAATCGGAAGAGTAGCATGCATAGATCGGGTGAATGAGTTCCTCCCTGCTTCTGTAAATACGCTACCACTGTCGAGTTGTCCGAAAGGACGAGAAGATGCTGGTGTCTGAGCTGCTCTTCCCAAACGATGATGGCCTGCCACACCGCTTGCAGTTCCAACCAGTTGCTGTGTTTGTCCGCGAACTCCGGAGGCCAGAGGCCGGACGTCGTGGTGAACTGAGGAAGCAGGTGGGCTCCCCAACCAGCCCGACTCGCGTCGACACACAGGGAGAGGTGCGGGGATGGGGAGGAAATGGGGACCCCCAGAGCCAACCAGGCTCTGTCGGTCCACCGTAAAAGGTGGGGGCGTACCAACGGGGACACGGGGACGTTCGTGGTCAAGTCGCCCGAGGAGGGACGCCAGAGCAGTAGGAGATGAAGTTGTAGCGGTCGGGAGTAGAGACGCCCGAGGGGGATAAGATCCGCCGCTGCGTTGATCAGGCCCAGAAGCTGAAGCCAGACCCTGGCGGGGGCTGCCTGTTGCTGATCTATCAACGCGGCGAGAGCGGACAACTTCACAATCCGTTTCTCTGGCAAAAGTACCCTGTTGCGGTCCGTGACAAACTCCATGCCTAAATGGATGAAGTGGCGCGCCGGAGTGAAGTCCGACTTCCCGGTGTTGACCAGGAAACCCAACCGGTAAAGCAGCTGTAAAAGAGCGTCCCTGTCCGCCGCCAGCGCGGTCTCCTCCTGATTTCTCAAAAGAAGGTCGTCGAGATAATTCGAGGTCGGACTTGACGACGACTGCCTCGCCTTGGCCACTACAGCATCCATGATGCGGGTGAAGGCCCAGGGGCTGAGGTTGAGACCGAACGGCAGGGCGCGAAACTGGTAAATCACTCCTTCGAACGCGAAGCGCAGGTACTTCCTGGCCGAAGCGTGCATGGGGACATGTAGGTAGGCGTCGGACAGGTCTAAACTGACCGCGTAGTCCATGGGTTGCACCGCCGCACGAAGAGCCCTGTTCGTCTCCATCCGAAAGGAAGGGGCCGCGATGAAGGCGTTCAGCGCCGACAGATCTATGACTGGCCGCCACTTGCCGCCGGGTTTGGGGACCACAAACAGTCGGCTGTAAAAGGCGGGCGAGTCCGGACGCTGCACTATCTCTGTGGCCTCCTTTGAAAAGAGAGCCGCGACTTCTCCTCGCAGAGCGGCGGCCTTGAGGGCGTCGGACGGAACCTCTGTCCAAAGAGGAATGGAGCGCAAGGGCGGAGGAGAGCGGAACGAGATCCGTAATCCTCTGGTGACTACGTCCAAAACCCAGGGCTCGTCTCGAAACAGCGAGCGCCACTCCTCGCTGAATCGTGCTAGCCTCCCGCCGACTGGAGCCCCGACGACGGTCGGCGGGGGCGGAAATGGGGACAAGTCAGGTGGCCCGCCCGCGCCCAGGGCGACGGGCGGGACGGGGCCAGGCGGGGGCAGGGGCGTTAGCTGGGCCAGGGCGACGGAAGGACGGGCGACGGCGCGGCGCAGCTCGTGGTGGGGCAGACGGGTCCGCGGTGACACGTTTCCGGGCCCGCAAGGAGCGCCCCAGGGCCGTGCGGGCGGGAGGAAAGCGCTGCTTGACAGTCTTGCGAGGCCAACGGTCGGAGTTGGAGTCCTTCACCGTCTGCCAAGTATCCCCGAAGAGCAGAGACCCTCCCAGAGGGGCCCGACGTAGCTGAGTACTCAGGTCGACCGGCATACCACTACAAGCTTGTAGGACGGCGTCTCGTCGCATGCGGTCGCAGTTAGCCGCAGCCGCCATCGCGTTGACCGATGAGTGATAAGCAGCGCGGTTCCCAGCCTCCGCCATGAGTAGTAGGTCTCCCCGGAGGGGAGACAAAGCAGGTTGCCAAGCTTCCTCGAGACGTCGGATGAAAGCCTGAGTCAGCAAGTCCAAGAAACCGGAGCAGGCGAGCGTGTTCCGGACCAGTGACGCCGTCCTATCCAGTCCCCGTGGGAAGGACCGTTACAACATAGAAGCCCCTCCGGCTTGCATCAGAGCGGCGGGATCCACTGGAGGAAGCGGGCAGAGGAACGACTGCGAATGGCCGGCGTACCAGTCCTGCTGAAAAGCGATGTCCAGAGCGGAAGGCCATCTCCCGTCCGCGAAGAAGTCCGAGTTCCGAGTCTCCGCATGCAGGTGAGACGAGAAGGCGTCCCGCAGATCCAAAAAACTAGCCGGCTGTGGGAGGGACTTGAACCTCTTAACCGTCCTATCCGCGTCCACGAAGGCGGAAATCTTCCTCTTCACAGGAGGTGAAGCTGGGCAAACATCCTCCGGTAAGGCGGCGGCGATCAGCTTGGCTGCTCCGTCCAGTGCCAGCCGCGTGTCCATCCGGGAAGAAGAGACCTGTCTGACGGAAGCCGACACACTGGAGGCCGAAGAGGGAGAAGCTGAAGAACGGCTAAGACCTCCAAGTAACCAGTCCGAAGCATCCTCCGGTGCCAAACTGAGGGTGTCGAAGTCCCGCTGTCCGGAAACCGGCGACCGAAGAGGGCGACGAGGGCTCCGAGGCCGGGAATCCCGTCGGAGAACCGCAGCGGACGAAGACTCCCTCCGCAGTGGAGAGCGGTAGTCTGAACGATGCGGAGAGGACCTCCTGCGAGCCGAAGGCGGATCCCGACGAGGAGAACGGCTGCGACGAGATGGAACGGAGAGTACGAGGAGGGGGGGAAGTGGCCGGTCGCTGGGAAGAGGGACGGGACGAGCGGGGGTCCAACCGAGAGGGGGGATGCGAAGAAGGTGAAAACCGTCTGCGGCGAGGTGAGTCCCGGTGCGACGAGCGATGAGGCGAGAAGTACCTCCTACGATCGTGCGAAGGAGAGCGGAAACGTCGAGCAGAACCCCTGTATCTACGTTCTTCCCAACCAGGAGGCTCCGGACGAGTGCAATGATGTCTATCTGAACCAGGCTCTTGGGAGAGGCGGGTTACTGGCCGGCCAGGGGACCTCCAGCGGGATCCCGGCGGCTTCCTCAGAGACGAGTGGGGAACGACGGTGGAGGAGGGACGCCACGAGCGTCCCACCAAACCAGGCTCTTGGGAGAGGCGGGTTCTTTCCACCAAATGTGTACGGGCGCGCTCTCGAACGGAGGCGGTCTTGACGGTCGAACTCCCACTCCGTGCACTAGTCCCTTGATTACTCAGTGGCGTTATCTGCGTCGGATCCCATTGGTCTCGCACGTCCGGTGCCGGGGGCACAGCGGAAGGCGTCTCGGAAATCTTCAAGGTACCCGCGAGGGTAGAAGGCTCTCTCCTATAAAAGTTCCAGAGATTAGACCACCGCAGTTCCGGCCATGTAGCACAGACGTCACACGTATGGTCGGACGCACACCCAGCGCAGGGGAGACAGACTGCATGTTTATCCGACGGCCACTGGAAGCCTCCGCATTTTGTGCATGTCATCAGTAAGCCACTGCAACACACAAAACATGAAGGCACTCGGCAAGCGTCCACCAATCACCCCGTTAAGCTTTAGGCCCCCAAGCTACTGTGGTGTTATGCACCCGATTAACCAACGTACGGTCACCTGCCATCAACATTTAATCAAAACTACGGTGGAGGGAAAACAAACCCTGCCGGGACAGGTGCGTATCCAAGCCTTCGTCATAACGAGGGGTGTCTAAACCGAAAGCCGAAAAACGTTAGGTGTGGCCGAGATACAGTAACTTGACTCACCGCTCGCATCTGGTAATGGCGCGAAATCCCGCCAAAACCGGCGCCAACATTCTTCAGCTAATCAGGCCACCAAACAGAGGTCTAAAAACCCCAACCGAGGGAGAAGCGACGCAAAAAGCAAGCTGCTCGTGCCTGTGCCCCGCCCGGGCAACCAGCCGAGGGCCCTCTAACTACCTTACCTGTCAGTCGGAGAGATACGAGAAGGAGAAAGCTCCATGACACCCGCAGCCCGACCGGCAAGCCAGAGAGGGAACCCTTGAACAAGACCGAAGCTGCAGTCGACCAACGTTGCACGCGCAGAATCCCAGGCCGGCGAAGACGAAGCAAGCAAAGCAGACCGACCCGGTCGAAAAACTTCTAAGTCCAGAGGCTAGAGACAACACGTCTGAACGCGTGAGCCTAAGAAGCGTGACTGGAGTTCACAGGTGAATAGGGCTGGTGGGTAGGAGCGGGAGACAACTCTCGGTCCCTCTGGGGGGTTCCCCGAGTGCCTCCCGGGTTGTGTTTACACAACGGGTTCTTAGGCTAGAATTGAGCAAGGAGTGGACACTCCTGGTAGTCATGTCATCGGTAATGTTTTTGAAGAAACAAACCGCTACCGACATGCAAAGAGTTGACAAGACAAAAACCCTGCAAGGGGTCCGAGAGAAGGAAACGCTGACCGATTCTCGCAGTTCCCCGGACTTGACGAAGGTTTCCTCTAGCAGAGTGATGTTGGTGGCTCGCTGCAGGTGGTCCCTGCGGTCCGTGGCAATGTTAAAGCTGACGGTGTCTCCCTGCTGAAGAGTGCAGTCTCCGTTCTGATCCTTGTCACCCCACGGGAGTTCCATGGTCCTGGGGAACATAGTGGAGAATGAAAACCGAATTTGTAAATATGACTTTTCACCCATCCAGTGCTGAGAAAATCTTAGGATTCCAAAACACAATCTGTGTCTACTGACACAGTGACAGCGAAGGGGTGAAAACAGCCATCAAAATGCTTAATCAATCCAGACCAAAAAGGTGACTGCCAAGCGTGTAAAATGCAAAGAAGTACCCAACGGAGAAAGAAACACGCTTAGAAAAGAAGGGTACAACACAATTTATTAATATTTCAGATCAGGTAAATACCCTTTGTCAAAATAAACAGAGAGATTAGCAGCTACTTATCTTCATTCGCAGAAGGAATGTGGCAACTGAAGGTGACGTAAAATAAAATAAAAGAAAAGGAAGAACAAAAGTGCAGAAAAAAGTAAAAATGACAACAAAAAAATCATAAGAGAGAGACTCAGAGAGAAACTGAACACGAGAGACAAGATTGTGAGTAAGCGCGCGCAGAAGTGAGCAAAAGTAAATGCGTGTGTATGAGGCCAGAGAGAGAGAGAATGAAGATAAGTAGCGGCTAATCTCCGTTTGTTTGTCTATTTTGACAAAGGGTATTTACCCGAAATATTAATAAATTGTGTTGTACCCGTCTTTTCTAAGCGTGTTTCTTTCTCCGTTGGGTACTTCATCAAAATGCTCACATCTCTTTTGCTTTCCCCACAAACTGTGCAAGACAATCAAGATTGTTGACTGAACCCATTCACCTCTGACGCAACAGAGCAAAAGATGGGTCGACCGTGATAATTCAAGGGTAGTGCCTGTCGGCGCCAAGCCACACTGGCACTACCCTTGAGTTATCATGGTCAATCCATCTTCTGCAACTGGTACATACCTGTTTGGTGACACCTCCAAAAGTTTGGAGTTTAAATGAGTATAGAGACATATTACTGTCTGGAGCTATCAAGGTAAATTCATACGGCTACAGCAGTTCCAATATGAAATGCTTTTTTTAAAAAAATGTTTTTAACACCATTGTCATAATTGTCATAATGTGGCTTAAAGCGTACGCGTGCATGTGACCCCTCATTCGGCTACAGCAGTTCCAATATGAAATGCTTTTTAAAAAAAAATTTTTTTAACACCATTGTCATAATGTGGCTTAAAGCGTACGCGTGCATGTGACCCCAACGAAAGAAAATTTGTCGGGCAGACCGACACAATAAAGTTTTTGAATTGAATTGAATTGAATGAGTGCTGGTCTGGGGTGTGGGACCTTATGGTCAAGAGCCTTACAGTCTAAAATCACAGACCAACATGCACACTATTTAACCCATTACAACCTGAAGCTCATTTTCTAACATTTGCTTGTTGTCCTGTGAAGGCTACAATACAGATTAGAAGACAGATCAACCATTTCAGTTCAAGGGTGGTGCCAGAATAGCTTGGCACCTCAGGCGCCAAGCTACTCTGGCACCACCCTTGAACTATCATAGTCAAATTCATTTCAAGCAACGGGTGCATCAGGATGAAAAGGGTTAATAATGATTTCCAGAAACCAGAAGTATGTCAAATTGCACCCGTTTTGACAAAAACAGCGAATAAAAAGCATGGACAAACAAGACATATCATGTTTTTTTCAGGCTTTTAATCCACTGTTTTTTCTGAAAAGACATTCAATTTTGAATGTCTTCTGATTTTTGAACACCTATTGTCCAAGATTACCCAGTGTTGATTTTTCTCATGAAGAAAACTGCACTGGATGCACCAAACCTCCTGTAGGACTAGGACTTTTCTCATGAAGAAAACTGCACTGGATGCACCAAACCTCCTGTAGGACTAGGACTTTTCTCATGAAGAAAACTGCACTGGATGCACCAAACCTCCTGTAGGACTAGGACTTTTCTCATGAAGAAAACTGCACTGGATGCACCAAACCTCCTGTAGGACTAGGACTTTTCTCATCAAGAAAACTGCACTGGATGCACCAAACCTCCTGTAGGACTAGGACTTTTCTCATCAAGAAAACTGCACTGGATGCACCAAACCTCCTGTAGGACTAGGACTTTTCTCATCAAGAAAACTGCACTGGATGCACCAAACCTCCTGTAGGACTAGGACTTTTCTCATCAAGAAAACTGCACTGGATGCACCAAACCTCCTGTAGGACTAGGACTTTTCTCATCAAGAAAACTGCACTGGATGCACCAAACCTCCTGTAGGACTAGGACTTTTCTCATCAAGAAAACTGCACTGGATGCACCAAACCTCCTGTAGGACTAGGACTTTTCTCATCAAGAAAACTGCACTGGATGCACCAAACCTCCTGTAGGACTAGGACTTTTCTCATGAAGAAAACTGCACTGGATGCACCAAACCTCCTGTAGGACTAGGACTTTTCTCATCAAGAAAACTGCACTGGATGCACCAAACCTCCTGTAGGACTAGGACTTATCTCATCAAGAAAACTGCACTGGATGCACCAAACCTCCTGTAGGACTAGGACTTTTCTCATCAAGAAAACTGCACTGGATGCACCAAACCTCCTGTAGGACTAGGACTTTTCTCATCAAGAAAACTGCACTGGATGCACCAAACCTCCTGTAGGACTAGGACTTTTCTCATGAAGAAAACTGCACTGGATGCACCAAACCTCCTGTAGGACTAGGACTTTTCTCATGAAGAAAACTGCACTGGATGCACCAAACCTCCTGTAGGACTAGGATTTTTCTCATGAAGAAAACTGCACTGGATGCACCAAACCTCCTGTAGGACTAGGACTTTTCTCATCAAGAAAACTGCACTGGATGCACCAAACCTCCTGTAGGACTAGGACTTTTCTCATGAAGAAAACTGCACTGGATGCACCAAACCTCCTGTAGGACTAGGACTTTTCTCATCAAGAAAACTGCACTGGATGCACCAAACCTCCTGTAGGACTAGGACTTTTCTCATCAAGAAAACTGCACTGGATGCACCAAACCTCCTGTAGGACTAGGACTTTTCTCATCAAGAAAACTGCACTGGATGCACCAAACCTCCTGTAGGACTAGGACTTTTCTCATCAAGAAAACTGCACTGGATGCACCAAACCTCCTGTAGGACTAGGACTTTTCTCATCAAGAAAACTGCACTGGATGCACCAAACCTCCTGTAGGACTAGGACTTTTCTCATGAAGAAAACTGCACTGGATGCACCAAACCTCCTGTAGGACTAGGATTTTTCTCATGAAGAAAACTGCACTGGATGCACCAAACCTCCTGTAGGACTAGGACTTTTCTCATCAAGAAAACTGCACTGGATGCACAAAACCTCCTGTAGGACTAGGACTTTTCTCATGAAGAAAACTGCACTGGATGCACCAAACCTCCTGTAGGACTAGGACTTTTCTCATCAAGAAAACTGCACTGGATGCACCAAACCTCCTGTAGGACTAGGACTTTTCTCATCAAGAAAACTGCACTGGATGCACCAAACCTCCTGTAGGACTAGGACTTTTCTCATCAAGAAAACTGCACTGGATGCACCAAACCTCCTGTAGGACTAGGATTTTTCTCATGAAGAAAACTGCACTGGATGCACCAAACCTCCTGTAGGACTAGGACTTTTCTCAAACTAAGCAAACTTACCCTTTTGGCGTTTCGTAGATAATTTTTCCACCAAGAGGGTCACTCTGGCGTCGGTTGTTGGGTCCCTTCAGAGTCTTGAGGATCTTTCCCGTCACCTTGTCGATGGCAATGTCTTCGAAAATAACTGTTCCTTCCGGCAGCTTCTCAATCTCTACTGCCACTTCTTTGTTCTGTGCAAAACAAATCATGAAAACGTGACAGATGGTCGCACAAGTTCCAACATCTATATTATAATCAAAGTGCAAAAGCAACAAAATTATTGTTTTAGATTAAATTATAAGTGACAATAGGTTAAGTGATGGCTTCTGCACCAGCAAAATTGGCTATTTTACACGTCTGCCGACCTCTTGTGACCCTTTACCTTTCCGAGGGGTCATCAAAATTTGTATGCATAGATAGGTCTTACCATCAGGTATCTCCATAGCAAGTTTGGGTTTGAAGTTGTTGAAGAGTAGTTGAAAAAAAACATCTTTTGTCAAAATATGGCTATTTTGGACCTATTTTCCGAGGGGTCATCCAAATTAGTATGCATAGATAGGTCTTACCATCATGTATCTCCGTAGCAAGTTTCAGTTTGAAGTTGTTAAACAATATTTTAAAAAAAACATCTTTTGTCAAAATATGGCCATTTTGGACCTATTTTCCCGTGGGGTCATCCAAATTAGTATGCATAGATATGTTTTACCATCAGGTATCTATGTAGTAAGTTTGGGTTTGAAGTTGTGAATAGTATTTGAGGAAAACATCTTTTGTCAAAATGGCTATTTTTGACCCATTTCCTGAGCTCGTGACCCTTGAACTTTCAGAGGGATCAATCAAATTAGTATGCATAGAAAGGTTTTCCCAACAGGTGTCTTTGTACCAAGTTTGTCTGCTGTGACATGGCCTTAGTCGCCTGCTCGGCGTTAAACCCCAATAACCTGTACCAAGTTTGGGTTTGAAGTTGTGAACAGTATTTGAGAGAAAATACATTATGTCAAAATGTAGCTATTTTTGACCTATTTCCGGATCCCCTGTGACCTTGACCTTTGTGGTATGTTTAGAAAGGTCTTGCCACAAAGTATCCTTAGGCCAAGTTTGAAGACTATGGCTTAAATAGTCTCTGAGAAAATGCCAACATTAAAGTTTACCACGTACAAAGGCGGACAGACTACAGATGGACGACCACTGGCCCAGAACATACTCACTTTTGCTTCGAACGTGAGCCAAAAAGTTGGCATTAATTACACAACTGCAAAATGTGTCACATTCAAACTAATATTCCCAAAGATACTAATTTCTGCAAGAATATTAATTTTTCTTTAAAATGTATTTTTTAAAAAAATACTTACCGATGACATTACTAATTGGAACCTTCGCTTAGCTCATAATTTTAGCCCAAAAAACTTATTGTGTGTCCCTCATACTAAAGGAGGCAACCACTGAGGGGGGGGGGGGGGGTGGTGGGGTCATAACCCTGCAACCCCGAGTGGTCTCCCGTACTCCCTTATCCGGTGGCGCTCTCTCCCTTTTCCCACCACTGACTGAGTCTAGCTCCACTGCGGCAAGCGGGGAAGGAGGGAGGGACCTCCGAGTAATGTCATCGGTAAGTATTTTTCGAAAAAATACATTTTAAAGAAAAATTCATTTATTTTCTCAAAATCATTACCGATGACATTACTAATTGGAATTACGAAAAGGAGGAGGGTGCCGCTAGTTTGGAAATCCCCCAAAACCCGCGAAGCGAGCCGACTATCGAGGCCCCTCCCAATGCGCCCACTCCCGATAATTTTAGCTAGGCGTACCTATGGCGCTGGGAGGGAGTGTTGCGCTGCCGAGATGTCCCCCACAAGGTCAAGGTTGGTGCGCTGGCCGGATAAGTCTCTTAGGTAAAAGCGGGCGAAGGTAGACTCAGCCCGCCAACCCATGGCCGCCACAATGTCTTTCACTGCACAGTTTCTGTCAAGAGTGATACTCGCTGCCACTGCTCGGACTTAATGAGCCCAGATGCGCATTGTTTTGGCTTGTTCTGGTGCGAGCTCTTTATAAGCCTCACGGATAACCCAACGTATCCAGGACGAGATAGTTTGCGCCGAAATGTCTCGTCTGCCCTGAGCCAAGGGCAGGAAAAGGCGTGAGCGCCCTTGTCTTAGTTCTGTGCAGATATACTTTAAGAGCCCTAACAGGGTCCTGAAGTCGTGAGTCCCGTGTCTGATCTCTAGCCCTGAGCGGTTGAACTGTTACGACTTGTGGGGCGACAGTAGGAACTCGGTTCTTAGCCAAGAAGGCAGGGTCCGTGAGCAGCTGAACCGATCCATCAGTCCTACTTTGGAGACAGGGGGGACGAACCGAAAAGGCGTGTATTTCACTCACTCGTGAGGCTGTGGGAAGCGCAAGTAGGAAACAGGTCTTCCTAGTAAGATCTCCTAACCTTGCTAGTCGTAAAGGCTCGAATCTCTTAGAGTTCAGCCTGGTGAGCACCCAAGACAAGTCCCATCGTGGAACTAACGAGCGTGAAGCCGGGCGTTGTAGATCAAAATGGGACATAAGATCTGCCAAATCTTTGCAAGCTCCCGGATCGGGTCGTCCCAAGTGTCTATATGTGTCTGCCACCATTGCCAGGTAACCGCGCATGGTGATGGGGGCCAACTTCTGTCTGACGAACAGCCACAGGAAGAACTCGGCCAACTGGGGAGTAGTTAGATCCGTGGGGGAAAGTCGCTACGCGGTGCACCAGGACTGGAGCACGCGCCACTTTCCTTCATAGACATTATAAGTTGAGACCCTTCTGGCTGTAGAGATAGCCTCCACTGCAGGACCCGAAAAGCCTCTAGCTGAGAGGGCTTGCCTGACAATCTCCACGCGTGTAGCAACAGCCGTTCCGGGCACGGGTGAAAAAGATGCTGCTTCGGTTGTTTTAGCATTGTACTCGGAGTGGGAAGTAACATAGGCGGATCTGTCGCGAGAGCCAGGAGATCGGTGGTCTAGCTCTTGGCCCAGTTGAAAGGGGCCACTAGTATCATAATCGTGTTGCTGCCCCTGAGTTTCTGAATGATCTTCGGAACCAGCACTGTGGGAGGAAATGCATACGCCTGGAGTCCTTCCCACGAAATGGATAGCGCGTCCACGGCCCATTCTAGTGGATCCGGCACGGGGGAGACGAACAGTGGAAGCTTGTTGTTCCATCTCGTGGCAAAAAGATCGATCATCGGTGTAGAGACCACTCCGTGTGAAGCATCTGACCCCGCCGAGAGAGAGCATCCGCCAGAACGTTTAGGTGTCCCGGAATGCGTCGCGCCCGAAAGGTAATGCCCCGGTCTCTGCACCAAAGGAAGATTTGATATGCAAGTATGCAGAGAGAGGGTGCGTGCGTCCCTCCCTGGTTCTGGATGTATGCAACGACTGTCGAGTTGTCGGAGAGCACGAGCACCGCGTTTTGCGTCAGTCGATCTTCCCAAGCGATGAGTGCTAGCCACACCGCTTTCATCTCCAGCCAGTTGATATGTCTGCCTGCCTCTACTTCTGTCCAAAGGCCCGAGGTTGTGGTAAACTGTGGTAACAGGTGGGCTCCCCAACCTGAGTTGCTCGCATCCGTGCAGATAGAAAGGTGAGGCGGCAGGGAGAAGAGGGGAATCCCTGATGCTAGCCAAGTACTGTCCGTCCAACGCCACAGATGAGACTGTACTAACTCCGTTGTCGGGACCGAGGTCTCCAGATTGCCCGAGGAGGGGCGCCAATGTAGGAGTAGGTGAAGCTGAATCGGTCGTGCATACAGCCTGCTTAGAATAAGGAGATCCGTTGCTGCGCTTAGCAGGCCTAACAGGCGAAGCCAGGACCTGGCCGGTAGTGCTTCCGCGCGAACCGCTGCAAGCGCCGCTTCCCTTACAGTCTGAATCCGTCCCTCCAGTAGTCTCACTCGATTTAGATGGCATTTACCGAAGCATGGAAGGCCGCTCTATTCGCCGCAACCAATACCGTGTGGATTTCCCGTAAGGGCGCTGAAGCGTCCAGATCCCAGGTGTTCTCCATCTTCCTGACCACCGACTGTGTCACCATCTCCAAAAACCCGGTGCACGCTAGGGAATTCCGGACCAGTACGGCCGACTTGTCCAGTCCTCCCGAAAGGGAACGCTGAGTTAATCCTGCTTGGACGCAAGCCTCCTTGTCCGCCGTAGGAAGAGTACAGCTGAAAGCCTGGGAGTGCCCTGCATACCAGTCCTGTCGGAAATCCACGTCGATTCCCACCGGCCAACGCCTGTCATGGAAGAATCCCTGCTCTCCAACTCTGTCCGTGCGAAGATGCGCTGAGAATGCCTCCACGAGGTCCCTGAAACCTGCCGGTTGAGGTAGAGTCTTGATGCGCTTGGTCTGCCGAGGTGTGTCGACCATCGCCACCGCCTTCCTCTTTACAGGTGGAGAAGGTGGGCAGTGTTCCGGCGGAAGAAACGCAGCAATGAGGTGAGCCACTTCATGTAAATCCCGACGAGTAGAAGACATCGAAGTTGCGTCGACCGCGATGCCGGGGATAGGAGAACGCCGTCCCGGAGAAGACGGTGTATCCTCCTCGTCGATTCCCAGCATGGACGCCGAATCCTCCGGATGAAGACTAAGTGCCTCCTCGTCCACCGCCGCGCGCCTAGCAAAGGAAGCAGTAGTGATAGGTCCAAGTGTCGACCGAAACGCAGTCTCTGCCAGGCGTCTGTAATCCTGGTCTACGGAAAATCGATGAGGACTGCTCCGATTCCGCCGAGAAGTCGTCTCAGGCCACCGGCTGTCCCGAGAGTGTACACCCTGCTGTCGACGAACCTGTTCCTCCTGCTGTGTGCGAAGGCTGTCCAACCTGTCCGCCGATCTGCTGCGCCTGGTTGCAGACTGCGCATCCCGTTGTCACGACAAAGTCCGTTTGCGCGAGACGTAAGAACTGGACTTCCGCTCCGATGACGAAGATCGAGAAGGCAAGATGTCCACTCGAATGCGGTCTCTGTCCCGCGTTGACTCAATACGCTGTGCCCGTTCATCCGAATACGAAGAACAAATTCTTTGGTAATTACGAGTTTCGGGGGTCCGCCGTGCATAGATAATTTCTCTCTCTTTACTCTCTCTACGCCGGCTGATAGAACTGACCATACTGGTCCGCTCCCGAAGGAGGTTAACATCGCCAGTGGCGCCACTCTATCTCTAGACCCCAAAATATTTCTTTCTCTTAACTTACCGTGAGATTTATCAACATTGCTCTTTGATATCCTGTCCCCCTCAAAGCGAGTCCCCGAAGGTGTGGCCCTGTCCAGGCGCTGGTCCGGCCTACGGCCGAAGGGCTCTCTCCAGTCCGAGGGGGTCCCCCGCTTCTGCTGCCTGGGTTCTCTTATTGCCAGGAGGGCTACTGTTTGACCCAACATATTCTCTGCGGGGGGACCGAGCTCTCAAAGGCCTCACTAAATCATAGGGTGGCGAACCCCTGCCTGGCCTGTCTCCCCCTCTGTGGATTGAAGGGTATAAAAGAGCTTTCGGTGCTGTGCGGGATGGCGAATCCCTACGGCTGCTACTAGGCTCAATCGTCCGCTTAGGACGAGGCAGCACTGCACGAGGCACCGGTGGGGGCAGCAGGACCCATTTATGCACGGACACAGAACCGATATCTGAAATTGCATGACTATGGCTCACATTCAAAGGTAAGGCAGCGCCTTTGCGCCCCGGCCTTTCTCTCCGGTAAAAGGCCCAAAGTTGTGACCAACGGTCTTCCTTCCAAGAAGTGCAAATCGTGCACGGTCTACTGGAAGAACAGCCTGAACAGGGAAGAGTCAAGACAAATAGCATGCATATCACTGGGCCATTGAAATTCGCCACACCTGGTGCAAGTCCTCACTTGAGCACTGTAACATAAGACAGACATAGGCCTTGCGAGTGCTCGGAGCCTGAAGGAGGGTCCGAGTTCCCGACCGGTCGCGAACATACAAATTCGAAAATTGCGAAATTCGGGGTGAAAATACCAGCTGAGGCAGTAACCGAAGCTTTACCTGTCCATTTTGAAATCGAATCACACAACCAACACCAGAAAAGAGCAATCCTTCTTTTTATCTTTTCCTTCCTAAAAAGGACCAAGAATCACAGAAATCAAAGTTTTCCAAGTAGAGTCACACAGTGTAAGGTCGGAGCACGAGGTGCACACGACCGGTCGAAACTGAGCTAGCGAAGTCACTGGCGGGAAAAGGGTGAGAGCGCCACCGGATAAGGGAGTACGGGAGACCACTCGGGGTTGCAGGGTTATGGCCCCCCCCCCTCCCCCAGTGGTTGCCTCCCTTAGTATGAGGGACACACAGTAAGTTTTTTGGGCTAAAATTATGAGCTAAGCGAAGGTTCCAATTAGTAACAGGGTTCCCACAAGTTTGGTGGAAAAAAATTCCATACTTTTTAAAGATCTTTTTAAGAATGACACAACAGTTTTCCAAAGCTCACTAATATATACGCCAAACTTGTGTAATAATTAAATGTGGAACCTATTTTTCGGGGCAAATTATTTTATTTAATGTGAGATATCTTTAATGTGAAATATGCTGAGGCAATCCCCCTGGGTATGTGTGCCTCGCATCGAGCTTTGTGCTTTGCTCCATCCGAAGCTGGTGCTAACCAAGCTTACTTACTTACTTACTTACGCCTGTCACACCTACCCGGGTATAGGCCGTCGACGAGAGACCTCCAGCAACTCCTGTCCTGTGCTTCTCCTTCGATTCTACTCCAGGTGGTTCCCAGTCTCTTGACGTCTGCTTGGAGGTCTCGACGCCAGGAGTTTCTCGGCCTACCTCTTTTCCTCTTTCCCTGGGGGTTCCATGACAATGCCTGCCTAGTGATACTGGAAGCTGGCTTTCTCAGACTGTGACCGATCCATCCCCATCTTCTTCGCCCAATTTCATTCTCTGCTGTTATCTGCTCTGTTCTCTCCCAGAGTCTGACGTTGCTGATCTTCTCTGGCCAGTGGATTTTCAAAATTCTTCTAAGGCAACTGTTCATGAAGGTCTGTACTCTGTTGACTGTGGTTTTTGTCAATCTCCATGTCTCTGCTCCATATAGGAGAACTGCTTTTACATTGGAGTTGAAAATCCGGACTTTGGTGTGTTGTGACAGCTCTCTGGAACTCCATACTTTTTTCAACTGGAGAAAGGCTGCTCTGGCTTTACCGATTCGTGCTCTGACATCTGCATCAGTGCCGCCTTTTTTGTCTATGATGCTCCCGAGATAGGTGAAGGACTCCACCTCCTCCAACGGGGTGCCAGCAAGCAAGACTGGTTCTTCCCTGGTTGCGTTCAGCCTCATTGTCTTTGTTTTCTGTTTGTGAATGGTGAGGCCCACTTGGGACGAGATGTCAGCAAGCCTCGTGGTCTTGTCCTGCATTTGTTGATGAGTGTGGGACAGTAATGCCAAGTCGTCTGCAAAATCGAGGTCGTCAAGCTGTGTCCACAGTGTCCACTGTATTCCACTTCGTCTGTGCTCTGTGGTCATCTTCATGACCCAGTCTATGGCCAGTAGGAAGAGGAACGGAGACAGCAGACACCCCTGCCTGACACCAGTTCTGACCTGGAGCTCTCTGGTGAACTGCCCTTCGTGGATCACGCGACATGTCATGCCATCATAGCTGCTCTTGATCAGGCGGACGAGCTTTGTGGGTACACCGTAGTGTCGTAGGAGTTTCCACAGAGTCTCTCGGTCCACGCTGTCAAATGCTTTCTCATAATCCACCAAGTTGACGTACAGCGGGGAGCTCCACTCCAGAGACTGTTCCACGATGATGCGGAGAGTGGCGATCTGGTCTGTACATGATCGGTTCTTCCTGAATCCTGCTTGCTGGTCTCTCAGCTGGGGGTCAACGGAGCTCTTCATTCTTTCTAGGATGATCCTGTTGAAGACCTTTCCTGGTACTGACAGCAAGGTGATTCCTCTGTAGTTGGAACACTTGCTGAGGTCGCCTTTCTTGGGAAGCTTGATTAGGTACCCCTCCTTCCAGTCAGCCGGCATCACCTCCTCATCCCAGATCTTTTCAAACAGTGGGTACAGCATCTCAACTGTTGTCTCTAGGTCTGCTTTCAGAGACTCCGCTGGGATGCCATCTGGCCCTGCTGCTTTGCCATTCTTCAAAAATGCCACTGCTTTTCTGATCTCTTCCCGGCTGGGTCTGTCACAGCTGATGGGTAGGTCGGTCTCTGCCGGCTGGATGTCGGGGGGGTCGGGTGGGCTAGGTCTGTTCAGTAACTCTTCAAAATACTCAGCCCATCTGTCGAGTTGGTCTGCTCTGTCTGCAATAGGCTTGCCTTCTTTGTCTTTTACTGGTCTTTCTGTATGGCCATACTTACCCGACAATCTTCTGGTAATGTCGTAGAGCTGTTTCATGTTGCCGCTGCCTGCTGCCTTTTCTGCCTCTGCTGCCAGGCAGTCTGTGTAGGCCCTCTTGTCTGCCCTGATACTCCTCTTCACCTCGCGGTTGGCTTCCCAGTATTCCCCCTGTGCCCTTACTTTGGCTGCTCTCGTGCGACTGTTGTTGACTGCTGCTTTCTTCTGCTTCCTCGCTTCTATCTTCTTCAAGGTCTGTGCCGACAGCCAGTCCTTGTGGTGGTGTTTCCTGAACCCTACAGTGTCTTTGCAGGTTGAGTTCAGCGCCTCTCTAACTGCCTTCCACTGCTGCTCTGTGGTGACCGCTTCCTCTTCATTTACTAGCTCCTGTAGCGCTTGAAACCGGTTGGACAGCACCAGTTTGAACTCTTCTCTAACTCCAGTTTCTCTCAGGAGGCCTACATTATAGCGCTGTCTTCTTGTTGTCTCTGTGCGGCTTTTCTTTAGCTTGAGCTTCATTCTTAAGTTAAGCAGATGGTGGTCTGAGGCGACATCTGCTCCCCTCCTCACTCGAACATCTTGAAGGGATCTTCTGAATTTCTTGCTAATGCAGATATGGTCTATTTGGTTCTCTGTTGTATGGTCAGGTGAGACCCAAGTTGCTTTGTGTATTCTTCTGTGTGGGAAGATGCTGCCTCCAATGACAAGTCGGTTTAGAGCACAAAAGTCTACAAACCTCTCCCCGTTCTCATTCATCTCCGAGCCTAGTCCCTGTCTCCCCATCACCTCTTCGTATCCGGTGTTGTCCTCCCCTATTTTGGCATTAAAATCGCCCATGACGATGGTGATGTCTCGCTCCGCACATTTGTCCACGGCACTCTGGAGTCGGTCGTAGAACTCTTGTTTCTCTTCCTCGTCACTGTCATTGGTGGGCGCATAACACTGGATGACGTTCAGCTTGAGCTTTTTCTTGGTTCTAAAGGCTGCTGTTATAATTCTTGGCCCAAGAGGTTCCCAGCCCATCAGCGCTCTCTGTGCCACTGGTGACAGCATGAGTGCTACTCCTTCTGTATGGGGGGCATTCTCCTCTTCATGACCTGAATACAGAATCATCTCCCCACTTAACAGCCTTTTCTGGCCAGACTGCGTCCATCTGGCTTCACTGATGCCTAGCAGGGAAAGGTTGTACTTTTGCATCTCCGCTGCTATCAGGGCGGCCTTGCCGCTCTGGTACATGGTCTTGACGTTCCATGTGCCCATGGTTGTATCCCTGGATAGAGAGAGGCGGCTCGGTCCTGTGGCTTCCGAAGACTTCCGGCTTTCACCGCAGGACGTCATAAGTCTTCTAGTAGAAGAACCTTCCTCCTCCAGGAAAGGAATTACTGTTAGTCTTTTCGTCGGCGTTTTTGTAGCTATTTCCTTTTTTGCAGGGTGGGGAAGCTAACCCCACGCCCAACCCCCTTACTAGGAGGACCAGGGGTTTTCTGTCGGGGTCACCTTCCCTTAGACCATGTTGGTTCACGGCACCTTATTTCATTCGGTGCACCCCTCTCACGAGGGACCCCCTATCCACCACCCAGGAGACGCGCCTCAACGCCGTATGGTCCCAGCGCGAGGGCTAACCAAGCTTAGCATTGACTTTTTTTTTTTTTTTTTTTTTCTAGCCATAAGTGGCTAAAGATGCACTTCCCCATTTCTATCTTTGGCAAAAATCTGCGTGACGTTCCATGCACAGGCTACACGGGGCAATTGCTTCCGGTTCATATAGTAACAATTCCGTGAGACATAGTTTGAAAAATTTCCTCTGTTTTTGCCAATTTTTCAGGGTGTGAAAGTTCCCATTTTTGCCTGTTTGGGCATTTTGAGCAACAAGAGGCATGACAGGTGGTGTGGAAAAGCGGAAAATTTGGGTAATTCGAGTTGACTTAGTGTGTTCATGGGAGCCTTATAGGGGCATGTGCACGATTGTATACAGGTTTGCAGACAGTTTTGTCAAGGGGTACTTAGTGCATTAGTCTTGTGAAAAACGCCAACTCATAATTTTTTAAAGAATTGCTGAAAATGTTTCTCCTGTGATATGCTCCGCGTGGATGTTTTGTTTTGGCAGAAAAGTTCTTCGTTCATAGTTTTATGCTGCAAGAGGCTAACAGATAACAGTGTGTGAAAAGGGGGCATAACCTAATTGCCCAATGTGGCCACAGGATGAAAGGAAGTTGAAAGATTCTAACAATGGATGTGCAGCTTTTCTGCAAGGAAAGTCACTGCGGATAAAAAAAAGGGCAGCCTTCAAGTGATAAACAATCAGCTTATGAATTAAATTATAGTCTTTAGGTTGCGTTTTAAAACTTTCAGATTTTTCTTGTAAAGTAAATTGCATGTTGATGTAAGATTGCCAGACTTTTAATTTTCCAAAACTTTTCCATACATAGCTTAACAAAAACGAACTTTCCATAGTTTTTCCAGCCATGGAAAATATTTTTGTATTTTCCATAGCTTTTCCAGACTTCCATGACTCTGTGGGAACCTTGTAGTAATGTCATCGGTAATGATTTTGAGAAAATAAACACAAACACAAATGCTGACATGCAGCAAACTCAATTAACCCTTTTCATTCCAATACACAACCGCTTGAAATTAACTTGACCTTGATGGGTCAAGGGTGGTGCCGGAATAGCTTGGGGCCTCAGGTGCCAAGCTATTCTGGCACCACCCTTCAACTAAAATGTTTGATCTGTCTCCTAATGTGTAATGCAGCCTTCACAGGACAATAAGCTAATTTAAAACAATCAGTTGTAGGATGCAATGGGTAAGCTAACTAAATACAATTGAAATATGGCCAGCATGTCTTTTCCATTTGTAAACACTCACCGACACCTTTCTCACTTTCACAGATTATTTTACAACGCAACCAATGTAGGAAACAAAGCATTAGCATGAGGTACAGATTCTCATGAGGCCCTGCAGTTGCAGGGGCTCATAAGCATCTGTGCCTATTGCATGAGCCATGATTCCATCGCTTACATTTCTCATCTGAATGCTAAACTCCACATCGTCACCAAGGTGAAGCTCATTGATGTTGCCGCGAAACTCGCTGTAGTGGAAGAAGATTTCACGGACAACATCGGACCGTTCGATAAATCCAAAGGACTCTTTCATGGAGCACACGACGCCCTGGTAGCGCTGGCTGGGGGAGATCACCAGCTCCAAACTTCTGGCTCGGATATTGCCTGTCCTGGAACCAAAGCCCAAAACTGTAGCCTCTTCCCTGCCAAGAGGTCAACACAATCCAACTGCAACAGACAAAAATCCTCATGAGCCCCTGCAGCTGCGGGAGCTCACGAGGATCTATGCCTCCTGCTGACACCAATCTGTGTCCATGTGTTTGGATGGTTGGGGCCCTTCAGCGCTGATATGACCTGTCTATCCTTGACGCACCACAGCAGGAAATGAACTGACCTTGACAATCCAAGGAGGTGCCAGTTTAGTGTGGCGCCATAAGATGCCAAGCAAAACTGCCACTACCCCCTGAATTATCTCCTGCAAATGGTACATAGTCATTACAGGGTTAAATGAGTCACCCCATATTATACTGAGGCTACAAGCTTCAAATTTGTACACTGCCATATATGCAAACTACATTACAGTACTTACAAATAAGGATACAGACCAATGGCTTTAATAGTGCCAGAAGCTATTCTGGCACTACCCTTGAACTATTTTAGTCAAACTTATTTCACACACTGGTGTATTCCGAATGATAAGGGTTAATAAAGAAACCAGAAATGCAACCTGTCATTAGCAAAGGGGTTAAACTAACAGTTTGAACTCATTTACTGTCAACTTCTCAACGTCACTTGGGCACCAAGATAAGTTTCACATCAATGCATACAACGTGCAGGACAATTGCCTTTGCAGGTCCTCTCTGGCCGGAGGTGTCCTCTACAGACAACATACACGGGACGGACTGACAATGTTGATTCAACGGTGCTGCCTGAATCTGGGGGGGGGGGGGGGGGGGGGGGGGGCACGCCTAAGTGCCAAGCCATTCTGACATCACCTTTGGAATTATCATTAATGATCAGTCCCCTGCAACAGCGCGAAGGCTTTAAGTATTTAATCCTTCCCTGCCAACATAGGTACACTTTGTTTCTGAAATCTGTGTTCACCGATAACAAAAAGCCACAAACTGTTCAAGAACATGGGCACAAAGTGGTCTCAGCAAGAGGCATAGATCCTCATGAGCCCCCGCAGTCGCGGGGGCTCATGAGGATCTATGCCTCTTGCAGTTGGATCGTGTTAACTTTTCCTCAGCAGTGAAAGGGTTACAGGGGTGGAGCTGCTTACTGTTGGTCTGACGCAATGTAGAACATGACCTGGTCCCCGGTTTTGATCTTGACGTTGGGCTCAAGAACATCCTCCATGGCGTAGGGCAAGAAGAAGCACTCTCCGCTGTGCTCGTACGTTACTCGCCCAAATCCGTCCTGGCTACCTGGCACAGTGCCCTGAGAAAAAGAGAAAAAAAAAAAAAAAAAAAAAAACGTTTACACTCGCAAGCTAAGTTAAACCTGAGCTCAAACCAGGTTGAAGCGTTCACACTTGGAATGTTGGAACCAGGTTCTTGCCAAATTCTGAGCATACTTGTCACGTCATGTCTGCAAAATTCAGAATACTGGTGAAGAGCGGAATGTGGGTCGTCTTGTACCCGTGCTCAACCCTGCAATGGAACTTGACTCACCTGTGACCTCAACTGAACTAATGACCTAACTTTTTTCTACTGCTTTGTGGTAATGGCTGCTAGTTTTCAAGCACCTGTGTAAAAAAAAAAAAAATTGCGTTTTTAAACCTAACCTGTATACAGTGGAGTCCAGTTAACACGAACTCGCTTAACACGAATTTCCGGTTAACACGAACCGCTTTTGCATTCCCGGCTGACGGCCTTCTTATTATGTATTAAAATTTCACTGATAACACGAAATGCTTAACACGAAATTTCGCTTAACACGAAGCTGTTTTCGGTTCCCGACCAGAGCAATTTCACTATTATTCACCTGTTTAACACGAACACACATTCCAGTCTCAAACACCGAAAACCGACTCATGAAAGGGGCACTGCACGTGTCGCTCTCGTGCTGTAGTACACACGACACATGAACGAACTCTAGCCTGTGATTGGCTGAATAGCCTTCAGTCGTTGTAATCCGTCTTCTCATTGGCTAGTGTTTCTGAACTGAATTCATGCATCATTCGTGTACCAACACTCCCTCAATTCAGTTAAAGGTAAAACAGAAGTCGACTACGCTTGAAGTGAAAAAACAAGATTAATGAGATCCACGATTGTCTCTCTACACGGGCTGTCAATAACGCAAGACCGACTTCGGTCATGGCCCGTTTTTTAAATGACTTTGTGTTGCTTTCGATGCCAGATGCCCGTGTTGCTTTTACTTTACTATGGATTTTACCTGATGGATTGTACATTAACTACGTGAGCTGTACACATATCCTTGTGTTTTCCTAGCGAGCTGAACGTAATGTAAGCATATATAGTACAATAATATGCACTTTTAACCTCGTACTCATTCATGCACGCATCTCTTACACACTTTTTCCTTGCCGGGAGGGCCGTGATCAATTTTGAGGCCATATTGGTTAACACGAAATACGGTTAACACGAAGTGATTTTCCGTGTCCCCAGAAATTCGTGTTAAGCGGACTTCACTGTACCTTATAAAAAGTTCATGAATGTAGCCCACCTTCATGATTCCAACAAATGTATATGATTAACACCTTGTGCATGCTGACAACTGCAAACAGTACCCGCAGCCACACACAATAGGGTTAACCCATTTAACCCCACAGCCACATTTCCCAAATTTTGGGGGTGTCACCTAATGGCACACACCAGCTACAGGAGACGGATCAACCATGACAACTCA
>BTPG01000006.1:207726780-207750733 GCA_036245525.1 Semisulcospira habei
TTGCCAAAGGTCACTTCCAGTAGCATCAGTCTGCACACGGGAATATATCCACGGTTCACGTGCAACCACGGGATTATCCAACCGCTGAACCTGCTGCGCGGCTTCTGAAGTCTTGCCGGAAAATTGTTCACCCACCAGAAAACATCGCTCCACAATGGCCCAGGGAATGTTGACGGTAAGTCCACGATGATATGCGTTTTCTTGCACATTTTGTTGCCTTGTATTTTAGCATTTCCTCTGATGTTCTTGGAAAGGCCCATCGCTTATGTGGTTGGTAGACACCATTCTTGTTTACGAAGGGAAGCTACTCCGAAGCTACTGTTATGGGGAAGCTATTCCCTTTGCCACAACGCCTACTTCCGGCTGTGCGAGATCGTAAACAAAAGGGAAAGGCCTTATACGGGCGATCGAGCAGTGATGTAATGTGATATTTCATGTGTGTTGTGGTGGTGGCGGTGGTGTGTATGTGTGTGTTACGATAAAGTATTATGTTACCTGTGCAATCCAACATATGGTAATGTGTTAGACTGCCGATCACATATCATTCGTATATATACACGCTTACGGCAGTGGCCTGTTCAGTAACTTGATGTTCTGTACCAGAAATGTTTTATAACATAAGGAAATTATCATCTTCAGACATGCTGAGTTGAGTGATTTGATGTGTTTTTCTTTCCCCACAGACAAATTGCTGTTCGTGCACAAGAAATGCACGTTGTATAATGCGTGCATCGTGCACCTGTTTGCAACGACAGACCGTGTGCATAAACTGCAAAGCTAAACTCTGCAGAAACAACGGAGAGGTAAGTTCCCAAATGCATAATAAATGCTTACAACATAAAATTAGTTTCATACCTTGCTCATTGTGTGCACATCTGCAAGCCATGTTGGATTTATTGATGAAGATGCCAGGTAGTACATGACACCATAATTATAGTTTATATACCAATCTCAGTTATGTTTATCAGATGGTAGGAATGGGTGACCTCCCTAAAATGACTACCAAAGGTAGCAGTAATAAAAACACAAAACCAAAAATACAACAAGTTGTGTATAATATATTTCACTTCACACAAAATGGTAAAATAGCATTGTTTAAAAATTGCATGCCACCATATTATCCCTGTATAATATATTTGTATTGGAATTAATAACAATGTCAAACATTCAAAAATTAGCTTTGGTGTCACATCTTTTATGTGTGTAAATTGTAATGTTGGTATTGTTGGACGCAGCTAAATGCTGGGCCCCATTTAGCAGCATTCATCTGTAATAATTTAATAACAAATTTCATTCAGTGCTGATAAAAGCTATAGGATTTCAAAATAAATGTTTTGTTATATGGACAGATTTATCTCTAACCCCCAAAATGGGGACCAACCAATTTAGTTTAAACTACTTGATTGATGACCTTTTTGGGGTCATGTGAAAAGAAGCCAGTATCAAATGTAGAACATGCATGCTAAATTTGCGGATTGTCCATTATTTCTGTGCTGTTCCCCTTTTCTTATGCCATAACTGAAGCACATTATCATCCTACTCTAAATTCCCTCAATCAAACTATATGTGTACACACTGGGTTGCATAATGAGGTCTTTGCGCACAGATTTCCCAGACTGTAAATATACTGTAGAACCAAAAGATCAACAACAAACATCTCGATGCTGAATGATATCTATTTTGTTTTTTTGCTTTGATGAACAGAAAGCTTTTAACCCAGTACATCCTCAGGCTGATTTTGGTAAAATGTGCTTACTGTCTTATAAAGGCTATATTACAGATTACGAGATTGATCAACCAGTTTGTTCAACGGCGGTGCCAGAATAAGGTGCCAAGTTATTCGGGCTTCACCCTTGAACTAACAGAGTCAAATTCATTTCACACAGTAGTGTATCAGAATAAAAAAGGTTAACATACCTACAAAACTACAAATACTATATACATCCCAGCCAGCACACCAATATAGGTCCAATATTGGCCTGTCACGGACTGTCGGAAAGATGGTGGTTTAAATGTTTGTGATGTGGGTGTAGGTTATAATATAATCTTGTCAACAGGGGGATCTCCACTCACACTCTCATACTCTCATCATTGTAGTCCTCAATCATCTCATTCAATACATTTCTCCCACTCTGGAGAGGGACGTCTCGCATGCGTTCCCCACTCACGCAGCCATACAACTGATTACCACAAACTCAGTTGCTGAAATGCTAACTAGGTTAATTATTTACATATAAACCATCAAACATGTCACACTTAACTAATGTCTAAAGTATCTTGTTATCTCGCTGTCAGTTCATCTTGGTTCTACCTAATGCTGTTATTTCACTGTCTAGTTCTTTGTTTCTACCTCGGCTAGTTCTGTGCACAGAAACATAAAAGTCACCTTACCTGGCCAGGCTTTCTATACACTACTTCAAGTTATGCGGTGGCTATCTCAGTGGTCCTCGGTGTCGGCGCTGCGTCCGTCGACCCGCTGCCTGGTCCTCGTCGGCGCTGCGTCTCAGTGTCGACCCTCTGGCCCCCGGTGATCTTTCAGTGTTCTCTTTCGGCACATTCACAACTGATTGTCACTGCTGCATTTTTGCACCCATCACATCTCACGCTTGGGCTAATGTGATCACTGGAGTAGAACCGTCAAGTTCTTCTCCGCGGCTTTCTTATACACTATAATAGTCCATATTGGAACGGTTGTTCCCGATCACTGACACAAGTTCAGTCACATTACTTTCCATCTCCGACCTCACGGTCTCTCCCTCTCTCAGCGCCAGTCTTTTCTCTCTTAGCCCATGCCGTCTTCAAGTGTTCTTTTTTTTTTCTTTTCACGCTTCGCTTCGTATATACGGTCTCTCTCCCTTCCTCACTTTGTATTACTACGCGATTTCAGGACTAATCAGTCATTCACATCTCTACATCAACTTCAACTAATTTCAATAACTATATAAAATATACTGAACATGCATTTCACATCCAGTCCATGCATCCATTGTAACCTAGCACCCGTATCACAACATTAATATAATTATTTTGTGACCGGACTATTTCTTTTCCAAATTCTGGAATTTCATCAGATACTGCTGACTAGGTGGATTCTTTGTGTCTCACGCGGGAAAGTCCTGACTCCCTCCCCCGCTAAATAGTTCAAGTACCTATACATTCCCGCACGTAGACATTTCCTCTTGTCAGCCGATGATAAGGTACCAACCGACTTTCGCCATTAGATAGTTTACAAGTCGCACGTGCAGGCATGTCCGACCGTTTCCTGTTTCCGCTAACCCCATGCCTACTCGGACTCTGCAATATAAATTTCCCTCATTCCATAATTTCACTAGCAACTTTACTCCTTAACCTCCCACTAACTTCCGGACATAATTTTGCTCCCTTGACAATTCCCCTCAACTACAAGACAATACTCCGTATTGTTTCTTCTCTCAGCTCAAGGGCCAAATATTATGGCTGAACTCGACTCTATTTCCACATTATATACGGTTACACAAAAATTTCCCCAAGACAAACACGACTGTGCCGATTTGGCAACTCAGTCTGAGATATTAAAAGTATCTCATCAACAATTACAACATCAAAATGATAGGGCGGTTGGAGTAGTAGATTTAACACAACAACATCAATTCAAAATATCAAGATTGGAGAGAGGCTTGGCCAATTCAGGTGTGGTGAACGAAACGGCTTTACCGACGATCACTCGACCGCGTGGCGCGCATGTATTACGGCTTTCGCAACATTTCCGGCATTCTCTACATACATGCACATAAACACAGCGACTGTCAAACTGATTATAACTGTGTTCACTTATTCTGCCTTTGCAATTACACTACTCTGCTCAAGTAGTCGGCACCTACATTTTCTTTTCCCGGTATGTATTTGACACTCCTTACAGTAGAGGTATTTCTGGAACTTCTTTAATTATATCTTTTGTGGCGAAAGGCACGGGATAGCCTATTGCTTACTCTCCCGTGTCGATCACTGCAGCTCCTCCCTGACATTCCGTGGCTACATCTCTGGGCGTTCTTTCAGTGTACTGTCTGAGCATGTTTATATGGAAGACCCTCTGCTTGCCATTTACATCTAGCATATAGTCATGCTGTCCCCTTTTCTCTAGTACACGAAACGGTCCCTTCCAATGCATTAACATCTTGTTATGGTCAGTGGATAAGAGCAGTAGAACTTTGTCGCCTGCGTTCAACTGACGAACTTTAGCACGTTTGTCAAAGTGTTTCCTGTACACCGCACTGGAGTCCCTCAGGGCCTCTTGTGCGAACTTGCAGGTGTCTTCCAGTCTGCTCCTGAGGTCTACCACGTACTGATACGTAGTTTTAACCTCTTCTTCTTCCTCTTCATTTGTCCACAGTTCTTTCAAGATAGTCACGGGTCCTCTGACCGTTCTGCCGTACAATAGTTCGAAGGGGGAAAACCCTAGACTTTCTTGTGGTGCCTCACGGTATGCAAACAACGCGGCTGGCAAATAACGATCCCAGTCCGTTGGTCTCTCCTCGCACATCTTCTTCAACATCCCCTTCAACGTCCCGTTAAACCTCTCTACTAGCCCATTGCACTGTGGATGATACGGGGTTGCGTGTAGTTGCTTTAACCCCAATAATCTGCTGACCTCCCCCATCAGTTCCGACGTGAATTGGGTTCCACGGTCGCTCAAGATCTCGTTGGGTACTCCTACTCTGGAAAATATTTCCACTAGCGCCTCGGCCACCCTCTCTGTCTCAATAGACCTCAGAGCCACTGCTTCTGGGTATCTCGTCGCATAATCTACGACTGTCAATATGTACCGGTTTCCGGCGCTTGAAACTGGTGCTATTGGTCCGATAAGATCGACTGCCACACGGCGAAATGGCGAGTCAATCAAAGGGACGCTTCCCAATGGTGCCTTCTTTGTTTTTCCCTTCGGTGCCGTTCTCTGGCACGTGTCGCATGAGGCACAAAACCTCTTGATGTCCGCCATGATCCCTGGCCAATAAAAACTACTCAGGATCCTGTCCGCGGTCTTCCCTTTTCCTAAGTGACCTGCCATCAGACCTTCGTGACCGATCGACATGACAGTGTCCCTGTACTTGGCTGGGACAATCAGCTGGGCTGTCATCTTCCCTGATTTATCGCTTATGAACTGGCGATACAGTAAACCCTTCTTTAAGAAATAACTCACCCGGCCCCCTCTGACCTCCTTATCTCCCCCAGCCTTAACCTCACCGAACAGCTTGTTCAGTGACCTATCCCGTGTTTGCTCCTCCTTAATTTCTGCAGGGGTAGCATTTACGCCCCGCTTTTGCTCTGGAGTGATGAGTGGCTTCGGCCCTTTTAACTCTTTCTTTTCTTGCCCTCTGGTTTTCACTGCGGCTGCAAGTGAAAATGAGGGGTCTGGGTCACCAGGTCCCCTTGCTCCTGGGATATTCCCTAGAATCAAATCATACAGCGGTTTAGGCATCACGAGTGCCTCGACCTGTCCGCTGAAGAATGGTGTGCGCACGGCAATTATTGCTGTCGCAAATTTCCGCACCGTCCCATCTATAAGAACACACTTCCGCACCTCCCCTGTCATCTCTGTCTTTCTCACAAGACTCTCCCGCACTACTGCCCCCGTGCAGCCTGTATCACGCAACACATGCACCTTTCTGTCTCCAATCTTTCCCTCACACACGGGCATCGTGTCCTCCGTGTCCGAACTACAAAAACCCGACACGACAAAATGTCCGTCATCGCGGCTCCGTGAATCAATCACCCCGCTTCCTCTTATTTGAGCCCCTGGCTCCTCATATTTCACTACCCGCATCGCCGCAGTCTTCTGTGGCCTGGCTCGACAGTCTCTCGCAAGATGACCTGTCTTGCCGCAAATAAAGCACCCACGTCTATCCGGCGGTCTGTCCCCGTTTGCTTTCGGAAATCGCGGTCCTGTCGCCGGCCCTGACTGAACTAAATCTCGGCGGATCGGACCCACAGCCCCGTTGGCTGCCGGTGCTGGTCGCTTATCTTTTGGTTTTTCTTGAATTTCCGATCTTCGCCGCAAAGGATTCATATCCGCTCTAGCCTCGCGATAGTTTTCTGCTGCTTCGAGCAGTTCCGATACTGTTCTAAGTTTTCGCTCCCTAAGGTGGATGGCAAGTCCTGGCGCGCATTCGGTGAAAATTTGTTCGCGGAGGATCAATTCCCGCAGATCGCTGTAAACACTTTCTGCGCCACTCAGTTCGACCCACTTGTCGAAGTAATGAGTGAGACGGACGCCGAACTGCACGTACGTCTCGCCGGACTGTATCCGCGCCTCCCGAAATTTCCGGCGGAAGCCTTCTTCGGTGAGCTCATAAGCGCGCAAGATCGAATCCTTGACCTTATCATAATCACCTCTCATTTCCCGAGGCAGAGTGGACACGACGTCCAACGCCTTTCCTGTCAGCAGAGCTGACAGGCTGATGGCCCATTCTTCCTCTGGCCATCCCTCTATCTCCGCAAAAGTTTCGAATCTGCTAATGTACGCGTCGATAGAGTCTGTCGTCTGACAGAACTTCGGTAACTGCGGTCTCGGCGCCGCATGTCCGAATCGCCTTCGCTCACCTGTACCCGAGCTGGCCTCCTCACGTCTTCTGTCCAATTCTAACTCTCTTTCTTTCAGTTCTGCTTCTATCTTTAACTTCTCTGTTTCAAAGACAAGTTTTTCTTTTGCCGCCGCCATCTGTTCACTCTCAAACTTTCTCCTTTCCGCTCTATCATTTCTTTCAACTCTCTGTTGAGTCTCTATGAACTTTTTTAGTTCCTCGCCCTGGTGGCCTACCTCCTTCCCCATACTTATCAACTTCTCGAGCGGCGTAAAACTCTCTTCCGCCATATTGTTCCGTTTCTTGTCCCCACCCTGTGTGACAGACAACGTGAACAGTATCTCCGCGGGTTACGCTCCCCTTCGCTACAATACCGCTCGCCGAACTTCCCGTGTTCGCCTGCGAGCACTCGTGTAGTACGTAGATTAACCCCCTGTCTGCTGGGACCGAAATGTTTAAGTTTCGCTAGGCACCATGCACCTAATCCCAGACAACTTAATTATATTTCCCCGCACCCAGAAGGAACCTGTGCCATAAGTTATAGCTTCTATAACAACACTTGGTTAGAGCCTCGCTCACTGTCCCCGACAGACAGCCTTCAACATACACCACAAAACAATACCAGCAATGACGAAGAACTAACAGGGCAATTAATTAGGAGACTAATTAATTAGCATGCAATTAGTGGACACTCTGTCCTAGCACTACATCTAGCGCTAACTTCGCTTTCCCGTCTGAGACTATATTTTGGGCCAAATCCTGGCAGGCTCGCCAACTTTGTCACGGACTGTCGGAAAGATGGTGGTTTAAATGTTTGTGATGTGGGTGTAGGTTATAATATAATCTTGTCAACAGGGGGATCTCCACTCACACTCTCATACTCTCATCATTGTAGTCCTCAATCATCTCATTCAATACATTTCTCCCACTCTGGAGAGGGACGTCTCGCATGCGTTCCCCACTCACGCAGCCATACAACTGATTACCACAAACTCAGTTGCTGAAATGCTAACTAGGTTAATTATTTACATATAAACCATCAAACATGTCACACTTAACTAATGTCTAAAGTATCTTGTTATCTCGCTGTCAGTTCATCTTGGTTCTACCTAATGCTGTTATTTCACTGTCTAGTTCTTTGTTTCTACCTCGGCTAGTTCTGTGCACAGAAACATAAAAGTCACCTTACCTGGCCAGGCTTTCTATACACTACTTCAAGTTATGCGGTGGCTATCTCAGTGGTCCTCGGTGTCGGCGCTGCGTCCGTCGACCCGCTGCCTGGTCCTCGTCGGCGCTGCGTCTCAGTGTCGACCCTCTGGCCCCCGGTGATCTTTCAGTGTTCTCTTTCGGCACATTCACAACTGATTGTCACTGCTGCATTTTTGCACCCATCACATCTCACGCTTGGGCTAATGTGATCACTGGAGTAGAACCGTCAAGTTCTTCTCCGCGGCTTTCTTATACACTATAATAGTCCATATTGGAACGGTTGTTCCCGATCACTGACACAAGTTCAGTCACATTACTTTCCATCTCCGACCTCACGGTCTCTCCCTCTCTCAGCGCCAGTCTTTTCTCTCTTAGCCCATGCCGTCTTCAAGTGTTCTTTTTTTTTTCTTTTCACGCTTCGCTTCGTATATACGGTCTCTCTCCCTTCCTCACTTTGTATTACTACGCGATTTCAGGACTAATCAGTCATTCACATCTCTACATCAACTTCAACTAATTTCAATAACTATATAAAATATACTGAACATGCATTTCACATCCAGTCCATGCATCCATTGTAACCTAGCACCCGTATCACAACATTAATATAATTATTTTGTGACCGGACTATTTCTTTTCCAAATTCTGGAATTTCATCAGATACTGCTGACTAGGTGGATTCTTTGTGTCTCACGCGGGAAAGTCCTGACTCCCTCCCCCGCTAAATAGTTCAAGTACCTATACATTCCCGCACGTAGACATTTCCTCTTGTCAGCCGATGATAAGGTACCAACCGACTTTCGCCATTAGATAGTTTACAAGTCGCACGTGCAGGCATGTCCGACCGTTTCCTGTTTCCGCTAACCCCATGCCTACTCGGACTCTGCAATATAAATTTCCCTCATTCCATAATTTCACTAGCAACTTTACTCCTTAACCTCCCACTAACTTCCGGACATAATTTTGCTCCCTTGACATGGCCCAATATTGGCTTAGATATTGGGCCGATATATGGGTGGCAATATTGGTCCAATATTGGAAGTGCAAGTTTGCCCGATGTTGGCCCAATATCGGCTAAATGTTGGCTGCCGAGCTGGATCCATCCTTGGGCCAATATAGTGAATGTTGGCTGCCAATATAGTGCCAAGCTGGAACCATCTTATAACCAGTATGGTGCCAATATAGTGCCAAGCTGGATCAATCCTAGGACCAGTATGGTGAATATTGGCTGCCAATATAGTGCCAAGCTGGATCCATCCTAGGACCAGTATGGTGAATATTGGCTGCCAATATAGTGCCAAGCTGGATCCATCCTAGGACCAGTATGGTGAATATTGGCTGCCAATATAGTGCCAAGCTGGATCCATCCTAGGACCAGTATGGTGAATATTGGCTGCCAATATAGTGCCAAGCTTAATCCATTCTGGTGCCAACATGCAGCAAATATTCTGCCAACCTTCTTCCAACCTGTATAGTATTGTGCCAGTTTTGGATATTGGTAATTTGATCCAGCTTTCAGTCATCTGAGGGAAAAAACATATCATGCAAACATATATAAATCTGATAGTTAGCTTCATTATGAGCCAACACTAGGCCTGGACAATTGCCATTTTCCCTTTGCATGGCAAGATCAAATCAAACGTTCATCAAAATATGAATACTTCTACGATGCATAGAAATGAAATGATTCGGCCGAAATAAAAATGAAATAGAAAGTGTCATAAAAAAATGTCACCTTTCCCATAAATGTCTGTGCCACAACATGACCATGACTACACGTTTAGAAGCACAATTTGCTTTTCACCAACAGGACAACACTGCCATAACTCCACAGCATATAGCCACCCTCCATGTGGAGACCCAACAGGCCAGACTGCGGCAAGCACCTCACCAAACTTCCGGAGTGTTCGCGGCAACATCAGCAAGAAACTCAGGAATAGCCAACAGTATGATGGAGGTGAACAGTGCTCCTGTCCGTGCTCAAGAGGCAGCTGCACGACGAGAGGCAAAGGTTAGTTATTACACATACTGATCTAGAGCAGATACTGCACTGCTTTGGAAGGTGTTCACTCTGCTACTGTGTGTATGTCATGGCATAATCTGCACATCTGAAACCAGCATCAATCAGAGCCAGTGTAAATCCATACAAAACAATAGTCGTTTTGCAAACAATCTATTTGTCTAAGTGACTGTCACAAGATGTATACAGATTGAGGCTAATAATGAATGGCTTTGACAAATGGAGTAAATTTGTGACTGCCAAAATTTTGGGGAGGTAGGGGGTGGGGGGGGGGGGGGGGGGGTGGGGGACTTGCATTGCTTGCATGGTAACCTTTGATGTTATATAAATATGCTTTCAGGCCAAAATTGCGAGCATGTCTCTTGACGAGGCTAAAGATGCATTGAATCGTCTTGCGGACGAACAGCCCTTAGTGACAGCGCCATACATAGGTGTGGAAGCAGCGCCATATGAGCGTCTCACAACTCAGGACAAACCAGCCTTCTGCTCCTGTGGCAATTGCCTATTAATGGACTCTCACAAAGATCGCATCTGTTGCAGGTATTCCACGTGCATAACAGAGGAACACACATTTATTGACATCTGCATGAAACAATCAGTGGTTGAAATCTGTGGTGTCACTAATTACGGCCGCACCTTTGCCAATAAAAATCCAACATACAGCAATCGAAAATACCGACATTGTGCCTATAGATTTTTTCAACTGTGGCAGGAGGGTCATATGGGGCCTGGTAACAGGAAGCGTTGTCCCTCTTGTGTTGTAGCCAGAATCAGATGGCGGTACCCGGACCCCAATCAAACCTATACAGGCTATGCCTCGGCCAACGAGGGTATAAGTAGTGATGAGGACGAGCAAGTTGATTAGTACATTACTTGCAAGGGGTCTAGACTGTTATCTGATCCTGGTCACAATAAATGGTGATCAAAGGGCTTGCACTGTACTCGACAAACTTGCATATGCCAAAGTCAGTACCATAAAAGAAAGGGCTAGGCAAAAATAGCATTGTTGTTTATTCGGAAACTTTTATAACCAACAAAATTTCAAAATACTCACTTTAGGGTATAACATTTCTTACCATAATAATAAAATACAGGCCACCATAGGAGATCTGAGTACATTTATTATCCAGCAAAAGTGGCTGCATGGACTAAACAACTTATAATAAAGTTTAACTCTCTCACTAATGTGTTTGTGCTGATGATTCGAAATCGTGCATTGCCAGGAAAGTAATGGTTTGCTACCATCTTGCACCGGTGAGTGCAACAGTACCCTATTCAAAGACTTGGTAGCACATCATTTTGATTAGTGTCTGCATAACTGTCAAAAACATCTCAAATTACAATAGGTAAAAAACACACACTTTGGTATGCACAGTGTTGCAATTTTCGATTACTTGCAAAGCAATTCATTTTCTTTTTGCTTTTTCTATCCCTTGAAGTACATTTTGGGGTGTTCCACTTCTGTTATGCAGGTGGAAAACAGCAAGTATCCACTTTCTACTGACATCTATACATCCTGTTCAGTAATGTGCATCAGTCTGTAGACAGTGTATGCACAGCTTGTACATCTTGTGTGCAGAAAGCAGGTTTTCTGTGGATGATTCTTCGATCACCATTGTGTTTACTGTAAAATTAATGCATCATCTCATCGTGTATGTGACACCTACCTCCACGTCTTTGCTGCTGTTGAAAAACTGCATGAGCTCCTGGGTTTACCCGGTCATCTGCATTGCGCAGGTACAGAGCAAAACTGGAGGGCCTGCCATCACTGATGCGCTTGCCATACAGTGCTTCGAGGCATTCTTTCATCAGACCTAAAAACATAAGGAAAAAGAAAAACAATTTTCAGGTGTTTTGATTTTTGGTCCAAGGATGGAGAGTGTTACATTTGTTTCCACAATAGACTTGATTCCGATTAAGGGCAAAACTGAACTGTCCGCAATAAATGGACTACAAGCTTGGACAAACATGCAATAACTTTTTGTCCACTGTTTGCATAAAAAGACTAATAATTTGCAGTCATCATTTGGTTTGTATGGCGACAAATTCACATATGTAATAAGTCACTATTTGCACATGTTTGTACTTTTTTCAGGCAGGCTGTGCACAGTAAAGTATGCCATGTCTAACATACAGTGTTGTTCAATGTTTTCCATATGTTTCCACATTCATCATTACAAATCACATATATGTATCCGGTTTCATTTTCCATCCTTCCTATGTGTACATAAAGTCTTTAGCAGCTGCATAAAAAGTAGACCACACCTTCATGTTGACTATACAGTGACCATGTACACAATGTCTTCCTGTCTATAGTGGTCTGTAGTGGCTACCTGTCCCTGTCTATTAGGTGGCCATTATATAGTATTTGTTGTCGGTGGCATAATTTGAAACAGTATATATTTTTGCAAGCAGCATTATTTTCAGGCTAAAAATACCATGCTTTCAGGTGAGCAATGGCATACTTTTGGTTTTACCATACCTGGAATATAGGCATATTCCTTCTCCACCATTGCTTGGTAGGCTACCCAGTGTTTGGTTCTTTTACTGTAATGGCAGAAGAGCACAGGATTGCCAGTCTGGGTGTAGTTCTTATTTCTGTTGCGGTGGTGGTTGTGGTCCAAGATTGCTAGCATGTTGCGCACCGCATATCCATCATAGCCAAAGTTCAGTCTTTTGGGACAGTAGTGAAGTAGAGAGTGCGAGTAGAAGCACTCAATTTTGGAGGTGTGGCGGGCAAACGTATAGTGGGTGAAGGAGCCCAGCAGGTTGGGGTTCATGATTACGCCTCTGCAACACAAAATAATGACAGAAGATCATATACAAGTGTGCACATACAGAGTTTCATTTAGTTATGTACAACCTACAAAATGGTACAGTCATGTCAGTTCATTTACAGTCTAACTCACCGTCAGTATAATACTAGTATGGTAAACAGCAGCTATTGCTGTCAGTCTATATTGGTGCCAGTTTGACCCACACTATGGAAGAATGTGCCCCTGCTTCTGATGTAAACACCCCCATGTGTAATACAGTAAAATCTGCATATAATGGCCACCTAATGGACAGGGACAGGTAGCCACTAATGACCACTATAGACAGGAAGACATTGTGTACATGGTCACTGTATAGTCAACATGAAGGCGTGGTGTACTTTTTATGCAGCTGCTAAAGACTTTATAATTGTGGCCGCTATAGCAGAATGAACTGTCACACATTTGCCAGAACACTTATGCTACAACTTATAATGGTGCCGACCTGTAATACCCCATCACCAACCTGAGAGTCTTGAAAGCCTTTGAGGTGGGGTCTAGGGGGGCAGGACTTGTTTCCTCATGCAGAGGGCCATGGTGGCATTTGCCCACAGTCCACCTGTGGATACCTGAAACCAAGGGGCAAATAGTGCAAAGCACACAAAAAAGGACAAGCAAACAGAAAAGTTGAAATATGTACACTGCAAATATGAAACATACACATATCCATGGTGATCAGAAATGGCAAAAACTGAAACTGCATTTTTGAAACATTATATTAACTATTTTCTTTTCCAATGAGACAAAATAATGGCTGCCTTCTCCTAAAACGTGCGTCCCTACATGATCAGTGCAATCAAATGAACAGCCTGAGCGTCCGGAAAATGTGCAGCCCCTGCAATTCATATGAGACTGGTAATTTGCAGTGTGGTACTTTCCATGTGCTAGCAGCCAACAAATTAGTTGAGTCGATAAATCTCCTCCAACAAAGTACGCCACACTCGATGATAAGACTGAAACATGTCTACCGTACTTTAAAATAATGGCATATATTTCAAACAATACCTTGAACATGCCAGAGTAGGGAAGCCCATCGCTCATGCATCACCTCGACATCTCCGGAGCAATGGGTAGCGATATACCAAAAATGGTTCACGACAGGCCTAACCCATGTTTTTAGGTGGCTGTTAGCACCTTTTGCAACAGCAAGGATACTGAAATAAAAATTGCTGATTGATAGACTTCAAATAAGCAACAAACTGAGCAGAATATTACGTTCTAGTAAATTATATATATGCTTAGAAATATTTCCTTATTTTACAAACAGCACGACATATCCTTCATGTAAGCACACTATTCAACTCACCTTTCAGCGATTCGCTTTCCTTTGTGCCAAATATCGAGGGAATGATGAAGATCCGGATGATCTGTGGCTGCAATTGAGTCAGTAATACAAGGCCATTAGTACTGAAACAAGATATGCATGAAAATAAGGTCAAAAATTGCACCTGTTTGAAGACTTTCTGGAACACTCCAGTTGTACATGTACTTGCAATGTAAAAGAAATAGTTACACGCGATAGAAACAGTCACATGTAAAGCGGAATGTACATGCAGCCCTCCCCACCCCCACCCCCCCACCCCCACCCGCACACACTGAGGTAACTGATCCACCACTGTTATGTGCTAGTATACAACTGATGTCACTGCAATGTGAACAGCAAACACACTGGTGTGCTAGGCTGCAGATGCACTCTACTGTCATGGTTCTATAGATTACCTAGCAAGGAGATCACAGCAGAGCTGGCATCGCTCACAATTTCTCGCACTGGTGTTGTTGCTCGCAGAAAGTTGAGGCCAGTCCCTGTATTTGCTGCTTCCATTGCTGCTGATCTTCTTGCTGTTGCTCGGCTGTCACCAAAGACCGCATGAACTATGACCCCTGAGTCATAGTCCATAAAAACAGTTGTGGATTTTGATGCACAGTAGCCTGTTAGAAAAATAAAATGTAAACTGAGAAATAGTTCTGACTGGGCATGTCTGCACATGTGGGTGTGTCTTCCCAAATATTGTTGGTTATAAAAATCCCAGTATGCCAGTGTCTCACATCATGCAATATACACAGTATGTGCATAACGTAATATAATACTCTGGTAAACACATGTGTACACAGCCATACACATGTACATGCAACCCAATAATTATTAGATGTGTACTGTCAATCTAATGTCAGTGTACTAAATTATGCACTTATGTAAGAGATCATGCTTGGTATCTTTCTCATGTTTATCCTGTTATCTTTCTCCTGTGCTATTATGCAGCACCCTCATAATCAGCTACTGCAAGTACAGATGCAGCTCTTTTCCAGACATTATACCACATTTGACATACTGATAAGACTATTCCTTACATGGAAACATAACAAACATGAAAGGTACATACCAGGGGAGTCATAGCGTGTGTCCACTGCAACAATGTGTCTATCATCTGACTGTCGCATTTGCTGCATGTGCCTCTGGTAAAAAGACTGGCCCACAAAAGAACAGATAAAAAGTGTCTGAAGAAATAACCAAGTATCAACCTTTACAGAAAATGAAAAGAAAAAATACTCACATGCATGCTTCGCCAAAAGCCATAAAAAAACATGAAAGACTTTAGGATGAAAGTATACATGTACATTGCGTACAATGGCTCCCCCTAACATATAACAATTACTTCACTGCCTAATGTATATTTGTATGTCAGGTTTATGTGCACATGCAATAAAGATATAACAGATGTGTATATATGCATTTGTCTAAATCTGTGTATACACACATTTTGGGTAAATTGGTGTGATTATATACTGACCTTGATGGGTTCAAACAGTAGGCGCTGCAGCCGGAAAAATGTTGACTTTGATGGTATTTGCAGTTTTATGAATCTTGCACCCTGTGCAAACTGACTATACGTCATTCCACTTAGCAATACCATCAAAGTCAACATTTGCCCGGCCATCCCCCGCGCACCATAGTAGGCTGTTGTGCTGTACACTTGAGTGCACTTGTCCTAAAAGTATAAAGAAAAACAAGAAAGGAATTATTGGCATCCATGCCCAGTGAGCAGGAAATCAGCATGTACATGCAAACTGATTTATATGTAGATGCAGCATACAGTGTGATAGCTGCCTCCATAATTGCATCAGTTCTGTCTGTCTGCCTCTAAAACAAAGTTGCATAATGATCACCAGCAGCAACAACAGCAGCTGCAGCAAAATCCATCACACACACACACACACACACACACACACACACACACACACACACACACACACACACACACACACACACACAAACACACACACATGTACGCACAAATGCATGCACACACACAGTTTGATCACCTACCTCGCCACTGCATGTATATTTTACAGTCAGAGATGCCATGCGTGGTGTGTTCTGCACTGTTGCCAGATTTGGGGGGGCTCCACAGGTGCGGCACCTAGTCTGCTTGACCAGATCTACAAAGGTCTGTTCCGAAATCAAGTAGAGTGGTTGGCGCAGATGTTCACTAAGCATCTCTTGTGCCACCTCATTTGCTGTTGAGCTGAAAGTAGGAAACAATATTCCATTCTATGTGTAAGTTATACACATGTAACACACATGCAAGCTATTATATACACTGAGAGCACAGACACATACATGTATAATGGCAAAGTAAACATCAAAGGTCATAATTATTCAAGTGAGGAGGAGGAGAGATAATGGCAATGATTCTGTATTTTACAACAGTGAAAGTTTTTGCTGGCACAACTATTTTCGAACTTGCCGTTGCTAATATAATCGACACATAATGCACAAATTAAGAGCATATTGTATTGCAAATAAAAATAATTAAATTTGCAAAAAAATTAAGAAAGAAACACATGCACACACACGCAAACGCAGAGAGTGTGAGAAAGAGATAGTACCAGTCTATTTCTTCCTCCTGTCCCTCGTCATCTTCCACATCTTCCTCATCCTCTTCGGTGTCTGTGACCATGATTTCTCGGAATTCTTCATCCTGTACACCCAAACACTGTTTTTTTTTCAGCACGAAACTTATTTCCCTCATTCGATGGAACCGATCACTCTTGTCCACACACATACACACACGCACGCACACCATATCACAACACCACGGCAACACAAAATGACATAATTTCGTTCCCCTAGTATTTGTTTACATTTCGTACTGTTTGTTGCTTAGCATGGGAGTGGCGTCCCCTGATAGCACATGTTCAAGTTACTTCCCTTCCTTTCGAAAGATGGCGGCTACCTGGACTGTTGCATGGCTTGTGTTTGGAACTAAGTGCTGTACAAAATGCTATTTTGCTAAATGCTCGGAGGAGAAAACTAAAAAGTGCAAACTATGTGGTGTTAGACTTACCGTCAGCATTTGCTGAGCCATGTTGGAGCCGGCGGTATTTGTAGATTTTTCGGCAACCCGTAGTTCTGTGAGACTTCCTGCAAGTTGGATAATACTGACAATCCCGTGGTTGCACGTGAACCGTGGATATATTCCCGTGTGCAGACTGATGCTACTGGAAGTGACCTTTGGCAACTGGGTAGTGTATACCCGTTTGCGTGAACTGTGACAGCCGTCAAGGACGTCTGACACTCTACAGCAGCTATAGTAACGTGCGTGTTCGGGGATCCAATGTGACGGGGCCCTGTACGGGTTGTACTTTGTGTCAGGTAGGGACTTTAATTTTTTTTTTGGCTGTCCTCTTCTAACTAATTGCTGAACCAGGACCTTTAAGGCATGCAAGACACTACAAAATGACGCAGTGACATTGACAGGTAGATCGGCCCACCGTGGTTGGTTGGTTGGTTAGTTCGGGGTTTAACGTCCACAGCACCGAAGTGATAATGGACAGCCCTGACGGGCGGGTTTATGGTGGACACGGAAATCTATTTCCTATGGAGTACGACCTGAACACTGATCAATGCAGGCGCACTGCAACTGTGGCACTTTGATTTACCAGGACTTGAAGGCATGAAAGACACTAAAAAAATGACGCAGTGACGTTGACAGGTAGATCGGCCCAGCCTGAACTGACACTTCACCTTATAGACGACCGATTTTTGTCCAGTGGGGTAGCCCAGCATTGGACTCTAGTAACATTGGAATGTGATGTGGCATGAGGTGGGGAGGGGCCGGACAATTCAGCTGGGTGGTGCCTCGCAGCAATGTGAGTGGCTTGTCGCATTACCCTTTCACTGAGAAAAATGAACACCTTCCCAACTGCAAGAGGTATGGATCCTCATGGGCGCCCGCATTCGCGGGGGGCTCATGAGTATCCATGCCTCTTGCTGATACCACTGTACATCCACGCCCCTTTGAAGACTGGGGATCTTTAGACTGGCAGTAATTCAGTTCAAAAACACAATCTGCGTCAACAGACAGTGAAGCCCTGGCTCAAACCCATTTTGCCCCAACAGAAGATGAATCGTCCATGATAATTCAAGAATAGTGCCAGATTAGCTTGGCCTCAAGCTAGTCTGGCACTACCATTGCCGGAATGATCATGGTTGATCCATTTCCTGCAACTGGTACATGTATAGTGAGTCGTTATGTGACAATGCCAAAGTTTGGGGTTAAATGGGTTAAGGATCATTCAGGACTATCACGAGATAACTAAGGATGGGCATGCCCTCATTCACGTCTCAAATGAAACGCCCGTAAACATAGTTTGACGTTCGTTTGGAATTACGACTGCGCATGCGCTATCGTCGTACTAACTGAACAAACATTCTGGGATAAATGTGCGTGCGGCAAGTCTTTAGAGAAACCCTAGAGAAAACCAACGTCTTGTTTCATTCTCTTCAGTGTTACGGTGACTAAAATGGGCAAATCCGACTTTTGAGCCCATGATTTTTGTTCCCTTGGAGTGCTGCTAACTCGTTCGAATGAGACAGAACGGGCTACATATCGCTGATTTTTGATCGGTTGATTTTCACGGGATTAGCAGTCGAAACTCTAAAAAGGTCAGTGATGAAATCAGCGATATCACCATCACTAGACTGAGAATGATGCAGTAGGTAGTGAAGCTGAATGCCGGAGTTTTGAAAACACGAACCCTCTGAGTCTGTTTGGTACAACACCCGCCCCAGCCGTATGCATTACTGACTTGTCTGAGATTTCGAACTTTAGGTGTATTCTCTCAACTTGTGGCCGTCCGTAGGCAGACGATTGTTAAAGGCCCACTACCGCCGTAACTGTTCAAAGATGCACTTTTGTAACATATGGGACAGGGATCAAAGCAGACTGGGTTGCCTCCCTTGAATCCTCTACCGCGGTAACGACTAAATCGAGGGAGGTCTTCAGTGAGACCGACGGTCCTTTTCAGCAGACCTTTTTTGGGCAAACAGGCACTGCAGGTCCCGTTTGTGTACCCATGCACAGTAAGCAAGGAGTCCTCGGGGCGAGGCCGTCCCGAGTACCTATTGCTCACTGAGGCCACACAATGAGATTCCCTGCAGAGTACTAGCCGGCCGCATAAGTCCCTCCTTTTGCGTGTACTCGAGAGGGACCAGATCGGCGTGATCAACCTCCTCAACCTTTTCTGGTACGTCTGGAGTAAAGCTTGCACTTTGAATGGGAATTCACGCAGTCCCTCGTTACACTCTCGGCAGCCTTTGAGAACGAAAACTGAACTTTGGCATCAGTCAGTGCAGGCAGCCGAAGACACTGACATCAGTCATCAAGAGGCATAAATCCTCATGAGCCCCCGCGAATGTGAGGGCTCATGAAGATTTATGCCTCCAGCAAGGTTATGCCGTAGGTCTGTGGTTTTCTTGATCAGTGAAGAGATCCAAAGCGTTTAGTCCGTAGCGGATTCAGTGCTGCAGTCAGTGTCGGTACAGGACAACGCAAGAGGGCGAGAGCACCGTCTGTGTTTGGACTGCAGTACGTGAAGAGAACTAAATTGCTGGGCGCTTGCGTGTTATCTAAGGTACGGTAGAACCTCCTTTGAACGACTCATCACCTTTTTTTCCCTCTGCAGTTAAGTTGTCTGAAAAGACATACCTGTGCTCTCCGAAGAGACGTCTTGCGGGGATAAAAGTGTCACCTAATGATTGTCCGTTGACGGCAGACGATCTCTTATAAGAGCATTCATTTAAAACAGGTATTGTACGCCACCCAACACCTTCGTACGCCTTGATTGCATCTGTGGTGGTTAGGGGTCAGTGGAGGGCTGGATGGACAGTGAAATGTCAGCAGAAGGGTGACTCTAAGTTTTGCGTCGCCCCAGACCTGCTACGCATCACTGACATCCCGTTAGTTTACCCCCCGAAGTAGCCATGCAGTCAGTTAACACATTCTGTCCCAGGACCGAAATCCCCAAAATTTGAAGTTGCCCTCTAAAGGCGGACTGTATTACAATTCTAGTTGAGACGGATCGTGCATCATAGTTCAAGGGTGGTGCCAGAATAGCTTGGCGCCTATGGGCGCCAAGCTAATCTGGCACCACCCTTGAACTATCATGCTCGATCCATGTTTTTTCGTTGGTGAGTCGGGGCTGAATGAGTTACTACTACATGAGTTCATTTATCTATGTCAGTCAGTTTTACTTTATGTGAATATGCTCTCAGTCTTGCTATTTATAGGAAAATCAGTCGTTGTACGCGATGAAAAGTAACGTTTATCTGAACCGCATATTTGTGTGTACGCGACATTATAATATACTGTACGTGTACACAACTACACACCTGCCTCTCGCTTTCCGATGCTTACCTGTCTTACCGAGGTTGCCTTTCTACTTATTACTGTGTGTCATCGGCAGCGCTTCCGTTTATGCGGTCAGTGTTGACATCGACGTCATTTTCGTTGTCCGCCACTGCAAGTAGATACTTTACGTGTCTGTTATCTTCAGCATACACAGGTCTCACTGATGTACTTGAATCAGCTGACGAAGCCGAGTAGTTGAGCCGACATTACTACCGTGACGGAACAAGGACCTCACCTCACTTATCGGTGGACGGGCCAAGGGAAACAATTGCGTTAGATGCTCACAGGGAATGTTATGCAGCAGTTACACCTCAAGTCTTAGCCCATGGGCTGTCCGGTCGTAGCACGTTGTGTCGAGGCGATTCCTCGGTAGCCCGTTTTTGTCGAAGCGATTCCGAGGCTACCGACAGACTAAGGGTGTGTCTTTGCTACACTGGAAAGTAACACCTTATATGCTGCATAAGGCTGCATAAAGAGAGTGTCTTTGTTGTGTTGTGTTTGATGTAAGTTATGCTCAGTATTATTGGGCCCATCTCCGGCCGCTGGCGTGTCTAAGTGCTGCTTGTAAGCAGAGCCTGTTTTAAGCGACCGTCTGTATGAGAGCCCGCCTGTCATTAAAGACAACGGCCATTTAGCTGGCCGTATAGAGACGCTTTAACACATTCAGCCCGGCTGAAGCACTACAGCAGGAGATGGGTCGACCATGATAATTCAAAGGTAGTGCCAGATCTGGCACTACCCTTGAATTATCATGGTCGATCCAGCTCCTGCAACTGGTGCATAGTCATTAGATGACGCCTCCAAAATTTGGGAAATACGTGCGTCGGGCTGAATGAGTTAACGGGCACTGGGCGCCCTTCATGATTTGTCTTCAGAGAGAAACTGTACTTACTTACTTACTTACGCCTGTCACCCCTACCCGGGTATAGGCCGTCGACGAGAGACCTCCAGCAACTCCTGTCCTGTGCTTCTCCTTCGATTCTACGAGAGAAACTGTCCTTTAACCCATTTGCTGCCAGTGCCGGCACGACTGATCATGATGACGATTCTCGCGTCAGTCTCGGTGAAACAACTGCTAACGCGGACATTTGCGTGAAGATAGCATGTAAATGGAACAAAAATAGGCAAGAAGAACGTAGGTCTAACACTGAAGAGACATGATGAGCGGGGGCTCATGAGGGTTTATGTCTCTTGCAGATGGGTAGCGTTCGCCTTGTTTCGGCATTTAAGGGGTCAAGACCGCCACTTTTCTGGCAAAAGGGAGGTTGCTGAATGCCGGCTCCAAACAGGTTTGACCGTGTAAGGCATGAACTTGGTGAGGGATTGATCCACGCCAGTATTGTCAATATCTAAGATGTTCCACGGTAATTAACAACATAGCACGTGTTCTGCGGTTGACACTCAAGTCAATACTGTAGACAAGCAAAGTCGGTCGCAGAAAAAAAAAGAAAAAAAGAAATGGATCGTACTCTGTTGCCATAGTAATACTTTTCAAACGGTGCTTGACGTAGCCGGCGCTATATTTGCCATGAGCATCCTGTTATTGCTGTTCAGAGTTTCACAGCCTGTCCCTTCCGGCTGTCTGTCGCACGGCAGTCTAAAGTGCACTGACGTGAGAATCCGGCATGATCAGTCACACATTATGCAAACTCAGGACGTCATGACGGCTTTGCTTAACTCATTCTACCCCAGACACACCACAGCAAGATATGGTTCGACCATGATAGTTCAAGGGTGATGCCAGAATAGCTTGGCGCCTATGGGCGCCAAGCTATTTTGGCATCACCCTTGAACTATCATGGTCGATCTGTGTCCTGCACTGCAGTGCAGTCTTCCGAGGACAAAGGCCAAATTTGGGGATTTCGGTGACAGGGTAGAGTGAGTTAAGAGTGTATTACGTATTAATTTGCGTGTTAGTAGTGCCCGTGTCTTGGTTACAGTGTAAGCGAAGTAAAAAGCTGCCGTGACCCATTTAGCCCCAACGCCCTCAGTACAGCAGGAGATAGATTGACTATGATAATTCAAGGGTAGTGCCAACCTGGCACTACCCTTGAATTATCATAGTCAATCTGTCTCCTGCAACTTGTACATAGGAGTTCGGTAACGCCTCCAAAATTTGGGACAGTGTGGCCATGGGGCTAAACGGGTTAGCAGCAAATTTATGGCTGTGTGAGGCATGAATCCGTATGCTGCAGGGTTTGAGTGTCAGTCTCGGTACCGTGATCGAGCCATCATAAAATAGACGATTACCGGAAAGTTGACGTAGTCGAGTCATAACTGCACGTGTTTCGACACAAAAAGTGGCTTTTAATCCACTGTTTGCGTCGAAACATACCTACTTCTCAGTGCTTTCTGCATAACTTCTACTAGTTGGTCCTGACGCGAGTGTCAAGAATTTACGACGCAGATCCCCAAGGTCGTCAACATTACTGGCTCTGGGAGGTGTTGTTTCAGGAGAAAAAAAAATGATCATCATAGTTCTGGGGGAGGGGAGGGGCAGACTATCTTGGCGCTTACTGTCACTGTCATGGTGGTTTTGGTCTTCAGTAGAGTTAGGACTGAATGGCACGAGTGTCCTTGCCTTCAATTCATACATTAACCCCTTCACTGCCGAGAAACCCTGGACTCGATCCAAATGCAAGAGACATAGATTCTCACGAGGTCCCGCAGTCGCGGGGGCTCGTGAGGATCTATGACTCTTGCTGACACCACTTTGTATCCACGTTCCTTGGACGGCCTAGGATCTTTGACGTTGGATTTACGATTTCAAAACACAATCCGCGTCCATTGGCAGTGAAGGGATTTTAACGTGCACACTCGCATTCACTTTTTTTTTTTTTTAATCCCCCCCCCCCCCCCCCCGAATCCCCCCCCCCTCATCCCGCCCAGCCCACAGGACGCAGACAATGTGCATTTATGCAGTTCTTCACAATCTTAGACTTGATGTGGCGTGCATATAGACCTACTTACATTCACATCGTTTTCTCTTTTTTTTTTTTTTTTTTCCAGAAAGACGATGAGTTCAGGCGTGAAGCGGGTGGCAGCCCCACCCGCTCCGGGCGGGCCCCTGGGTCAGAATAAGAAGCCAGGGGGTTCGTCCAGCGCCAACGGTAGCGGCCCCGCCCCTCTGACGTACTCGAGCGGGGAACCGTCAGATGACGTCAATATGAACGAAGTAGATGAAAACGTCACGCTGGAAGTGTGTCTGCCGTCTGGCAAGTCTACCTCCATCACCGTAGACTCCAAGTACGTACAATTGTATGGCGATGCATCTGCAAGAGGCATAGATCCTCCATGAGCCCCCGCAGGTGCGGGGGCTCATGAGGATCTCTGCCTCTTGGTGGAACAATATTTAAATGCCACAGTTTACCGGATTAAAAAAAAAAAAAAAATCAGATAATGGGCATAGATGTTTCTGTTGAATGAGTAACCACATTGCAAACCTTATTGACATAAGCGACAATGTTATTTGAAAGTTGCGGCAGATTTATTCACAAAAATTCATTGTTTATAACTCATTCAGCCCGGCCCGACGCACGTATTTCCCAAATTTTGGAGGCGTCATCTAACGACTTTGCACCTGTTGCAGGAGATGGATCATGGTCGACCCATCTCCTGCTGTTGTGCGTCAGGGCTGCATGAGTTAAATGGTAATATGTTCAG
>BTPG01000006.1:208501233-208573733 GCA_036245525.1 Semisulcospira habei
ACATAGGCCGGCCAGAACGACACCAGCTGAATCCCTGAACATAGGCCGGCCAGAACGACACCAGCTGAATCCCTGAACATAGGCCGGCCAGAACGACACCAGCTGAATCCCTGAACATAGGCCGGCCAGAACGACACCAGCTGAATCCCTGAACATAGGCCGGCCAGAACGACACCAGCTGAATCCCTGAACATAGGCCGGCCAGAACGACACCAGCTGAATCCCTGAACATAGGCCGGCCAGAACGACACCAGCTGAATCCCTGAACATAGGCCGGCCAGAACGACACCAGCTGAATCCCTGAACATAGGCCGGCCAGAACGACACCAGCTGAATCCCTGAACATAGGCCGGCCAGAACGACACCAGCTGAATCCCTGAACATAGGCCGGCCAGAACGACACCAGCTGAATCCCTGAACATAGGCCGGCCAGAACGACACCAGCTGAATCCCTGAACATAGGCCGGCCAGAACGACACCAGCTGAATCCCTGAACATAGGCCGGCCAGAACGACACCAGCTGAATCCCTGAACATAGGCCGGCCAGAACGACACCAGCTGAATCCCTGAACATAGGCCGGCCAGAACGACACCAGCTGAATCCCTGAACATAGGCCGGCCAGAACGACACCAGCTGAATCCCTGAACATAGGCCGGCCAGAACGACACCAGCTGAATCCCTGAACATAGGCCGGCCAGAACGACACCAGCTGAATCCCTGAACATAGGCCGGCCAGAACGACACCAGCTGAATCCCTGAACATAGGCCGGCCAGAACGACACCAGCTGAATCCCTGAACATAGGCCGGCCAGAACGACACCAGCTGAATCCCTGAACATAGGCCGGCCAGAACGACACCAGCTGAATCCCTGAACATAGGCCGGCCAGAACGACACCAGCTGAATCCCTGAACATAGGCCGGCCAGAACGACACCAGCTGAATCCCTGAACATAGGCCGGCCAGAACGACACCAGCTGAATCCCTGAACATAGGCCGGCCAGAACGACACCAGCTGAATCCCTGAACATAGGCCGGCCAGAACGACACCAGCTGAATCCCTGAACATAGGCCGGCCAGAACGACACCAGCTGAATCCCTGAACATAGGCCGGCCAGAACGACACCAGCTGAATCCCTGAACATAGGCCGGCCAGAACGACACCAGCTGAATCCCTGAACATAGGCCGGCCAGAACGACACCAGCTGAATCCCTGAACATAGGCCGGCCAGAACGACACCAGCTGAATCCCTGAACATAGGCCGGCCAGAACGACACCAGCTGAATCCCTGAACATAGGCCGGCCAGAACGACACCAGCTGAATCCCTGAACATAGGCCGGCCAGAACGACACCAGCTGAATCCCTGAACATAGGCCGGCCAGAACGACACCAGCTGAATCCCTGAACATAGGCCGGCCAGAACGACACCAGCTGAATCCCTGAACATAGGCCGGCCAGAACGACACCAGCTGAATCCCTGAACATAGGCCGGCCAGAACGACACCAGCTGAATCCCTGAACATAGGCCGGCCAGAACGACACCAGCTGAATCCCTGAACATAGGCCGGCCAGAACGACACCAGCTGAATCCCTGAACATAGGCCGGCCAGAACGATACCAGCTGAATCCCTGAACATAGGCCGGCCAGAACGACACCAGCTGAATCCCTGAACATAGGCCGGCCAGAACGATACTGAATCCCTGAACATAGGCCGGCCAGAACGACACCAGCTGAATCCCTGTACATAGGCCGGCCAGAACGACACCAGCTGAATCCCTGAACATAGGCCGGCCAGAACGACACCAGCTGAATCCCTGAACATAGGCCGGCCAGAACGACACCAGCTGAATCCCTGAACATAGGCCGGCCAGAACGACACCAGCTGAATCCCTGAACATAGGCCGGCCAGAACGACACCAGCTGAATCCCTGAACATAGGCCGGCCAGAACGACACCAGCTGAATCCCTGTACATAGGCCGGCCAGAACGACACCAGCTGAATCCCTGAACATAGGCCGGCCAGAACGACACCAGCTGAATCCCTGAACATAGGCCGGCCAGAACGACACCAGCTGAATCCCTGAACATAGGCCGGCCAGAACGACACCAGCTGAATCCCTGAACATAGGCCGGCCAGAACGACACCAGCTGAATCCCTGAACATAGGCCGGCCAGAACGACACCAGCTGAATCCCTGAACATAGGCCGGCCAGAACGACACCAGCTGAATCCCTGAACATAGGCCGGCCAGAACGACACCAGCTGAATCCCTGAACATAGGCCGGCCAGAACGACACCAGCTGAATCCCTGAACATAGGCCGGCCAGAACGACACCAGCTGAATCCCTGAACATAGGCCGGCCAGAACGACACCAGCTGAATCCCTGAACATAGGCCGGCCAGAACGACACCAGCTGAATCCCTGAACATAGGCCGGCCAGAACGACACCAGCTGAATCCCTGAACATAGGCCGGCCAGAACGACACCAGCTGAATCCCTGAACATAGGCCGGCCAGAACGACACCAGCTGAATCCCTGAACATAGGCCGGCCAGAACGACACCAGCTGAATCCCTGAACATAGGCCGGCCAGAACGACACCAGCTGAATCCCTGAACATAGGCCGGCCAGAACGACACCAGCTGAATCCCTGAACATAGGCCGGCCAGAACGACACCAGCTGAATCCCTGAACATAGGCCGGCCAGAACGACACCAGCTGAATCCCTGAACATAGGCCGGCCAGAACGACACCAGCTGAATCCCTGAACATAGGCCGGCCAGAACGACACCAGCTGAATCCCTGAACATAGGCCGGCCAGAACGATACCAGCTGAATCCCTGAACATAGGCCGGCCAGAACGACACCAGCTGAATCCCTGAACATAGGCCGGCCAGAACGATACTGAATCCCTGAACATAGGCCGGCCAGAACGACACCAGCTGAATCCCTGTACATAGGCCGGCCAGAACGACACCAGCTGAATCCCTGAACATAGGCCGGCCAGAACGACACCAGCTGAATCCCTGAACATAGGCCGGCCAGAACGACACCAGCTGAATCCCTGAACATAGGCCGGCCAGAACGACACCAGCTGAATCCCTGAACATAGGCCGGCCAGAACGACACCAGCTGAATCCCTGAACATAGGCCGGCCAGAACGACACCAGCTGAATCCCTGTACATAGGCCGGCCAGAACGACACCAGCTGAATCCCTGAACATAGGCCGGCCAGAACGACACCAGCTGAATCCCTGAACATAGGCCGGCCAGAACGACACCAGCTGAATCCCTGAACATAGGCCGGCCAGAACGACACCAGCTGAATCCCTGAACATAGGCCGGCCAGAACGACACCAGCTGAATCCCTGAACATAGGCCGGCCAGAACGACACCAGCTGAATCCCTGAACATAGGCCGGCCAGAACGATACCAGCTGAATCCCTGTGACCCCTTCACTGCCGAGAAAAAGTGAACACGATCCAACTGCAAGAGACATAGATCCTCATGAGAGCTCGCGGCTGCGGGGGCTCATGAGGATCTATGCCTCATGCTGAGACCAGTTTGTATCCATGTTTCCTCGGCGGTTTCGGCTTTTGGCTGTGGAGTGAAGAAGGAGTTCAGAAACAAGAATGTACGTACAGTGGCAGGGAAGGGGTTAAACTGTGACAAGAAGGCAGAGAATCAGTAAGGGGCCCCCACAGATAACACAGAGAATGGCAAAAGGTGACTGGCGCCATATCACAAGGAAGTTATTTCAATTGTTTTAATGGAAAACAATATTCACAAATCCATATATATTTCCGTGTATTGGCCGTTGTTTTATCTAGGGTGACTTCAACCTGACTCTTGCTGCTGTTCGTGACGCTAAATATGTGTGTTTGTGTCGCGCATTGATCCACGAGAAAAAGACAGAGGACTTACCCAGCAATGTAGTGGCAGCAGCGTGTGACTAAAGCAGTTCTGTTGTGAATAATGGAATAATTGTGCACGAGAAGCTTCTATATGCAAAGTTCGCAATTTTCACGTCGTATATGCTTCTCCTGGTGAATTTTCAGTAATTAAGGGGCCGCGGTCTGACCACTCTAATTTTCACATGTTTCCAAGAGAGATTAAAAGAAGATGAAAGGCCACGCAGTCTTGGTCATTACGTCACTGGTCGCCTCTGTTGCCATCAGCAACCGGAAAACCACCATCTCAAACGACACCTCTAGTATGCAATCCGCCGTGACTGCAAACATTCTTTTTGTGTCCTCTAAATCTGCATTAAGAACCAGGGCACCACACAGTCCGAAGCAGGCGTCTGTTGTGTGCGAGCGGTACTATTGTAACTGTCACGGCAAAACTACACACTGCTCCGGTTTTACGCGCAGAAATAAACTGACCTACCTACCCCGGGTGCCAGCCGAGACTCGCGCTTTACGCATTGACTTTGCTGATCTGCGCTCGCTCACCCGCTTTGTGTTGGCTAACGTGGCCAACTTCGATATAGAAAAACTGGACTTGGACAACTGCAACATCAGTCACGTGGACAACGACGCCTTCACAGATTTTGTCAAGCTGGTCACCATGACCCTAAGAGAAAACCCAATTCCCGCCACAGATCTACAGCAGGCGTTCTGGTCCATGTCCAAGGTGTTGACACGTCTTTACTTAGTCAAGTTGGGCCTCACCGATCTCCCGGACGACTTCTTTGCAGCGTTTTGGAACAGAACGTTCTCCTATGTTGACCTGCAAAACAACAGCCTGGCCGTGTTGGACAGCTCCTTGTTCGCCCAGTTCTTGCGAGTCGACAAAGTTGATATTTCGAGGAACACAATTAGTGAACTCAAGTTCTCCAAGCAGGCTTACGTCAAAGATTTGAGGTTAGATTGGAGTTTACTGCAGTCTGACCAAGACTTCTGTCTACAGCGAAACAAACAGAAGACAGAGAAGGGGAGAGAGGAAAAAACAGTAAACGCTTTCATCAACCTCCAGTCCTTGTATCTGCGCAACGGAATATTCAAACGACTTCCAACATTTCGTGGTCAATGCCTGCCTGACTTGGAGAAGCTGGATATAAGCGGAGCTGCGGCATTGACATCTCTACACAACAACTTTATTGCTGGCCTTCCAGTGCTGCGCGCGCTTGTGATTAATGACATGCCAGCGTTGAGGTTCTACCCCACTTACGCGTTCAACAGTTCCTCGCTAAGAAAGTTGAATCTAGAGAGGAACGAAAAGATCAGTGCCAGAAGGAGACAGAGGTACGTGGAGGTGGATCAACTGTTCAGGCACTGCCCAAATTTGGAGGTCAGTTCAAGAGAGAGACATCTGCTTCTTAAAGTCGGGAAACTCCTTATTACCAGATTAATAAGCCTCAAAAGAGTAAATCTCAATGAAAATGCGTGGTGGTCAGTGACTTTGAAACTTACCGGCGGCGGCTGTAGGCGGTGAGTCAAAAGTCAAATACCAGCACGCATTCTGTTTCAACATTGACAGTGTTGATGATAATGTGTATATTCGAAATATTCGTATGAGGATTGCAATGCATGTACTTAGTATGCATCAGATTTTCAATTCCTACATTTGCCTGGTCTAACTGATAATAAGGGAATCCGCGTGGCTCGGTGGTAGAGGGTTTGACTGTCGTCTGCATCTTTTTTTTTTATCAGAGGCTATTCGGTGCCTGTCTTTGAAATCGCCTTCGTGGTGGACAAATGATGTTAAGCCCTCATCATTTTAACATTTAACGTTTCTAATAATGTATACGTATATGTTAAATTCGTGACAGTTGGACCATTTCACGAATTAGACTTTCTGAGGAGGAATTACAAATATTGGATACTGCAAGACAGTGTATTCGTGATGCATGCTTACATAGTTTTAGGGTGCATCAGTAGAATTATAATCGATAACAATGCAAGGCTACATTATTTCTTACAAACAATTCATCATCCTGGAAAGATGCACGGTTCAATACATTTTAATTTGTATTTTCTGTGTGTAGGATTTGTCCATCGTAAACACGAAGGTAGATTTGAATTATGAGCAGATGCGAAAACTGCTACAGGAATTGACGTCTCTAAAGAAACTGAGACTGGAAAGCATCGGCTATTGGGACTTCCCCGAGGACCTGCTGTGGAGGCTCCCTCGTCTCCAGGTTGTGAAATTATGTTGTCCCCCGCCCCACCCCCAGCCCCCACCAAATTCAATCATGCGTCATGCATACTGATCATTTATTTTAGGTTTTCCTACAATGTGTCGATTTGCTTGGTTAACAAACAAACAAACAAATGGTCTGATATTGGTTCTAACATCAGAAAACAATTTCTTTGTCAGATGTGGGTCATTTCCGGTTTGCCACTGAGGTAGTGTAGAGAGGCAGAGCATGCGGCGCTATATCAGAACTGTCCTACACTGCCCTGTTATGTCTTTTCTTTAGTGAGATGTGTCACTGAGGTAGTGTAGAGGCAGAGCATGCGGCGCTATATCAGAACTGTCCCACACTGCCCTGTTATGTCTTTTCTTTAGTGAGATGTGTCACTGAGGTAGTGTAGAGGCAGAGCATGCGGCGCTATATCAGAACTGTCCCACACTGCCCTATTATGTCTTTTCTTTAGTGAGATGTGTCACTGAGGTAGTGTAGAGGCAGAGCATGCGGCGCTATATCAGAACTGTCCCACACTGCCCTATTATGTCTTTTCTTTAGTGAGATGTGTCACTGAGGTAGTGTAGAGGCAGAGCATGCGGCGCTATATCAGAACTGTCCCACACTGCCCTGGTATGTCTTATCTTTAGGGAGATGTGTCACAGAAAGTCTGCAGTGATACATCTCGACAAAAAACAGATATGTAGAGTAGGCTACTGTGTACGTGTTGGTGTTTCCATTTCGAAGAAGTGTTTTAACCCCCAAAATGCGTTCTAATTATCTTTTGTAAGCGTGTTTCTTTCTTCCTGGGATTTTCATTGTAACGCAAGCAGACTTGCCCACAGTCGTACGCACAGACTCTCGCACAACAGACGCATACACCGCCACTGACTCAGACGGGCGCATTCATGCGGTAAAACTCAACACACGGGCTCCCTTTCTAAAGTAACTTTTATACACTATTAAACAATAAAAGTAGAATGCTCACAAAACTATCAAACTATATACATCACTCCTTCCCCATTATCACGTCTTAAGATCACATACACACACACACAATATCCTTGCCAGGCTAGGTATCAGTTCTCAGAGTCTCCAACCTGTTTGATGTTATTGCCTGTTTACGTTGGTCCTTCTCACGTCTAGGCGTGCAAGTCCGTTGTATGCTCTTTCCTGTCGTCCTGTGTCTTTAACACGGACGTCCTTGTACTCGTACGGTAGCGCAGTTCTCGCTGTGATCCGGGTATCTTGGTCCCGATCAGACTCACTCTGAGTGAAGAGCTGGAGGGATGACCTCACGTTAGGTCCCGCCTGTGACTGACGTCTCGGCGTCCGTCGTTCCACTCTTTACAAGCACTCTAAACACAACAACAAGGATCCAAACGTAACGCTTGCTAAACACACAACATATTGGATGACACGAGAAACATCACGTAACCTGGCTGATACAAATAACTCATGTTCATTCACACACACGTGCTTCATAACCCGACTACTTCCGTAACACCCACATATCTCTGTCACTATCTTGAGTCTATAGCCTAACACTCTTGCTATACACTACTCTATACACTGGAAAAGACTATGCTTAACCAACCGCGTACTACCTTCATAGCGACTTAGACATACACACCTCACATTCTTTTAGTCATCCATCTCGGTAAATAACTGTATACTAAAAACACCGGTTACTTCACTGAATTCTAAACCAACATAACTGAACCAAACCGGCCAACACTATACAAGCAAATTACTCTTAACAACGCATACTGTCTTTAACTAAGCAATTATCAATACTACATATATAGAAACATACCTGAATTCTAGGTTTTAGAGTCTTGGAATACGGGCTAGGTATCTCAAACACATCCGATTCCTCTGACAAGAAAGCCCGTATTAACGTATTTCTGCTCTGCCAGCCTGAACTTTTGCCTAGAACTCACTATAACAGTACTCACTAAAACTCCCGTGCTAACCATGTCTTAAAGATTTCACGTGGACAACGGGCCCACGGACTATCGGCACAAACAAACCGCTAACAAAAACCGTACCGTACTAACCCTAATGTGTGAGCACTATGCACGAGCATAGAGCTTCATCACATCATTGCATATTGTTATTGGTTTAGACGACCCTTTCACACCTAGGATCGTTTACCTTGATGGCACGCAGTTGAACTCGTTCGATCAGTATCAATATTATTCATGACCATGACGTCTGAGACCTGGCGACAAACTCCAGACAAAGACGACACGAGACGATATTTATGTTCTAAGATGAACCATGCCCTTGATAATGCCTGCCAATACTCAAAATGCCATCAGGCCGAAGTCGGCCCGAAGGCCTTATGCACATTGGGTGCGGGGCACCTGAGGAGAGCCAATCTCTGATCCCTAAGCTCCCGACCCTTCTGTGGATGCTCATTTGGAAAAACAAACGTGTTTTTATGTCCCTTCTATTTATAGAAGGGACTTTTTAGGACGGGTCGCGGTGGGGCATCGAGATCGACAAGACAAGAGGATCGGGAAAGCTGCTGCAAATCTTGCACGCCTCACAACTCGAGTGTGGACAAATCCCAAGCTGACTGTGAAAACAAAGATGACTGTGCACAACGCCTGCGTCATCAGCACACTGCTATACGGCAGTGAGACATGGACCACATATCCTGGACAGGAGAGAAGACTCAACACGTTCCACCTAAAATCATACGGGGTATCCTGGGCATATCTTGGCAAGATAGAGTGACCACCACTGAAGTCCTGTCACGCGCTGGCCTTTCCAGTGTGTACACCCTACTCAGAAAACGCAGACTGCGTTGGTTCGGCCACGTTCACCGCATGGAGGGTGGCCGCATCCAAAAGACATCCTCTACGGAGAACTGGCAGCTGGGAGAAGAAACACTGGTCTCCCCATGCAACGATTTGTAGATAATAATAATAATAATAATAATAATAATAATAATAATAATAATAATAATAATAATTACGGTATTTATAATGCGCTTATCTTATAATAATTATAACTCTAAGCGCGCACTCACAACTCGCGCACGCATGCGCACGCTTTAGACAACGACTCACGTACCACAAATAGTGAAATACATTACGACAGTCAGCTTGGGGTGGGGAGTGTGGTGATATAGTGCTAGAACTGTTGAAAGAGGTGAGTTTTGAGGGCAGACTGGAAGGAGGAGAGAGAGTGTTTCTGACGGAGAGAGAGTGGGAGAGTGTTCCAGGTGGATGGACCGTATACAGAGAAGGAGCGGGGGCCGAAAGTGCTGAGTATGGTGCGGGGGATGTGGAGGCGGAGAGGGTCGGAGGCGGAGCGGAGGGAGCGGGGAAGAGTGTAAGGGTGAAGTAAGTTTGAGAGATAGGCAGGAGCGCAGTTGTTCAGGGATTTGTAGCAGAGATGTCTGCAAGAGGGACATGACAGCACTGGACATTGGCACTGGATCCTGGGAACGCCTTGCGGATGACCGTGCAAAGTGGAGAAGTATCCTCCACCAACACCTCAAATCAGGGGAAGAGAAAATATCGAAAGCAGCAGCAGACAAGCGGGCACGCAGAAAGGAGTGCAACAACTCCATCCGACCAGCAATCACGTACATTGGGATCTTTGCAGCAGGGACTGCCACACCCGCATTGGCCTCTACAGTCACAAAAGATGCTGCTTCAAATCCAGTTGAGCAGGCAATCACATCAGAACAACTGGGATGCATTATCTATGGTCGATTCAGACCGACAGAGGCCCATTATTATATTGAGCTCAGATCCTCATTCAACAATTACGCGATCTTTAAAAAAAAACTGAAATGTTATAGATCTGTCACATTTTCTTTATTTATTTCTCTTTCTCTCTTCCTGCACGAGTGGCAACAGACTTTGCTTTCTAAACAGCATACGTGTTGACACGCACAATAGAAATTTTCGAGCTCTCAGTCCATGAGTTTGAATTGCGACACATTTGTGTAGCACTTCTGTAGCGTGTCACCGCTTGAGTCATCTTTATTTCCCCGTCGTCTGCCACCATTTGATCTTTGCGTTTTCCGTTTATTTATGATGTAAGGTGCCGGACAGCCCTGATCTAAGCGCTCAGAAAAAAAGACCTAGGACAGATTCGTGCGCAATACTAAAATTGCGGACTGGCCAGCTGATTAAAAATGACTGGTACGGCAATCGTTCTAGCAGGTAGGCATTGGGGCATTGAACCTCCTGCGATTTTTAGGTTCTGACCAATCACACTGTCGGAAAATGGAGTGACTGCATGACAGTTGGAGATATTTCAACTTCAGAATCAGGTCAAAGATAACATGTAGAGACTCTTGACAACGAGGACACCTCGCATATAGAAGAGACTTTGTGGGTTATGGTTCATCCCGTCTTGTTACTGTTGTAGTTGATTCCTTTGTTCATAGTTGGGATTTCACAGCGTGCTTACACTATCCCCCTTTTCCGTCTAGATACTGGTCTATACCGGAAACGGCCTGTCCTCCGCGGGTCTGGAGCGGGCACTGATCAACGTCACGACGCTTGAGGACCTGAACGTGCAAAGTAACAAAATCACAGTGGTCAGCGAGAACACTTTGCCCTGGGAGTTCCGCCGGAACGCCAAGCGAATCAACTTGGAACAGAATTCCTTCACATGCACGTGCGAGCTTCTCTGGTTCCGCAAGTAAGTGACCATGACACTGACTGCCATTGCATTCCTGCTCTTATCCTAATACAACGATTTTGTCTTCAACCGAATTTCGGTCGAGGGTATTATGCGTACAAACGACTTTTTTGTTAATCGACTTCATTCGCCGTTCATTTAAGAAACATTCATGAATTGCAGATCGGCAGCGCACATAATGTACCCCATCTGTGTTGAGTGTGAAGTGGGTAGGTAGTTAGTTAGTTAGTTACTTGGGCTTAACGCGGGGCAGGCAACTAAGGCCATCTCACGGCAGAAGTGTGAAGTGCACTGTATAGTCGGTGTACAGGTCGCTGAGGAAAACGTGCCGGAAGTTGAGCGTGTACCGTTCTTAACTCCGCACCGAGCGCATATAAAACTATTACGGCGAGACAACTGCTGCAAACTCACAATCTCGGACCGCCCGATGTCGATTCTATCAAACGTTTCTTTCTTTGACGCATACAGAAATACACTGACGAGCAAAAAAAAAAAAAAAAAAAAAAAAAAAAAAAAAAAAAAAAAAAAAAAAAAGCGACATTTTTGGAATCCAGATGATTTGAGAAATGTCGCATTTCTTTTGCTCGTCAGTTTATATCGTGTCCACGGGCTTGGGATGATCGCTGCGTAGTTGTCACGTCAGTCGTAATACGTGTAAACAGCACAAAGGGAGGTTACACCTGACAAGCCAGTGTGCAATCGAGTCGCCTTTTTTAGGACGCAAAAAACACTGAAATTCTTACTCGAAGATTCTCAGGACGTATTGTTATAGACTCTCATCAGCCGTTTTCTTAGCCGTCGTAAAACACCCATATTTTTCACCTCCAAGTCGCGTCAAACAGTCCCACTGTCGATCTCACCTCTCACCCTGTCAAGCGCACAACGCAGTGCACAGCCCGTGAGATCAGTAGCATGAATTTGCTGCAGTTATTGCCCCAAAACATTAATTTTTAAAACGGCTCCAAGCAAATTTAATTTTTAAAACGGCTACATTCATGTCGCTGTCACGGGCGATGCACTGCGTTGCGCGCACGATAGGGGTGATACCGAAAGTGGGATGGATGAACACAAGATAGACCGATTGAATCGCTTTAGTTGAGGAAAATATGACTTTTGAAAGATGGCTATGAAACAGGCTGAGGAGAATGGAAAACACTACGTCCTGTATACGAGGTATGGTTTTAGTGTTTTGTGTAAATCTGTGTAGCAAAATCTAATTAAAGCGACTCGACTGCACACTGGATTCTCAGATGCGACCCACTACCGGTTGTAAGAAGTGACGAGACATTAACGATCATCCCATGCCATGTGGGTGTCCGACCCAGGCAAAAAGACGGGCTTGCTCTATATAGCATGGCCTTTGAAAGGTCCCGGTAAATCAAAGAGGCACAGATCATGCAGTGTGTATGCATTGATGAGTGTTGATGTCGTACTCCATAAGCACTAGATGTCCCTCTCCCGCATAACTCGCCCCTCAGCCGGCACAGTCCTTTATCACTCTGGCGATGTGGACGTTAAACCACGAACTAATCAACCTGCTACAGTTTCTGCGTTGTAACCCAAAGATATACTTTGCAAGAGCATTCAAGTCAATTAATGCGCAAAAGGCCATCGGGCCGACTTTGGCCGCCGTTGGCCCGCGCAAGGCGGTCGTGTGCCGGTCAATGGCGGCCGACGTCGGCCTGATGGTCTTTTACGCATTGGGCAATTACTTTAGACACCGAGATAACCTGAACTTCAGATCAAGTGTAGGGTCGTTTGACATCGGAGCGCACAACGTTTTTTCTCCAATATCTTAACAAAGAACCACTTTTCTGTACCAATCTTAGAACAAATATCTTAACAAAGAACCACTTTTCTGTACCAATCTTAGAACAAATATCTTCACAAATAACCACTTTTCTGTACCAATCTTAGAACAAATATCTTCTCAAAGAACCACTTTTCTGTACCAATCTTAGAACAAATATCTTAACAAAGAACCACTTTTCTGTACCAATCTTAGAACAAATACCTTCACAAAGAACCACTTTTCTGTACCAATCTTAGAACAAATATCTTCTCAAAGAACCACTTTTCTGTACCAATCTTAGAACAAATATCTTAACAAAGAACCACTTTTCTGTACCAATCTTAGAACAAATACCTTCACAAAGAACCACTTTTCTGTACCAATCTTAGAACAAATATCTTCACAAAGAACCACTTTTCTGTACCAATCTTAGAACAAATATCTTAACAAAGAACCACTTTTCTGTACCAATCTTAGAACAAATACCTTCACAAAGAACCACTTTTCTGTACCAATCTTAGAACAAATATCTTCACAAAGAACCACTTTTCTGTACCAATCTTAGAACAAATATCTTCACAAATAACCACTTTTCTGTACCAATCTTAGAACAAATATCTTCTCAAAGAACCACTTTTCTGTACCAATCTTAGAACAAATATCTTCACAAAGAACCACTTTTCTGTACCAATCTTAGAACAAATACCTTCACAAAGAACCACTTTTCTGTACCAATCGTAGAACAAATATCTTCACAAAGAACCACTTTTCTGTACCAATCTTAGAACAAATATCTTCACAAAGAACCACTTTTCTGTACCAATCTTAGAACAAATATCTTCACAAAGAACCACTTTTCTGTTCCAATCTTAGAACAAATATCTTCACAAAGAACTACTTTTCTGTACCAATCTTAGAACAAATATTTTCACAAAGAACCACTTTTCTGTACCTATCTTAGAACAAATATCTTCACAAAGAACCATTTTTCTGTACCTATCTTAGAACAAATATCTTCACAAACAACCACTTTTCTGTACCAATCGTAGAACAAATATCTTCACAAAGAACCATTTTTCTGTACCAATCTTAGAACAAATATCTTCACAAAGAACCACTTTTCTGTACCAATCTTAGAACAAATATCTTCACAAAGAACCACTTTTCTGTACCAATCGTAGAACAAATATCTTCACAAAGAACCACTTTTCTGTACCAATCTTGGAACAAATATCTTCACAAAGAACCACTTTTCTGTACCAATCTTAGAACAAATATCTTGACAAAGAACCATTTTTCTGTACCAATCGTAGAACAAATATCTTCACAAAGAACCACTTTTCTGTACCAATCGTTGAACAAATATCTTCACAAAGAACCACTTTTCTGTACCAATCTTAGAACAAATATCTTCACAAAGAACCACTTTTCTGTACAAATCGTTGAACAAATATCTTCACAAAGAACCACTTTTCTGTACCAATCTTAGAACAAATATCTTCACAAAGAACCACTTTTCTGTACCAATCTTAGAACAAATATCTTCACAAAGAACCACTTTTCTGTACCAATCTTAGAACAAATATCTTCACAAAGAACCACTTTTCTGTACCAATCGTAGAACAAATATCTTCACAAAGAACCACTTTTCTGTACCAATCGTAGAACAAATATCTTCACAAAGAACCACTTTTCTGTACCAGTCGTAGAACAAATATCTTCACAAAGAACCACTTTTCTGTACCAATCGTAGAACAAATATCTTCACAAAGAACCACTTTTCTGTACCAATCTTAGAACAAATATCATTCATTGCAGTGGACCTGACACGACTGACTTTCAAGAAACTCGAACAATGTGTCACTTGTGTTGTACAGTCGTAAAAATTCGATTTTTCTTTCGAGACGACTGATTTTACATCCCTAAATGTGCCCAAGATATACTCAGCTCAATAAGAAAGATCCATTTTCACGTGAATGAGTAAGTTGCCCAAGTTTTCAACCCCGAAACAGTGCAGGCATACATTTAAGTCTGCTTGCTGGACCTCGATACTGAAGTTTGGCCTTTTCCCGCCGGGGCTCTATCAGGGTATTGAAAATGGCGCGTTATCCTGTTTTCACCAAATTTTTAAGACTGTACAGCAAAATCAAACAGATCATAGGAGTAAAGTAAAAATATTCCATATTAGGTCAATTGGCACTAAATGATGTATGTTCTTAAAGTAGTACAGAAACGTGTTTCTTTGCGGAGATGTTTGGATAAAACGTTGTGTGCTCCGATGTCAAACGGCCTGTACGTGTGTCATTCTCTGCCTTTGACCCTCCGTGATCTAATCTGTTCCAGATGGCTGGATGACGTTACACGCAACAAATCCATCGAATTGTCCCACCCTTGGCGGTACCGCTGTCGCACCCCTGAAGCCATGGCGAACAAACCTCTGGCCGACTTCCATCCGACAGAAGAGTCCTGCGCTATCAGGAACCCTTACATTGTCATTGGGATCGCGATTGGCTGTTTGGTAGCCATGGTCACGGTGGCAGGAGGACTGTGTTACCGATACCGATGGCACCTCAGGTTCTACATTTACAGTCTACGGAGGAGGACCCGTTACAAGCAGGTATGTCACCACACTGGTTAGCAGAGGAACTATTGTAAGTTTGGATTATTTGGATTATATTGCGTATTTAATTGTAATCATGAATCCACATTCTATCGTGTTGTGACTACCAGTCATCACTACTCCAGCATGGTTTTCCAGTTGACATCAGTACTGTGTACATATGGGTCATCATTTTGTGTTTATAGTGTACGTCTTGACTGTAGTATCACACTATAATATCACACTATTGAAGATGTCATCACTTTGTGATTAGATGTATTACATTGTCTACAAAGGCGCCTGCCACGTGCGCGCTTATGTAATAAAATGCTACGGTCCTCTCTGAACCCGTGCGCGCCCAATGTCATTCTTACTGTGTCGCGCATGCCACAGTTCCCAATACGCAAAGGCCATCGGGAGGTCGTCTGCCGCCGTTCACACTAAGAACGCGCAACATTTGCCGGCTTGTGTTTGCCACTCCGCCCACTCCTCTCCGCCACCCCCGCCCTTCAGGCCTGTCCTAGGATGTAGAGGACAGATCTTTCTTACCTCTTTATGTTCGTTCACACTTAGGGCCTCGATGGAAACTCTGACGGTGGAGGGGAGGTGATCCCGATGCATGCTTATGACGTGTACCTGGCTCACAGTGCCGATGACCTGGACTGGATCGTGGAGGAGTTGCTGCCCTTGCTTGAGGAGGAACGCGGACTGAAGGTGTTCCTGGAGGAAAGAAACACGAAGGGTGGGACAAGGGGCGACAACATTCCCAGGTCAGACTCTGTCATACGAGTAGCAGTGTTGGTTGTGTTGCCTCCTCCTTTCTGAACCGTCTTTTTGCCGAGGTGGTTTCTGTTGGCGTCAGTGTATTTTTCTCCGCAGTTCGGAGACGGGAGTGTTTCTTTCACCTAGGAAAACTACACCACCAGTCTCTTTGCCTCCTACACCGGTCGAGCAGCGGCAAAAGGGTTAACACTGTGACACTGAGCCATCAGGCCAACATTTCCTAATTTGTCATATTGATAATAAACTAATGTGTTGTGCACATTAGGTCTAGTGTTAGCAGAGGGCTCCTCTGCTACAATAATTAGGAACTTTCAATATCGCATGTCCGTGACTAAACGACCATAGATTGTTTATTGGGAAAACAAAGGTTTAACCCGTTCAGAGCCGGGAAAATTTGAACACCACCCATATGCAAAAGGTATAGATCCTCATGAACCCCCGCAGACGCGGGGGCTCATGAGGATCTATGCCTCTTGCTGACATCACTTTGAATCCATGTTCTGGCATATTTTGGGTTTTTTTGTGTTGAATTAAGGAAGATTGCAGAAACATGGACTGATGCGATGGCACTGAATGGGTTAACCCCTTATCATGTCTCCACAACGGCGGTACTGTCAACAGGCGGCACGCACCAGGAAGTTGATTAGTTAGGGGTTTAACCTCCACGGCACCGGAGCCGGTGATAATGGACGTACCTGACATCAAGGGGGTTAATATCTTTTGTTTTTTCATGTCCACCAGGTACATTGACGACAGCGCGCGAGTCATGCTGGTGGTCAGCGACAACTACAACCGCGAGGGCTGGCGTCAGTACGAGTTCGAGCACATCCTCTACGCCGCTTTCGAACAGCACAAAGACGTCATCGTTCTCTTGCTCGGTGACGTGGAAGCCGGAAGCATGACTCGGGACATGCGCCGAATGCTGACACGTGGCACGTTCCTACAGTGGGGCCCTGGTGAGGATGCGAATCGGAACTTCCGGAACGGGCTGGAGGTGGCGCTGAGAACGCGAGACGTCAACTTAATGCATATCGCGTGTTGAACTTGAAGGAGGACAGCGCCCGTCACGTTGATGTAACATTTACGTCACAGTACAGTACTACATCCTCTAAAGACTGCTGCGGTCACCGTATCCTGATTCATGTAAATTCATGTTGCGTTGCAGAAATACTTATTTTGAGTTTATGGTGCTTTTTTTACTTATCATAGTTGGAAATAATTATGAGCGTGGATATGGCCAAGTATGAGCTGTGGGACAGTTATTGGCAAGAAGCTATGAAGCTCATGACCCAGGAAGCAATGGCCCCTCGGGCCCAAGACGGCCGCAGTGGGCCCGCGCACGACTGTGCGCGGTCCCACTGCGGCCGTCGTGGGCCCGAAGACGTTTAGCTCAGTGGTGGGGAAGCCTCCACAGGCGCTTTGAAGGGTGCCTCTTGCGACGGTATCGTTGTTCCTTCGGACGGACGAGGCTGCATGGTATTGACTTGGCCGTGTTTTCAAAGACACGACTTGCGGTCACTGACAGTGAAGAAATCATAGCACGACCTGCCTGAGGTGACGCTTTATTCGCACAGCGTCGTGATCACGTGAGTCACTCTATCACGAATCAGCAACTACTAAGTCATCCAGCTGTGATGCCAAGATTTCGCTACTCATTTACTTCAGTTTCACAACTTCGACTTGAGCTTTGTGCTGCGACTGTAGCCGTTCCGTCACGACTTACGCCGAACGAAACTCAACCAAAAATAAAAAAAAAAAAAAAAATACTGGTGTCACGCACTAAATTCAGCCCGGTCAGCTTTGTTTTCATCGCCTAGAGCGCGCGCGTATGTGTGTGTGTGTGTGTGTGTGTGTGTGTGTGTGTGTGTGTGTGTGTGTGTGAAAAGACAGGACTGATTGGATGGTGGGAAGAGAAAATAAGAGAAGGTACAACTATCGGAAACTTCCGTCCACTAACCGGAAACACGTGTTAAAATTGTCATCATACATTCAGTTTCACTTTTCACGAAATAAACCGGTCGTTTTCACAAATCACGAAGACCCTTCACTGCCGAGAAAAAAAGTAAACATGATCTAACTGCAAGAGCCATAGATCCTCATGAGCCCCCGCAACTGCGGGGGCTCATGAGGATCTAAGGCTCTTGCTGAGACCTCTTTGTATCCATATTTTTTTAGGACGGTCAGTGCTGGCTTTTGGTCGTTGAATGGATCACGATTTCAGGACCCAAAATGTGTACGTACAGTGTGCGTGCAGTGGCAGGGAAGGGGTTAATTTTTACATTTCACGATTACTTTTTTCCTTCGCGGCTCACGAGGAAAAAATAACAGACAGCTGCAGGATTTCGCGCCGGCTTTATTTAGACTGTAAAGAAAAATCACACCGGATCGCGGTCTTGATTGGCTTGGCCTAGCCTATGAGTTTTTTTCCCAGTAACTGTCGAGGCTGCTAGCACGATGTGGTGTGGTGCTTTTCAGTCGTGCTTCTAGGCTCCACAGGTATAATTTGGAGAGATTGGCCTAGGTCGAACATCGTGCAGTCGTTTCTTTACTGACTCGAAATTTTCAGAGTAGCGCTACTGCAATCACGATTCACGACTGGAGAACGCGCAAGCCGGGCAGGCCTATCGCGCATCACGATTGATTTAGGACACGACTTCACTGCCGAGAAATAGTGAACACAGTGCAACCACATGAGACATAGATCCTCATGAGCCCCCGCAGTTGCGGGGGCTCATGATGATCTATGCCTCTTGCTAACACCATTTTGTATCCATGTTCCTTGTATGGCTGGGGCTCACTGGCAGTGAATTAACAAATATTTCAGAAACATAATCTGGGTCCACTGGTCGCAGTAATGAGGTCAAGTCTGAAGTTTTAACCCTTTCTGTCCACCTTCACTCATTATCAACTGGGAGTTACCATCGTCTGAGGACATGAATGATCGTGAAATCACGATATAAGTGAGAAGTCTGGTATAGTTGATTGTATTCTGTCAGAGTCGTTACACTTTTTCCTCATTGGCCTAGCTCTATGGCCTTTTGCGATACTGTGCCGACCAGCTCTCGAGCGTTCTCACAGTCATATTTAACTGGTCATTACAGGCATCAGTGCAAGGTTCCGACACACTGTCTCAAAAAGTACCAAAAAAGGCAACCATCAGTACCCTTAAAGCTGAGGTGCAATGAGAAAAACCTGCCCAGCGCGTGTTTTAAAAATACTCTACAGGACCCAGCTTGGGCCTTGCCCCTAAGTGGGTCAAATCGGTTCGTAACTCAGTTGACGGAGTTGGCAACTGCGTATCCCGAGCTTGCAAAACTCTCGGAAAACGACAGACCACTTCCTGTTGCACGGAAATCATCGCGATTAGCAGATCGGACAACAGCAGACGATTCTGTGACACCGTTTGAAACTGACCGACATCCACGGATTTTACGCGCTGGGGACTATACTGATGGCAGAATGTACGGCTGTACATGCTGTAAGTATGACTCCTGACACTTTGTAGTTGTGAACGAATTTTTTCAACACGTACATCCAGTCCAATATAGGCTAATATAAATAAATAAAGAAGCATTGTGATGTACAGCCAACACAGTAAATTGGATGTGTGTGTGTGTGTGTGTGTGTGTGTGTGTGTGTGTGTGTGTGTGTGTGTGTGTGTGTGTGTGTGTGTGTGTGAGAGAGAGAGAGAGAGAGAGAGAGAGAGAGAGAGAGAGAGAGAGAGAGAGAGAGAGAGAGAGAGAATAACAACAAACACAAAACGACAAATAATCCCTCCTTCCTCACCCTTCCGATATCAAATAAAGCTTCAGGCTGTACTGTGTAACTTACGGATAGCTCGGCCTGGTCCATATCCAGTGTGCGTCCAGGCAAGACACAAATGGCCTGCTCTGTCCGTCGGCTGGTCGAGTGTCGTCTGCTACTGTTGCTGTCAGTAGAAATATCGCTGGTTTAGATCAGTGATCGCGGTTCCCACTCCGCGCTGCATACAGGAAGTGGCCTGTCTTTTTCACGGGGGTTTTGCCAGCACGACAAACGCAGTTGAAAACTCAGTCAACTGAGTTCCAAACCGGTTTGCCGAAGTTAGCCGAACGTTCACGAAGACAGGGCCCTCGCTGGGTCCTGCAAAGTTTTTTTAAAACACGTGCGGGGCGGAGTTTTTTGACTGTTTCTCAGCTTTAACGACTACAGGCCTGTGACATTGACCTCCGTCATAATGAAAACGTTCTAGCGGCTGGTCCTGCAACACATCAAGTCTGTCATGGCTCCCTCCCTCGATCCTTATCAGTTTGCTTATCGCGCGAACCGATCAGTAGAGGACGCTGTGTCGCTAGGGCTGCACTAAGTCTGCAGCATCTAGAGAAGCCAAATGCGTATGTTATGCTGCTGTTTGTTGATAACAGCAGCGCATTCAACACTATCATACCGTCCAAACTGCATGAAAAGCTGCTGCACCTTGGCTTCGCACAGTCCATCATTAACTGGGTTCTGGATTTCCTGTTAAACAGACCCCAGATTGTCAGGATCGGTTCGTGTGGTCAGAACTGTGTTCAGCTGTGTCAGTTCCCTACACATGGTCAATGTGGACATTTATACCAGTCTTTGACCTTGAGTACGGGAGCTCCCCAAGGATGTGTTTTATCCCCATTGTTGTGTTCTCTTTTTACACACGACTGTGTATCCCACTATGATAGCACATGCATAGTGAAATTTGCGGATGATACGACAGTCAAGGGTTTTGTACATAACAATGAAGAGAGTGCATATCGGGATGAGGTAGACATGTTGGTAGTCTGGTGTTCTGACAACAACCTGGATTTGCATGTTGGTAAGACCAAGGAAATGATAATTGATTTCAGGAAGAAAAAAACTGACCCCCTTTCCTTAACCATCCAAGGAAACGATATTGAAATTGTTGAAACGTTCAAGTTCCTGGGTACTCTCATTTCGCACGACCTGAAGTGGGAGAAGAATATTGAACAGCTAGTAAAGAAAGCCCAGCAGCGCCTGTTGTTGTTTTTTTTCCGGCGGTTGAAGTCTTTTGGCGTCAGTCAGCAGATCATGGTGCAGTTTTACCGCGCCGCCATTGAGAGCGTTCTTACCTTCTCATGTCGGTGTGGTATCAGTGGCAGCGCAATCTACGAAGCCCGCAAGAAATTAAATTGGGTGATCAAAACAGCATCTCATATTGTTGGAAGCGATCTCCTCTCGCTGGAATCTCTGTGGCCACGCACGCACCATCATACATGACGAGCACCATCCTGCACATAGCCTGTTCGAGCCCTTACCATCTGGCTCACGCTTTAGATCCATTAAGGCCAAAAACCACTCGTTTTCAGAAGAGCTTTTATCCCTTGGCTATTCAGGCCCTGTCTAATGTGGCTGTGATATAATTTAACTCAGCAGATTGACTCAAAGTCCCTTTAGAATTACCAACAGCCCATCTTAGTTGTTTATAGTTCTTTATATGTTCTCTTAACCACTTCTTAGACAGGATATACAGTTTTACAAATACATATGAATTAGTTAATCTGTTTTCGTTGCGGCTCACTTGGCGGTTTTTGTTGTCAGAACTGATATGGTTATTATGCTATAGATTTATCTTATTTTACTTACTTAGATGTGTGTGCATACTTAGTAGAATGACTGATATACATTATGTCTGTCTTGGTATTTTAGAGTCTGCTTGATTGTGATGTATGTAAATTTTATGTGTTGATCTTAATACGGACGCTCGTCAGTTATGCCGCAAAAATTCCTAATATTTATGCATATATGACAATAAAGTTTATCTTAACTTATCTTATTCGCCATTTTCCCCTTGTAGGCCCCCCCCCCCTCACCCCCCCCCCCAGCCGAAGTCTATTTATCACACTCGATGATGTTACATGGTGATAAGTAGATAAGTTATCACATGTTACGATGGCAAAATACTCTCTAAGCAGAACGTATTCCCCCTCCCCCCCCCCCCACACACACACACACAATACGTCTCTGGCCAGTCACATTTCTCAGTACAATGATACCCTAATCTGCATTCAGTCAACTTCTAAGAACACAAATGCTGAAATAAACAATTTAGGGGGTTACACAACAAAAAGAACTGTATGCAGGTGATACTGATGTGACACTGTTTGTACCATTTTCATACACAATAAAGAACAACAACTGACAAATTGGATAAGTTCGATAATACCAACAAAAGAAAGTCCATGCGGCGAATTCCTTACGTTGGTGTATGTACCGTAGGCTAAACGTAGTCGAAACGGCGCAGAAACAAAAAGCCAGAATAAAAACTGAGGGGGTTATGTGACAATACAACTATATACACGCGTTGTGTACTACCTATATGGTACCTATTTCAAGCAAAAGAATAACTCAAAATACGTTAAATTATGTCTACGATACCTTGGAGAAAAACTTTCAGACGGTAGCCGTACAGTACGCACGAGATGTCGACCGACAGTAATCATTTGCGTCCCCTGAATTTATATGTCACACCTACTCAGATTGGGCGTTTTATTTGAAGGGTACAGTTCGTGCTATATTTTAGTGGTTGAAGCTAAATCGTTATACGAGCTAGACTTTGCGGTTTTTTGTGTGTGTGGGTTTTTTTTTTTTTTTTTTTTTTTTGGGGGGGGGGGGGGGGGGGGGGGAGAGTTTCGAAATGGCGCACACTTATACATTGGAAGGGCGGCTGATCTGTATTTGATTCGATAACTGCTGTGATAACCAAACAGTGGGCCATTCGGTGACGTAACATCCCAATGCGCAAAGGCCATCGGGTCGATGTCGGCCGCCCTTGGCCGCCCGCGCACGACGGTGCTATTCTTCTTTCTTTTTTTTAAAATTTAAATAAAAAGAGAAAAGAAAACAATAATACAGCAGTGGCGTAGGAAGATGTTTTCATTGGGGAGTAGGGAGGGCGGTCCCAGCCCTCATATATCACGTTACAGCCTATATAAAATCAAACAACAGAGGGGTAGAGGTTTAAACAACAGGGGGGTAGAGGCCGGTGTGTAGTGGGGGTGGAACATGTAACCCGTTCAGTGCCGGCCTGCTGACGCAGACTTTCTCAGTTTCTACAATTCTAGACCGACAAACAACAAACAAACAAAAGACTAGATGTCCCAGGAATATGTATTCAAAGCGATGTCAGCAAGAGGCCGCATAGATGCAGTTGCCGAGTGACGGTGTTCCAACTAATTTAGTCGCCTCGGCACAGCCGGAACGGGTTCAAAACCGTAACAATTAAAATCTTATGATATTTTGTTCTCCATAAATTTTGCTTTTGAAATAATGACATAAACATATAATTTTTGTATTCCCCCCCTCCCCCCCCCCCCGCCCGCCCCCGCTCCCCCCTCCCGGCCCCCCCCCCCACCCCCCAGGAACGTCAGCCCGTTTCGTTCCTTCTGTTTTTCCTCCAAACTTGTATCGGGGTGGGAGGGGGGGTGCTGGGGGTGGGTGCTGGGGGGGGGGGGATATTCAATTTTTCATTTGGCGGGCCAGACTCCCATCTCTCCCCTCCCAATGTCCCTTCACGGTTCGTAGTATTTTAAGCTACTTCAATTTTCCCCGATGACGCATTACCACGGCGGAGAATAATTTTCTGAGCCATCGAGGTTCCCATTGTCGCAAGAGTTTGTTCCCTTGTACTGATCCGAGTGACCTACCTTGCTCCGGTCGCTGAAGGTCGAGGCTAGTGCTTGCGGATCTGAGGGTGGTCTCTTGTGTTCAGGTTGGCAGGGTGTTTCACAACACCGATAGTTCATCATGATCGCGCTGTCGACAGTCAGAGTGGCAAAAAATGGACCACGATCGGTAAGTATTGTGTATGTCAGTTTGCATTGTTGGTCACGTTTAGTTTACGTCGTCATAATGGCAGGTACCTCCGCGCACCATGTAGGCTTCGTAACGCTAGAATGCACACATACCGGTACCAATACAGGCGGCACACACACACACACACACACACACACACACACACACACACACACAGAGAGAAAGAGAGAGAGAATTAGACAGGTACCACCTGTGCTATATTTGTAAAAAGAAAAAGTGTGTTTAGGAGACATCTGTCATTGTAGCAGTAGTTCATGTTTGATGCCATCATTTTGAGGTTCCTACTTCCGCATTAATTATTATGTCCACTGAAAATAAATACTTATGAAAGTATTATTAAGGAAACAACATTTTCTAATAATTTCTTATTTGTTTTTCAGTGGATCCTTGGTTTCCTCAAGGGGAGCAACTATGCAACAGAGGCAACCTTTGAAACAACGGTTCGTATAAATTTGGCTGTTTAGATATGATAAAGTATGTGACACTGTATTAAAAAATATTCTCACATTGTGGGCACAGTGGGCAGTATTTTATTTTAAAGATTACTCACAGAGGGTTAGTGGCTTTGATTGTGCGCATTGTACATGACGCTGGCTGAAACTGGAACTAGTGAATGTGATTCTGCGGAAATGAGTCCCAAGGTTACCTCACGAGGGACTATGCTCCTTGCTGTACTCATTTATAGCTGAGTGAGGCAGGTAATATTTAATTGTGTGGCATTGGATCTATGATGGGTACAGTGTCTAATTTTAGCTGCTGGCTTTTTCTTTGATTTGTCTTGTATGGATTTCTTCATCTACAGCCATTCAAGCTCCATAAGCTGGAGAAGGGGCCATCAACAAAAGTGACGGTGACACATGAGCAGGCCCTGTCATACTACAAGGACATGCAGACCATCCGCCGCTTGGAAACCACAGCCGCCAACCTGTACAAGTCCAAAACCATCCGTGGTTTTTGTCACCTGTACTCTGGACAGGTCAGTCTGGCTAGAATAAAAATGTAACAAAACGATCAACAAAGCTGCAAAGACACCATCACGATGCAGTTTGTGGCAGCGACGGTAGCAAGAGGCATAGATACTCATGAGCCCCTGCGGCTGCACCTGTGCACCTGTATAGTACTGCGGCTGTTGAGTACAATGTTGTAAGCGGCTGCACCTGTATAGTACTGCGGCTGTTGAGTACAATGTTGTATGCGGCTGCAGAGTACAATGTTGTAAGCGGCTGCATGTTGTATGCGGCTGCTGAGTACAATGTTGTATGCGGCTGCAGAGTACAATTTTGTAAGTGGCTGCTTTGTATGTGGCTGCAAATGTTGTAAGCGGCTGCATGTTGTATGCGGCTGCAGAGTACAATGTATGCGGCTGCAGAGTACAATAATAATAATAATAATAATGAGTACTTGTATAGCGCCTAACCCCAGATAAGAGCTCTAGGCGCTTAACAAAAACTAATTGTATGAAAAATAACTAATTACAAAAACGCAATTTACAAAAAATACAAAAACAAAATACAACGCACTCTGTAAACAAGCTGTAAAGTCACCATTCAAAAGTGCTACGCTTATGGACTCATACTCGCATTTCACGTACACACGCACACACACACATTACTTCTAACATAGAGATGACTTGAACATGACAGGTGTGTGACAAAGTCATAGCAGATAGAAAAAATATGGGTCATTAGGGCTCGCTTGAATGCCTCTCTCAAATCCACATATCTCAGTTCGTGTGGGAGGTCATTCCAAACAACTGGGCTCTGGTACCTGAATGACCTCTCACCAAACGACTTTGTTTTGACAAGAGGGATACATGAAGCAATGTTGTATGCGGCTGCAGAGTACAATGTTGTATGCGGCTGCAGGAGCTCATGAGTATTTATGCCTCTTGCAGAATGATTTCTCGAACGCTTTTACAAAATCTATGACCAGGAGTCTGAATTCTTTGTGCCAGATTTTCCCTGAGCTGCAGAGATGCAACTCGGTATCGGACATTCGTCATAGTCTGATTGCAGGTCTTTGATGTCCGATTAATGTAGGTGCCAGTAGGTCAAATGTCCTATTACAGTTTCCTCGAAGCTGCCTAGGGCCAGTCACTTTGGCTACCTACAGTTAGTCTCCAAACTCGAGTTTGCACTGCCGTGAACCTAAAGGGAGCGTGAGCATCGCGCTATTCTACGGCTATTCTACGCCGCAGTGCTGGGACGGTCGTGGAATTGCACGTGTTGACAGCCATGGGTGTTTTGTTTTGGGCTCGGTGGTCGCGATTTCATCCCGGCTGCGTAAACATAGCAGCATAGAGGCAACACTAGCCACCAAGATACATACAGTACATTTAGCTTCTCACAAGCCCCCGCTCTCTGCGCGGAACTCATGAAGATCTATGCCTCTTGGGGAGTTTTGTCTTTGGTTATGGGCGAACATTGCTAGGCAGTGAATGCCATCCGTCTGATGTAAAAACAAGAATATATTTATCCTCGTGAAAGTATGCAGTAACAGTGGAATGAATGTTTCTTGATAGGTTCATTTGTTTCTGTGCACATCAGACGGAACAGAGAACCTTCTGCCATTCCATCTGACGGCAGTTCCGATGAAAGCGGCCTTCAAGGCTGGCTAAAGCCTTGTACTGTCCCCAGCCCTCAACCAAATAATAGCCCTATCCAAGCCCATTTTAGTATATATTTTTAATTTGTAACCTGGCTTTTAAATTTACACGATGGAGAGCAGGAAAGTGTGTTCATTTATATGGTCATTGATGTATGGTTACTGAAAAAAAAACGGCTGAAACTCACTGCAAACCAATAAGCGCATCTCCCTCCCCCTCCCCCACTCAGCCTGGAAATTAAAATTGTGTGAACTGAAAAAACAAAACTTAGGCACAGATTCTCATGGGTCACAGTCCTGTAACTTGCATGACGGATTCCTGAGGATCTATGCCTTTTCTCATCAGTAGAAAGGGCCACTATCACACTGAATTAGATACACTCACTGATACGCACCTTCTGTCAGTCTGGAATAAACATAGATCCTCATGGCGCCCGCAGATGCGAAAGCTCATGAGAATCATGCCTCTTGCCTGGCTCTATCATTATGCTGGTCCTTACATACAAGAAGCTACGCGAGCTGGTTCACTGACTGCCTTCCATAGTGTAATAGACGCGTTGACAGCAATTATAAACAAAGCGCACTGCTGAAAAAAGGGGACAGAAACAGAATAGCTCGAGCTCACATTCCATCGAATGAAAATGATTAGGCTTTTTGGAGTCTGAGTTAGAACTGTGTCAGTATATATTTTAAATTTGTAACCTGGCTTTTAAATTTCTGAGTTTTCAGAATTATAATTATGTGCCTCAGCAGATTCAAGTATATTCCGTAGTGAACCCGACTGTCTTTACCAGAACAAAAGAGAGGGGGTGGGGGGTGGGGGGGGGAGTGTGTTCATTTATAATATGGTCATTGATGTACGGTTACTGAAAAACAAAAGAAACTGCTGAAACTCACTGCAAACCACAATAGCCCATCTCGCTCCCTTTCCCCCACTCAGCCTGGAAATTAAAATTGTGTGAACTGAATAAGCAAAACTTAGGCACAGATTCTCATGGGTCACGGTCCTGTAACTTGCGTGGCGGACTCTTGAGGATCTATGCCTTTTCTCATCTGTAGAAAGAACCACTATCACACTGTCTGAGATACACTCAATGATAAACACCTCCTGTCTGGAATAAACATAGATCCTCATGGCGCCCGCAGATGCGAAAGCAAATGAGAATCCTGCCTCTGACCGAAACCAAGAAGAGCGCGAGCTCACATTCCATCAAATCAAAATGATTAGGCTTTTCAGAGTCTGAGTTAGAACTGCCTAGGGCCAGTCACTTTTCTGTTGTCTTGGACTTCGTATTTTATGTAGCACTTTGGCAGTCTTAAGTCTGCATTGCACACAGTGACCGCTAACGAAACATTTTCTTACCTCTGTACTATACTTACTAGCAAGAGAAATGCGACATCATTTGAGTCATGAATCGAATGATGTTGCATTTCCTTTGCTTGTTAGTATTAAATTAATATACTGGGGCGGTCCGTGGCGCAGTGGTTAAGGCGCCTGCCACCAATGCTAAGGGTGCGAGGTTCGATTACGGGTTCCGGCGTCGGATTTTTCTCCTCTAGTAAGTGTCACCGTTAATTCGGGCGGACCGTCGGGGGTTCTTTCTCCGGGTACTCCGGCTCTTCCTCCCCCTCCACTTTGGTATCAGCTTCAGCCCACTTAAACAAATTTCAAATACATACGATTTTGAATTTCCAAAAACTTCAGTACCTCGCTTGAGCTTGCCCTTAGCACCACGTGAATGTTCTGTGTTTATGTACAGTGTGTGAGTGAATGCGCGTGATTCACGTGAGCGTGCTTGTTGGGTTCAGTTCGCGGCGGCGCTTTGAGCCGATTTTCAATTGGGATAAAGCGCCTATTTAATGCGCTTATTATTATTATTATTATTACAGCGGACATATGTCCTATTCATGTTGGCAAACCCAGGACATATAACCCATCTGCAGAAATGTTTAGTTGCACCCCTGGGGCTGCTGTGTAATCTCCGGCAGCTGTGTCTGGCGTAAGCATTGCTTTCTCAGACTTTCTAAAACTATGCTGCTGAAGTTGTAGTATATGATTGGTTTGAAATTAGCACATGATGTTCATCGTAAAAGGTCATACTTAGGACACTAGTCAGTGAAAGCTCACAGAAATGTATAACTGAACTGTCTTTAGCCCTGACACCCTACAGCAGGAGATGGATCGACCATGATAATTCAAGGGCAGTGTCAGATTGGCTTGGCACCCGATGGTGCCAAGCTAATCTGGCACTACCCTTGAATTATCATGGTCGACCCATCTCCTGCATCTGGTACATGGTGAAAATTTAAGAAATGCGGCATAGGGGTTACATGGTTTAAAGACAGGTGTTATGTAATGTGTGTGTGTGCAGGAAGCATGTGTTATGTAATGTGTGTGTGTGTGTGTGTGCAGGAAGCATGTGCCGTTGGAATGGAAGCAGCCATCACCAAGGAGGATGCGATCATCACAGCCTACAGAGCTCACGGCTGGACCTACACACGCGGGGTTCCTGTGCTTGGAGTTCTTGCTGAACTTACAGGTGTGTTTTCACCCCTGAGATAGTTCTTTCAACCTGAAAGTTACCTGTGGCGGAAATTGAATTGGAAATGGAAACTATGCTTTCGTTTTTGAACTGTTTCCCACTGCTTCAGCGCCAAGATATTTTCTGAGCATCCATTCCATAAAATGTGTTTATTTGTGCAGGCCGAATGTCAGGGTGTGCGAAGGGCAAGGGGGGATCGATGCACATGTATGCTCACAACTTTTACGGTGGCAATGGCATTGTTGGTGCTCAGGTATGCTTGCTTTTTTGCGTGCGTTCCTACCGCTTATTAACTATGGAGGAACGCAAAATAATGTCTGGTGTATTGATGTAAGCGGTGTTATATTTCACATGAACAAGTACACTTGCAAAATCTTTCGAGATAATGCTTTCTGTTTTTGTGCCGACATGTTTTTTCACTGCATGCACACACTGAAATAGTGTGTATTACGTATGATTTTTTGTTGTTGTTTTGGTAACGGTGGCTGAAAATTTAAATTTAAAATACACTCCACCTTGTACCAAACAATTTATTTTTACCATTCTAGTTATTTACAAATCAAATGTAATTGCGATTTTGTGATGATTGACAAATTTATCCAGGGGAGTTATGATAAATTAATTTTTGAAAGTTTCGGGATGATGGCGGCGGAAGTTTCCTGTATTTTTTGTTTTTGCTTTTTCGGCATGGCATTTTCCCTTCGTCAATATTTATGAATCAGTACTTTGTTAACCCTCCTGCTGTCAGTAGCACTCTCTGTCGAGGTGATTCATACAGGAATCACTCGACAAAAAGCGCTACTGACAGCCAACGGGTTAATTTATTTCTCCCTTTGCATTATAGGTGCCACTGGGAGCAGGCATTGCATTTGCGATGAAGTATGCGGGCAAGAAGAACATCTGCATCTCGTTGTACGGAGATGGCGCCGCTAACCAGGGGCAGATTTTCGAGGCCTACAACATGTCCAAGCTGTGGGACCTGCCCTGCATCTTCGTGTGCGAGAACAACGGCTACGGGATGGGCACGTCGGTGGAGCGCGCTTCGGCGTCCACAGAGTACTACAAGCGTGGAGATTATGTGCCGGGCATCTGGGTGAGACACTTGTTTGTCCTGTTCACTGCCAGTGGATGCAGATTTTTTTTTTAATTCATTGTAAATTCAGCTAAATATCCCCATCCTTCAGGGAAACATGGATACAAAGAATGTTTTTGCAAGAGGCATAGATCCTCATGAGCCCCCGCAACTGCGGGGGCTCATGAGGATCCATACCTCTTGTAATTGAGTGATGTTGAATTTTTTGGGTTAAGATTCTGTATTCGTAGGGGGGGGGGGTTGATTTAAGCAAGAGGCATAGATCCTCATAAGCCCCCACAACTGCGGGGGCTCCTGACAATCTATACCTCTGCTAAATTTCTGGTTAAAATTGTGGATTTATTGAGGTGGGGAAGGGGGCAGGGAGGAGTTGATTCCTCGGTGTTTGCACATCCAGTGTTATAATTTGATTTGCAGGTTGATGCGATGGATGTGCTTGCCGTGCGATCAGCGACGGAGTTTGCGAAAGCGTACTGCCTGAAGAGCGGCCCAGTTCTGATGGAGTGTGCCACGTACCGCTACCACGGGCACAGTATGAGTGACCCCGGCACCAGGTCAGATTTCACGCGCGGACGCACATGTTAGAAGGTGTATTCAGTCCTGCAGAAACCTCACCCATCTGCAAGAGGCATAGATCCTCAAGCGCCCCTGAAGTCGCAGTACTGTACTGGTGCAGTCGCAGTACTGTATTGGTGCAGTCGCAGTACTGTATTGGTGCAGTCGCAGTACTGTATTGGTGCAGTCGCAGTACTGTATTGGTGCAGTCGCAGTACTGTATTGGTGCAGTCGCAGTACTGTATTGGTGCAGTCGCAGTACTGTATTGGTGCAGTCGCAGTACTGTATTGGTGCAGTCGCAGTACTGTATTGGTGCAGTCGCAGTACTGTATTGGTGCAGTCGCAGTACTGTATTGGTGCAGTCGCAGTACTGTATTGGTGCAGTCGCAGTACTGTATTGGTGCAGTCGCAGTACTGTATTGGTGCAGTCGCAGTACTGTATTGGTGCAGTCGCAGTACTGTATTGGTGCAGTCGCAGTACTGTATTGGTGCAGTCGCAGTACTGTATTGGTGCAGTCGCAGTACTGTATTGGTGCAGTCGCAGTACTGTATTGGTGCAGTCGCAGTACTGTATTGGTGCAGTCGCAGTACTGTATTGGTGCAGTCGCAGTACTGTATTGGTGCAGTCGCAGTACTGTATTGGTGCAGTCGCAGTACTGTATTGGTGCAGTCGCAGTACTGTATTGGTGCAGTCGCAGTACTGTATTGGTGCAGTCGCAGTACTGTATTGGTGCAGTCGCAGTACTGTATTGGTGCAGTCGCAGTACTGTATTGGTGCAGTCGCAGTACTGTATTGGTGCAGTCGCAGTACTGTATTGGTGCAGTCGCAGTACTGTATTGGTGCAGTCGCAGTACTGTATTGGTGCAGTCGCAGTACTGTATAGTCGCAGTACTGTATTGGTGCAGTCGCAGTACTGTATTGGTGCAGTCGCAGTACTGTATTGGTGCAGTCGCAGTACTGTATTGGTGCAGTCGCAGTACTGTATTGGTGCAGTCGCAGTACTGTATTGGTGCAGTCGCAGTACTGTATTGGTGCAGTCGCAGTACTGTACTGGTGCAGTCGCAGTACTGTATTGGTGCAGTCGCAGTACTGTATTGGTGCAGTCGCAGTACTGTATTGGTGCAGTCGCAGTACTGTATTGGTGCAGTCGCAGTACTGTATTGGTGCAGTCGCAGTACTGTACTGGTGCAGTCGCAGTACTGTATTGGTGCAGTCGCAGTACTGTATTGGTGCAGTCGCAGTACTGTATTGGTGCAGTCGCAGTACTGTATTGGTGCAGTCGCAGTACTGTATTGGTGCAGTCGCAGTACTGTATTGGTGCAGTCGCAGTACTGTATTGGTGCAGTCGCAGTACTGTATTGGTGCAGTCGCAGTACTGTATTGGTGCAGTCGCAGTACTGTATTGCGTATTGGTGCAGTCGCAGTACTGTACTGGTGCAGTCGCAGTACTGTATTGGTGCAGTCGCAGTACTGTATTGGTGCAGTCGCAGTACTGTATTGGTGCAGTCGCAGTACTGTATTGGTGCAGTCGCAGTACTGTATTGGTGCAGTCGCAGTACTGTACTGGTGCAGTCGCAGTACTGTATTGGTGCAGTCGCAGTACTGTATTGGTGCAGTCGCAGTACTGTACTGGTGCAGTCGCAGTACTGTATTGGTGCAGTCGCAGTACTGTATTGGTGCAGTCGCAGTACTGTACTGGTGCAGTCGCAGGGGCTCTTGAGATCTATGCCTCTTGCTGGCCCCGCTGACGCCATGTGTCAAGAAGACAAGGCACTGTGTTCAGTCTGTCATGGTATTAACCCTTTTCATCCTGATACACCCATTGCTTGAAATAAATGTTGACTGATAGTTCAAGGGTGGTGCCGGAATAGCTTGGCGCGTGAGGCGCCAAGCTATTCTGGCACCACCCTTGAACTAAAATAGTTGATCTATCTCCTAATCTGTGATATAGCCTTCATACGACAATAAGCGATGTTTACAAAATCAGCCTCAGGATGTCATGGGTTAACAGAAAAGAGAGGGCTTGTGTTAGAGGGGTGAACTTAATGTGTCCACATCTTGGTTGCCTTGCAATCTCACGCTGCGGACCAAAGCCGTGGAACGGACTGTTTGTGAGTGCGTGGAACGGACTGCCACACCCCCTGAGGTGCATTGACAGCATAAGGCGCTTTCAAAAGGGGCTGCTAACATTGTTTTTGAACAGAACGTGCGCCAATGTTTGCTTCTTTTTTTCCTGTTTTGTTTAAACTCCTTGAGACTTGAGTGGATGACTGGACTGGAGTGGATGCTTGTTAAAAGTGGACATCATCATCATCATTATTATGTTATAGTCAACACATATTTAATGCAACAAAATAGGATATGATGACCCATTTCATCTTATAAACAAACTTTGTATAATTATTACAACACAAAAATGTTGTCTCCCTGGCACTGTGGTATGTCTGATGTGCACTGAAGTCCACATCAGCGTGTCCCACTGGCACGTTAGGTTGAAGATGCTTGACTTTGTGTTTGTGCGTGTGTGGCAGCTACCGTTCCCGTGAGGAAGTACAGGAAGTGAGACAGAAACGCGACCCCATCAGTCTCTTCAAGGAACGAATCATCAACGCCAAACTTGTCACGGAGGACGAACTGAAGGTAGGTGATTCTTTAATTACCCTCCACTCCGTACCTGTGATGTTTTGGATGCATTACCACAATAAGTCATTTGTCAGCTTGAGTCCTCAAACCTTACGAGGACTTCATAGAGAGGTGGTTGCAGGTAGGGGCGAAGGGTGGTCCTTTGTCTCCGTTTGGGAATTTTTACCTTATGGTTAACCCTCTTGCTGTCGTTAACACTTTTTGCTGAGGCGATTCTTATAGGAATCGCCTCAGCAGAAAGAGCTACCGACAGCCAAAGGGTTAAGGGTTAAATGTGTCAACCCAGCGCCATTTGCAGCAATTTCCTGTCACTACTTCTTAGTCTTTTCCTGAGAGAAGGGACGTAACCCCAGTATTAGTGTGTAGACAACCCAGCAGTTAATCAAGTGCAGCCAACCACCAGATTAAAAAAACCAAAAAAAACCAGAGGACCTAAATGATGCCTGAAGAATTTAGGCACGTGTGAGACTTGCTCACAAAATAATATGGTGGTTCTGACTGCGTCGGTCTACAGCCTGGATAGTGGAACAGGGAACAATCAACATGCATGTTCAAGATGATTCAAGGGATTTACGGCATAGATGGCATTGGAATGTGAGCAAGTCGGTAACCAAACGTGACGGTAGCTTGACAAGAGACAAATTCCAAGTGCCCACCTTTTCATGACACATAGTCACACTCTTGTGAATGTTTTCAGAAAATTGATGCCGAGGTGCGCACGGTGGTGGAGGAAGCTGCGGAACGCGCCAAGACGGACCCCGAACTTCCCATCGATGAGCTCTACAACAACATCTACATCCAGCCTCCCCCAGAAATGAAAGTCCGCGGCTGCGACCCCTCCATCATGGCTTCCACGCGATAGAGCCTTCCTCACACTCACTGTTGTTAGAAAATACGTACTGTGAGAGGACAGTAGCTGTGTTGTAAGTTAGGGTTGGGAGACCGAGAACTGTTCCGCGGACTGCTCGCTCAGGACGTCTGTGAGATTCTTTCGTATCATACTTCAACCGCAGGTGATGGATAGAAGGCAGCTTAACCCATTTAACCGTCAAGGCCGCATTTGGAGGTGTCACCTAATGACTGTACCAGTTGCAGGCGATGGATCGACCATGATCATTCAAGGGTAGTGCCAGATTAGCTTGGCGCCACCAGGCGCCAAGCTAATCTTGCACTTCCCTTGAATTATCATGGTTGATCCATCGCCTGCTGTAGTGCATCGGGCTAAATAGCTTAAAGGTAGTGGTTTGTTAGCTTTGAGTGAATGCACCAAGCTAATTAGGTATTACCTTTAACCCCTATCATACTGAGGCTAAAATCTTCAAATTTGTACACTGCCATATGCAAGCTACATTATAGTACTTACAGATAAGGATATAGAACAATGGCTTTAGTTCAAGGGTGGTGCCAGAATAGCTTGGCGTCTAGAAGCGCCAAGTAATTCTGGCACTACCCTTCAACTATTTTAGTCACACTTATTTCACACACTGGTGTATTCCGAATAATAAGAGTTAAGCTGTCTTAAACGCGTACTGACGAGCAAAGAACTGCAACTTCATCGAAATCATTGGAAACACATCAGTCGATGATGTCGCATATTTTGTGCTTGTCAATATAATTATATATATATATATATATATATATATATATATATATATATATATATATATATATATATATATATATATATATATATATATATATATATATATATATATAGTGCTGAACAGGCGATTCTAAATTTGACAGAATGAAATGTGAAGGAAAATTGATTATGAACAGTGTCATTTCAAGGACATTGATTGTTTATCATTTTGTCAGAGTTAGAATGAGTTAGTTTGAGTTGTTTCTTTCTTTGAATGTTTTTGACGAAGAATTTGGAATGCAGCATCAACCACAGCGTGAGTTTAATTTCTTATGAGGACATTTATTAAGTGTGCTTTAGTAGAGCTTAGAATTGTGTCGAGAGAAATTTTGCCTGGAAAACTGGCACAAAATGTTGCTGTTGAAAGTTAAGGCTTCGTAGGATTTTCAGTTGCTGCCATCAACGTCATACTCAGTTTTGTTTTGTTAATTATTGAAAAAACATGCCTGTGTATTTTCAGTAGACTGTCAGGTTATGATGAAATGTTTGATAGCGTGATTGTGGTTTGTGTGCTTGCTCTCGGTGTGAGTGTGTGTAACAGGTGAACAAGAACATCAGCTGTAACAAAGAGTTTTATTTTGTTCCCGTCGACAGAGTGTCAGCTTTCAGGGAGTTGGATGTATTTATTCCCAAATAAATTTTCTGTACAGCACCGCCTGATATGCACGTGGGTAAAAATTAGTTAAAACTTTTAACCCACAGCCACATTCCCAAAATTTTGGAGGTATCATTTAACGACGATGTATCAGTTGCAGGAGGTGGCTCAACCATGATGATTTAAAGGTAGTGCCAGATTAGCTTGGCGCCATCGGCGCCAAGCTAATCTGGCACTACCTTTAAATCATCATGGTTGAGCCATCTCCTGCTGCAGTGCATCAGGCTGTGAGTTCTTTAGCTCGGCATGTCTGCAGTGCGTCGGGCTGCGTGGGTTAATATGCACATATATCACCGGTTCTTTAGCTCGGCCTGTCTGCAGTGCGTCAGGCTGCGTGGGTTAATATGCACATATATCACCAGTTCTTTAGCTCGGCATGTCTGCAGTGCGTCAGGCTGCGTGGGTTAATATGCACATATATCACCGGTTCTTTAGCTCGGCCTGTCTGCAGTGCGTCGGGCTGCGTGGGTTAATATGCACATATATCACCGGTTCTTTAGCTCGGCATGTCTGCAGTGCGTCGGGCTGCGTGGGTTAATATGCACATATATCACCAGTTCTTTAGCTCGGCATGTCTGCAGTGCGTCGGGCTGCGTGGGTTAATATGCACATATATCACCGGTTCTTTAGCTCGGCCTGTCTGCAAGAGGCATGCATTTTCAGGAGCCCTGCAGCTGCAGGGACTCTTGAAAAGCTATACCTCTTGCACAAGTTATTAATGAAGCAAAATTTTGTCGAGGACAATTTTTCGGTAAAGTGGATGTGTGTCAGCTTGACAGTATTCATGACAACTTCATGTACCGAAGGTAACAGAAATATGGTTTTCGGGTAAATGCAATACGGAACATAGTTATTGCCTGTTTGACTGAATCTCATAATTTCTGCTGTTAGACGTAGACAGACAATTTAGGTCTCGGCATTGCGGGTGCCACTTTTTTTTTCTTTTTCCAGTGTATGATAACGGGGGCTACAGCAACAGATTTCATTTAAGAGCTAGAGACGTCATTTTCCTTCTGTGTACAGTGTATTCCTCTCGCCACTGAAATAAACGTCAAGGGAGTAACTGTTTCTTCAGGTGTGTGTTTTTATTTCCTTGTTTTTTTTCTTTTTCTAGTGTGTTAAGGATGTGGTCTGCCTGTGTGTGTTTGTGTGTGTGTATGTTTGCGTGTGTGATTTGTGTGTGTGTGTGTGTGTGTATGTGAATGAGTGTGTGTGTGTGAGTGAGTGTGTGTGAGTGAGTGCGTGTGTGTGAGTGAGTGCGTGTGTGTGTGTGTGAGTGAATGAGAGTGTATGTGAGTGAGTGAGTGTGTGTGTGTGACTAGAGTGTGTGTGAGTGAGTGAGTGTGCATGTGAGTGAATGAGTGAGTGTGTGTGAGTGAGTGAGTGTGTGTGTGTGACTGAGTGTGTGTGTGTGTTTGAGGTACATTTAACCCCACCACCGTATTTTGGAGGTGTCACTGACGACTGTACCAGTTGCAGGAGCTGGATCGACCATGATAATTCAAGGGTAGTGCCAGATGAGCTTGGCGCCTATTGGCGCTAAATGGGGTATTAATACTCCTAGCTTCCACGAACTACATGATTGTACAACACTACAACTATAACCACTCCAGATAATCGGAACGCCCGAAGTCTGGCTGATGAACATAGATGTAAATTAACCCTACCACGGCATCGATCTTTATTTGCCCCGGCAGTCTGCGGGGGGCTCATTTGAATTCAGTTGATGCCTCTAGCAGGTGGTTGGCGCCGGTAGATCGTCATCCTAAATGGATTGCCTTACTCTGGGTCACTAGACTACAAGCACTTAGTCTGCCGCGGTTATGTTTTGTCCACCGTCTCCTCTTGGGTCACTCTTGTTGGCTGCTGTCCGCCCCACACTAGTTGCCTCCCTCAGCGCAGCGAATCGAGGGAGAAAGCCAGTGAGACATCCGCCAGACACATTCTCCATGAGTCTGTGCAGCGGTGCCCGTGGCCCCCGTCAGTCGGATTCGCGTTGACGTAATACAATAACGCTTTTCCTACGAGAGAGCTCGCGCACGCACGGCTCAAGCTCGATAATGGAATGTAATTATGCTCCGGTTTCAACCAGTGAAACCTCGCGCGCTCGACTCGGAGCTCAGCATCTTGTTCCGTGCGGCGCGCCGCTTGGGCGCACTCAGTCGCAAAACAAAATACAAGATGGGATGAACCATAACCCACAAAGTTCCTTCTATATGCGAGCTGTCTTCGCTGTAAAGGGTCTCTACCTTTTGTCTTTGACTTGATTCTGATGTTGTAATATCTACGTTTGAAAAAACTCGCAGATGTGCCAATGCGCCATAGTGAACTCTATAAAGGGCGCGCGCAGTGCATACGCGTCATTGGTTTGTCAAACGTCATTTGTCATGACGTATTTTTTCGTTTTTACGTAATTTAATATTTAACGTGATATGTTTGGCTTTTGCTTCAAGACATTGGAAAATGGTGACAAAACTAGAATTTCACGGTACAATTTCAGTCTTGCTATAATTTGTGTGAAATCAGGTTGACTTTTCCTAGCTACATGATATACTAAGTACACCTGCATACTCTACAGAGACTGCGCGTCGATGTGTGTGTGCGTGCTTGCGCGCGCGCTCCAAACAGCTAAAGGAGGCATGCGTGCATGCCCGCGCATGTTAATGAGCCCTCCGGGCACATGAGCATCTATGCCTTTTGTAGATGCACGCATATGTGAGAGAAAGAACGAGCAAGCTAGAGAGAGAGAGAGAATTACGTCATATTTAGAATATGTCTGCGTGGTGACGGAGTTGCCTCTTTTACGTCACCGCCATTCTGACTTTCTCCAGATGTCAAGATTTTTTACTGATTTTTTTCTGAAATTTTTTTTTTTTTTTTTTTTTTTTTTACTGAAGAAGTTGAAAGGGTACAAAGCTGCCTAACAAAGTCATTCAATGTCTTTCTCCAAATTAGCTATATCGGGTCACCTGAATGCTCTTCTGAAAGCGTGACGATGTGTGTGTGCGTGTTAGTGTGTGCATGCGCGCGCGCTCCAAACATCTCTACTGAAGAGGCATAGATCCTCATGGGCTCTCCGGGCGCATGAAGATCTGTGCCTCAGTCTTGGAGATGCGTGCATGTCTGTGAGAAAGAGAGTGCGCGGCGCGCGCTAGAGAGAATTACGTCATATTTACAGTATTATGTCAATGTCTGCGTGGTGACTGAGTTGCCTCTTTTACGTCACCGCCACTGTCTGACTATCTATAAAAGTCAAGGGTTTTTAGTGTTTTAATTCTTTTCTGAAAAGAATTAATTTTTACTGAAGAAGTAAAAATAATACAAAGCTGGCCAACGAACTCATCCAATGTCTTTCTCCAAACTAGCTATATGCAAATGTTCAAGAAATATGACAACTCTAATCCGGGTCAACCGACTTCCTATAAACGGTTGTTTATGTCTTCAATGAGACATTCAATTACAATATGCTCGGAGGCTCTCGCTTAGCCACCCACTTAAGAAAGTATTTCGCCAATGAAGCTTGTGTGTACAGACATATCGGAGATTCTCTTGTTGACATACATACGCACACATACATGCAAAAGTTCAAATAAATAATCCTGACAAAAATTACTGACTCGAATCCGAGTCAACAGACTTCCTATAAACGGTTGTTTATGTCTTCAATAAGATATTCAATTACAATATGCTCGGAAACTCTCTTAGCCACCCACTTAAAAAAAGTATTTCAGTCGCCAAGTTTCAAGCTTGTGTGTACAGACATATCGGAGATTCTCTTGTTTACATACACTACGCACACACATACATACGCACATACGGCGCCGCTTCGCGCCAAATGTACCTTCAGCAGCGAGGCTAGACATGACGTAATTTTTATCTTGTTACTTCAATTGTTTGAGGTTTAGCCTGCCGGCCTTTGACATCATGGACATGCTATTAAACTGATTCGCCCCACCGCGACCCGTCCTAAAAAGTCCCTTCTATAAATAGAAGGGACTTTAAAAAAAACCGGCAACAACCACATACAGGTCTTTCACCAACGCGCATGTCAGAGAACGGCACGTGCGGTGGGATGTTGAATCATGACTGTCTCACATTGGAATTCGGACTTGAACTTTCAACGCCGGCCCCAGACACTACTGTACACTGGCTGAGTAGCGATGACAATGATGTGAGCCGTTTGAGAGACAAACATAGAACCACACTACCGCGTTATATGGCACAAGCCAGTTTGTCCCGTTTCGGAGAAAAGCGAGTTTTTATTGTATAACTATGAACGTCTAGCTTTTCTCAAAAATGGACTTGTGGCTTTTTGGCATATCACGACAGAAGTGTGGCTTACGTCAGACTGCAGTTTCAAAGTGCGCAATACTGACGGGTGATTAACCCATTCACTGAACTCCGACACGCCACGGCAAGACATGGATCGAGCGTGATAGTTCAAGGGTTGTGCCAGAATAGCTTGGCGCCCATAGGCGCGGCGCCAAGCTATTCTGGCACATCCCTTGAACTATTATGGGCGCCAAGCTATTCTGGCACAACCCTTGAACTATTATGGGCGCCAAGCTATTCTGGCACAACCCTTGAACTATCGCGCTCGATCTGTTTCCTGAAGGGGGCAACTTCCAAATTTGCGGATCATGTTCGGTCCAGGCGGAGCCGTGAATGTGACGGCCTTGGCCTTGGCACTGTGGCGCGCGAGGGTGCCCGAACTCGGTAATACAATACAATACAATACAATACAATACTTCACAATACAATACAATAATACTTTATTAATCCCTCATGGGGAAATTCACTGTCTGCCCGTACAACACAAAGTTCATCAATCACTCATTGAATTAATTAAATAACCTATAACTCTCAGTTAACTCATTGTACCCCAAGACCGAAATCCCCAAATGTTGCCGTTGTCCTCTGAAGACAGCATTGCAGTGCAGGACACAGATCGACCATGATAGTTCAAGGGTGATGCCAGAATAGCTTGGCGCCCATAGGCATCACCCTTGAACTATCATGGTCGATCCTTATCTTGCTGTGGTGTGTCTGGGGTAGAATGAGTTAAAGAGATGAACTGTAACAGACGTACTGTACCTTCAACTTGGCACCAGAAACACTTGTATGCCCCCTGTGCTTCTGGTGTCAGCAATGTTGCATTGAACCTACTGAATGGGCTTGTATGAAAGAACTAAAGAATGTTGACAGACACTATCTACTGATATTACTGTTGAAAAGGGTAACAGCCTGAGAGACAAAAGAGTTGGCATAACGTGATGTACGACTTTTGGGTACTCGAAGTCTGCCACTTCGTTCGATACGTCTGCTGTCAAATTCATATCTAAGTGGACGTGTTTTGTCATCAAGAATGTCAGCCAGTTTGTTCGTAATCCGTCTGTTGTACAGTGTATCTCTACCAATCACCCCGCCCGCTTTCCTGATCAGGCCCGGATCACTTACCTCCAGGGACGGGGGGGGGGGGGGGGGTCCAAACTTCTTGTTTGGGACCTTGAACCTCATACAAAAGGCCTCCACCACGCTAGATCTTGTTTCCGTCGGGGCCGAAAAATCAGTGGCGGGGGGGATAGGCGGGCGCCTGAAAATCAAACAATGGGGGGGAGGGGGCGGAGGCGGGCGCCGGCGCATTAAAAACAATGGGGGGCGGGGGGGGGGCGCCAAAAAAATCAGTGTGTGTGTGTGGGGGGGGGGGGGGGGGCGGAGGCGGGCGCCGACAAATTAAAAACAATGGGGAGGGGGGGGGGGCAAAAATCAAACAGTTGGGGGGGGGGAGGGAACAACTTCATAAAGGGACTTTGTCATAGCATTTTAACAAATTTGGGGGGGGGGGATTGACCCCACTCCCCCCCCCCACTAGATCCGGGCCTGCTGATTACTTTGTTAAGACGATCTTGATCTCTTTTACATAAATTTCTACCCGAGCACGTCAGTCCTTCAAAAAGTTAGAACGCTGGCTAACAATACTAGAGCAGTAAAACGTCTGTAAGAGCTGGAGTGCTTACATTAAATGATCTGCCGGAGTTTTCTCAAACAGTAAAGACGGGTATGCGCTTTTTTCACAATAGCCTCTGTGTTTTGTTTCCAGCTGAGCGCGTTGTCAAAAAGAACACCTAAATACTTGTAACACGCTCAACTTCTGTTCCCTTGTTGACAACAGGATCGGGATGATGTTTGTTCTGTCCTGAAATCTATGACTATCTCCAGTCTCTTGTTTTGCCAACATGTAATTCAAGATAGTTCCTATCGCACCACCCTACAAAATCGTTGATCTCTTGTCGATAGTGTCTGTCGTCCTCATCTGTAATCTGTCCTGTCAAACTGTAATTAGTCAGTCACTACCATTGAGATATCACGATCTATTGCCGATTAGTCCAGCGACTTGGATTAACCGACCTTTTTGGAGAAAAAAAAAAGAACACGATCCAACTGCAAAAGGCATAGATCCTCATGAGCCCCCCGCGACAGCGGGGGCTCATGAGGATCTATGCCTCTTGCTGAGACCAATTTGTGTCTGTGTTCCTTACACGGTGTTGGCTTTTGGATTTCGATTGAGCAAAGACTTCAGTCACAAACTCTGCGTCCAGTGCCACGGTAGGGAAGGGGGTGCAGTTGCTGGTGTTGGTGAAAAGAAAAAGAAAGAAAAAAAGACTAAAAGAAAAAAGAAACTCAGGATGGCAAATAACGCAGCCAACACGGAGAGAACCGGCGCATATTATTTGTAACAAACACGCGGCCAGTGTTGACAGAAAGCTGGGCAAATCCCTGTCACAAGATTAACAAATTCATGTCTATTTTCGTCCGGCAGTTGTTCAGATCCATATCACTCCCCCCCACCCCCCCCCCACCCCCCCCACTTCTTCCTCCCACAACCGACCAACCCCATTTTTTTTAACCTTATTGACCATTTCACCCCGCTGTCAGGCAAAAATGCAGTAAGTCCATGCAATAAGTCCATGCAGTAAATCCATGCAGTAAGTCCATTTTTGTGAAAAGCAAAAATTTTCATTGTATTACAAAATTGGACTTACTATACCATCTATTGCCTTCGGGACAGCGCTGCAACACCCCCCCCCCCCCTTTCGTCCTCCCCTCCTCACACACACACACACACACACACACACACACACACACACACACACACACACACACACACACACACACACACACACGCACGCACACACACGCACGCACACACACACGCACGCACGCACAACCGCACACACACGCACGCACGCACGTACACACACACATACACACACGCACGCACGCACGCACGTACACACACACACACACACGCCTGCACTCATAGACGCGCAGTACGATATATTTTTCTATTCAACCCGAAACTTGCCGCATTTCCCCTGCAATGTGTCAGCTAACGACTATGTACCAGTCGCAGGAGATGGGTCGACCATGATAAATCAAGGGGTGGGGGAGGGGGTGCTAAAAGGGTTATCTATCGTAGGAGAGAAATTCACATATCCTTCCTCAGTTGTCGCACTGAGCATCTTGTCATTTCCTTCCTGCTATCAGAGAGCGTGAGAGAATGCATGTGTGTGTCGGGCTTATGCTTGGCTGGAGTTAAAGAGATAAGCAGAGTTGTTTATCAGTCTCTGATCCGTTTCATCCCCTCAGTGCCACTGAGTGGTCGCAGGCTGTTTTTGCTGAATATTCGTGCACTCAAGACAACAAAAAAAAAAAAAAACCGTCCCAGGAACATGGATTCAAAACGGTGTCAGCAAGAGGCATAGATCCTCATGAGCCCCCGCGACTGCGGGGGCTCATGAGGATCTATGCCTCTTGCAGCTGTTGGGTCACAGTCGTGTCTATATTTGTCTCGGCACTGAACGTGTTAACACAATGCGTCTGTATTATAACTATGTCCACGCGGCCGCGACCGATACAAAGTCATAAACTGAGTGTTGCCATCGCCATTGTTAGCAGGCTGTAATAACATTTAGTGTTTTTCCTGGGTACGCCCTCAGTGCGCAATTAAAGTGACCTGCTCTATGCGGCAGGCTTGGCCCTTGCTAAACTCTGCCGCCGATAAAACAGGTTATCAATATTGTCTTGTTGTGGACTAGTCTCTCTCTCTCTCTCTCTCTCTCTCTCTCTCTCTCTCTCTCTCTCTCTCTCTCTCTCTCTCTCTCTCTTCAACTATAACCTTTTTTTCACAATGTCAGTAGGTACACTTTAAAGAGGTTTTCTACTGCCTGACTTTGTGTGTACTGAATTGACGGACGTTTCTTCGCATAAAGGAGAAAAAGTGCGGGAAAGTCTTTCATTTTACGTCATACAAACTTCAGCAGTTAAACGGCTAGTCCTTCTGCCCAGTCAGCATTATTGCCTAAGATAATATTAAGAAAATCCACGAAGGACGTATCGAGAATGAGTAACCATTTTTAGTTATTGCATGTAGTACTGAGGTCGCTTTAAAACAAAGTGTCACGAGTCATAAAACTGATCAGTCGTACAGTGTCACAGAATAGCAACACCCACCAGATGGCCTGGCAAATCATCGCAACAGGCCTACACTGATCACAGGTCCTTGCAAAGGCACTGTTTGTGTCCCCGTCCCCTTGTGTGTGTGTTGTGTGCACATTGATGTAGACATAGCCGCATTGTCACCAAACACTCGTCAATCGGCACTACTGAATCCGCAGTGCCGACTGAAACACTTCGTCACGTCCTCTGCCTGGGGAGCACAGATGTACGTAGCCGGACCACCAACCTGTCAGAGGCATACGTTCTTAATGAAAATCCCACCGCAGGCGATGTCTGTTCTTAATGAAACTTACAGAGCTTTGACAGATTTGTTTCATCGAAGTTCACAGAGCAAGTGAAATACATTTCACTGAAGCCCCAAATGCAAGAGGCATAGATCCGCATGAGCCCCCGCGAATGCGGAGGCTGATGAGGATCAATGCCTCTTGCAGATGGACATTGTTCGGCGTTGAGAGTTGTCGGTGGGCTGGCCAGAACCAAACAGCGTCGGCTTGAATGACGGAAGTGTGGTTACATAGTTGGTCTTCCGCTGTCCAATTTCGCAGGGCATTACGCTGAAGTACACGTATCCTTCTGTCAACCTCCTGCTCTGTTGGAATACAAGGCTCAGTAATTACTCATATACATGCAAAGACAGTGTGCAATCATGTGACTGTCTTACTATCCTGGCAGTGACTGCATAGAGACTTGGAAGTTTGGCCGTCACGGTTTCGCTGTGCTTCAGTCAAGGGTGGCCCAGCCGCGGCCAGGCCAGGCCATAAGTTTGTGCGAACGACACTCGGATAACTTCCTAGGCTGAAAGACACTTATCAGGCGTGGAGTTTTATTTTATTGTCGTCTGCTGGTGCACGTTTTAAATTGAACTAATCGTCAGACCTGGCGTTCGGTGGGTGGACACTTACTATGATAAAATAAGACTAAAACGAGAGAAAGAAAGCTAAACATATCACTCGAACTACTGAAGTAGAAACCTTTATTTGAAGTTTGACCATTCAAGGATCGAAGATCGACTGACTGCATAAAACGAGGAAGAACTTGAACGGCAAAACCAGTGACAGTGCGGCATTATAACCGTGGGTGGCACTATACACACTGAACGTCTACCGCGTACATAGGTTATTACACGCAGCTAAGCGTGAAGTTTGAATACAAAGCGAGTTCAGAGTTTGTACAGCTACACACAAGGGCCTAGCTCTGTTTACATTCTACACTGCAGCTTAACTTGAACAGGTGACACAAACGCTCTCGGCGTATTTGAAAATCATAGCGTGGGACCCAAGGCCCTCTTTAAGGTTCCGCTTTATTTGCGAGTCGAGTACTACATTTTTCCCTGTCAGAAGGCTGATAGCAGGCTGAGACTGGTAAGCAAACGGTCCTCGGTTCGACATCAGCCGCAGTTGGCCCGTAGGGCCAACCGCGGCCGATGTCGAGCCGAGGACCGTTTGCTTACTGGCATGGAAGATACTTCGTTTTATGGCCCGGCCAAGCGCAAAGCTTACACATCAAGTTAATGTTGTGAGTTTATCATTTTTATTGGCTGTGTGTAGATACACGCTCGCACCCGACAAAACCACATGCGGTGAAAAGGCTTTGCGACACTGGCGGCTGGCCGGGCTGAACTGCGACTTGGTATTTCTAATGTGTTCACGGCGGGGCCGCTGACTTAGTGACTGAGCAGGTGAGTGATTTGGCTTTTTAGTGACACTGCCACATACTCAGTCGTGTTGGACTCGATTCAGTAAGGCCGGCGTTCTTTCAAAAGAGGGTGACCTAGAAAAAAATATTAGTAAAGCCGTGTGTGTGTGTGTGTGTGTGTGTGTGTGTGTGTGTGTGTGTGTGTGTGTGTGTGAGAGTATTTTGTTTCAATATCCCTACGACTCTGTTGTCAAATGTCCCAAACATATTGAGGAAGACTGATTTTGTGAAGCCGTGGGGTTAACCCATTTATCCCCGTCGTACTGCAACAGGAGATGGATTGCGTGGGTATGATAATTCAAGGGTAGTGCTAGATTAGCTTGGCGCCATCAGGCGCCTAAGTCTGGCTCTACCCTTGAATTATCGTACTCGATCCGGCCATCACCTGCAACTGGTACGTAGTCGTTACTGTCGCTACCCGCAGTGCCACCGCGGGAATAAATGACCGACTTAAGAGGAAGTTATATTAATATATATGGAGTAAGGCCGTTAGAATAGCCCACAGGACGGATTTTAAACAAACAAAGGTGTCCTCAAACAAATACTGTATTCACCAGTTCTCAGCAGGTGCGTGCGATATATCGACCATGACAATTCAAAGGTAGTGCCTGATTAGCTTCATGCATGTGATTTAGACAGATCAATAAATCAATGAATCAATGAAACTTTATTTTACAACGGTTTAGGCATTGACATCGTCATCGACACAGCCATTTTACAAACCTGCCGTTGCTAACAACTACAAGACTATATACATATATATATAAGTAAACATAATACTTGCAAACAGATGACAACACTGTTCACATAGACAGACATACTCATAGACTCAGATCGATCCTGAAAGAGCAACGGCAGTGCCGCCGGTATTCCGGCGCTTGGCCCGGTCCTTGAACCAGTGTCATTTGGAATGTCAATCCATCTGTTGCACTTTTGACTTCCGTCAGTGTTGAATGTACCAAGGAAACCAAGCACTGCCCTGAAACTGTTACGGTCTCTTTCCAACCCCCAATTCAGTATATCCGTAGATTACCTCATTCAGCCCGGCGCACGTATTTCCCACATTTTGGCGGCGTCATTTAACGACTATGCACCTGTTGCAGGAGATGGATCGACCATGATAATTCAAGGGTAGTGCCAGATTAGCTTGGCGCCAAGCTAATCTGGCACTACCCTTGAATTATCATGGTCAACCCATCTCCTGCTGTAGTGCGTCAGGGTTGAATGGGTTAACGAATAATAAATAGCACATGTACTTTATTTTTATTTAGTATCAACGGCATGTGTGAAATATGACAGCTGGTGTCTCAATATAGGTAGGTCCACTCAATTTTTCTTTTTAAAAACTGCCACCAAACAAATGCATTACTCGGAAGTACACATGCAAAAGATCTTAACTTTATGCTGATTGGCTTCCGAGAAATGTGCATTTGAATATGAGCTAAAATGACCTCTTTTTGCATTTATAAGAAAGTACTTACGCCTGTAACCCCTCCCAGGGTATAGGCCGTCGACGAGATACCTCCAGCGACTCCTGTCCTGTGCTTCTCCTTCGATTTTACTCCAGGTGGTTCCCAGTCTCTTGATGTTTGCTTGGAGGTCTCGACGCCAGGTGTTTCTCGGCCTGCCTCTTTTCCTCTTTCCCTGGGGGTTCCATGACAATGCCTGCCTAGTGATACTGGAAACTGGCTTTCTCAGACTGTGACCGATCCATCCCCATCTTCTTCGTCCAATTTCATTCTCTGCTGTTATCTGCTCTGTTCTCTCCAAGAGTCTGACGTTGCTGATCTTCTGTGGCCAGTGGATTTTCAAGATTCTTCTAAGGCAACTGTTTATGAAGATCTGTACTCTGTTGGCTGTGGTTTTTGTCAACCTCCAAGTCTCTGCTCCATATAGGAGAACTGCATTTACGTTTGAGTTGAAAATCCGGACTTTGGTGTGTTGTGACAGCTCTCTGGAACTCCACACTTTTTTCAGCTGGAGAAAGGCTGTTCTGGCTTTACCGATTCGTGCTCTGACATCATTTATAAGAAAGTGATATCCTATAAAATCATGACTTGAAGGTAGAATTGTGTGGTGTTTACTGTCACGGATCAAAACAACTTGTAGATTGTCCTGATTTTGTTTTCTAGCCCCACACAGTGATACATTTGCAATTACATCACGCAGAAAATGACCACAAATGCAATTTAGACATGTGTCATAATGAGGGTTTACATAGCTTATACACCCTGCACTACAAACGTTATATCTAGGTAATTTTTCATCGTAGGCATGTGAATCAGATACTACTAAATGTACACAAAAACACGACAAATCCCCTTCTGTGTGATAATTTCACATTAAATCAAGCACATTTCATATATCAACACAACAATATGACAATATCTTGCATTCTAGCGCTGTATCTCATACATGGAATTCTGAATGCATTTCCAACATTTTTCAAATTTACCAGCTGCAGGACGTCTGTTGGCTATGGAAACAAGCAATGTGGTTACCTGCCTCGTGTTTCTTGTTTAAGATAAGTCTTCATCCCCCTCCCCTGTTCCTGAGAGGGGTCTACTGGAGTCATTCTAACCACTGTGGCTGGGTGTCTGTCTGAGTTTTTTTTTTTACAGGTGATTTCTCCATAAGCAACCAACAGAATTGTTTAATTTTTTATATGTGGTCAGTATTAGATTAGAATATGTGTCTTGTACCAAAGTCGAGGTCCTAATGTCGAGGTCAAGGTCACAGTAGAGATATAAAGGGTTTGTACACTAAAGGTAACATCACAAAAGGACGGCTTATTTTATTTAAATTGTTGTTAAAGTAAAGGTACCCCAAAGAAAGCTGCGCAAAGGAAAATTATCTGACCTACGGGTTGTGAAGGCTCTATCACTTTGGAGTGGCAGCCATATGTGCATCCGTTTTTTTTTCTGTGCGATATCTCTGGACTGAACCACTCTACCGATTCAGTTTCGTCAAGTTTTAATATTTGGTAGCCTTTAGTGTGCGAAATGGTCATAAGCAAAAACGGAGTTGATACTTTTAAGTGTTGGGTTCAGGTGCGGAACGTGAATCTATGTAACGGGCCAGTGGTCGTCCGTCCGTCCTTCGTAAACTTCAACGTTGGCATTTTCTCGGAGACTATCAATCCACACTCTTCATACTTGGGCCAAAGATATAATGGTGTGCAAAGACCTTTCTACACATACCAAATTCAGTGACCCCTCTCAAGGTCAAATTCACAGGGATTAGAAAATAGATTAAACAAATGCACATTTTAACTAAAAATTGCTTTTCTGAAATACTGTTAACAGAGTAACGGAGGGGGTTTGGTGGGGGTGGAGACAGGGGCTCGTTAGAGAGATGCCGCAATGAGATCCACACCAATTGAAAAGATGGAAGAGACAACAGGCATCCCACCCCTGCGCATGAGAAGAGATTGCAAAGCCTTGATACAGTCCACAAAGGTCAAGTCTTCCAAAGACCATCCTATGAACGCTAGGATGAAACAACCAACCTCAGGGAGACTGAAAAGATCAAGCTTTTGTGAAGGAGACGAGAGCACTGCAGAGAAAACACTAGGCAAAGCTGCCTGCGCAGGTAGAGGCTCTGAATCCTGCTAGCGACCTTCCACTTTGGGAAAGTAAGCCAGAAAACATCACCATCTCTTCCACGGTACCCTACATCACCACCAGACATGAGCACAGCACTGTGAGCAAGAAAGCCCTGACACTGGCCATGCTCGAAGAAAAGTATCCCCAGGAAGCATGGATACGGGCATACACCGATGGATCAGCCACAGATGCAGTTCAGGATGGAGGGGCTGGGGTGTACATTCAGTACCCAAACGGAAAATGGCAGGCAGAGGCAGTACCAACAGGCCTTCACTGCACAAATTACAGAGCTGAGGTGGAAGCCCTGGTCCACGCAGCTAACACCCTTAGTGGCACTGCAGACCCTGATGCCCAGATTGTCTTCCTTACTGATGCCATGTCTGTCCTTGAGGCAGCAACAGCAAGCAAACTGCCACGTCTACAAGAGGCACTGCAAAACATCAAGTGCACCAGACTGGTGCTGCAGTGGATCCCTTCACACTGTGGCATCTACGGCAATGAAGAAGCTGACAGAATGGCAAAAGTGGGCGCAGAAAAAGAACAAGGTGAAAATGGAGTCAGCTTCACAGAGATGAAGACCATCATTAAGTCTGTGTACAGACCACCACAACGGCCCCTAGACAGTTACCATCAGCTGTCCAGACAAGAGCAGGTGACCATCTTTCGTCTGAGGACCGGGCACAACCGACTCAATTTCCACCTGCACAGACGCTTCCACCTCGTGCCATCTCCCCTGTGCCCTTGTGGAGAAGCAGAGCAGACTACAGAGCACATCCTCCAGGACTGTGGGAACCACCAGCCGCTGAGGGAGGAGATATGGCCGAAGCCCGCCACTCTACAAGAGAAACTGTACGGGCCTGTGGAGGCGCTACAGAAGACCACAGATTTCATTTTGAGAGCCAAACTCCAAGTGTGACGGCGTTCGAGAAGAAGAAGAAGTTAGAGAGATGCTATTTGTTACGAGGGGGAGGGGGAGGAGTAGAGACAGGCTCATGTTCCTCAGAGAGGTGCTGTCCGTTGGGGGACGCGGAAGGGGTAAAGATTCTGTATTTGGTGTAGGTGTTTTTTCAACCGCGTAACCATTTTCTGGGGTTTGCTTACGTCGGCAATAGCAAAAGAAGGGCAAACATTTTGCACCCATCGTTTCAGTTCAATGCCCAGATGTATATATATATATATATATATATATATATATATATATATATATATATATATATATATATATATATATATATATATATATATATATATATATATATATATATATATATATATATATATATATACACCGTATGGATGCTAGCTTCAGTCGTACAAACATGAATCTGCTATGACTGCAAAAGAAGAAAAAGATGCAGTCGTTGCTTGACTAAGATGCTGGCCTGCTGAGAAGATAGTGAAGAGTGGACTGGAGAGGATAAGTGGTCTGGGACGATAGTACTCATTTCTTGGTCAGCATATTCATGTCTTTCGTCAAGTCTATATTTTCTCATATGACTGATACGCATCTGTGTCATAGAAAGTACTGGATAGACAGGCAAACCGTCAGAGTAGCAAGTCTCATTAAATAAAGCCTGAGTTAAATATCTGGTGTTGTTTGCCGTCGTTGTGTCATATATTCAGTTGTAAGAAAAGTTTGTTGATTGAGATGGGGGAGGATTTGGTTGATCCTCCTCGTTTCCTCTGCTGAATTCTGTCTGACAGCATCTTGAAGTGTTTGTCTAAATAAAATTAAAAGCAACCGAAATTATTTGTTGTTCAATATGATTTTCTTTTATCTATAGTAAGAAACTGACAAAAAGAGTACAACTTTAATAATAATAATAATAATAATAATAATAATAATAATAATAATACATGTAATAATAATAATAATAATTATTATTATAATAATAATGTGTGTTCCTATCGTTTGCTTTATTTACAAGTACGTTATGACGACCAGAAAAAACATAAAAAACAACAACAACAAACAAACAAACAAAATCATAGTTTAGGCAGTTAAAACCAAACGAGTTGGCATTCTGAACAATTCGTCTGCTAATTGGCAAAGAGTTGTCGTTCTTGTTGTCGACAAAACGGTTATTTCAAAGAAACCGTCAACATATTTGTCTAAGAAAAATTCAAGTGCAACTCTGGAAGTATTGCAGTAAATATGGCGTGCATTTCAGCAGGACTAGACTTGTCAAAGCTGTAATTTAGGTCAAAAGAAATTATACCCCACGAGGGAGGGCGTGAACTTCAGGCTTGAAATCGACTACACACAGTAAAAATTAAACTGTGGTTCCAAATAATCAATTCCATCTATCAGTGTTAGTTTATAATGCTGAAAATTTCTTTGCCTATCATTAATCATAACATTTGTGTACTTGCGAAATGTTTTCTGCAAATCACAAGCAAACTTTGCGTCATCGTTGACGAAAGAAGCTTCTATCGGAGGGCGCCATTGTCAGTGAAGTCGTGTTCGCGATTTTGGGGTGTCAGTTTCAAAGCCACTGCTCAAATCCAAGATTTGATCGTCCGTGTCAGATGATATATCGATCGAAAGGTTTTTCAATGAGCTTTTCACCGGTAGGTGGCTCATGTGCGCGCGATCATTCCCAGATATCTCATGAGTAAAAAAAAAAAAAAGTTCACGTCAAAATCGAATGCAGTTTTATCTTGAATTTAAACATGCGCCAGGCACCGTGATAAAGGGCAGGAAAAGCTCGTCCCAACGATACCAAATATAGCGCTGTGCGTTCTATCTTAGATTTGCGCAAGCGGCTCTGTGCGGGGCGCTCACGGACAGCTGACCAATTTTTTTTTAATGGACGCTTTCCCCTGCCGGCTCCACATTCGGCGGTGCTACAGATACATCCTTCTTTCCAGATCAAAACAAACACAACAGAACTGTAGTTCGGATGATGCTTTATTCGCCCATGTTTTTATTTTTGTTATGCGTGCTGTATGTTGAGAGCAGCTGTTGATGCTATCGCTCTCCGGCACTGTTTGTGAAACTACCTACTCTATAGACTTAGTACCTTGACTGTCGTAACATTATAACGTTTCATCGATTCAGTCCTCGTTAGTTGACAGTCAATACAAACTCTATCGTAGAACTTAGGCTTTGGCATTTGTAGCGAGTGCCACACTGGTTGGCTCCCTGATAAGCCGTAGCGAATCGACGGAGACGACCAGTGTGCGTGTGTACAAGGCATGCAATGGGTTATTACTAGTATGCTGGGGTCAGTTGCATGAGCGAGCTTAGTTCTGCACCAGCCACTAAGCCAGGTGCGCCGCTATAAGCGGCGCACCTGGCTTAGTGGCTGGTGCAGGACTAAGCTCCTTTATCAAACTGGTTCCTGGTCTCTGTTCAGCCGAAACTCGTACACAGTAGCAAGCCTGTGCAAACAGTGTCAAAGCTACTTTGTACCAACGCCACTGACTCAGTACGACAAATGAAAACCGACGACCTCCTGTTACAAATTATCATAATCACTCGTTATGCTGATTCGTGTGTAACTGCGGCCTACAACGAAACTTAGTAATGGCAGCGTATCTCTCGTTCTCGGTGCCAAGCGGTGCGCGTAACTGTGACAGCTGAAGGGGTAAGCGCCTGCTAATCTTATTGCTTGGAAATGGATGAAACTGCTGCAACACATCTAACCCTTTGGAATCATAGCGACAAAAACCCGCTACCGACAGCCAAAGGCGGGTTAAAGATAGCCAGGCCCTACTCTTTACAGTAACTTATTCGAGCCGTCCTGCAAAACTTGAAGCCGGCCCGGCGTTGACGTATCCGGATGCAGCACGTCGCGTTAACACTTGTACATGCAGTGACTGTTGCTGTAAGCAGCACCGTTGCGGGCGGGTGCGAGTGCACTGGAGTTTGGATGTCACGATCGATGCGACGCCTCGCGATGTGCGTTTTGTGCTTGACACACGACGGCGGCGATTCCGAAATGCAACCAGTCACTGGCTCCGTTATGGTACAGGCGGACACGACGCGGCTGTGGTACCAGTTGTGTTGTAGTCACCACAGGCACTTGACGGTAAACCGACTGATTTGCCGCAACAGTGATTGATCGCGTGGTGAAATCATCAGTTTAACCTAGGGATACTCTTTGCCAGACCACGTTCAGAAGAGATGCGGCCCTGCCATACCTGACCCCTTTTTGTTCATACGCCACTGTTTTAACCCATTTAAGCCCAAACGGCCGCATTATCCAAACTGTTGGAGGTTTCACCTAAAGACCATGTACCAGTTGCAGGAGATGGATCGACCATGATAATTCAAGGGCAGTGTCAGATTAGCTTGGCGCCTGAAGGCGCCAAGCTAATCTGACACTACCCTTGAATTATCATGGTCGATCCATCTCCTGCTGTGGCGGTGTGTTGGGGCTTAAGAAGGTTAACCGTGCTTTGGGTGTGGGTTTTCTCCTGCGGTGATGCGCGTGTGAACAGCTGTGTCTGCCGACGCCACACAGTGTATTCATTGTGTTGACAGTCACTCAATGCTCTTTTGTTAATACTCTCCGTCAGAAACACTCTCTCTCTCTCTCCTCCTTCCAGTCCGCCCTCAAAAACCCACCTCTTTCAACAGATCTAGCGCTATAACATCACCACACTCCCCACCCCAAGCTGACTGTCGTAATGTATTTGTGGTACGTGAGTCATTGTCAAAAGCGTGCGCATGTGCGCGCGAGCTGTGGGTGCGCGCTTAGAGGTATAGTTATTATAAGATAAGCGCATTATAAATACCGTAATTATTATTAATTATTAATTGCAGCAAAGGTTTCAGAGGCTGCGCTAGCCGGCTGTAGTCTGTTTGGTGGCAGGACATTCACTGGTGTTGTGCCACGTTTAAAGAATAATGATAATGTGAATTTGCATAGCGCTTAACCTATTGACCCCCCGCCAACGCCCTGCAACAGGAGATGGATCGACCATGATAATTCACGGGTGATGCCAGATTAGCTTGGCGCCTTCAGGCACCACCCGTGAGCTATCATGGCCGATCTATCTCCTGCAACTACTACATAGTAATTATATGACGCCCTCCGAAATTTTGGACATGGGGCGTGGGGCTAAATGGGTTAACCTCCAAATTAATGATGCTGTAACGCTTTACGAAAAAAAAAAAAACATCAAAGAACACAAGAGTACATGAAAAGTAAAAGGTTACAATAAAAGTTATAACTGAAATGATACCCATCACAAGCTCAAACTATATATACTATAGAGCAGAAGCCAACGAAGAAAGAATCACGCTTAGAAAAGACAGCTACGACTCAGTTTATTAATATTTCAAAATAAACAAGTAAACAGCTCGCTACTCGTCTTGTCAGACCGTTGTAAATTGTCTTTTCCAAGCGTGTTTCTTTGTTCGTTTGGATTCTTCTTTGCATTTTACACGCTTGGCAGTCACCTTTTTGGTCTCGTGTTCAAAATACACTACTACACGCACGCACGCATGCACGCACGCACGCACGCACGCACGCACGCACGCACGCACACACACACACACACACACACATACACACACACACACACACACACACACACACACACACACACACACACCCCATTATAAGAACATACACTGCCAATGACTGCTAAAGCACCGTCAGATTTTTTTTTTTAAACGATCGTCAATATAAGTTCTATATTTGGCAGCAGGAAAACGATGGGTTTTACTGAAACAGCGATTTTGAGGCAGAGAGAGCACGCCTGAGCATACTTCATGCTATCTCGCAAAAGGTCCTCGGGCCGACGAAGGCCGTGCGCGGACCTAGGCCCTTTTGCTCGCTTTTTTTATGTCACTATACTAACGCCATCTCGGCACAAGAGCTTGTAAAACTCCCAACGATTGGGGGGTGGGGGGTGGGGGGGGGGGTGTGTTCAAGTACTTTGTTTTTATTGCCCAGTACACGAATTTTCCTCAGTCGGTAATGGGCATGACTTTATAAATCACCGGCAACGGGGCCGCGAATCTTTTGTTTTGCTGACGGTGTGAGGGATTCAATGACGCTGCTTTTGTGAAGTTAATTAACAACTGAGATTGCTTTGCCTATGCTGCGCCAGCGCGTCAGTTACAGACAAACGTTAAAACGATGGTTGTTTTTTTTTTTGTTTTGTTATCCGACATCCAAAGGGTGAACGTATTTTGCCGCCAAGACTGTGACTCATTGTGCCCGAGGTACGAAATACCCACATTTTTTAGTTATCCTGTGAGGACTGCATTACAATTCAGGAGACAGATCGACCATAATAGCTCAAGGGTGGTGGCAGAATAGCTTGGCGCCTATAGGCCACCACCCTTGAACTATCATGGTCGAGCCATATCTTGCTGTGGTGCTTTGTCGCGGGCAGAAGTATTTAAAGTGCGTTCACAGACGGACAGCGTAAAGGGTCAACCGAGTTTTACTCCACCCAGGAGATTCTGTCCGATCTGTGATCTGTGATCTTTCGGACCATTTCTTAATTAATCGTGTATACCTTCATTTGTTTCCGAGTCGCGGCCATCTGCAGGAAACTTTTACCAAGCCAGCAACGGGCCAACTAACTGTGCCTTTGCACTGCTGAGAGAGATTTTTGCGTAGGGCTAAAAATAGCTCAAAGCCGCTATGACTAGGGCGGCGCACGTACTGGCGATTTAAAATTACGTGCGATTCGACGCTGAGGTCAGTTTCACGAGCGAGCGTAGTCCTGCGCCAGCCACTAAGCAAGGTGCTCCGCTGCAGCGGAGCACCTTGCTTAGTGGCTGGCGCAGGAATCCAGCTCACGCTATTGCTACTGACCCCCTGGTTCAGAAAGCAATCAGTTAAAATACCATTACCCATAAATCTGAAGACACATTTCAGCACCATTTGTGTTTGCTATGCCTTGTCGACACACCTAATGAGCTTGAACAGCGGCGCGGTTTGGACACGCAGCAAAAGCACACGCGTAATCGCACTTATTTATTCTGCGCTTGCCGTAAGCGTGTCAATCTATTTTTAGCTGTTTCTCGTACTGAAAGCGTTGTATTTCTAGAACGGAGCGGAGTCATTGTCAGATTACTTGATATACAGGCGACGTGTGCTGAGCTGGATAGTCCTGTGTCTAAATGTACCATAACTAGACCTGTGTGTAGCGTTTCGTAACCCATCTGTTACAGAAGTGTATAGTCTTTGAACAGTTACGGCGGTAGTGGGCCTTTAAGCCTACATAATACAACCCTTTGCTGTGGGCATGCCTATTTTGTCGAGTATCACTTTTGTGATTATGCGTGTGCTGATATGTGATTTTGGACCTTATTTCTTCAAGCCATAACGCCCAAAATCAACAGGCCAGCAACACACACATATGTTTTTCTTCCACAATAGAATCTGTTTTGATCATCAGAACCTGCTTTGCAAGGAAAAAAATTCGCCTTTAAACACAGGTGCTGTCTCAAGAAGTCGTGAAGAGAAAAAAAGCGTCACCTATTGTTAAAGACCATCGTTTAGGTGGCTAAAGCCACAGTCACAGCTAAAACCACAGTCACAGCTAAAGCCACCGAAATGGTGGTCTTTAATGACAGGTGATCTCTATGGGTTGGTCGTTCAAAACAGGTTCAGTTGTATCATATTTGTACGTTCATCTTTTTTCCTCATTATCAATCATAAGGCGGCGCAACACCATCCTGTCCTGTGACAAGCAGACGATGGGGACCCGCGCTGGGTGGATACTAATGGCAGGAATCGTGCTGCTACACACGCCTGGTGAGGCTCACATTTATTGCCAGAGAGAGAGAGAGAGACTGAGAGACTCAGACTCAGACTCAGACAGTTTATTGTTCAGACAAAATGTCCATACAATGGAGTGAGACATTACATAGTTTATAGTTCAGGTGTATATAAAAGCCATAAGGCGATGTTTATAACAACACACACACACACACACACACACACACACACACACACACACACACACACACACACACACACACACACACACACACACACATTTCCATTCGATCTACGCCAGCACATAATAGCCACTTTTGACCTACATGTAAAATGCGGTATCCAAATCCAGGCCACAGCCGTGTACTACACAGACCAGGTCAGAGTAAGAACCACAGTTTGCACGTGGAATCATACAAGCATGCTGCTACGGAGTGTAAATGCATGAAATACAAATCTTGCTAAATCGGCAATAGACTGCGGGTTGGTAGTGTCTAGGATACACAATTCTTTCTTTTTGAGTTCCATAAGGTCAAACTTACATAGGTATTTGACACGCAGTTCATCGTAGAATGGACAGTAAAACATAAAGTGAATTTCATCTTCCACAGCCTTGGCACACAATGGACACACTTTCGTTACAGCATTGAGAGTACTATATCTTTGTTTGTTACTTTGCAATTCGGTTATGCCAAGTCTAAATTTAATGTATAGATTTTTTACATAGGTTGGCTTAACCAGTTCAAAATAATTTTCTTGGACAAGTGTATGTTTAAAACTACGATACACAGTAAAACGTTCACTCTCAGAAAGCTTCGGAGAGACTGAGAGAGAGAGAGAGAGAGAGAGAGAGAGAGAGAGAGAGAGAGAGAGAGAGAGAGAGAGAGAGAGAGAGAGAGAGAGAGAGAGAGAGAGAGAGAGAGAGAGAGAGAGAGAGAGAGATTTCGGCCAGTGAAAGGTTCTGGACGCAGTACCTTCTCTGTGCGTCGTCCCTTTTCATTGTGAAACGTGAACTCCTGGTACTTCCTGGTACGTACAATAGTGGAAAGGTAGGGGGGGGGGGGGGGGCATGGGAGATCCATCACGGATTCACGACGATTTATGTTGTGATTTACGAAAACACGAATTGAAAAATTAGCATGAATGCTATTTTTGGGATTCGCGATTTCGTGAATCACAACATAGATCGTTGTGAATGATTTTTTGTTGGATTAATGATTTCGTTAATCAGAAGTCACATAAATCGTCGTGAATTATTTTTATTGGTGATTTCGTGAATCGGAACATTAATAATCATAAATGCTATTTTTTCCGTGCATTTGTGATCACAACATAAATTGTCATGAATGCTATTTTTTAAAAATTCGTGATTACGTGTATCACAACATAAATCGTCGTGAATCCGTCATGGTACCCCCAAGCCCCTACCCCCCACCCCCACCACCCCCTACTCCTCCACCACCGCAGTCTCCACCTTCCCCCTATTGTACGTACCAGGAAGTACTTTACTATTTTGGCCGCTAATATCACTTACTGTACCACTATCAGGTCGCTGAACGCTGTGGCTGTCGTCGGGACAAAAGATCTTTTCCTATTGGGGAACTATTAGGGCTGACTAGGTCATTTATTTATTTATTTATTTATTTATTTATTCAAGAGATAGATTGATTATGATAGTTCAAGTGTGGTGGCAGAATAGCTTGGCGCCTATAGGCGCCAAGCTATTCTGCCACCACCCTTAAACTATCACGGTCGAGCCATATCTTGCTGGGGTGTGTCGCGGACAGAGTGAGTAAAAGTGATATCACAGACGGACAGCTTAAAGGGTCAGCTGAGTTTTACTCCACCCAGGGTCTGTGATCTGTGATCTTCCGAACCATGTCTTAATCATGTATACCTTCATTTGTTTAGTTAGTTAGTTTGCACTAACTCCTGTTTCTGCAGCTGCCCACGGCCAGGACTTCCTGCGGGTAGCATCCACGTGCCCTCCTGTGCCTGTGACGTGTGATCCATCCTCTGTACTGCTCATAAGGACCGCCCAGTACCGGAAACCCACCACCCCTGCTACCGCTAACCAGTGCACAGGCGGCACGTGCACCGAAAGTGACTGCAAGATGCGCGATGATGACGTTATTCGTGTCTACCGGAAGTGCGCTGAAAACGTCACCTACTGTGACCTGCGGTCTGCTGGCGTCGTGTCGGACTTCCGCATGGATTATTATTGTTTGACAAATGGTCAGTTTGATTAGAGATAATTACAAAGTAAAATGTACCCTAATGCACGCCTGCCAGTTTTGGCAGTGAAATGACCAAGTTAACGGAATTAACCACTTCGTCTGCCGGGAAAAATGTGAACCAGATCTAATTGCAAGAGGCATAGATCCTCATAAGCCCCCGCGAATGCGGGGGCTCATGAGGATCTATGCCTCTTACTGAGACCAATTTGTGTCCATGGTCTTTGGACAGTCGTGGCCTTTGACCGTTCGGTGAACACAGATTTCAGAAGCAAAATGTACGTCTGTTGGCAGGGGGGGGGGGGCAGGGCGGGGGGGGGGGGCGGGGGGGGGGGGGGCTGGGGGGGGGGAGAGGAGGTTAAACCCACTTTTGGAGTCATGTTAATTGCCAAGGCTTACAGTTGTGTGTTTTTTTGGTTTTTTTGTTTTGTTTTGTTTTGTTTTTTACAAAGGAGCATTTGACGTATTATAGACTTCAGAGAAACACATGGTTTGATTATTCAAATTCTTTTTTTTTCCGAAAAAAGGCATCTTTATCTGTGCACAAGATTGATGGCTCCGAATTGTAGCATATCTCCTGCCAAAGTACGAGAATGCTTTTTTTTCTCAAATCTGTGCTCATTCAATGTCCAAAAGCCAAAACCTGGGCACACATTGGTCTCAGCAAGAGGCATAGATCCTCATGAGTCCTCGCGCTCGCGGGGGCTCATGAGGATCTATGTCTCTTGCAGATGGCTCGTGTTGTGAACAGGATCGGACTGCCAGAAACATAGATCCTCATGAGTCCTTTTCTCGGCAGCGGAGGAGTTAGACGAACACAATTTGCGGACTATTTGAACACAAATCAACGATGCTGATCTTCTGATTTTTCATGAAGACTTTTGTTTCGTTTCTTTGCAAAAGACCTGAAAGATCCCTGCCAGAACCTGAACTCCCAGTGGTCTGGCTCGGCCGCAGACAACAGAATGACTTTCTACATCAATTACGCGCGCTACTCCTCGTCACGTGACTTCACGTGCCAGTGCCTGGTGACGAGCTCTGACAACAAGACGACGATGCTAGCGATGAACCTGTACGAAAACCTGCACTCCGGCGGGCGCGTCCCCAACGTAGCGATCGACAACGGCCGGTATCACGTGGTCGGTGGGACAGTGGGCGGTGCCAGTTCAGTGGGGGCTTCAGAACTCGTCTGCAAGTCTGCTGTTTGTGAACGTCAACGGGGCAGGCTTTGGCCACCTGGTGTTGGATTTTCGAGGTCAGACTATAAACCTCATCGAGTGCCTGTATAGCAATTCGAAATAGATCTCCCCGCCCCCCCCCCCCTCTCCCCCCACCCCCCCCCCTCTCGCCCCACCCCGAAAAGCAGAGGTAGGTACAAATAGCAACGTGTTTCGTCGAAAACCGTGAATTAACCCTATTAGCGCCGTGGGAGCATTTCCCGAATTTTGGAAGTGTTACTTAACGACCATGTACCACTTGCAGGAGGTGGATTGACCATGATTATTCAAGGGTAGGCGCCAAGCTAATCTGGCATTACCCTTGAATTATCATTATCAATCAATCTCCTGCTGCAGGGTTTTGGCGCTGAAAAGATTAAAAGCCCGGACAAACATACGGACTCGCTTGTTTGTCCGGGCTAAAGTTTTAATCCACCGTTTTCGTCGAAGAACGTGCAGTTGTGATCTACTTCCGGTTTGCGAACAGTGTCTATTGTGAATGTGCTTTGGTTAATGAACCCTTTGGGTGTCGGTCGCGGTTTTAGTCGCGATGATCGCAGGATCACACTGCTCAGGAATAACACACCGACACCCAGTAACACACCTGCACTGCAGGAATCATCGTGACTAAAACTGCTACCGACAGCCAAAGGTTAGTTAGTTAGTTATTTGGGTTTAACGCAGAGCAGGCAACTAAGGCCATCTCATGGCGGACACTTAAAGAAATAAAAGGGGACCTGCTGTAGGCAATAAAGGTTTAAATATTTAAGAGAAAAACCCGACGGAGAAAAAAAAAAAAAACGCGCTTAGAAAAGACAGTTACAACACAATTTATTAATATTTCGGGTAAATACCCTTTTTCAAAATAAACAAACAACTGCCACATTCCTTCTGCGATAATGAAGATAAGTAGCGACTGATCTCTCTACTTGTTTGTTTGTCTATTTTGAAAGAAAGGTGTTTACCCGAAATATTAATAACGTGTGTTGAAACTGTCTTTTCTAAGCGTGTTTCTTTCTCCTTTGGTTTTTTTTCTCTGCATTTTACACGCTTGGCAGTCACCTTTTTGGTCTGGGTTGCTTAAATATTCAGCAATACCCTCTTTATAAATGTAACTAGAAGTATGTCTTTGAACAATGCTGGACGAAAATGTGACGAAATGAAAGACTTTTCTGCTCTTATCTTCCTTTGTACGCAGAAGAGGTGGTCCGTGAAGCAGAAAGATCAGTACAAGACCTCTAGCTGTTACGTGTACCTGCTCATACTGATTGTGAACACTACTGAGAAGGGCAGAAAAGTCTTAGTTTAGGCAAGACAACATTGAGAACCCGTAGTATCGGCGAAAGTGTAGCAAAGATCCTGGTAGATTGCTTTTTCTATATGAAAAAGCCACTGTTTTCTTTCTCTGCGCAACATCGATAGGGGGAGCAACGGTGATTTACAATAGGGCTCGGGAAGCTGACGTCATCACGCCAGTCGTGGCGGCCATCTTGTGAGGATACGGGACAAAGCGCTCTATAAGGAAATCGCTGTTTTTGTAGTGTCAGGAAAGTCCTGACGTACTATAAGCAATAACAGCAAGTCTTGCCATCACTGTAGGAAACCGCTCACCAGAATCTGTTTTTGTTTGTTTCCAAAGTGGAAGAAACATGAAGAAAAACATGTTGAAAGACTATTTCGCTACTATCTCATGACTATGGTATCCTCATAAGATGGCGGCTGATGCACCGACGCTGCTAGGCAACGCGAGGAACTTCCAGAGCCCTATTAAGTTTATCTTAGGTTTCATTTCGCCTGACTTCAATTTAGTCTTGCAGGTGGAAGGCCCATGCTGTCGCTCCTGGTTTTAACTCATTCAACTCCCACACGCCACGGCAAAACGTGGATCAAGCGTGATAGTTCAAGGGTCGTGCCAGAATAGCTTGGCGCCCATAGGCGCCAAGCTATTCTGGCACAACCCTTGAACTATCACGCTCGATCTGTTTCCAGAAGTGTAATACAGTCTTCAGGGGGCAACTTCAAAATTTACGGATTTCGGTCCTGGAGCAGAATGGGTTAACCCACTGACCGCTGCTAACGATACCCTTCAGCGGAAAAGACCTTATTTATTTATTTTATTAATTAATTAATTTATTTTATTTTATTTTATTTATTTTTATTTTTTATTTTTTATTATTTATTTATTTATTTATTTATTATTATTATTATTATTTTATTATTATTATTATTATTATTATTTTTTTTTTGGGGGGGAATGTTAATTGTTATAAGTTGTTTACAAAGAAAGCTTTTGTTGTGTGCGCCTAGACGGACAGTTTATGATATTAGTCTGGGCATTTTTGTTTGTTGTTGCTTGTTTTGCAGTTGACCCCTTGAGAAAAAATGGAACACGACCCACCTGCAAGAGGCATAGATCCTCATGAGCCCCCGCAGTTGCGGGGGCTCATGAGGATCTATGCCTCTTGCTGAAAGCACTTTGTGTCTACGTTATTTGGACGGTTGGGGCTCTTTGACGACGAGCTGACAATGCCTTGCAAAACACAACGTACGTCGGTTCGCAATACATGGCATTGCGTGCGAACGTGTCAGTGTCTCATGACATGCAAACTAGCTGGGTACGATACCACGTGAATAAAGAACAAGACTCGTTTTTAAGCGTCTTTTCCGCCAAGCTGTATCGTTGTGGCAGGCAAAGGGTTTACTCGTGAAGCTCAGACCTCTTAGCGATTGATTAACACGTTGGAAAACTTACATACTGTATTTATAAACTTGCTATTTAGCTGTATGAGATGTTTCTGACTTGATAGGTCGGTAGTAGTGGTGCCAGATTAGTTTGGCGTGGATAACGTCTTCAAAATTATCTTGAACTATCAGTGGACGCAGATTCGTGTGCTTGTAAGCTTCGTTCATTAAACTGTAAAGAACCCCATCCAGATTCGTGTGCTTGTAAGCTTCGTTCATTAAACTGTAAAGAACCCCATCCAGATTCGTGTGTTTCAAAGCTTCGTCCATTAAACTGTAAAGAGTCCCATCCAGATTCGTGTGCCTGTAAGCTTCGTTCATTAAACTGTAAAGAACCCCATCCAGATTCATGGACACAGAGTGGTGTCATCAAGAGGCATAGATCCTCATCAGCACGCGCAACTGCGGTAAGTTAGTGCAACTGCGGGGGGCTCATGAGGTTCTATGCCTCTTGCAAATGGACAGTATGCTGGCCCTTTCTCAGCAGTGAACGGGTTCCGAGTCAGTGTGCTCTCTCATTCACTCTGATGACCAACAGTGAACGCGTTACGAGTCCGTGTGCTCTCATTCACTCTGATGACCAACAGTGAACGCGTTACGCGTCCGTGTGCTCTCATTCACTCTGATGACCAACAAGGCTCGGTTTGAAACGTTTCGTTTCTCACACTCTCTCTCTCTCTGCAATTCAGGTCAAACACTTCGCGTAACTTGCAACTCTACGCTGGAGGGCGGAGGGGGATTTGTGACGCCATCGCCGTCCGCGTCATCATCCACGTCAGACTCCATCTTAGGTCCGACGTCATCGACAGGGACGCAGCTGAGTGAGTCGGGCCCGTCACTGCTGGTGATCATCGCTGCGGCGGCGGCGTCGGGGGCCTTCGTCATTCTGGTCATCATCATCGTCGTGGTTATCATCAAATGCCGACGGCTGTCAGCGAGGTATGGACTCCCGGTACACGCCAGTGTAATAATAATAATAATAATAATAATGGCTACTTATATAGCGCTTATCCTAAAATAAGCTCTAAGCGTTTTACAAATAAAGAGTGGGAGTGGAGGGGGTCATAAAGCCAGAGAAACAAAGGATTCTGCAATACACACGCACATACACACACACACACACACACACACACACACACACACACACACACACACACACACACACCGGTACATAATCACGAAGAAGTGAGCTACATAATAATAATAATAATAATGACTACTTATCCTAAAATAAGCTCTAAGCGCTTTACAAATAAAGGGTGGGAGTGGAGGGGGTCATAAAGCCAGAGAAACAAAGTATTCTGCAATACACACGCACACACAGACAAACACACAGGTACATAATCACGAAGAACTGAGCTACATAATAATAATAATGACTACTTATCCTAAAATAAGCTCTAAGCGTTTTACAAATAAAGAGAGGGAGTGGAGAGGGTCATAAAGTCAGAGAAACAACGGATTCTGCAGTACACACGCACACACACAGACAAACACACAGGTAGGTCTACATAATCATACATACATAGTGTTTGCTGGTCCGTGATTCACGGACCAGCACACAAAGGTTCAGATCAACAGCTCGTAGAGCGTCGTTCGCTCCCTCCCCCCCCTCCCCCACCCACCCACCAACCCACCCCCTCTCGTAGTTCTAGTCAGACAAGACACTGACTCTTTGTGTTTTGGTGCAAGGCAACTTAGAAATTTCGGACCACATTTTTCAAAGTCCGAGAGACGTTTTTTTTTTTCAATCTGTGTATTAGTCTGTGATTTTATCTACTGGTTAGTTGTCAGTTACCGAGACTGGTTAGTTGTCAGTTACCGAGACTGGTTAGTTGTCAGTTACCGAGACTGGTTAGTTGTCAGTTACCGAGACTGGTTAGTTGTCAGTTACCGAGACTGGTTAGTTGTACCGAGACTGGTTAGTTGTCAGTTACCGAGACTGGTTAGTTGTCAGTTACCGAGACTGTAGCGCCGGCAGGATCTCATCTCAAATGCACCTTTGTATTTTATTGAATATTCTTTTTAGGCATTACTGTTGCCAGCCTTCAGCGTGACGACGTGAAAGCTGCCTTTCAGACAGAATTACAGCGCAGGCTCAAAGACACAGCGGACCCAGCAGACTCCTCCCCTGAAACACTTTGGGAACAACTGAAAACTGCTATTGCAAAATCCTCTGCAGAAGTCCTGGGTTTCGCTAGAAAGAAGAACAAAGACTGGTTTGACGAGAACGACGTAGAGATCCAGGAACACCTAGCAAAAAAAAAAAGAGCCGCCCATCAGGCCCACCTAGCCCAGCCTTCCTGCCCTGTGAAGAAGTCTGCCTTCCGTCTCGTCTGCAGCAGTCTCCAGCGCAAGCTCAGATATCTCCAGAATGAGTGGTGGACCAGACTTGCACAGAGGACACAGCTTTGCGCTGACATTGGTGACTACAGGGGCTTCTACGAAGCACTGAAAGCAGTGTATGGCCCCAGACACCTGGTACAAAGTCTCCTGCGAAGCGCGAATGGCCAGGCACTCCTCACAGATAATACCTCCATCTTGAACCGCTGGTCGGAGTACTTTCAGAGCCTCTTCAGCGCTGAGCGCACTGTTCAAGAAGCAGTCATCCTACAAATCCCACAACTCCCAGTAAAGGTTGAATTGGACGAACCGCCCACCGCTGAAGAGACCCTCACAGCCATTCACCAGCTCAAGAGTGGCAAAGCAGCAGGCATTGATGGAATACCACCAGAGATCTGGAAACATGGAGGCAGAGCACTGCACAACAAGCTCCATGACCTCTTTCTCTGCTGCTGGGAGGAAGGAACACTACCAAAGGATCTCCGTGATGCTGTCGTTATCACCCTGTACAAGAACAAAGGCGAGAAGTCAGACTGTTCCAACTATCGAGGAATTACCCTGCTGTCCATTGCTGGGAAAATTCTTGCAAGGCTGCTCCTGAATCGGCTGGTACCTGCCATCGCTGAAGACCACCTCCCAGAGGGCCAGTGTGGCTTCAGAGCAAACAGGAGCACCACCAATACGGTCTTTGTGCTGAGACAGCTTCAGGAGAAGTGCCGCGAGCAGAACAAAGGGCTGTACGTAACGTTTGTCGACCTAACAAAAGCGTTCGACACTGTGAGCAGGCAAGGCATGTGGCAGATCCTGGAGCGACTTGGCTGTCCCCCAAAGTTCCTCAGCATGATTGTCCAGCTACACGAGGACCAGCAAGGCCAGGTCAGACTCAACAATGTTCTCTCAGAACCATTCCCTATTGTCAACGGCGTAAAGCAGGGCTGCGTGCTGGCACCGACCCTCTTCAACATCTTTTTTAGCATGATGTTGAAGCAGGCCACAGTAGACCTCGATGATGACGATGCAGTGTACATCAGGTATCGTCTCGATGGCAGCCTGTTCAACCTCAGACGACTGCAGGCCCACACGAAAACCCTAGACCAACTGATTCGTGAGCTGCTTTTTGCTGATGACGCTGCCCTCGTTGCACACACAGAGAGAGCCCTGCAGCGCATCACGTCCTGCTTCGCAGACGCTGCCCAGCTCTTTGGACTCGAGGTCAGTCTGAAAAAGACAGAGGTCCTCCATCAGCCGGCACCCAAGACAGTGTATCACCCTCCTCACATCACCATTGGCGAGTCTGAACTAAAGTCAGTGCACCAGTTTACTTACCTTGGCTGCATTATCACGTCGGACGCCAAGCTGGACAGGGAGCTTGACAGCAGGCTGGCAAAAGCGAACAGCGCTTTCGGGCGACTTTTCAAGCGGGTGTGGCACAATCAACAGCTGAAAACAGGCACCAAGATCAGCGTGTACAGAGCTGTGGTCCTCACCACCCTGCTGTATGGTTCCGAGTCCTGGGCCCTCTACCGCAGCCAACTACGACTCCTCGAACGTTTCCACCAGCGCTGCCTGCGTACCATCCTGGGCATTCACTGGAGTGACTATGTCACCAACGTCGAGGTCCTTGAACAGGCTGAAACTGTGAGCATCGAGGCCTTGCTGCTGCGGACACAGCTCCGCTGGGCGGGGCATGTCTCCAGGATGGAGGATCATCGCCTACCAAAGATCACCCTGTTCGGCGAGCTTGCTACTGGACACCGTGACAAAGGGGCACCAAAGAAGAGATACAAAGACTGTCTCAAGAAGTCACTTAGTGCCTGCCAAATCGACCACCACCAGTGGTCCTCGCTTGCTGTGGACCGTGACACCTGGCGCTCCACCATTTACAAGGCAGCTGTCTCCTTTGAGGACTCTCGCAGAGCTAGCCTTAAGGACAAGCGGCTCAGGAGAAAAAACAGAGATGCCGCAACTCAGAACCCTGGCCATACCTTCCCCTGCAGCCACTGCGGTCGAACCTGCCTGTCCCGGTTTGGCCTCCGCAGCCACGAACAAGCCTGCAGACGTCGTGGGCAACTCCTATAAAATCTTCGTTCGCGAAGTCAAGCTAAGAGATTCTTTTTACTGTTGGACGAGAAATCCACTGGGAACATTTTGCATTAGCTATCTACTGGTGTTAGCGTGAACTGTTAAAAGTTTACCGCTAAAGTTTCCCCACAATAGAGCAACAGCTCCTTTGTTAATAGAACCCCCGTAATTTTTAACCCATTTTGCCCCGAGTCCCTACAGCAGGAGACAGTTTGAGCATGATAATTCAAGGGTAGTGCCAGATTAGCTTGGCGCCTTCAGACGCCAAGCTTATATAGCACTACCCTTGAATTATCATGCTCAATCCACCTCCTGCAGCTGTTACATACTCGTCTAGTAACACTGTCAAAATGTGGAAAAAGCACCCGTGGGGCGAAAAGGGTTCAGATGCGAAACAGTAGGGCGCGTTTTCGGTCGTAGATACTAGTATTACTCTTACTAGTAAGGTTACGTTTGAGACGGACGATTACTAGTATTACTAGTAAGGTTACGTTTGAGACGGACGATTACTAGTAATACTAGTAAGGTTACGTTTGAGACGGACGATTACTAGTATTACTAGTAAGGTTACGTTTGAAACGGACGATTACTAGTATTACTAGTAAGGTTACGTTTGAAACGGACGATTACTAGTATTACTAGTAAGGTTACGTTTGAAACGGACGATTCCCAACAACAATTGGGAGCAAAGTCACGGTGGATAACCAGCTTGGACAGTAAGTCGGCATAAACAATCCTCCAAACATCTCCAAGAGGCCCGGAGTGCTCGTGCGGATCTATGCCTCTTGGAGATATTTATAATAATAATAATTAATAATAATAATAATAATAATAATAATAATTACCTTAAAGCGCTTATCTTATAATAATTATAACTCTAAGCGCGCACTCACAACTCGCGCACGCATGCGCACGCTTTAGACAACGACTAACGTACCACAAATAGTGAAATACATTACGACAGTCAGCTTGGGGTGGGGAGTGTGGTGGTATAGTGCTAGAACTGTTGAAAGAGGTGAGTTTTGAGGGCGGACTGGAAGGAGGAGAGAGAGTGTTTCTGACGGAGAGAGAGTGGGAGAGTGTTCCAGGTGGATGGTCCGTATACTGATAAGGAGCGGGGGCCGAAAGTGCTGAGTTTGGTGCGGGGGATCTGGAGGCGGAGAGGGTCGGAGGCGGAGTGGAGGGAGCGGGGAAGAGTGTAGGGGTGAAGTAAGTTGGAGAGATAGGCAGGAGCGCAGTTGTTCAGGGATTTGTAGCAGAGAGACAGAATCTTGTATTGGATGCTTTGGGGGGATGGGAAGCCAGTGAAGGAGTTTGAGCAGGGGAGTGATGTGGTCGGATTTTTTCTTTCTGAGGACGAGGCGGGCAGCTTTGTTCTGGACGCGCTGGAGAGTGAAAGTGGTGGAGTGAGGGAGGCCGGAAAGGAGAGAGTTGCAGTAGTCGATGCGAGATAGGACGAGACACAGCAAGTTTGGTGGCACCTTCGGTAGTGAGGTATTTTCTGATCTGACTGATGCGGCGGAAGTGGAAGTAGCATGCTTGGGCCGTGGCGGAGACGAAGCTGGTCATGGAAAGAGAGGAATCGAGGATAACGCCGAGGTTTTTGGCCGAGTCAGAGAGGGAGATGGGGGTGCTGTCGAGTTGAAGGTGGAGAGAGGGAGGGAGCTGGGAGAGTTTCTGGCGAGTGCCTACCAGCATGGCTTCCGTTTTGTCGTCATTCAGTATAAGCTTGTTTGCTGTCATCCAGTTTTTCACGTCTTCGTAGCAGTCAGCCGTGCGAGTCAGTAGTGACTGAGTGTTGTCGAGTTTGTCTTTGTCTAGTAGTAGTGAGTCGTCAGCGTAGAGGTGGTGGTGTATGTGGTGAGACTGGATGATGTTGCTCACAAACCAGATAGATGAGGCTAGCGCTGGCAGAATTGTCAGTACTCAAACCAAGGGGAATCACAGCGCTGGACTGGAATGGAAATGATTGTCTTATCATACTGCGTATTCTCTGTGGTGGCGATTGGTGCCTGATAGGCGGGGGCAGGGGATCTAACTGTTGTCTGTCCAGCGCTGTGATTCCCCTTGGTTTGAGTACTGGATGATGTTGGACAGGGGAGAGGTGTAGAGTGTGAAAAGGACCGGGTCCAGGACGGACCCCTGTGGAACTCCGCAGCAGAGCGAGACTGGGTTGGAGGAGACGCCGTCGATGGTGACGGACTGCTGTCTGTCGGAGAGGTAGGAGAGAAACCAGGAGTGAGCAGAGTCAGTGATGCCAAAGGAGTGGTGAAGGCGGTGGAGGAGGATAGAGTGGTCTATAGTGTCGAAGGCGGCAGAGAGGTCGAGTAGCGTAAGAAGGGAGATGTTGCCCGAGTCGGTGGAGAGAAGCAGGTCGTTTAAGATATGTAGAAGGGTTGTTTCAGTGCTGTGATGTTTGCGATAGGCAGACTGTAAGGGACTGAGGAGGTTGTTGTCGGCGAGGTGTAGGTTGAGCTGGATGAGTACGACCTTCTCAAGAAGGTTGGACAGGAAAGAGAGATTGGAGACTGGGCCATAGTTCTTGAGTTCGTTTGGGTCGAGATTGTGTTTGAAGTGCTGTCGATGCTAACGGTGCAAGCCCAGTGCGGACATGATCAGCCGTGATTGGCTCTCGTGATTTATGATCAGCCGTGATTGGCTCTCGTTCGCTTTTGAGAGTCTTCCTGCACAAACGTATCCTATATACTGTGATAGATTGCTGATGATGGCCTGTGATAGATTGCCTGTGACAGATTGCCGTAATGAAAATTTTAATGGAATGTTCTTATGGTGTTCATTAGTGTCTTGTCTTGTTGTTTTATGACGAGCCAAAAGGCAAATTTCTGTCGTGCTTTGACTCGAACAGACAATTGTATTGTATTGTATTGTATTGTATTGTATTGTATTATTGTATTGTATTGTATTGTATTGTATTGTATTGTATTGTATTGTATTGTATACTTTCACTAGTCGACGCTGGTGACGGCTGGTGAAAGTATCAAAGATCCAAAATGGGTTGCAATTTCTGCTGCTTCCGAAAAATTGCAGGTGTGTGTGTGTGTGTGTGTGTGTGTGTGTGTGTGTGTGTGTGTGTGTGTGTGTGTGTGTGTGTGTATGTGCATGTACGTGAGCGGCAGCAGGCTCGAGTGAATGCGAATGTATGCAATGACGTGTTTGTATGTCGACGTACGTTTTGTGCTACGTGTTTTGTTCATGTGTATTTGCGTCATTATGTGTTTTTGTTTGTTTGTTTGTTTTGTTTTTGTTATACGTCATTCTAAATTCTCTCTATACAGGATGACGTTTTAGTTGTGGTTTTTTTTTCTATCGTGTTCTTTTCTGTTCTACGTTTCTTTCCATGTCACCTGAAGACAAGGATCTTTGATCCGAAACGTCGTTCATTGTTTCTATTTTCAAAAGGGTTTTTTCTACCACTATCTTCTGTTTTTCTTTCACACGAAACCCTAGCGGCAACAGTTTCACTACATAAATATTTTCTTATTTGTGAAGCACATTCCCAGTAAGCGAAGGTCCTCGGGTCCACGACAGCCGCACGGCTGTGCGCGGGCCCACTGCGGCCGTCGTGGGGCGCGAAGTCATTTTGCTCACTGGGGATTTGCGGACACTGACTTGTTCTTTTCAGAAACCAAGAGCTGGCTAACATCAAACTGCCGGCTCACGAGCTAAACACCGTGTCGAGGCGAGGGTCACCCTACTCCAGGGACGGCGAGTACTGCGACATCGCGGACGTCAAACCACCGCCGGTTATGGGTGTGGTTCGTTCACGTGATGGTCGCAAATCCTTCTCTCACGACTACGAGCCCAATTCACGACGCGTTTACGAACCCACATCACGTGATTACGAACCCTCCTCACGTGATTACAAATCCGCACCACGTGATTACAAACGCACGTCGCCCGATTACGAACCCACATCACGTGAATACGAAAAACCGTCACGTGATGACAGACCCTCGTCACATGACTACCGGCCGATGCCGCGAAGTGTCCAGTTGCACACAGCCTACGATGCCACAGTTCAGGCGCTGAAACAAGGACAAATGGCGGCCAGAGCCAAGAGCCAGAAGAAGCCCGAAATCTCCACGATCAGCAGGGGAGGAGACGGGCTGCCCAGAGACGCCAGTGCACGTGCAGGGAGATGGGACGACCACGGAGCCTACGCTTCCTCTAGCGTCACGTCTAGTCACGGAGCTTACGCGTCCTCCAGCGTGACTTCGAGTGACTACGGCTCTCTGTACCGGAAGCCAGGCCAAATGATGTCACCAGCGTCGCCAGACAGCGTCATTTACGACCGCGCGGGCTACTTCCGGCCGGGTGACGGGCCTCAGGAGGATGTCTACAACAATCTGCGGTACGGGAAGCCCAAGGAGAAGATTATTGACAACGTGTACGACAACTCCACTTTTGTGTGAACGACCAAAAACAGATTCAGACTAGGCCAGTGGCTGTGAACGTGAAACGCTTGGGACACTAAGGTAGCCTGGCTTGTATTATTACATACAAACTCTTTGCTCGAATTCCTTGGCCATGAATTGTGTCCGTGAAAACTATTTTAAACTGAAAGGACACGCAGACACTGAACTGTGAGGTTAAACGTAGAGAGATCTTTCGGGATCGACATTACAGTTCGATCATGATAGTTCAAGGGTGGTGCCAGAATGGTTTGGCGCCTCCAGGCGCCAAACCATTGTGGCACCACCCTTGAACTATCACGATCGATTCACATCTTGCTGTAGTGTGCCACGCCAGTGGCTTTAACTTTTAATCTCCCAGAACTAAATGACTTCCATT
>BTPG01000006.1:208576233-208661233 GCA_036245525.1 Semisulcospira habei
ACTCTGGAAGAGAACACTCTATAAAATATGTATCCAATTTCGGCGGCCTTTAGCCGCAAGGTGCAATATCACAGACCACCATCCATTGATAGATACAATATCAGTCACGTCAACCCTTTCACGGTGTGTTTTGGAAATCATTCAGTGTAAATTGAGAGTCAAAGATCCCCACTCGCGTTTAACGTCGTGTCTGTAAGCATCATGGCTACAAAGTGGTGTCAGCAAGAGGCATAGATCCTCATGAGCCCCCGCAACTGCTGGGGCTCATGAGGGATCTGTGCTTCTTGCAGTTGGGTGGTGCTCAATTGTTTCCCCAGCAGCGAAGGGGTGAACATACTGAGGCCTAAGATCTCAACCCTCAAATTGCCAGGGGGTTTTGTCTTCTGAAGACTAAATCACAGTTTGGGAGACGGACAGATCGACCATGATAGTTCAAGGGTGGTGCCAGGATAGCTTGGCGCCTACAGGCGCCAAGCTATTTTGGCACCACCCTTGAACTATCATGGTCAGTATTTGAATATCATGTACAGCCTTTATACGAGACCTCAACCCTCAAATTGCCAGAGGGGGTTATCTTCTGAAGACTAAATCACAGTTTGGGAGACGGACAGATCGACCATGATAGTTCAAGGGTGGTGCCAGGGTAGCTTGGCTATTCTGGCACCCCCCTTGAACTATCATGGTCACTTTTTGAACATCGTGTACAGCCTTTATACGACTCCAGCAAAATTGTTCACTAGAATATTTGGTTCTTCCGCATTTTCCTTACACCTACTTCAAACGCACTTAGGCAAATGCGCCTCTTTAACCTGTTTCGCATGCGTATTTATTTTTCCGCCACTTGAAACAATGATGACTACACGATGAAGGACCTGCTTAAAACAAGGGACTTCTATATTCGGCGCGAACGTCATTTCGTAGAACTGACAGGCCCTTACCCCGCTCCCAGGCACTGCACGGTATGCAACAGTCCAATGGCCGACCGTCGGCCTTTGCTGATGCCGTTCCGGTCAGTCTGACCAAATCATTGCTTGGTAGGTTTATTTGGGGAAGCGGACCCTGATGTCGGTTGCATGAGCGAGCTTAGTCCTGCGCTAGCCACTAAGCAAGGCGCGCCTGCTGTCGCGGAGCGCCTTGCCTAGTGGCTGGCGGCAAGACTAAGCTCACTCGTTCAACAGGCCCCTGAGAATTAGAATTAGCTAAGGCGGATGTCGACCGGAGGATCTTTTGTTTACTGGGACAAAGCGGCACCTCGAAGCAGTTCTAGCGGCCTCACAGTCCATTAAAAAATGTCATTACAATAGGATGAAAGTGGCGAAAATATTTGTTCTCCATCCATACACCCCCCCCCCCCCACGCCCCACCCCTATTTTAACTCATTGTACCCCAAGACCGAAATCCCCAAATTTTGCCGTTGTCCTCTGAAGACTGCATTACAGTGCAGGACACAGATCGACCATGATAGTTCAAGGGTGATGCCAGAATAGCTTGGCGCCCATAGGCGCCAAGCTATTCTGGCATCACCCTTGAACTATCATGGTCGATCCTTATCTTGCTGTGGTGTGTCTGGGGTAGAATGGGTTAAGTACATTTGTACCAGGAAGCACAAGGACGCTATTATCACACACCATTGGACTGTCAGGCCCCTGACAGCTCCTAGACACTTGTCCCAGTGCGTACAGTGCCTTCGGACCCGGCACTGTCGGCCTCGGCTGATTTTCAAGTCCAAGTCTCTATAAATAAAAACTATATCCAGATGCAATATGCAAGGCCTTCGACATGATATAATTACTGTACAAGCAGTGTCTGTAGGGAAACACTAATATTCTCCACTACTGAAAGAAACTCTGGGAAGACTTCTGATGGGCCGTGGGATGGAGTGCGTATGGACATTTCCCAGCGCACAGACCCCATCTTGACTGAACTGAACTGTCGTTCTTAAGTTTGCTTCTTTTTTAATGACACGTGTTCTAGCACCTAAAATCACTAGACCCTGAGGACAAAAGTTCCTCCGGCCGACAGTTGGCCTCGCGCACGGCCAGCTGTCGGCCGAAGAAACTTTTGCTCACTAAAGTAACATTATTCTGTACCGATCAGTGTAGATTTATGCAGTTCCTCAGTCACCACGTTCTGTCTCCATAGGCATATGTAATGAATTCTCCCGGGGCCTTTCAGCCTCTGTGTATCGCGCGAATCTGTGAGATTTTAAAGATTAGCCAGCCCTGTTTACATCCTCACACTCGGCGGAGATGCCGGTCCGGGTTGAGTCCGCTGCGGCTCTATCAGACAGGAAGTCCGAGTTTAGAGACAGACGTCACTTCCTGAATAGCACTACTGAAAGTGCGTCGACGTATTGTTTCGCTGCACAGTGCATGAGCGGGCATGATACTAGTCTAGATGTTCGCTGCTTTGTGATTTAAGATCTAAGGGCTTTGAGCCGTAAGGTCGAGAATCACAGATCAGGACAGGAACAAGTATAAATAAAAACATGACGCAAGCAACACCAAGACTGAACGAAGTGTGTGAACACATTACACTGAGAGTACACGTAAAATGAATTCAACTAGCCGCAGTACGCTCGTATTCGAGTGTATTACATTTTAACTCATTCTGCCCGCGACACACCACAGCAAGATATGGCTTCGACCATGATAGTTCAAGGGTGGTGGCAGAATAGCTTGGCGCCTATGGGCGCCAAGCAATTCTGCCACCACCCTTGAACTATCATAGTCGATCTGTCTCCTGAATTAGTAATGCAGTCCTCAGAGGGTAACTCCCAAATGTGGGGATTTCGTACCTCGGGCACAATGAGTCAAAACAGTTCGGTTTGTACATACACCTCTGTTCAGGGTAAATTCCGTTAGTACGGATACGCGTTTTTTCCGACGAAAGGTATCGTCAATAGCAGTCAAGGAGTTGACAGAGAGAAAATAGTCCAAGCCAAATAAACGCTAAAACAGGAATTATCATAGGATTTGTCAGATCCATCCTTCCGGTAAAAAGAGAGAAAATCGTCACGTCTTTCACGAAAGGCTTGTGGTAACTAAACTATGTACATGAGCTAGATTTCGGGGTACTTTCACACCACTGTACCCTTCACTCTTACCGTTTTACACGCACGCACGCACACGCGCACGCACGCACGCACACACACACACACGCGCTCACACACACGATTGAGATACAGACGCAAGCACTGATGCTTAACCCATGTAACCCTTCACCCCACAGCCCATTGACCAAATTCTGGCGGTGTCGCCTAACGACTATGCACCAGCTGAAGGAGATGAACATACCATGATCATTCAAGGGTAGTGCCAGATTAGCTTGGCGCCCTGACGGTGCCAAGCTAATCTGGCACTACCCTTGAATGATCATGGTCGATCCATCACCTGCTGTAGGGCGCCGGGGGTTGAATCGGTTAAGTAATAATGCACGCGCATCATGGGTGCAAAAAAACACAAAAAACGGCCAATTAAAACGTGCATGACATTTGAGCATGGGCCGGCGTTGTTTTGAGATCTACGATTGAGTATGCAGGGGCAGGTCTGGGGAGGGGGAGTTAGAGGATATCCAGACACCCCCCCCCCCCTATCCCCACCGACTAAAAACTCTTAAGATGCTTTAACAAAGTCCCTTTTTGGGAACCCAACAAACAGTTGGCACTCCGCACCCCCCCTCTCCCCCCCCTCCCCCCAAGGTAACTGATCCGCCCCTGGGAATGACAGGCACACGTACAACAGTTCCTAATACACTTTCGCGGACCGTCATTTTTCACGTCCACGATGGTTGTCAGTCCTTCGAGTTGCTACCGCTCTGTAGCGGTGGCGAATCGAGGATGATAACCAGTGTCTTTCACCACAGACTGTCGGTTTCGCGGCCACAAACTAGTACTGCGCCAAGAATTATGATGCAGTTCATGACAACATTATATTACACAGTATGGACACTTGGATGGGATTGACGACTGTGCGTGTGAAATTCTTGAACGGGTCGGCTTCCTAGTCTGTCCGATTCTGGTCAGGAAAATCGGTACGTCATTCATATCGACATTGAAGCGCCCACGATCGACCTGCCGGTCAGTCCCCTCCGGCATTCAGTTCCTCGCGGCCCACAGCTCCCATTTTCAAGTCTCTGGAGATGAGAGCTCAAGGGTAGTGTCCGATTAGCTTGGCGCCTGTAGTCGCCAAGCTAATCGGACACTACCCTTGAGCCATAAGATCCAAAATCACGGCCAGCACACGTGATGTAGGTCAATATCAATGGCATGTCCGTGGCTATTTTCTGTTCTGTTTCTCTGCCCGATCCAGTCTGTTGAGGTTGTCTAGGATCATTGCGTTGTCCGGGTCTCGTTGTAGCGCGTGTTGATAATGGTGCCGAGCTTTGTCGAAATCACCCTGAGAGGGAAACAAAATCAAATTCGTTGACTTTTTCGCTTTAAAAGCAAGGTGGCTCACGTTTCACATTGGTTTGCTGAGCGCTTGCATCAGGTTGAGGGAGACGAAGGGACACACTCTTGTACGTTTAATTTTCCATCTTGCAAGAAACAATTCAGAAGCTGCTTGGTATCAGTCAATGAAGACGTGGACACGGGAAAGAAAAAAAAAAACACGAATCTAGTTTGAAAGCTTTTGGCGTGTTCTCTCTCTCTCTCTTCTTTTTTTTTTTTTTTTTTTTTTTGGGGGGGGGGGGGGGGGTTGGTTGAGTGCACATATAAGGAAGTCTTTTCCTTTCAAATAGCATCAGACAGACATTGTCAGAGCGAGAAGAAAAGATACAATGTTTAGAAATTTCCGCCACCGACACAAAATTCTATTTCTTCACTGAGAAGTTTGCCAGACATAAGCCTCCGGTGTGAAACTGAAACTGCAGGGAAATAGTGTAAAACAAAGTCTAAAAATCAGCATTGTAGGCCTACTGACTGACAATGCCGAAACCGGCCAGGAAGCAAACGGCTTTGTCACCGGTCTGGCGTAAGTCTTTGTTGACCCGCGCACGAAAGTGCGCTGGTCAACAAAGGCTTACGTCAGACCGAGACAAAGTCTGAGGTCATCCCGACGACCTTTTGCCAATTGGGAGGCCTACTCACCAGCAGGTGGTGGAGGGCCCCGAGGTTGTGATGAGCGGATGTGAGGTTGGGATTGGCCTCCAGAGAAGAGCGGTAACTCTGCAAAATAAAATGGGACGTCGCGGAGTTCATTACTCTTTGAAAGGAAAGCCACAAATTTCGGAGCTGATGTCTGAAGACTACTGCACTACGGTTTATGCAACTGATCGACCATGATAGCTGAAGGATGGTTTCTAGAGGCACCAAGCTAATCTGTCGCCACCTCTGAACTATCACGGGTTGCCGGATCTTATCTGACTGGGTTTAACCCTTTCTCTGTCGGTAGCGGTTTTTGTCGCCATGATCCCTGCCGGAACGCGACTTAAACCGCTACCGACACCCAAAGGGTTGGTGTTATAAAATGGACTTTAGCTTATTGGACTTTGTTCTGGCGGTCATCAAAGCCCCAAGGGATCAAGGCGATTAGCGCCTGTGTAGCCATCCTCCTCTATCTGCAAGGTACAGATTTTCATGACAGTGGGCCCCTGAGCTTGTCAGAAACTAAGGATGTTAAGAATACGACCCCCCCCCCCCCCCCCCAAAAAAAAAAAAAAAAAAAAAAAAAAAAGAAAAACAAAACAAAAAAACAACCAAAAACAAAAACAAAAACAAAACCTCATTTCGTACTTTTAAAGTAATCTCGCACCGCAAACGAGGTTGGTTTGACTGTTGATATGTTGTAAACCATCTTCATACCCACAATTTGAAAACAAACAAACAACCAACAACAACAATAACAACAACAGCAACAACAACAAGAAAACAAACAACACTAAGAACCAAAACAAACAAACAAACATGACAAACAACGGGGAGGGGGGGGGGGGGCGAGAAAGTTCTCCACCTGTAGCGCCAGCGGGAACTGTTTGAGGTCTTTGTACAGGTTGCCCAGCTCGTAATGGATCTTGGCCATCATTCTGACGTCACTTCCTGCCCAGCGCACGGCCTCCTTCAGCAGCGACAGGGCCTGAAACAGGTAAACGCAAACCGGCCAGTAACCCCACAGTTGTGCGCGCAGACACTGACCGGTACAGTTCACAGGTGGGTGAACGCGGCACAAGCGTTTACATTCGAGGCTTCATGCTTCATGCTTGATACTTCATGCTTCATACTTCATGCTTCATGCCGCGTATCCGGATGCAGGACGTCTGGAATGTGTTAACCCGGCTCTTCACTGCGGATGATGTCTGTGAAACCTTTGTGAACTCAGCACCACCGAGCCGTCTAAGCAACGCGGACACAGCCAGTGGTGTCAGCAAGAGGCATAGATCCTCATCAGCCCGCGCGACTGCGGGGGGCTCATGAGGATCTATACCTCTCGCAGTTGGAGCGTGTTCACCTTTGTTTCTCAGCAGTGAAAGGGTTGTCAAAACCACAGACTTGGGTCGAAAAGCGTGATTTGGATAATTAGCAGACTTGGGTCGAAAAGCGTGATTTGGATAATTAGCAGACTTGGGTCGAAAAGCGTGATTTGGATAATTAGCAGACTTGGGTCGAAAAGCGTGATTTGGATAATTAGCAGACTTGGGTCGAAAAGCGTGATTTGGATAATTAGCAGACTTGGGTCGAAAAGCGTGATTTGGATAATTAGCAGACTTGGGTCGAAAAGCGTGATTTGGATAATTAGCAGACTTGGGTCGAAAAGCGTGATTTGGATAATTAGCAGACGGATGCGTTCCTTTTCCCCAGTACCTCTTGAGTGTTCCCGAGTTGTTGCTGGACGTGGCTCATGGTGAAAAGTAGGTCAGCGTTGTGTGGTGCACGTGCCAACTGTCTGGTCAGTTCGGACTCAGCCTGCTTCGCTTCCCCACCGTCTAACAGCGCCTTCACCTAAAAGAATCGTCAGTTTGTTTTGATTGTTCGCATACAATACCTGGTTTCTGAACAAATAGAGCTTTCTTACACACCTCGTCCTTGGCCGCCTTTGACCGGAAAAGCTGTATCTCACACAGCGTGGCTGTATCCCAGCCCTGGTGCGTGAACGGACACGTGAGCACAATATTGTCTTGTAAAAAATCTTGTCAGCAGATAGGTACGGGCACACACCATATTGAAACTTGACCTACTTTCAGCTCACGTGCACTGACGCCATTTCATAGTGACGACTGGCACTGTGGCGTCATGTATTGCGCTACTACGTCATGTAGGAACATTTGTCTGACATCCAAAATATCAGTACTCAAACCAAGGGGAATCACAGCGCTGGACAGACAACAGTTAGATCCCTTGCCCCCGCCTATCAGGCACCCAATCGCCAGCCCACAGAGAAATACGCAGGTATAGAATAAGACAATCATTTCCATTCCTAATAAGAATGGATCAGGTCTCTTATATAACCCATGTCTTTCTCCGGAACTTAGGAAGTAGGCAGGAGAAACATACATACACAAACATGAAGGTGCGCTACTATATGTGGTCGGGTAAATACCCTGATTTCCCACAGTAGATGCACAGAACATTACACAACAATGTAACGATACAAATTTTGCCTCGAGTTATACATGATACTCACAAACCAGATAGGTGAGGCTAGCGCTGGCAGAATTGTCAGTACTCAAACCAAGGGGAATCACAGCGCTGGACAGACAACAGTTAGATCCCCTGCCCCCGCCTATCAGGCACCCAATCGCCAGCCCACAGAGAAATACGCAGGTATAGAATAAGACAATCATTTCCATTCCTAATAAGAATGGATCAGGTCTCTTATATAACCCATGTCTTTCTCCGGAACTTAGGAAGTAGGCAGGAGAAACATACATACACAAACATGAAGGTGCGCTACTATATGTGGTCGGGTAAATACCCTGATTTCCCACAGTAGATGCACAGAACATTACACAACAATGTAACGATACAAATTTTGCCTCGAGTTATACATGATACTCACAAACCAGATAGGTGAGGCTAGCGCTGGCAGAATTGTCAGTACTCAAACCAAGGGGAATCACAGCGCTGGACAGACAACAGTTAGATCCCCTGCCCCCGCCTATCAGGCACCCAATCGCCAGCCCACAGAGAAATACGCAGGTATAGAATAAGACAATCATTTCCATTCCTAATAAGAATGGATCAGGTCTCTTATATAACCCATGTCTTTCTCCGGAACTTAGGAAGTAGGCAGGAGAAACATACATACACAAACATGAAGGTGCGCTACTATATATCCACGTCACTTTGCAAGGTAAATAACGTCATGTTCTTTGCCAAAGACACAATGGCGGCTGTGTTGTGGTCAGGCGTAAGCCGAAAACCAAGTCACATCTGATTCACGCCAAGAAAAAGGTGACTTAAGAAATAGATTCTTACATTGGTGTTTAGATGTTATGTCACTCTCGTGGTCTTAAAACCTTATACTAATCGCTTTCGCTCGTAGGATAAGGTTTTAAAACCACTCAAGTGAGATTCTCAGTATCACCGAAACACCGATATAAGACTATATTATATGACTGTGCCATTAGTAGGAGGGGGAAAAAAAAGCCTTTAACCAGACTGATGTGAAATCATCCCACACAACGATCAAGAAGACTTTTTTTTTTCTGCTGCTCCAACAGCCTCACTCATTCCCTCACTTTGTCTTCATGTTCCACTGTTGCCTTTTTTTTTTATATAGACTTACCTAATTAGTTGAATCGTTTAGCCATTAGGCGCCACAGCAGGAGATGGATCGACCATGATAATTCAAGGGTTGCCAGATGATCTTGGCGCCGACAGGCGCTAAGCTCATCTGGCACTACCCTTGAATTATCATGGTCGATCGCATCTCGGTACACAGTTGTTAGGTCAGTGACACCTCCATACTAGGGATAAGTTGGTTACATGGTGAGTTTAAAAGAAAATAGACATATGCGTTCGTCGACTCACCATCACCTGCAAAGTCAGAATCACCACTCACGTATTTCATGATGACGGCGGTATCGTTGGGCGACCGCTGCGCCATCTGGGTGTAGAGCGTGAGCGCGTCGCGCGTGCGGCCCACGTGCATGTACAGCTGACCCAGTTTGTCCATGGCCTCGCTCGTGCCGCTCGCCGACACCACTCTGGGCGAGACAAACCAACACATCTTCAGGTTATACTTATTGGGTCCAAAATGAACATTTAGGATAATATCTTTATTTAGACAAGTGCACAGGACAAAAAAGACCACATTTTCTGGTTCTAAAATAATTATGTGTACAATTGACTAGTCAGTCAGTGTAGGCAAAACCACCAACTATAGAGTCTACTGCAAATCTGCCCCAGAGTTGGAGGCAAGTACTTTTCTTTTTTTTTAATGCGGTTTCGATTGATACCATTCAGTTTTGTGTAGGGCCGTCAAAATAAGGGGAGATAATTCTTACAGGCACTTTCAAGCCATATAAGGCTTGGAGTCAATGCGTAATATTATTAGAGTCCGAAATAGCTCAGGCGGTTAAACGTCGGAGCAGGAGAGCGAAGGGAATCGCCGGGTCGTGGGTTCGAATCCCGTCCCGGCCCCGGTAGCTGGACTCACAATACAAGGGGGGAAAAAACAGATTTGTTCAATAGCATGTCCGTCGAAAGGTCCTGGTAAATCAAAGTGGCACAGTTGGAGTGTGCCTGCGTTGATCAGTGTTCAGGTTGTACTCCATAGGCAATAGATTTCCCTGTCTCCCCATAACCCGCCCGTCAGGGCCGTCCATTATCACTCCGGTGCCGTGGACGTTAAACACGGAACTAATCAATCAATCAATCAGCGTAATATTATTTTATAGAATAAAAATGCGTTTTGCTAGAGCTGGATGACTAAGCGAGTGTATGTAAAATGATACACATGTTTTTTTTTTCCATTTGTACATCGCTCTGTTGCTGTAGCGGCGGTTATTATAGTCATATCGTTTATGGCAATGGTAAACGTTAACACCTTTTAGCACCCTGGGCGCATTTCCCAAATTTTGGAAGTGTTACTTAACGACTATGTACCACTTGCAGGAGGTGGATTGACCATGATAATTCAAGGGTTGTGCCAGATTAGCTTGGCGCCTTCAGGCGCCAAGCTAATCTGGCACTACCCTTGAATTATCATGGTCAATCAATCTCCTGGTGTAGGGTGTTGGCGCAGAATGGGTTAAGGCCGGTCCCCCCCCCCCTGTCCGCCCCCCCCCCCCCCCTAAAAATCTTTATAATGCTAGTCCCTTTTTTGGTCAGTAGTCCGGTCTGAATGAATACCCTCCCCCCCCCCCCCGATCTCCATTATTAATTTTGTTTATTTATTTTAACTTTTCGGACTGGGACGGAAGGTCAGGCACCTCGGGAGACCTGGTGTGTCATGACGGTCCCAAACAAAAGGTTGGACCCCCTCCGCTCCCCCCCCCCCCCCATTCCTTCTCCCCTCCCGCCGGGGAGGTAACTGATCCGCCTCTGTGACGTTTGATAACCAGTGTTTACATTTTCAGGAAGTGCTCTGCCTCCGAGTTGCGGCCGAGCTGTCTGAGTGATGCTGCGGCGTTGGTCATAGCTGGAGTGTAGTGCTGATTCAGAGATATCGCCCGCTTGTAGCTGGCCAACGCTTCTTCGTACCGACCTGTGGGGAGGTGATAAAGATGCTAGTTAGGCCTTAGACTCCCACAACGAAACGACTTCCATGCACTTCAAAACACAACAAAGACAATCCGGCCGTCCAAAAATATCACACTCAGCACGGTCAAACAAACTGAACACGGATTAACGCAATCAAGAGGCATAGAACCTCATGCGGGGGCTCATGAGGATCTATGCCTCTTGTATATGGGTAATTCTGGTTGTGTCTCGGCAACTTAACAACAACAAAAAATGTATAAGGCGTCAGATATTGACTGAGTCAGTGATCAAAGCTATCGCGATACTACATGATTAAAGCCGTGTGTTAACTGTATCTTTATAGTGCAGCCTGTTTTAGACGGAGGAGGGGGGGGGGGGGTCACTTGCAGGCAACTTACCCGCGTTATGGAAGAGGACGCCCAACAAATTGTGCGCTTCAGGATGGTCGGGCCGCTGTCGGAGGGCCGATCTCAGGAAACCCTCGGCCCGCTCCCACTGATTACGTCTCATCGCCAGCTGACCAAGGGAGAGGAACGCTTCGGCGTAATGAGGATCGATCTCCAGCGCGCGCTCCAGCAGTTGCTCCCCTTTGGTGTCGTTCCTTTGGCTGTTGGCAGTAAATTCCGGATGAATATAGAACGTTTATTTTATATCATTAACTCATTTAGCTCTGACGCGTTGCAGCAGGAGCTGGATCGACCATGATAATTCAAGGGTAGTGCCAGATTAGCTTGGCGCCTGACGGCGCCAAGCTAATCTGGCACTACCCTTGAATTATCATGCTCGATTCACCTCATGCAACTGGTCAACAGTAAATTGGTGACGCAAAATTTGAGAAATGCGGCCTTCGGGTTAAATGGGTTAATATTGTCACTACAGTCGTCATACTGTAAAATAAAGGTAGCTAAACGTCTTTTGCTACCAGCAAAGTGATTTCAAAGACGAGACCCCACCGGCCAATCAAGATCAGACACCGGCCCAGCAGGCAGCCGCCTATTGTGGCCCCATCTCAGGGCTCCCGGCCCCTGAAAAAAAGGGGTGGGGAGTCCTGGGTGGGGCGGGGGGATATCTCTTTGTGCCCCAAATAGAAAAAAAAAATCATACAGATTTTCGAGTTTTACGAAGTTAGACGGCGATTATCGCTTCAGTTCAGTATCAAGTCGAAAAGGAACGCTCAGTACGTACACGAGGAGGTTGCCCAGGTTGACGAGAGCGCCTCTGTGGGACGGATACAGCCTCAGCGCCTCCCGGAAACACTTCTCCGCCTCACTTGCGTCTGTCAGCACGTTGCCAAGGTTGTTGTGGTAACTCGGCTGTGTCGGGTACAGGCTGGAATGGAAAAAAAAAAAAAGAGATACATTCAAATACGTACGATCTAATTTTATAATTCCCTCATTTAGAATAATTCCCAAATGTGGAATTTGTCCTCTGAAGACAAGGTTGACAGTGTGTGAGACTGGTTGACCATGACAGAGGCGCTAAGCAAATGCCGGTGTGGCACCATTCTCCAAGTCAAGTGATCTTTCCATTATGGGTCGATCAATCTCCTCAGTTTCAGTTGTAATGCAGCGATACTGGGCTGAATGAGTTAACACTTTGTCATTCAAGGCGCCCCGCATCAATAGCTGCAGAAGTGTCGTTTAGGGTAGCCGCCGGCAACGCTATACGACACTTTCGCACCTATTGATGCGGGATACCTTGAAAGAGTTAAACACCAATGTCCCAACCCCAAAAACCTAAAACTGGCTTCACAAGACTGAATCCAATTCAGGAGATAGTTCGGGATAGTTGAAGGGTGGCCGTGCCTGAATAGCTTGGCGCCTGAAGGCGCCAAGCCGTTCTGGCACCACCCTTGAACTATCATGGTCGATCCACCTCTTCTTGTATTGTTTCGGGGCTAAATTCAATGTTTTTTTGGAAAATGCTCGGGGATGAGCAAATCGAGTAAACCCGCCAGGGTTCGTCTGTGCGGAAAGCCAAACAGTTTTGTAATCAAGTCAGTCAACGAGGACGTTACTGACTTAACACTTTGGATGTCGGTAGCGATTTTTGTCGCGATGATTCCTGTAGGATGTCAGGGTGTTGTCAGTTATTCCTGCAGGAATCATCGCGACAAAAAGCGCTACCGACTGAGCAAAAGGACTGATTGAATTGAGTAAGCAACGTAATATTGAAGACAGCATGCCACAACGTAGACGTGTAGAGAGAGTCCATTTCTCTTCCAAACGGAACCAGCTGCTGCTGTTCATGACCGTCTGATTAGGCTGTCATTTCTTAGACCTGAGGTCAGTGGCATGAGTGAGCTTAGTCCTGTACCAGCCACTAAGCAAGGTGCTCCGCTGTAGTGGAGCAACGGCCTTGCCTAGTGGCTGGCACAGTTTAAGCTCCCTCGTGCAAGTGGCCCGAGGTGTCAAACGTACAATCTTTTGTCCACCCGAGCACTGCACTGGTCAGCCAGTGTACTGATGACCGGCTTTGGAATTATGAAATGACAACGTAAAAAGCCTACAATTGTCACGCTGGTTACCTGTTTCGATCGGAACTGTGACTGATAGCTCAAAGTCTAGACCGGGGGTGACCGCGAAGCGTGTAATATGCCGCAAAGACTGAAATACCCAAAGAAACGCACTTAGAAAGGGCAACTTCAACACACATTTGCATTGCCAGTACTTGTCCATGATTCTAAACGTGTTTGTTATGATTTCACACTTGAGGGATGTTCAGGCCGCGCTACGCTGAATCTGGCTTACTGTCCCTATGTCCTATTTCTAGTATCAGGGACTATCGTGTTTAAATATTTGTTAAGAGGGGGAGGGGGGACTAGGGGTGGGTTAAAATTGAGCCAAGTGGGTCGGCGGTCAAGGCCGCGCGACCGGTATAGCGATCCTTTTATGTCGGAGGCCGAAGCCGTTCTGCTAGTCCCTCAGCCAGAAACAACGGTCCTTTTCGTAAAACTAGGCTATGTACAGCGCTTTACTTTATTTACTAAAAAGTCTAAAATGGACCATATTTACAGTTTATTAAAAGTAGTTACCGAGGCCACCTCTCTCGATCCGCTCCGCCTTTATAGGCGGATCCTACGAGGCAACCATAGTGGAGGTAACCAGGACTCCCCCAACCCCTGAGCCGCTATCACTGTGGCTAAATCAGTCTCCTATACTGACTCGACTGAACTGGCGCCACGTGGCTTGAACTGCTAGACAGTCAACACTGACTGATATGAACAAGACACTAGTTTGAAGTCGGCGGCCCGGCTCGTCAGTGTCAGTGTCGCTGTATGGGCGTCTAGCAAACATTGATCTAACTGCATGTTGAGCTAAATTCTTACATTTGCATGGTGTTATTGTGTGTGAGAAGACTCGAAATGTATGCCGGTCTACGTTAACTCATTCTACCCCAACACCGAAATCCCAGAATGTTGAGTTGTCCTCTGAAGACTGCATTTGCAGTCGGCAGGACACAGATCGACCATGATAGTTCAAGGGTGATGCCAGAATAGCTTGGCGCCCATAGGCGCCAAGCCGATTCTGGCATCACCCTTGAACTATCATGGTCGATCCTTATCTTGCTGTGGTGTGTCTGGGGTAGAATGAGTTAACTGAAGGGAACTGAATTTGCCGCACTTCACGTCTGGTCAAACCGTTATAAATTGTCGCCCTTGGATCCACTTGAGTTGTTATACTCAGTGGTCAATATTTACTCTAACGAAATCATTTTTGCGGGAAAACTTAATAAAATTCGTTTATCTGCAAGAGGTATAGATCCTCATGAGCCCCCGCATTGGCGGGGGCTCATGAGGATCTATAGCTCTTGCTGAAACCATTTCCGTCTGTGTTCCTTATGGCGGTGGACGTTCTCGAAACAGTAGTTCTTAGTATTGATCTTCATTTTAGGTCGGGCCAAGGAAAGTAGCTGAAATCGTCTCTACACAATGGAGATTTATAAGACATGTATAGAGAGATTGCGCCTTAAAAAGCTAATATCAGCAGGAGTTTGTTTCTTTTTTGGTGTTGAGTAGAGTCGCGCTAAATGGGAGGACAAGATCTCAGAGTGGACAGGACTGAGGTTGGGCGATACGCTAAGAATGGCAGAGACTGAACAGAGAGGAATGGAGGGAGCTGGTTGCCAAGTCATCAGTGGTGACCCAACGGTCGGCAAGACTACGGGAGATAGATAGATAGATAGATAGATAGATAGATAGATAGATAGATAGATAGATAGATAGATAGATAGAGTCGCGCTACTAAAGGTTTATGAGTCTACACTACTGTCTACAGTCTCCTTTGTGGGAAAGAAACATCAGGCGCGGATCAGTTACCTCCCTTGGGGGTCGGGGGAGGGAGGGGAGGGGTTCAAATTTTTGTTTGGGGCCTTCAACCTGACACGAAAGGCCCCGTTGTAGCTGTTGTTTGGGGCCTTCAACCTGACACGAAAGGCCCCGTTGTAGCTGTTGTTTGATCACAAGGTTAACACATTCTGCCCCATGGCCGAAATCCCCAAATTGTGAAGTTGCCCTCTGAAGGACTGTATTACAATTCCAGAGACAGATCGAGCATGATAGTTCAAGGGTGGCGCAGCCAGCATAGCTTGGCACCCATGGGCGCCAAGCTAATCTGTCACCACACTTGAACTATCATGCTCGATCCATGTCTGGCTGTGGTGTTTCGGGGCTGAATGAGTCACACAGATGATGCATCCTCCTCAAGTCGTGATCAAACAAAACAACTACAGCGACAACAGCAACAACAAAAAAAAACCCCAGCAACTTCCAATGCGCAAAAGTCCATCGGACCGACGTCGGCAACAGCATCAACGACAACAACTGCGTAAACAGAAACTGCACCTGATGGCTGTGGTGTAGTGTGCGGCAGCCTGTGCGTGGTGGCCGGTGTCCTTGAGAAAGTTGCCGTAGTTGTAGTGCATCTTGGCGTTGTGAGGGAACGTCTCCAGCCCGGACCTGCGTCAGTCAACAAACAGAACATAAAGACTGTGAGCTGAGCTGGGTGGTCTGTCTAAAAAAGGTGCAGTGCAGATAAACCATTCCTCTATCACAGATATCAAAATGAAGAAAGCAAGGAAGGTTTGTCTGCGGTGGAGTCGACAAAAAACTAAATTCCAGAATACCACAGTAGATCTATGATCACTGGTCGATCATGCACACTTCTCTCCCCTGACAGTGCTTTTACCTACTTTACTTTGTAATCTTCCCAAAACATTACCACTGGCAGTCTCTCCTTTTCTTTTCATTTATTACTACAATATCGACTGCAACCCCTTCCCCCCCTTTTGGTAGGTTCTTTCTTAGGGTGCATGGAAAGTTAGCTCTAGGTGGTGGCATGGAATGTATGCCCCTGCAGACACCACAGTAAAATGTGGCTGTCTTTGCACTGTAGGCAAACGTTCCTGCCTTCCACCAGTATGCCCAATGGTATGCTGACGAGGTCGCCAAGACCGAAACAGCTGTCCACACCGGTTAAATATCTGGACCCCCTTTGGGGCGGCACCTAAATTTAAATTTCCATGTACCAAGGGGCTGGAACAGTGGGACATGTGATACGCACCCCTTTAGGGGCGCCGGGGGAAGGGGGGGGGGGCTTCCATATGCATTGCTTTTGGCAGTCACTTTCTTAGCGCACCCCCTCTTTCCTATCTTTGTGTGTGTGTGTGTGTGTGTGTGTGTGTGTGTGTGTGTGTGTGTGTGTGTGTGTGTGTGTGTGTGTGTGTGTGTGTGTGTGCTTTGACCACAGTCAGTAGATCTATGATCACTGGTTGATCATGCACACTTCTCATCCCCCGACAGTGCTTTTACTACTTTACTTTGTAATCTTCCTAAATTCCAGAACGCAGTCAGTCAGTGGAAAAGAAGGGGTGGTGAGGGGGGGCGAAGGGGGGGGGGGGGTCAGTTGAACAAGATGGAAGACAGGTGGAACAACAAGAAAGCCTGTGAGGAAAAAAAAAAATCAGGAAACTTGAGGAGATTAAAACAAGAATGACTTAACCCTCTTAGCCCCAAGGTCCCTTTTCTCAAATTTTGGAGGTGTTGCCTAACGACTATGTACCAGTTGCAGGAGATGGCTTGACCATGATAACTTGGGTAGTGCCAAACTATGAGCTTGGCGCCTGTTTGAAGGCGCCAAGCTCATCTGGCACTACCCTTTAATTATCATGGTCCCTGCTGTATGGATCCGGGGCTAAAAGGGTTAAGAAATGGTCAGAATTACCGGAAAACCGCCTGTCCGATACACAATTATGTGTCAAATCCGATTCCCCCCCCCCCCCCCCCCCCCCCAGTTACATCGACGATTTAATCTATAAAGGAAGGAAGAGAGGGAGGTTTGTATGCACGTGACCCATTCTCTGTCAAACATATTGTATTTCAGTATTTCAGGGGAACAGCAACACACTCCGTGCCGTTTCAAACATTTGGATCAATGTATTCAAACGTCCCAGTGCGCAAAAGCCATCGGGCCGAAGTTGGCCGCAGTGGGAGCGCCCAGGTCCACTCCGGCCGACTTCGACCCGATATCCTTTTGCGCACTGGCCGGGTGGAAATGCCGACTCAGCTGAAGCAGGCAAAAATAACTTGACAGCAACACTGAATTAGATTTTGCACCCGCTAAATGAACACCTCGGGGTGCCCCCTACTTGCTTCAATACTCAGTTTCAATACGACAGGCGATACTGACTAGGAAGGGTTTTGAAAGACGGCTTTTCTGGCCCGACCGACCGGATAATGGCGAGCCAGTAACCTTGCCGGGGTTTCAGTGAGCGACACGTCCGCGGGCCTGACATCGGCTGCGGTTGGCCCACCGCACGGCAACCGCAGCCCATGTCAGTCTGTGGTACTTTTGCGTACCCCCGCACTAAGGCGGGTGGAACCCCTCGCTGGGCCACTTGACAAAGTTTTCACGCAGTGATGGCTTGGCGGGATTCAGTCCTAGGGTGGCTAGAATCACGAATCGACATCATATCACCTCCTAGGACACTGATGTAAATTGTGCGAGCAAAATGCGTACATTCTCATGAGCCCCTGCAATGGCGGGGGCTCATGAGAATCTACGCCTCTTTCAGATGGGTGGTGAGTGAACGAGAACGGCAGACAGAGAAATGAGCCAAAACCTCTCCGCCTCGGACAAAATTAAAGTTAGTTTTCAGTTTTACAACACGCGCCGACTGACGTGTTTGCGGGTAAGGAGAGTGCCCGTGTCGATTTTTGGCGCATTGAATTGTATGCATCTTTTCTCCGACCAGTTTTTATAAAGACGTAATTCACACTGTCTATTCACACTGATGCACCTCTGGGCAAATATTGACGTCTGACGTATTTCATAAAATTTCTTGTCAGTGCGAGTGAGGGCATATGGTATTGTGATGTCGAAAAGCGCGCGGTTAGTTCAGTTCAGTTCAGTCAAGATGGGATCTCTGCGCTCGGAAAGGCCTATATGCGTCCCACCACATCCACCAGATGTCTTACCTTTAGATGTTGTGCCAATATTGTTCAGGTTTACTACGGACCTCTCATGTCCCTGCGCAACAGTTGCAGCGTAATACACAGTTTTAGGAATTTGATACATTTATTAGTCAGATTCCGTTTGCAAATAACGACTCGCAACAACGAACGAGAGTGAAATCAGGGCGGTTAACCAGTGTGTACCATAAGCATGGACAAGACTCCAAACACCTCCAAGAGGCACAGATCCTCATGAGCCCTGGCCGGGAGATGTTTGGCGTCTTGTCTATGCGTATGGTACTCGCAGCGACTTGGCTCTCGTTAGTTGTTGTGAGTCGCACTCTGGAAACGAAATCTCACTAACGCTACAGACATACTGTCAATTCTTAAATGCCCTTCAGTCGAGTATGTTTCCGCTATGGTCTTCTTCTTTATATCAGCTATACAACATCCTGTTTCGATTTATTATTATTTACCTTTTTTAAGACTGAAATATTTCTTCTTCGCCAAGACAATATGAGAAAAGTGACGCAACACAAATGCAGATCGTATGCTTAACCCATATCATACTGAGGCTAAAAGCTTCAAATCTGTACACTGCCATATGCAAGCTACATTATAGTACTTACAGATAAGGATATAGACCAATGGCTTTAGTTCAAGGGTAGTGCCAGAATAGCTTGGCGCCTAGAGGCGCCAAGCTATTCTGGCTCTATCCTTGAACTATTTTAGTCACACGTATTTCACACACTGGTGTATTCCGATTGATAAGGGTTAAAACAACAACAACAACAACAAAACCCAGCGCCTCTGTACTCCGTGACATGTCGTGTGCGATCGTGACACCGCACTTTCGCGGTGCCATGCACCACATAAATTATCGTCCACACGTCTAGTCGCCTTATTTAAAATTAAAAAAGAAAATACCCCCAAATGGCGTGTTATTAAATACGGGTTGATACAGATGGGTGCATCAGAAGAAACCAGCCGCTCTGTATTGCGGAAGGCGATTCGCTCTGCTTCCGTTTCACAATCACACAGCTCGCCTCATTCAAGTAGATAAGTGTTACGCTGACTGAAACCCAGCGACCTGCTCCGCTGGTTCATGAACACAGATGTAAATCCGGCGCGTACAGGAAAGGGTGTTAATCCTCATAACCCCCAGCGGAAGGATCATGAAATACTTCTTGCTGATAATGTAGTGCGTTCAGTCAAGTGAACAGTCTCGTTGGTTTCATTCAGGTAAACTTTCATAATTATTATCAGTGTATCGTTTGACGGTACCACTGTAGATGTTCCTGGGAACAGCAAGAGATATAAATCTTCATGGACCCCCGCATCTGCGGGGGCCCATGAAGATTTATGCCTCTTGCAGATAAATGCGTTCGGCGCTGAAGTACAAACCATCTCTTGATTTTCATTTCTGTTGATACAAGTTAAGTTGTTCCATTGGACACCGGCCATGACTGTTCATGAGAACAGCAAGAGGCATAACTCTTCATGGGCACCCCGCATCTGCGGGGGCCCATGAAGAGTTATGCTTCTTGCGGACACATTCACAGGCGTTCGCTGTAGCACACGACATCGCTGTTTTCATTTCATTGTATACAATTTTGTGCTCTGAAAAGCCACGTCGTCTGCTCGTTGTCGTCTGCTTCAATGGGCATAGCAAGAAGATGTCTACGCTTGCAAGACGCAAACCACTGCCCAGCCAGTGGCAGGTTCTCGGGCCGATATCAGCCTTAGCCTAAGCCGCTGGCCCGCGCACGGCCGCGCGGGCCATCTAAGGTTGACGTCGTCCCGAGACTCTGAACCTGTGATTAAAAAGAGTTCATTCACCACAGTATTCATCTAGGCTGACAAATTCTAAATGAGATTTTTGGTAGTTGTATACAATAGTTTTATGTTCGAGAAGAGGCTCGTTATGTGAATCTCGTCAGTGCCTAACCAATGCGCAAAAGGCCATCGGGCTGACGGCGTCGGCTCGATGGCCTTTGCGCATTGGGTCGCTTGGGTGACACTCAACCGGCCCTTCAAAACTTGTAAGAGGTATACATCCTCCAGCGAATCCGCAGGTGCCAAGGTGTATACAAATATTGGTTTTGTTGGAACAGGCGCAACTGAGTCTCATTTTTGCGCGCTGGCCCGGTCTGCGATTTTGATCAGCGCGGCGCCTGGGCACTTGACCTTCCAAGGTCAAACCATCTCACCAGTCAGTCAGTACTGAGCCGGTTGGCGTCAGTTGGGCAATACGGGGTTCATATAGTTTGCGAGATCTCCTTTGTAAATGGCAAGTTCTGAGGTTGAACGAACCTGAACAAACCTAGCCGAACATGAGCAAACTAGGTTCGCCATGGTTTTCTTTCTTAATAAATTATTAATTGCGGCAGCCATTTTGAATACTATCGCAGACCTACTTCGGCCGAACCAAGCACCTCAATTAAATGACAGTCTAAATTGAGGTGCTTGGTTCGGCCGAAGTAGGTCTGCGATAGTATTCAAAATGGCTGCCGCAATGTCGCTTCGCGATTTGTTTTTGTACTCCTTGCAGGAGGGATCCCACAAACAGCGTTGCGCCACGCACACATCAATAATAGGTCTTGTTCTTCGCACGACAGTGAAATGTCGCCGTCCGCCATGGACTCATGTTGGATCGGTGACTACCTTCTTCCTCCAGCGCAGAAAAGGGTAAAAATTTCGACCAATCAGAGAAAAGGATCGCCTTGGATCGCTCGACATGTCATGCGATCTATTTTCGACAGCAAACTATGGTTTGCCGAGGTTCGCGAACTAATTTGAACTAGTTCGCCGTGTCTTTGGATCGTCTAATTAAGAACCAACCTGGTTCGCCCGAGATCGCGAACTCGAGATCGTCAGAGTTGGCGAACAAATGTACGGGTACGTTCGTCGAATTAAGAACGCCTTACGGCTTCACGAGGTCAGACCATCCCCAGGTAGTACTTGGCGTAAAGCTATACAGGGTTTTTAATTTCGCAATACCCCCCCCCCCCCCCAACCCCAACCCCCTTATCATAGTCTCATTCTGCCTGCGACACACCACGGCAAGATATGGCGGGGCCATGACAGTTCAAGGGTGGTGGCAGAATGGCTTGGCGACTATAGGCACCAAGCTATTCTGTCACCACTCTTGAACTATCATGGTCGATCTGTCTCCTGAATTGCAATGCAGTCCTCAGAGGAAAACTCCAAAATGTGGGTATTTCCGGGCACAATGGTCTTAGTATGTCTTAGAGCTGTTCTTAATTAGACGAACTATTGATCGGCAAACCTAGATCGGAGAGGATCGGCGATCTTTTGGTTTGTTTCTTAATTGAGGTTGAACGAACCTAGGCGAACTTCAGCTAACCAGGTTTGCCATGGTTCTCTTTCTTAACTGAAGTGCTTGATTCGGCGTACTTACTGTCTGCGAAGGTGTTCAAAATGGCTGCCGCTATGCCGCTTCGCGATTTGAACGATGTTTGTTTTTGTACTCCTTGCAGTAGCGACTCAACAAACAGCGTTGCGCCTCCCACAAATCAATAAAAACAGGTCTTGTTCTTCACACGAGTGAAATATCGCCGTCCGCCATATTTGTTTGTATCGGTGACTGTCTTCTTATCTCCAACACAGAAGAGGGTAAAAGTTTTGACCAATCAGAGAAAAGGTTCGCCTTGGTTTGCTCAACACGTTGAGCGAACCTTTTCCGACAGCGAACTATGGTTTGCCGAGGTTCGTGAACTACTTCGAACTAGGTTCGCCGTATCTTTAGATCGTCCAATTAAGAACTAACCTGGTTCGTCCGAGATCGTGAAATGTAGTTCGTCAGAGTTCGTGAACTAAAGTTCGTTTAATTAAGAGCATGCTTTACACGAATGCTGGACAAGAGGGCTGTCTTGACTTACGAAGTGTGAATTTCTGTCAAATGAAAGGCTTCTCTGCTTTTCGATCTGCTTTGTAGAAAATCCCCGTTAGGTGTGCTGTTAGGTATGCTGTTAGGTGTGCTGTTAGGTGTGCTGTTAGGTTTGCCTTTTCAGATGGATTGTGACAAGAAGGGTAGGAACGTCTTGGTTGAGGCGAGACAACATTGAGAACCCGTTGTATCGGCGAAATTTAGCAGTCCAAGCCCGCCGTACAGCAGATCAGACAGTCAAACCCGCCAACGCAGCCACCACTACCACACCCACCACCATCAACCCCTTCACTGACGAGTGAAATTAGAACGCCACCCCAACTGCAAGAGGTATAGATCCTCATGGGCCCCCGCAGTTGCGGGGGCTCATGAGGATCTATGCCTCTTGCTGATGTCACGTTGTATCCATGCACTTGACTTGTCCTGATGTCGAATTGACAATGATTTGAAGAAACACGCAGTCTGCGGGCCACTGGCCGTCAAAGGGGTCAACAAAAAAGGGACAGAAAAAAAAAGTCGCTGACCTGAACAATGTCTCTCGCGTCTTCCACACGCCGTTTCTGGTCCACGTCTTGGCGGCCATCAGCAGGACCACGCTGACGAACAGACTGACCACCGCCAGCCGCCTGTAGTTGTGTTTTCGGTGACCGCACCTCTGCCACAGCAACACGGCGCCGTGACCCACGAGTAAGCAGAACCCGAGACTGCAAGAGTCGAGGGAAACAAAATCGACATCTTTATCACAATGCGTCCTGCGCCGGTCCAATAACTTCATTTGGTGTCGTCTTCTCAAAATGGCGCTACAGTTTCGGACACAGACCATGATAGTTAATAATAATAATAATAATAATAATAATAATACAAAGTTTTAATATAGCGCCCCGCTTCCCCACGGACAGCAAGCTCGGAGCGCTTTACAGCACATAAAAATCAGTAATTTTTAAAAAGGATAAAAATTAGAACGCACTCACTCTTTAAAATTAATAAACATCTGCTCGCACCATGCAGGCGCATTCCTAACAGGAAATAAACACGCACATACACACGCGCGCGCGCGCGCACACACACACACACACACACACACACACACACACACACACACACGCAAGCCTACCTACATGGGCTACCCATAGAAGAAAACAGCCAACATTTCCAGCGGCGCCAAGCTATTCTGACACCACCCTTCAACTATCATGGTCGTTCCATATCTTGTTGCAATGTGTCAGGCCGCATGCGAAACTTGAGTGGGTTCGCAAGCATTGTACCACATGAATGCAGTTGTCGTGAGTAGGCCTGCACATCAGGCACAAAGGACATAATTTCGTTCGGGTATTACCCTTGATCTTATTTTTCAATCTGTTGCAATGTATTAGGACTAGAAGTGGCAATACACAGAATCCCGTATCTCCGAAATCTGGCCAGCAATGTATTAGGACTAGAAGGGGCAACAGATAGAATCCCGTATCTCCGAAATCTGGCCAGCAACGTATTAGTCAGTACTAAAAGGGGCAACACAAAAAATCCCGTATCTCCGAAATCTGGCCAGCAATGTATTAGGACTAGGAGTTGCAACACTCAATCCCGTATCTCCGAAATCTGGCCAGCAATGTATTAGGGCTAGAACACAGAATCCCGTATCTCCGAAATCTGGCCAGCAATGTATTAGGGCTAGAACACAGAATCCCGTATCTCCGAAATCTGGAGAGCAATGTATTAGGGCTAGAACACAGAATCCCGTATCTCCGAAATCTGGCCAGCAATGTATTAGGGCTAGAACACAGAACCCCGTATCTCCGAAATCTGGCCAGCAATGTATTAGGGCTAGAACACAGAATCCCGTATCTCCGAAATCTGGCCAGCAATGTATTAGGACTAGGAGTTGCAACACTCAGAAACCCGTATCTCCGAAATCTGACCAGCAATGTATTAGGACTAGAAGGGGCAACACACAGAATTCCGTATCTCCGAAATCTGGCCAGCTGTTCATGCTGAACTGACAAAGGTAGCACCACGCTGTTCTGGCTAAAGCCCTTGTGCATGCAGCAACAGGTTTACGGTACCGGTCAGGGTGCATTACACGTGCAAGGGGGTTAAAGATATGAGTGATCGGTCAGAGTTAACCCTTTGGGATCATCGCGACAAAAACCGACATCCAAAAGTGTTAACCCATTTAGCCCCCGAGTCCCTACAGCAGGAGATGGATCGACCACGATAATTCAAGGGTAGCGCCAGATTAGCTTGGCGCCGTCAGGCGCCAAGCTAATCTGGCACTACCCTTGAATTATCATGGTCGACCCATCATCTCTTACAACTTGGTAGTTAGTCGTGAGGCGTCACTTCCAAAATTTGGGAAATCCGGCCGTGGGTTGAAATAGGTTACGTTAGTAGGATTATTATCAGGAAATGCTGAGGGTGTGACGCGGTGCTGTGAGGCTGTCCTCCTTACCTGGGAACGTACAGCACTCGCTCTGCCACCACGAAGCCCACGCGGAACAACAGGTTGCAAGACGGCAGGAACGGTAGAGCCATCATCACCACGGACACCAGCAACGCGGGCGGCGTTTCGCCGGAGGATTCTTTTCTCTTGTTGTTGTTGTTGTGGTCCTCTTTGTCAGGTTCCGCGTCCTGAAAATGAAAACAGTGTGGCGTCTCAAAATCACTGACCTAGTGTAAACTGCCACACAAATCAAAATGCAGCATCTTCAATCGTCATATTTCACGGAAGAGTGAGTTAGTTAGTTAGTTAGTTAGTTATTTGGGTTTAACGCCGAGCAGGCGACTAAGGCCATCTTACGGTGTTCACAGATGAGTTACTTTACATGTTCAGATTTTATAATTAATAAACATTTTTAATTGCAACGTTGTAACCATCTCATTAAAATGCTTAACTCATTCAGCCCCGAAACACTACAGCAGGAGATGGATCGACCATGATAATTCAAGGGTGGTGCCAGATTAGCTTGGCGCCGTCAGGCGCCAAGCTAATCTGGTACCACCCTTGAATTATCGTGGTCGATCCACCTCCTGCAACTAGTACATAGTCGTTAGATGACGCCTACAATTGGAAAATACGGCCTTGGCGTTGGTTGGGTTAATGTTGATATGTATAATCAACTGTACAATAGATCATACTGTACAATAGATCGTACTGTACAATAAATCATACTGTACAATAGATCATACTGTACATTAAATCATATTGTACAATAAATCATAATGTACAATAATCATACTCTACATTAAATCATAATGTACAATAGATAATAATAATAATAATAATAATAAGCGCATTAAATAGGCGCTTTATCCCAATTGAAAATCGGCTCAAAGCGCCGCCGCGAACTGAACCCAACAAGCACGCTCACGTGAATCACGCGCATTCACTCACACACTGAACGTAAACACAGAACTTTCACGTGGTGCTAAGGGCAAGCTCAAGCGAGCTACTGCAGTTTTTGGAAATTCAAAATCGTTTGTATTTGAAATTTGATTAAGTGGACTGAAACTGATACCAAACTGATACCAAGACGATCATTTCAGAGGATGGAAATGATCGTCTTGTTCTATACCTGCGTATTTCTCTGTGGGCTGGCGATTGGGTGCCTGATAGGCGGGGGCAGGGGATCTAACTGTTTGTCTGTCCAGCGCTGTGATTCCCCTTGGTTTGTATACAATAGATCATACTACATCAAACAATATTTGCTGTTATTCTTCGATAAACTCATTTAATTAAAACAATTACCTGTGTAATGAATCCTCTCAAGCACTTCCAGACGGCAGCTACCAGGATGACGTACACGGTGACGGTGGCCAAGTTTCTGACGTCACCGAAGTCCTGGACGAGCGGTATTGTGCCGATCTGCCAGTCGTAACTCAGAACTCGCGGGCACACTAACAGCCACAAGTTAACCGCAATCAAATAGTTGAATGTCAGCATCCTGCGAAAAGATGTGACATAGAGATGTGCGCTGGTATGACGTCATTGAGATCTCCGAACAGCGCATATTTTTTACAACATAATACCAGTGGTCATCACGGGGAAAGAAAAGATCCCCCCCCCCCCCCCTACCCCAGCATTATGGTGCATGGCTGGTACAAACTGTACCGTCACAGACATGGGGTAATGGTAAGAATTTGCGAAATCAGTCATGTACCGCTATCAATCTTCTTATTGACAGTAGACGCAGGCTTTCTGAAATCATTGTTAACTCATTCTACCCCAAGACCGAAATCCCCACTGAAATGTTGCCGTTGTCCTCTGAAGACTGCATTGCAGTGCAGGACACAGATCGACCATGATAGTTCAAGGGTGATGTCAGAATAGCTTGGCGCCCATAGGCCCATATATGATGTTTAAGCCATATCTTGATGTGGTGTGTCGCGGGCATAATGAAATAAGGAAAACCTATCATCCAGCTCTCCGGGCTTTACTGTCCTTGATCACACTCTGTACCAAAGAACGTTAGTTAGCTGTGCTCTCGGCGCTCTGGTCTGGCCCTGGGGACGCCGTTCACTGATCCACAGTTGAAGCATCTCCGGTGGCTTTCTTCCTTTTCAACGTCAACCATCCCCAGCCCCTAAAGCACGAGGATTCAAAGTGGGTTTCAGCAAGAGGCCTTGATCCTCATGAGCACCCCACAACTGTGGGGGGCTCATGAGGATCTATTCCTCTTGCGGTTGGACTGCTTTCTCTGTTTCCCCGGCCATGAAGGGGTTAATACGATTCTATGTTCTACTACCCGTGTCACAAGAAATGGCCGATTTAGCAAATGGTTATCCCATGGCTTTTGGCTGCGCTGCAGTCGAAAAACATGCTGTCCTTTTTGGGGGGCTCCAAGTCATGCTACGCTCAGAGACAGTGCTTGATTAACCGTGCGCCTCATCGCGTCTTCCGTGACTTACACGCAGCGCTTAGCAGAGGATGACAAAATGTCCTCTTCAGTCTCGAGATTAATACGCACCGTCAAAAATAACTTGCGCTTCCGAAAGAAAATGAATGGAGAACAAGTGCCGTTTTTACGCCGCGTCAGCAACTTAGCAACAGCAATACGTTACCTCAATGTGTATGTGTGTGTCTATGTGTATGCATGTACGTGAGAGGCAGCAGGCACGAGTGAATGCGAATGTACGCAGTGACGTGCATGTATGTAGACTTAAGTTTTGTGCTACGTGTTTTGTGCATGTGTATTTGCGTCATATTTTTTTTTTTTTTTTTTTTTACGTCATTCTAAATTTTCTCTATACAGGATGACGTCTTTTCTTTCTAGCGTGTGTTCTTTTCTGTTCTACGTTTGTTTCCACCTGAAGAAGGATTTTTGATCCGAAACGTCGTTCCTTGTATCTAATTTAAAGGGTTTTCTACCACTATCTTCTGTTTTCCTTATTACCTCAACGTTAACTCATTCGCGGACAGCGCATCCGGATGTGGCTGGCCGCGAATGAGTTAAGCTGTGGAGCATACTGAGATAAGGCAAGCTGAAGATTCCGTGTGGAAAGAAAAACAGAGTACAGACACTCGTGAGGTTACGTTTGCTGCGATCGACTCACAACAACCAATGAGAGCTACGCCACGGCGGCCAACCAGCTTGTACCATACATACAGACAATACACCGCACATCTCCAAGAGGCATAGATCCTCATAAGCCCTCCGGGCTCATGAGGATCTATGCCTCTTGCAGATAATAATAATAATAATAATAATAACGATTATAATAATAATAATAATAATAATAATAATAATAATAACGGTTATAATAATAATAATAATAACGATAATAATAATAATAATAATAATAATAATAATAATAATAATAATAATAATAATAATAATAATAACGGTTATTATATAGGCGTTTTTCCCAATTCTGCCAATCGGCTCAAAGCGCCGCGAACTGAACCCAACACGCACGCTCACGTGACACACACACACATACACACTGAAGACAAACACAGTACAAGACAGACTCAGGACATTCACGTGGTGCGAAGGGTCAGCTCGGATACTGAGGTTTCGGAATTTTGATCGCTTGTATTAGAAATTTTATAAAGTGGCCTGAAACCGGTACCACAGCGGAGGGGGGAGGAAGAGCCGGAGTACCCGGAGAAAGAACCCCCGACGGTCCGCCCGAATTAACGGTGACGCTTACTAGAGGAGAAAAGTCCGACGCCGGAACCCGTAATCGAAGCTCGCACGAGATGCGCGTAGTGCTGTCTATACTCATGGTACAAGCTGGCTATCCGCCACGACTTTGAGATGCGTGTAGTGCTGTCTATACTCATGGTACAAGCTGGCTATCCGCCACGACTTTGAGATGCGTGTAGTGCTGTCTATACTCATGGTACAAGCTGGCTGTCCGCCACGACTTTGAGATGCGTGTAGTGCTGTCTATACTCATGGTACAAGCTGGCTATCCGCCACGACTTTGAGATGCGTGTAGTGCTGTCTGTACTCATGGTACAAGCTGGCTATCCGCCACGACTTTGAGATGCGTGTAGTGCTGTCTATACTCATGGTACAAGCTGGCTATCCGCCACGACTTTGAGATGCGTGTAGTGCTGTCTATACTCATGGTCTCTCTCTCTCTTGGCTTGACTTCGCGAACGAAGATTCTATAGGGCTTGCCCACGTCGTCTGCAGGCATTTTCGTGGCTGCGGAGGCCAATCCGGGACAGGCAGGTTCGACCGCAGTGGCTGCAGGGGAAGGTCTGGTCAGGGTTCTGAGTTACGGCAACTCGGTTTTTTCTCCTGAGCCGTTTGTCCTTAAGGTTAGCTCTGCGAGAGTCCTCAAAGGAGACGGCTGCCTTGTAGATGGTGGAGCGCCAGGTGTCACGGTCCGCAGCAAGCGAAGACCACTGGCGGTGGTCGATTTGGCAGGCACTAAGTGACTTCTTGAGACCGTCTTTGTATCTCTTCTTTGGTGCCCCTCTGTCACGGTGTCCAGTAGCAAGCTCGCCGAACAGAGTGATCTTGGGTAGGCGATGATCCTCCATCCTGGAGACGTGCCCCGCCCAGCGAAGCTGTGTCCGCAGCAACAAAGCCTCGATGCTCATAGTTTCTGCCTGTTCAAGGACCTCGACGTTGGTGACATAGTCACTCCAGTGAATGCCCAGGATGGTACGCAGGCAGCGCTGGTGAAAGCGTTCGAGGAGTCGTAGTTGGTTGCGGTAGAGGGCCCAGGACTCGGAACCGTACAGCAGGGTGGTGAGGACGACAGCTCTGTACACACTGATCTTGGTGCCCGTTTCATGGTACAAGCTGGCTATCCGCCACGACTTTGAGATGCGTGTAGTGCTGTCTGTACTCATGGTACAAGCTGGCTATCCGCCACGACTTTGAGATGCGTGTAGCGCTGTCTATACTCATGGTACAAGCTGGCTATCCGCCACGACTTTGAGATGCGTGTAGTGCTGTCTATACTCATGGTACAAGCTGGCTATCCGCCACGACTTTGAGATGCGTGTAGTGCTGTCTATACTCATGGTACAAGCTGGCTATCCGCCACGACTTTGAGATGCGTGTAGTGCTGTCTATCCTCATGGTACAAGCTGGCTATCCGCCACGACTTTGAGATGCGTGTAGTGCTGTCTATACTCATGGTACAAGCTGGCTATCCGCCACGACTTTGAGTCGATCTTTGCAAACGCAACCTCACTAATTTGTTAGCAATTCTTACAGCGAACGGTATCCGTCTGTAAGAGGCATAGACCCTCATGAGTCCCCGCAAATGCGCCAGTACAGTACAGCAACTGCGGGGGGTAATGGGGGTGTATGCCTCTTACACACGAGAGGTTCATCAGTCATAAGACACTAACTACAAAATCAGACAGCAGGTACCACACGCACAAAATTTATGTGACACACAGCAAAGCCCGGTACAGTGCAACACAAGACATGAGACTACCTGGTGAGAATCGAGTCGGAGAAGGAGGCTGGATTGTCCTCGTCCCGAAAGACGGGCATCTGTCCCCGCATCATCCACAGGCGGAATCCCAGCAGCGCTCCAGTCTGGGGGGAAATTATAAACGATAACATATCAGTATTCGTGGATCAACTTCCATTCAAAATATTCCACATCTTATGACCTGTTGTTTCCACTGATTCTGAAACGCTGATGTGTTATGAAAATGTAACATTTCACAACAATTGCAAAGCTTCTCAACCCCTTATTCCCGGCCAATCACTAATTGCGCGCGCTTGCGCGCGCGCGCGCGCGCGCGCGCGCGTGTGTGTGTGTGTGTGTGTGTGTGTGTGTGTGTGTGTGTGTGTGTGTGTGTGTGTGTGTGTGTGTGGAAACAACAGTGAACTGACAAACAAACAAACAAACCGGCAAAACAAAACAAACAAAAGAACAAACATATTAACGAAAGAACGAACGAGCGAATAAAAGAACGAGCAAACAAACAAATAAATGAACGAACAATGATGGATCAAATAAACTAACAAACTAACGAACAAATGAACAGACCAAAACAAATGAACAGACCAAAAACAAATAAACAGACCAAAAACAAATGAAAAACAAACAAACAAATAAACAAAAAACAGGTCCAAAATATCATACCAGAAAAGGTTTGTTTTTCAGCCTTCCGCCGCTCTCAACAAGTGACATAGATCCTCATGAGTTCCCGCGATAGCGGGGGCTCATGAGGATCTATGTCTCTTGCACGTGAATCTTGTTCACTTGTTCTGGACAGTGAAATGATTATACACACTGGCTGCCTCCTCGTGTCACTGCCGTAGCGGTAGCTTAGACAACCAGTGTACACTATCTAACCTACATATCATTGAATGAAAAATTTGAAGCTAGGGGGAAGTGTCAGCGCCCGTTACAAACACACGCGAGTGTCAATAAGATTTACGGCAATTTAAACATGTCTCCGTCATAAAAGTGAAAGCATGAGAGAGAGAGAGAAAAAAAATTTTTTGACGCCACTGAAGCGAACCAATTTATGGGGCGTTTTTACCTGTCTGAGCACCTCGACTGCCAAAATACCGCGCGCGATCAAAAGAGGGTGACGCGCAATATAGTTTTTACTTCTTTCGCACGCGGAGTCAATAGCAAGAGACGGGTCGAACGCCATAGCTCAAAGATTGTGCCCAGAGGCGGATCTGGAGGGGGGAGGGGGAGGGGAAGAGAATCAATGAATCAATGAATCTTTATTTTTTAAGTCCCTTCAATTTATAGTATGGACTTTTTAGGACGGGTCGCGGTGGGGCGAATTTAATAGCATGTCCATGATGTCAAAGGCGGGCAGGCTAAACATCTAACATTTGAAGTAACAAGATAAAAATGACGTCATGTCTTGTTACGCTAACCTCGTTGCTGAACGTACATTTGGCGCGAAGCGACGTGTGTATGTATGTATGTATGTATGTATGTATGTATGTATGTATGTATGTATGTATGTATGTATGTATGTATGTATGTATGTATGTATGTATTTATGTATGTAATGTTATGTAATGCAATGGTATAGTATGTATGTATGTATGTAATGTAATGTAGTGTATTGTAATGTAATGTAATGTAATGTTATGCAATGGTATAGCATGTATGTATGTATGTACATGTATGTATGTATGTATGTATGTATGTATGTATGTATGTATGTATGTATGTAATGTAATGTAATGCAATGGTATGGTATGTATGTATGTATGTATGTATGTATGTATGTATGTATGTATGTATGTATGTATGTATGTATGCTCTATGAGGATCTATGTCTCTTGGAGATGTTTGGAGCGCGCGCATGCACACACACACACACACACACACACACACACACACACACACACACACACACACATACACACACACACGCACACACAGACATCGTCGCGCTTTCAGAAGATTTTGCAGGTGAACCGATATAGCTAGTTTGGAGAACCACATTGGATGAGTTCGTTAGCCAACTTTGTACCCTTTCAGCTCTTTCAACAAAAATTAATTTATTTCAGAAAAAAATGGAAACAGAAAAAAAAAACTGGACATCTTGAGAAAGTCAGACAGTGCCGGTGACGTAAAAGAAGCAACTCCGTCACAACGCAGACATACTCTAAATATGACGTAATTCTCTCTCTCTCTCTCTCTCTCTCTGTCGCTCGCACCCTCTCTCACACATGTGCGCATCTCCAAGAGGCATAGATCCTCATGTTCCCGGAGGGCGCATGAACAACTATGCCTCTTGAGGATGTTTGGAGCGCGTGCATGCACGCACGCACACGCATACACACATCGACGCGTTTTCAGAAGAGCATGCAGGTGTACTGGGTATAGCATGTAGCTAGGTAAAATCCACCCTGATTTCACACAAATTATAGCAAGACTAAAATTGTACCGTGAAATTTTAGTGTTGTCACCATTTTCCCAAGTCTTGAAGCAAAAGCGAAACTCATATCACGTTAAATATAAAATTACGTAAAAAAAAAAATGTGTCATGACAAATGACGGTCTGACAAACCAATGACGCGTATGCACTGCGCGCGCCCCTTATAGAGTTCACTATGACGCATTGGCACATCTGCGAGGCTTTTTCAGAAGGAGATAATTCAACATCAGAATCAAATCAAAGACAAAAGGTCGAAACCCTTGACAGCGAAGACTGCTCTCGTATATAAGGGACTTTGTGGGTTATGGTTGATATTTCAGCCAGTGGTGAAGGTGCTACAAGTCTTCACACCCCTTTAGCGCCACCACAGGCATTAACCCGTTGCGTGTCGGTAGTAGGAAACATCGCGACAAAAACCGCTGCCGACACGCTAAGGGTTAATTCTACAAATGAACTCAAGTGACAGCGGACATACTGCCCCCCCCCCCCCTTTCATTCCCCTCTACCCCCGACCCGGCCACTTCCCCTCCCTCCTCCACCCCCCTCCCCACCCTCCCCCCCCCCCGCCCCAACACGCACACACCCCCCGTCCTCCACCACCAAGTTCGTGGCACGAAATATCTCTGCAGTTCTGTTATTTTGGACCTTGCTGCTAAAACCTGCAAGGTAAAAAAAAAAAAAAAAAACAACAACAAAAAAACAGATTGCACAGAATTATATAAACGATTCCAAACTATTCACCGCCGAGCACCTGCGACTGCCAGCCCTAATGACATTCTGTGACAAAGGCGGGGAAAGTCGGCTGTCATAAACGGATATGTCGCATTGGAAATGCATAATGATGCGCGGGCTTCCTCTTTTCTATGGACCGTGTGTTTGAATATTGCTCGGCATTGGAGCACTCAGGAAGATATTTTGTGAGAACAGAAAGTACAGACCCACGTGTGGGCGCATATATGAGAGAGAGAGAGAGAGAGAGAGAGAGAGAGAGAGAGAGAGAGAGAGAGAGAGAGAGAGAGAGAGAGAGAGAGAGAGAGAGAGAGAGAGAGAGAGAGAGAGAGAGAGAGAGAGAGAGAGAGAGAGAGAGAACGAACGAACGAACGAACGAACGAACGAACGAAACTTTATTTTCCAAGGATTGAGATATTAGGCGCGCAGGCCTTTCTTACAATCTGTCCTTGCTAAGCTACTTAAATTAAAAAAAAAAAAAAAAAAAAAAAAAAAAAAAAAAAAAAAAAAATCAACCAAACAACAAAAACTAATAACGACACACACACACACACACACACACACACACACACACACACACACACACTCACACACACACACACACACACACACACACACACGCACGCACGCACGCACGCACGCACGCACACACACACACACACACACACACACACATGTACTCGTGCACATGCGCACTTTTGTACATACACATGCACACGTACGTGGACACATATCTAACATTTAGGTAGGTAGGATGTTTTGCGTACTATCCAAAACAAGCTGGGAAAACAAACAAACAAACAAACAAACAAAACCAAAAAAAAAACAAGCAAACAAACAAACAAAAAACCCGATTTGGAGGCTAGATCTAGATTGGAAGCAGGAAAAAAAAAACTAGCGAAAAGTGAGAACATGAAGCGTATCATGTCTAGAAACAAAGAAGAAGAAAGGTTGATTGTACATTGCTTAACGTCCCGACAGCAACAAGGCTTTAAGAGAGGTAATCATGTACTCTACTTTTAAACAGAGAGAGGGACGTGGTTTGTTGAATAGTGGGAGGAAGTGAGTTCCATAAAAGAGCACCTGAATAAGAAAGACTAGATTTGTACAGGTCTATACGGGGCCTTTTTATAGAAAGACTGTTCCTGGAGGTGCTGTATTTCTTTTCAGTTGGCGAAAAAAGTCTAGATAAGTAAGGTGGAGCTTTGTCGTTAAGAATGTTGTGCATCAGTATACATTTGTTTAGTGCGAGGTGCTTAGCCAGAGGGAGAAGTCCGATGGCCTGCAGCTTGGCATCAGTGGATAAAGACGGATCAGGGAGGATAAGCTTAGCAGCACGCTTGTAGAGTGAGTTTATCTTCTTGATGTGATTTTCACTGCAGCCATCCCATATTGTTGAGGCATAATCAATGTGTGGTTTAATGTAGGCATTAAAAAATAGTTTGCGCGTCTTAAGGTCAATGATCTTTTTAAGTTTGGAAAGTAGAAACAACTTTTTGGACAAATGTTTTCGCATATAGAATAGGTGGTTTTGCCAGCTTAGATCATCATCAATTATTACTCCAAGCAGGCGGTGTTGACTCGGACCTGCTCAACTGGGATGGAGTCTAAAGAAAGGTTAAGTGATGGAGGTTGGAGCTGATGTTTCTGGCGGGTTGTGATAAGCATGCCTTTTGTTTTTGTGGGATTTAAAAGCATGCGATTTTCATTACACCACCGAGAGACTTCATGAAGACTCTCTTGAAGATTATTTGCAATTTCAGGCACAGTTTTACCAGCGGAATGTAATGTTGAGTCGTCGGCAAACATGTCACACTCAGCCTCAGTACATGTTACATGTAACGGTAGGTCGTTAATGAAGATACAGAACAGTAGTGGGCCTAAAATAGACCCCTGGGGCACTCCATACTCAACAACTTGTTCAGAAGAACATTGTCCATTGACGTAGACTGTTTGTGTTCTTTTTGTAAGATAGGAATTCAGAAACGAAAGAACTGACGGGCTCTTATTGTTGAAGTAAGTGGCAAGCTTTTTTTAATAATATGGTGTGATCGATAAGATCGAACGCTTTCCTTAGATCCAAGAGAGAGAGAGAGAGAGAGAGAGAGAGAGAGAGAGAGAGAGAGAGAGAGAGAGAGAGAGAGAGAGAGAGAGAGAGAGAGAGAGAGAGAGAGAGAGAGAGAGATGATGATGATGATGATAATGAAACTTTATTTTTCAACGGTAAAAAGTTTTGACAGAAACAAATCGTCATTTTACAAACTTGCCGTTGCTAACATCTACAGGATAAATAAAAAATAATTTTAAAAAAAGGGAAACAATAAAAATATATATTTACATACAAAACCCAATAGCCTCATTATATACAGAAAAAATAATAACCCTCATCACACACACATGCACACACGCACGCGCGCCGCTCACACATACACCCACACGCACAAACAAACACGAGCACACACACGCGCGCACACATATAAAAACCGTCTGTATAAAATACATGAGGTACAAGAAATATTACAGTACCTGAGAAAAGTACTAAGTTTGACTCAGGTAATCAAAAAGTTTTGTTTTAAAACTTCCTGGTGAGGTAATAATTTTCAAATGTGCAGGGATAGAATTCCAAGCAAACGGACTAGAGAATGACATACTAGTTTTATAAAGGTCGATTCTTGGCAGTGGTAGGGGTAAGGTATTGTTTCTTGAGGTCCGTTCACGTTCTTGGTGAGATATAAATTTAGTGATTAGATACTGGGGTGTCATATTATTCAGTATCTTATGCATAAAGACGCATTTGTTTAATGTAAGTTGCTGACGCAGACCGAGAATGTTTAAATGTCTAAATTTGTCTGTGGTAGGGATGGGGCGTCTGTCTATCATTTTTACAGCTCTTTTCTATATGGAGTTTAACCTTTTCATGTGGACATCACTGCAGCCGCCCCACACTGTGGAGACATAATCAACGTGGGACTTTATATGAGCATGAAAAAACAAATTACGGGTATTTGTATCCGTTATATGTCTAAGCTGGGACAATAAGAAAGTGTTTGTAGCAATGGTCTTACAAACAGCATTTTAATGGGTCTCCCAGCACAGTTATTCATCAACATGTATTCCTAAGAATTTACGCTCAGTGACTTGTTCAACAGGTTCAGCGTTTAATTGTAATTGTAATGGCTGTAGTCGGCGTTGATGTTTTTGCCGCGTGGCGATTAAGATACTTTTTGTTTTTGCTGGGTGAAGAACCATATGGTTCTGTCTACACCAGTCAGATACCTCATTGAGACTGCATTGTAAACTATGGCTAATGTCCGTCGTTTTTTTTTAAACCAGAAACATGAAGACTCGTATCGTCAGCAAATAGATTCCGAATTAGTGATATGCAACGATAGATTATTAATAAATAGTATGAATAGAAGAGGGCCTAAAATAGACCCCTGGGGGACGCCGTGTTTCACATTTCCTTGCTTAGAGTATCTTCCATGGGCGTACACCATTTGTTTTCTGTCTTCCAGATATGATCGGAAGAATGCTATAGCGGTTGCGTCCAATTGATAAACTGTTAGCTTATTTAGGAGAATGTCATGCTCCACAAGGTCAAACGCCTTTTTAAGGTCTAAGAAAACTGCTCCTGACATCAGGCTTTTATTGATTGATTCCAGCCAGCTGTCTACAATATGTGTCAGTGCTGACTGACAAGAATGTTTCGGTCTAAAACCAGACTGGTGAATATTAAGTAATTTACCTTTTTCGAGAAAATCAAGGAGATGTTTTTGAATGTGCTTTTCAAGGGGTTTTGACAAAGCTGACAGAAGGGAGATTGGACGATAATTATTAATATCTTCAAGATCTTTAGATTTAGGGCTTGGGATTACCTTTGCTTCTTTAAGAATGATTAGAAATGAACTTTGCTTTATGCAGATGTTTAAAAAATATATGTTAGTGATTCTACTGTATACTGTAATGAGATTTTGAGGCTTTCATTATCAATACCATCAATGCCAGAAGACTTTTTGTTGGGCATGCTAGAAATATATCTGCCGACTTCCGCAACTGTAATATCAGGGATGGTGAAAGTATTTGATATAGTTGTTTTTTTAAGTGTTCTCTGAGAGAACTCGGCACTTCATACGGTTTACTGTTATTTGCAGCTGACAATGCCAATATTTCGGCTGTCGTTAAGAAATGGTTATTTAATATATCAGCTGACATATGAGATGGGATTTCGGGTGCTGATTTACCCTTCGTTATGACGTTCAGAGCTTTCCAAACAGATGCCGTGTCCTTTTTGTCTCGAATCATTTGTTGGAAAAAAGACTTCTTAGACACTCTAACTAAATATTTGACACGATTGCGTTGTTTTTTGTATTCTTCGTACTTTTGCTCTTTTTTCAGTTTGTCTCTAAATGACATGGCCTGCTTGATATCCGCTGTTAACCACGCTGGTATGGTGGAATGTTTAACTCGTTTTTCACGTATTGGCGCATGTTTATTGAGGACACTGAGAAACAGATCCATCCAGCACGACAAGGCACTGTCAGGAGATTGGTGATCATAAACCTCAGTAAACGCAGCATTGTGCAGGTCCCACAGAAATTCGTCTTTATTAAAGTGTTTAAAGGACCGATATTTTATAGTTTTATGTCTTTTAGTTTTTTGCTTGTCCAGTTTCATGGAGACGTTACAACATACTGGGTTATGATCGCTGACAGCTAAGGAGGGAACATACACATTTGATATTTTATCGTCATTTGTCACGTAAATGTGATCAATTAAGGCTGAGGATGTAGATGTGGTTCTAGTGTTTTTTTTAAACTAATTGTTTTAAACCGAATAAGGCTGTTGTTGATGCCCATGCAGCATGGTGCCCTTTGGGCTTAAGTAGGTCAATGTTAAAGTCGCCCAGAAGAACAATGTTATCTTTACTTTGATTAACTTTATCCATCATTTCTACGAAGTCATCATACCAGTCCCAGTTGGCTGCTGAATTTCTATAGATAAAGCCAATCAAGACTGTGGGGGATTTAGATGTTTTCACCTCGACCCATAAACTTTCAACTTCGGCTGACTCTAAGTCCTGTCGTCTTTTAACGTTACTAATTATCGAATCATGTATATATACTGCTAGTCCAGTGTGCTGGGGACTTGAGGCATCTCTGCGGAGTACTGAGAGTTTGGGACTGAGATGGAGTTATCCCTGACAGTGCTTTTGAGCCTCGACTCGGATACACCAAAAACATGAAAATGTGTTGGCGTGTTCAAGAACACAGACAAATCTGGCACCTTATTAACTAGATGGTAAATGTTGAGGTGGCCAATTCTCAACTCATCATGTCGTTGTGGGGCAGTTTTTACATTATATTTTGGCATGTTGGTAACAGAACAAAAGTAGCAATAATATTCAAAAAATAATAAAAAATAATCTCAATGTGTATAAATGAATAAGAAAGCGACAAGAAAACGTAGAAAAACAACAGCAACAACAATAAAGCAAAATTAAAATGTTTTTGACTCTCGTGGTCAGAGTCCGCTGCGAGTTCGAATCACTTGGTAATGTCAGATACAAAATAAAAGGCTCGACAGCTATGTAGAAAGAATCAGAAAATAAAGAAACACTTCCAAGGGCACCTAGGTACGCTCGCCTGATGCTTCAGTTCCTAACTACTAATATAGTAATAATCGCACATACACTAAAAATTGGATTTCTATAATTTAAAACAAAACAAAAAACAAAAAAAAAAAATGTCACTGCGACTTTGAAATCAAGCACAGCTAACTACGGACAGAACAAAACCGCAGTCATTAAAGTCGAAAATGTAATTCTAGATCAAAAAGCTCAATTCAACTCGACTCGAGGATTAATATCACAAAAAGATCCACGAAACACGCACAATGGAACTTTGGCAAGGCTGCGAGAAAACTACTAAAAAACAAAAACAAAAACTGTCTGAAATACACGCTGTCAAATAAGAAGGGTGTGTCCTATGACTGTCTAACACAAGCTGTCAATCTAGAGACTCGTGTCCTAATGTTCGGCGCGTGGCCTGAATTTCTGCAGCAGAGAAAACAAGGTTGCGCAGTCACTTTCACTAAGCTGGGGCACTCCTGGGGGCGGGGGTAGTGGGGGATATGGAAATACGGAGGGATTAGAGTAGGGTACACCGGTCGGCCGTCTGCTACGAAGAGGGGGGGGGGGGGGGCATGGTTGGTGTGGAGTAACCGTAGGGTGGCCGCTGTGGCTTCTGTTCCGGAGCAGTTCCAGCCTTTGATCCACCGCTATGTTGGGTGACTAGCGGCGTGCAGTCGGCTTGACTGCAGTCTTTTTCCACAGCATGCTCCATTCGGAATCGGGGTGCAAGGCTGGAACTGACTGGGCGCTGAGAGCGTCGGTCTCTTTGAGGCTCTTTGTCTCTGGCACCAGACTTGCCGTGTGTGTCACCGTGCCCTGGCAGCTGTTCATGGTGGCGAGACTTTGGGTGATTTGGTTTTGGCCGGGCTGCGTTGTTGGAGGTGCGGCCAGAGTACGAACGCTTGATGTTGACAGCGAGAGCACTGGTGCCCCGCTTTTTGGGATGGCTGGCGTCTCTGAACCAGCCGCTCTTTACCTCGCCGGTTCTTGTAGAGAAGGCGTAGTCATTGTCAACAAAGTTGACCTTGAGGGATGCGCACATTTCCCTGAGGCAGAGGTTGGTGTCAGTGATGCATGGGTCTGGCTGCTGACGCTGGTTGTTCGTGGGCAGGATGGAAGACATGGAGATTTCTGCCTTGGGGAAGACTCGTCTGGCAGCAGGATCACATCCTTCCAGCCCTTCTTGCCGATGACGAACCCACGCTTACAGTCGTTGATGCCAACGTGTATGACGACTGTGCTGACTGTATTCGTGGGTTCAGCATCATGAAGGTGCTGTAGAATGCAGGCTCTGTCGAGGCCCGACACTGACACGACCTGTGCCTTGTCCGTGCCAGTGACGGACATCAGCTTTCCGTGCAGACCGCGTAGGACAGAGTCACCTAGAAGCAGCGTTTGGGTGACAAGCTTTAGCTCTGGAATCCCAGTACGGTCGGTGGGTTTGTCAGAGCCTGGAGAGGGTCGGGGTGTTGGTACCGGCTCCATGTGCTCGGGCGTTTGCCGGATAGCAGTGTTGTCGTGAGCTGGACGCGGGGGTTCAGATGTGGTCGTGGTGGCAGGGGATTTGGAGGTGGCAGGCGATTTTTCCGGCGCTTGCTTTGCCTCGGTGTTGGAGGGAGGATAAATGCCTTTCTTGCCGGTCCTCGATCCCTCCTTCTCCCCCTCCATCTGGGTGATTCGTTGTCGGAGGTGTCTAATTTCAGTTTGCAGCGCATCCACCTCAATATTGTAGGAGTGGCGGATCTCTCCAACTGCTGATCTGAGAGCAGCTATCTCTGCCATTACGCGCTCCATGGCCAGGGGGTCTGGGTTGAGAATAACAGGGCAGACCGTTTGGCACGCAGACTCGATAACCATGACATCAGCAGGGGCAGGAGGCTGAGTGCCAATGCCGCCGACGTCAGATGTGATGGCAGCACAATCGCTGTCGATGCTGTCGTTGGTTATGGTGCCAGCGCCGCCGACGTCGGAGGTAGGGGCAGCACGAGCTTTGCTGTCAATGGTGGAGATAGTGGTAGCGCCAGTGCCGCCGATGTCGGAGGTGGAGGCACTGTTGTTGCAGTTGTTGTAGGTGGTGGTGATGGTAGTGCCAGTGCCGCCAACGTCAGACGTAGGGGCAGCACTAGCTCTGTTTTCGCTGCCAGTGCCGCCGACGTCAGACGTAGGGGCAGCACTAGCTCTGTTGTCGCTGTCTTTGGCGGTGAAAGTGCCAGTGCCGCCGACGACTGAGATAGGGGCAGCACAAGCTATGTTGTCGCTGTTGCTGATGGTGCCAGTTCCGCCGACGTCTGATGTAGGGGCAGCACTAGCTCTGTTGTCGCTGTCGCTGGTGTTGATGGTGCCAGTGCCGCAGACGTCTGACGTAGGGGCAGCACTAGCTTTGTTGTCGCTGTCGCTGGTGTTGGTGGTGCCAGTGCCGCCTTCGTCTGACGTAGGGGCAGCACTAGCTCTGTTGTCGCTGTCGCTGATGTTGATGGTGCCAGTGCCGCCGATGTCAGACGTCGGGGCAGCACTAGCTTTGTTGTCGCTGTCGTTGGTGGTGAAAGTGCCAGTGCCGCCGACTTCTGAGGTACGGGCAGCACTAGCTGTGTTGTTGCTGTCGGTGCCAGTGCCGCCGACGTCAGACGTAGGGGCAGCACTAGCTCTGTTGTCGCTGTCGCTGTCGGTGATGGTGCCAGTGCCGCCGACGTCTGACGAGGGGGAGCACTAGCTCTGTTGTCGCTGTCGGTGATGGAGCCAGTGCCGCCGACGTCAGACGTAGGGGCAGCACTAGCTCTGTTGTCGCTGTCGCTGTCGGTGATGGTGCCAGTGCCGCCGACGTCTGACGTAGGGGCAGCACTAGCTCTGTTGTCGCTGTCGGTGGCAGTGCCAGTGCCGCCGACCTCAGACGTAAGGGCAGCACTAGCTTTGTTGTCGCTGTCGGTGATGGTGCCAGTGCCTCCGACGTCTGACTTAGGGGCAGCACTAGCTCTGTTGTCGCTGTCGGTGCCAGTGCCAGTGCCACCGACCTCAGACGTAAGGGCAGCACTAGCTTTGTTGTCGCTGTCGGTGATGGTGCCAGTGCCGCCGACGTCAGACGTCTGGTCAGCACTAGCTCTGTTGTCGCTGTCGCTGGTGTTGATGGTGCCAGTGCCGCCGACGTTTGACGTAGGGACAGCACTAGCTTTGTTGTCGCTGTCGCTGGTGTTGCCAGTGCCGCCGATGTCTGACGTAGGGGCAGCACTAGCTCTGTTGTCGCTGTCGCTGGTGTTGGTGGTGCCAGTGCCGCCGACGTCGGAGGTAGGGGCAGCACTAGTATTGTTGTCGCTGTCGCTGGTGGTGCCAGTACCGCCGATATTGATGGTAGAGGTTCTGTCGCTGTAGGTAGAACCCTCGGTGTCGTCCATGACGGTGATGGTCTGGGTGTCGGTTACTGACAGGCTGGTGTCAACTGAAGAGGGCGGTGACGGTAGCGCCAGCTGACTGTGACCAGACTAGCAGTCAAAGTGTTGACAATTTCTCTCAGCGCTGCAAACTCCCTGTCTACCCACTGGCGGCAGGACCTGCCCTGAACCAGAAAACTGGCTGTGGTGTAGTACGCATGTATTACAAGTAGTTGCCGCTTGCCGTCCTTTATCCGTATGGTTGAGTGCACTAGGTCTTTGGGCAGAGAGAGAGAGAGAGGAGAGAGAGAGAGAGAGAGAGAGAGAGAGAGAGAGAGAGAGAGAGAGAGAGAGAGAGAGAGAGAGAGAGAGAGAGAGAGAGAGAGAGAGATGATGAATCCTTTTTTATTCAGGATAAAGCCATTAGGCAACTCAATGCCTGTCTTACAAGCTGTCCTGTAAACAAAAGAGAACACAACAGGAAAAGAAACATAGCATGCAAATAATAATAATAATAATAATAATAATAATAATAATAATAATAATAATAATAAGATGAGGAAGCAAAACTAGGGGGGGGGGGGGAAACACAATAGGGGAATCATCGAAAGGAGGAAAAAAAATGACAATGGAGAATTTGTAACTGCCTCCGATCCAAAAAGCAAGAGAACGAAACGCGTGCACAGCATTAATATTATACTCATCTAAGACAGTGTCATAGAATCAGCAGCATCAATAGCGTATAGAGACACCAACAAGACAATAGATGAGCAGGTAGCAAATTTAAGGAGAAAGAGAAAAATATTTGACGTTTACGTGTTATCAGCAGTATTATTCTTATATGGCAAACTGTGAAGTCACGCTGATTGGAAGTGAGTGTGCAATGCGAGTTTAAAATGGGTTTTATCAGAAAATGATTTAATGTTTAATGGTAATGAGTTCCAGACAGAGCTACCAGAAAATAGAAGGCTTGACTTGTAGAGATCTATCCGTGGGCGGGGTAAGTGAAGCAAGTCATTCCTCGTATGTAGTTGATGCCGAGGGCTGAAGTTAAATATCATGCGCAGATATTCCGGGGCTTGATAATGAAATATTTTGTGCATGAGGACGCATTTGTTAAATTTGAGTTGTTCCTTCAGTGTAAGCAGGCCAAGGGATTTTATTTTATCGTCCGTGGAAGTAGGGTTAGGAATAATTAACTTAATTGAACGACGATACAGCGAGTTTAGTTTTTTAAAATGAAGTTCACTGCATTCGTCCCACAACGAGGATGCATAGTCACAGTGGCTTTTAATGTGTGCGTGAAAGAACAATGTACAGCACTTTGTACTAAGAATATGTCTAAGTTTAGATAGCAGAAATACATTCCTGGACAAGGTTTTGCACAAACTGTCGATATGCGGCGACCAATTCAGCTGGTCGTCAATTACAACTCCCAGTAGGCGGTACCTGGATACTTGTTGGATAGGCTTATTGCCAAGTGACAGTTTCAGAGGGGCAGGATGTAGCTGGCGCTTTTGTCGGGTTGTTATCAACATGCTTTTGGTTTTAGAAGTACTGATTAGCATGCGATTTTGCGTACACCAATCTGACACTTCATCGAGACTTTGCTGGAGGATACAATTTAGCATCGTTTCACGTTTGTCAGATGTATGCAGCGTTGAATCGTCAGCAAAGAGTTCGCATTTAACCTCAGGATTTGAGATGGAAAGAGGTAGGTCATTGATGAATAAAGAAAATAAAAGAGGCCCTAGAATAGATCCTTGGGGGACTCCGTGCCTGACTATACCTTCTTTCGAATACCTTCCGTTTGAGTACACCTTCTGTCGGCGGTTACTGAGGTAGGAGGAGAAAAAAGCTATAGAGTTCAAATCAAGCTTATAGACTGAAAGTTTCTTTAAAAGAATGTTGTGATCGACTAAATCAAATGCTTTGGTTAGGTCCAGAAAAACTGCACCATTTAATTTGGAATTGTTTATTGATGAGAGCCAAGAGTCAACAATGTGAACGAGGGCAGTATGACATGAGTGTTTAGGTCTAAAACCGGACTGAAGAGATACGAGGAGGCGGTGATTCTCCAAGAATTGGAGTAGGTGCTTATGAACGTGTCTTTCTAGTGGCTTCGATAATAGTGATAACACTGAAATAGGACGGAAATCGTTTGGACTTTTGGGATCTGTACATTTGGGAATGGGGACAACTTTAGCATCTTTCATGGCATCTGGAAAAATACCCTGCTTGATAGAAAGGTTGAATATAAATGTCAAGGTGTCAGCTGTGTATGGAAGGGACAATTTCAGTACCATGTTGTTTATTCCATCCAGGCCACACGATTTACTTGTTAGAGTAGAAATATATTTACCTACTTCAAACACTGTCATAAGAGGTACGGAGAATGACGCACCAGTTGCAGACTCACAGTGTGTGCGCAGTTTATCAGAACAACTGTAACTATCAGCGCCACTGGAAAAAGACTGTACAAGGGACTCAGCAATATTTAAAAAGTGGGAATTGAAGTCGTCTGGAGTTATGCCTGGAGAGGTAGCAGCATTGATGGAACTCCTCTTCTTTGTAAACAAATTGATTGCATTCCAGACACTTCGGGTATCTTTACCCTCTGCGATAACTTTTTCCGCAAGCGTTTTCTGTGCTTTTCTAACTAAGGATTTTACAAGATTACGTTGTTTCTTAAAATCCGCAAACTTTTTCTGCCGTTTTAAGTCATCTCTTATTTTCATTGCGTGAATGATGTCCTTTGACAACCAAGGCGGAAGGGTAGGGTGTTTAACGCGTTTAGTCCTGAGTGGGGCATGTTTATCGAGGACCCAAAGAAATAGCTTGTACCAAAGCGAGAGGGCTTCATTGGGATCATTAGTGTTATAAATAAGGTGAAAGGGCGTGATTGAGAGGTCATGAAGAAAGTCATCTTTGTTGAACTTTGTGTAAGACCTGTACGTGATGGTAGTGTGGTGTTTGTGCTGGGGTTTATCACGTTTAACTGAAAGATTAAAACAAGTAGGAAAGTGATCACTAATGGCAACATCCGGTACGTGGACGTTAGTGACAGCAGGTGCATTTGTAGTGTAGATGTGGTCAATCAATGTGGCGGATGACAAAGAAACTCTAGTGGGAGACCGAACCATCTGCTGCAGGCCAAATAATGAGGTGGTGCAATTCCACGCCGCATTACCAGTCTTTAGCAGGTCAATATTAAAATCGCCTAGAAGGTGTATATCTTTGTAGTGACGTTGTTGCACCTTATCCATCATGGTGACAAAATCATCATACCATGAGAATGTGGCTGAAGGGGTGCGATAAATAAATCCAATTAGTGTGGGGGAAGATTTGTCACATTTCAATTCAAGAAATAAACTTTCAACGTGACAAGACTCTAAATCCATGCGGCGGGTAGAGAGAGAGAGAGAGAGAGAGAGAGAGAGAGAGAGAGAGAGAGAGAGAGAGAGAGAGAGAGAGAGAGAGAGAGAGAGAGAGAGAGAGAGAGAGAGAGAGAGAGAGAGAGAGAGAGAGAATGAATCAATGAATCAATGAATCAATAAATCTTTATTTTACAACGGTAAAGATGTTAACAATGCCAGAGGCAATGCCACTTTTCAATTTTGTCGTTGTTACATCTACTGAGACAAACACAACAATTACATTACATTAATACATGTATAATATGACCAAGGGGGGTGCGCAAAAGGCCATCGGGCCAACAGCGGCCAACGTCGGCATGATGGACTTTTGAGCACGTTGGGGTGGGGTTGGGCGGCTGTCGATGGCCACATTATGAAAAGCCATCTGACAACAACAAAAGACTGCATTAACCCATTCAGCCCTGACGCACTACAGCAGGAGATAGGTCGACTATGATAATTCAAGGGTAGTGCCAGATTAGCTTGGCGCCTGTCGGCGCCAAGCTAATCTGGCACTGCCCTTGAGTTATCATGGTCGACCTATCTCCTGCAACTAGTGGTGCATTGTCATTAGCCGACACCCCCAAAATTTGGGAAATACGGCCGCCGGGCTGAAAGAGTTAAACATGCAACACGGAACACTATGCAGATCTCCCAAAAATAATAACCAAATAGGACAAGGTTTTTAATGAAATAAGCTATATAACATATGTAAAACGATAAATAAATAAATAAATAAATAAAGCAAGGTTGAAAACCTGGCGCTAGCCACGATAAACTACGTGATGCGTACAAGCATACTATTTTAAGTTTTTGAAATGCAGTCCAATTTCTATGCAATCTCCTTCAGAAACTCCTTTCTCTAATTGTTGTGTCATACTTTGACGTAACGCAGCACGACCCAGCGTCAACACGCAAACCTCTAGGAGGGAGAATCACCTATGCAATTTACCTACTTAATGCAGTCACTCATCCGTGAAATTGTGCATACGGTGCTGTCACAGCAGGAACACTTTCAAATCGGTCAGAATTTGTAATCCTGAAAATCTGGTAACAAATATTGTGCGTAGGTCAAACTTATCAGTTATTATTACAATTTCTTCGAGGGGACCCTCGCGCGCATGTGAAGGAATCGTTTTACAGCCGGCGCGTAAACATACCGACGAGCAAAGGAAATGCGACATTTTGGGGAATCATCGGAAACACTTTATTTCCAAAAATGTCGCCTTTCCTTTGATCGACAGTATATTTACTTGACGAAACCGTAATAGCTCATTAGATCAAAGCGCAATTAACGAGCGCCTTTCCCTTAGTGATCTTCAGTCCGCCCAGCTCAGGACGCGTGCATGTAAGTCTGATGCCCGGCCGGGGGTTAGTTTGAAAAGCGAATGCATTCGTATTCATATCATTTTATCTTGTCTCCTAGAAAGACGCGACTGGGTTGTCGTAGGCTGAAACTGCCGACAACTTCCTCCATTGGGCGAAAATAAATGCGTCCGGTTCTTTACTAGCAAGAGGGCATAGATCCTCATGAGCCCCCGCATATGCGGGGGCTCATGAGGATCTATACCTCTTGCTGATAAATTAAAAAAAAACTGAATTATCCCTTCTCCGTGAAGGTAAATTTAACTCAGTGTGTTCGAGGTTTCGTAGTCAGAGGTAAGGATCTGCACGAGCCCCCTGCAGTTGCAGGGGCTCATGAGGATCTATGCCTTTTACAGTTCGATCGAAGGTTATCGAAAGATTTTCGCTGAATCCTTCTAATCTTCATATCCACCTTTTCAAAGCGCAGGTTCTATAGAAGCAATTATCCTTCGGGCACACGACGGCCGCAGTGTGGCTGAAGTCGTTTTGCTACTGGGGATATTATATGCGGCATGACAATTCCCTTTCACATGGGCGTGAATGGGACACATGACGCACGCTGGTTTGAAAAACGAGTTGACTGTGGGATCCTCGCGGTTTGCACAAATGGAGATTATCTACGCCATTACCGCGATCATAAATTACGTATTTTTAATACGTCAGCTGCGCGCACTGTTGTCAGAGTGTGGGGGTCGAGGGAAGGAGTGTGTGCGTGTGTGCTTGTGTGTGTGTGTGTGTGTGTGTGTGTGTGTGTGTGTGTGTGTGTGTGTGTGTGTGTGTTTGTGTGAGTGTATTATTATTATTATTATTATTATTATTATTATTATTATTATTATTATCATCATCATTATTAAAAACCAACGGCGATACTGGTCTTTTCGAAACACACACACACACACACACACACACACACACACACACACACACACACACACACACACACACACACACACACACACACACACAGTTATAAGAAAAACTTATTATTATTATTATTATTATTATTATTATTATTATTATTATTATTATTATCATCATGATTATTATTATTGTTGCTGTTATTATTATTATTACCAAAAGGCAACAACGATACTGGTCTTTTTGAAATGCATACTTACAGCTATAAAAGACGTCAGTTCGAAAATGCACACATTTCTTTCAAACCTGTATCACGATTTTAAACAGTTGCACGATTTATTGCCGACCCACAATGGTGTATTGAACGTAGGGCGATACTGTGAAAGAAGGTGGAAGGGTCTGCAAACTGTAGAGGCGCGCGTAAGACGCATTTCTACCCCGGTAAACGCTCTGCATATTTACATATTCTCGTCCCGGTCTCTATTCAATAGCTATATTCAATCATCACGCGTTACCCACACAGAAATCATTCACATTTGTCCAATATGGGTCTTCACCATTCAACACGGAAAGCGACGGAATAGTACTTATAGCACAAGGCCATCTGCAAGAGGCGCAGATTCTCATCAGCCCCTGCGGATGCAGGGGCTCATGAGAATCTGCGCCTCTTGTCTGGAGAGGTCTGTTCGATTTACGTCATTATAATGAGCAGAAATATTAGTTCGAAGGAATGAAGGGATGGCCATTCAAAACGTGCACCTGAGATGTGCTTACAATAGCAAGCATACGTGTGTGTGTGTTCGTCTGTGTGTGTGTGTTCGTCTGTGTGTGTGTGTGTGTGTATGTGTGTGTCTGTGTGTGTGTGTGTGTGTGTGTGTGTGTATGTGTGTGTTCGTCTGTGTGTGTGTGTGTGTGTGTGTGTGTGTGTGTGTGTGTGTGTGTGTGTGTGTGTGTGTGTGTGTGTGTGTGTGTGTGTGTGTGTTGTGTGTGTGTGTGTGTAATTGTAAAACGAGTGTATCTGAGGGGGTGTGGGGGTGGGTGGGGAGAGAGAGGAGTAACAAAGCCGCCCCACCGAAAACCCACGACAGTGTAACTGAAACTCTGTGTGTGCTGGTCTATGATTCCAGACCTTGTCAGTCCGGCTTCGCGGTTGGAAACCTCTGAGACAAGTGTCGGGTGTTTCACTGGCGCTAGCGGGGTTTTCGGGTGCCGGATTGTGCTCCCGTGAAAGGGGTGTCAGAGGGAGGCGGGCTAGACTCTACATTCAGTGGCCATAACCATCGCAAAGTGGCCATACAGAGACAGCGCTGAATGGCCTTTTCACGGCAACAAGTATCAGGCGTGCTCGTGCTTTTTAGCAGCTAAATGTTTGACTTCCTCGCCGGCCATTTCGGATCTGCCCTTCAGAGAAGGCGAAACCGAGACATAGAGTCATTTTTGTGAAAAGCGAGGTTTTCACTGTAATACTAAACTACAACTACCCTTGAACTATCATATCCAGTCCACCGTCCTCTCCAAGCTGCTTAACCCATTCAGCCCTGACGCACTGCAGCAGGAGATGGATCGACCATGATAATCCAAGGGTAGTGCCAGATGAGCCTGTAATACAGATTAGACTGGTGCTAAACTACAACTACCCTTGAACTATCATATCCAATCCACTCAATGCTGCTTAACCCATTCAGCCCTGACGCACTGCAGCAGAAGACGGATCGACCATGATAATTCAAGGGTAGTGCCAGATGAGCTTGGCGCCTTCAGGCGCCAAGCTCATCTGGCACTACCCTTGAATTATCATGGTCGATCCATCTCCTGCAGCTAGTAAAAAGTCTTAAAAACTTTGGGATATGTGGCCGTGGTGTGTAATGGGTTTTGTGACTGTACCGTGTCAGTCAGACAAAAGGAGATGACAGTCAACTCACTGTTGAGCGACAAAGTCGCGGACAAACATTGTGTCTCGCTCTGATGTGACCTAATGCGGCCTTGGTATTTACCCGCTCACGACGAACTGACCACCCGCTCCCAACTACACCCTGCTATGTACCGTTCATAAACCCGCTCGCTTTCAGGGTGCGTGTATGTTGGTACTTAAACGTTCGCATCATGATGACATCACAAACTGACCACCTTCACATGGATTTATTCAATCAATATGAATGTGAGAAGGCGAATTATTAGCCATTGTGAGAAAACGCAAACTGAAGTGGTATGGGCATGTCACGCGTTCAGAAGGGCTTGCCAAAACAATCCTGCAAGGCACTGTGCAAGGAGGACGAAGGAGAGGAAGACAGAGGAAAAGATGGGAGGACAATATCTCAGAGTGGGCAGGACTGAAGCTGGGCGATACGCTGAGAATGGCAGAGAACAGAGAGGAATGGAGGGAGCTGGTTGCCAATTCATCAGTGGTGCCCCAACGGTCGGAAAGACTACGGGATATAGATAGATAGATAGATAGATAGATAGATAGATAGATAGATAGATAGATAGATAGATAGATAGATAGATAGGTAGGTAGGTAGGTAGGTAGGTAGGTAGATAGATAGATAGATAGATAGATAGATAGATAGATGAATGTGAGAATGCTTGAAGTATGTTGCTTTCTATTGTACTGGTTAAACTTGCCGCAAAACATCTTTACGATATTTCAAAATTGTATATATATAGGCTACTTGTTTTGTACGGAGCTGACACCGCTGTGGTGAATATGGGCCAGCATAAAAACGGAAAGTCCACATTCCTGAAACAAGCCAGAATACCTGTCACACGGAAGATGATCAGTTGGGTCCGCAAGCCTATTTTGGTTCATACAGCTTTACCTCAGTGAGTCGACTCCCGTGTTTCACTACTGAAAGCCTCGCGTATTGCCTACGGCTGCCTTTAACCCCTTCACTGCAGAGAAAGAGTGAACACGATCCAACTGCAAGAGACATAGATCCTCATGAGCCCCCGCGACTGCGGGGGCTCATGAGGATCTATGTCTCTTGCTGAGACCAAGTTGTGTCCATGTTTCTTGGACGGTTTTGGTTTTCGGTGGTTGAACAAACAAAGACTTCAGAAACAACAATGTGGCTTGGAAGGGGTTAAAAAGTGATACACAGGCAATTGAGTACAGACCACAGGGAGCTTGAAAAGGAATTGTGAAACAGCCAGGAACTAGACACTTCGATGATGTGTGGTGGATTCGCTGCGGATAACCGTCCAATTGAGGCATACGGACATACATGCGGACAGCAAGAGACACAGATCCTCATAAACCCCCAGCAACTGCGGGTGCTTATGAGGATCTGTGTCTCTTTGCTGCAAGTAATGAAGCTGCAGCTGAAGTGTTAAAACGAAGCCAACGCCATCACGGCCGACAATAATTCAACCCCACTCAACTTTAAGAGGTATAGATCCTCATGAGCCCCTGCAGTTGCACTAACTTACCGCAGTTGCGGGGGCTCATGAGGATCTATACATCTTGCTGAGACCACTTTGCATCTATGTTCCTTGGATGGCCGGGGAATTTTTGGCGTTGAATTTATGATGACTTCATCAGTTATGGTGGAACTCAAGATTTTTTATTGTATTCATTATTTGTTGCCTTTTACCACCACCACGCAATGTACTCTGTGCCCGGTATTTGATTATTTGTCCTGAGCTGGCCGGCGAGTTTGGGTGCCATTTTGAAGGGGTAAAGGGATCTAACTCTTTGTCCAGCGTTGAGTGACCCCCCTTAGTGTGTATACTAATACAGGCTGACTGTCAATGACTGTCCAATGACAGTGAACACGAATTACGTTCTGAAACGACGGCAAATTGGACGTCGAGTAACCTCAGCCGTTTCAGGAAAACAGACTACACGAAACTGTGCCATCAAGAGGCATAGAACCTCATGAGCACCCGCGAATGTGGTAAGTTAGTGCGAATGCGGGGGCTCATAAGGTTCTATGCTCTTGCAGATGGGTAGCGTTCATTTCTCTCGGCATTGAAGGGGTTGAAGTAAATAATCAGATTCGGAGAAAACTGCGACCGGCCTTTGAAGACGTCAATCATAGCGGCAGATGGATCAGGCGTGATGGTTGAAATAGAGTAGTGCCAGACTAGATTGAGGTCAAATGATCCGGCAACACCCTTCAACTATCATGTTCAATCCATCCTCCACAGCTGGCACACAATGTTTGTAGGTCCCTCTCACAATTGACATTGTTTTCATCCCTACGTCACACAATCAACGATTGAGCGCAAACCGTACCATGTGACCTCGCTAAAAAAAATCCTTGTTCAAGTAATATATCTGATTCTCAGAAATGTTGCATTTGAGGCTAGGGCACATGAAAGTTTTTGTTTGTTTTTTCATATTTTTTCATTACCCACTCTCCTATTTTTTCTGTTTTTCCAAGTTTACATACACACAAATACAGTCAAACTGACTCCCGGTGGGCTGAACAACTGAAAAAGGTTACCATAACACTGACAGTGATGAAAAATGAATTTCCAGACCCATGGCCATTTCCTTGTGTATCTCAGGGCAGCCAAAAAGACAACACCCAGACATCCTCATTGACCCTGTTGTCTGGTAACAGCAAGCAGGAGGAGGCCTTTAACCAGCTGCCATGCCCTATATATTGCTTGCAATCTTTTCCTCAGGCAAAAGGAGTCATGAAACAACTCTGCAATTTAAACATTAAGTCTATTGAGCTATCCAACAGACAAAAGACTACACAAAACGGCCAAAACCTATGCTACGCGGGACACACCCCACACCCAAACAAGTGTCTGGAGTGCTTATTTAGGAGTTATCAGAGAAAAATGGTTATGTACAGTTGATTTTTATATAATACACACTTGTCAGAGTCTCAAAACACGTCAACTCGTGTTGCAAATGCAGTACTGGGCGTGTGTGTGCCAAACCTGTGAACACTCCTGTAAAAGCCTGTACTGGTGGCCGCAGCTGCTGCTCCCATAACAACGCACTCAAATGAGCTTTACGCAGTGTAAAAGTGCTTGTGTTTGGCTCAGAATAGACACCAGAGACATCGCTCATAACAATTACAGCAGAATGACACCTCAGATGCAGGCAATATTGTATACAAATGTAGCTGGATCATGCAAAATAACTTGTGCATGTCATATTATTTTGGCGGCTTATTTCCCTCTGTCAGCTGTCTGATGAAATGAATCTGTTGACACTGTTTCATTGTAGTTTTGATCTTTACCTTTGACCTTAACCTCCCTCCCCACCCCACTTCCAACCTCCCTCCTCCCACCCCCACCCGAATCCCCCCCCCCTCACACACACACCCAACCCACCCCACAACTTCAATAACTGAGCTGAATAAGTGCATTTTTTCATGCATTTAGCAAACTGAACGCCCCAAACCCCACCCCTTTCAAGGTCAAGGTCACAGTTAAAGGTCAAAGGTCAGACTCATAAATAACTGTAAGACAAAAAAGAATGAACAAACACACTAAACATGACCCACAGTGCAGGTAAAGAGGGTGTTGCGACGCAAAACATGCAAAAACGCCTTTAAAACTGCAAGCGAAGCGATTTTTGGGCAAAATTTAAAAAATGTTTATGATTTTCGCAAATTTCCAACTGCAAAAGTCCAAACTCAAAGATATGGTTTCATTAAACCAGCTTCTGGTCTATGTCACATATGGCATGTGGTGCCTCTGACAGGCCAAAGTACACAGTGGGTCTCCCCTGCAGTCCCATCAGTTAAAATGCCTTAGCCTTAGTCTGTCCCAGTCGTCCACTAATTTTTCAATCCCCTAAACAACACTACCGCCCGCTTGCTGCACATTTGCCATGCACAATTTTTTTTAAAATAAGGTCATCACCAGTCTCATTTCCTGGCTATCAACATGATTCTGCATGTACCAACCCTACATCCAAGCGCAGCCAAAACTGGTACACACCTCAAATCACCATCCGCTTAGCAACTCAAACTAGAACAAAAAGAGTCCGCTGGTTAAGCCAAGACTGATATGAATCAAAGCACCAAACATGTCTCTGCTCATCTATCAAGAGATTTTAATCAAATTCCAACATACCGCCTCTGTACAAAATGCCAAAGAAGGCAGAAGTTTGTTTGTTTTTGTTTGTTTTTTTAAACACTGTCCTTGCACTGCCTCACCTGCCTTATTTGAATATGCAACATGACCTGTAGCGACTAATGGCGGACTTCTTGTAGTCCGCACTAGCCCGTATGACGCGTTATGACCTCGTTTTCGACTCTCGAGTACCAGCTTTGTTCGACAAAAGAAGAAAAATACATGCAAAACAATGGAGCTTTTTCGCATAGTTCGAAACAATACGCACACTAGGGTTCTTTTAACCAATTCAGCTCTGACGCACAACCACAGGAGATGGGTCGACCATGATAATTCAAGGGTAGTGCCAGATTAGCTTGGCGCCTGTCGGCGCCAAGCTAATCTGGCACTACCCTTGAATTATCATCGTCGATCCATCTCCTGCAACAGGCGCATAGTCGTTAGATGACGCCTCCAAAGTTTGGGAAATACGTGCGTCGGGCTGAATGAGTTAAAGATGACAGCATCCAGTTTTGAACAATATTGTCCGTGGAAACGCGCTAGACTACAAACAGCAGGCTTTTTCCGGATCGAAAATGGTGCACCTGGGCACTGTCACACGATCGTCGCTTCAATGGCGAATATTAAATTCTAAGCTATTTTATTTAGTGAACGACAATCGGAAAACACGTACTCACTGTTAAATCGCATTATTCTGACAATATGTAGAAAGTGCGACTCGAAAAGCGCTTTCCAAAAGTCAAACTGAAAATGACAAGCAGTCAGCAAGAGCGGTATTAGCGCGAAACCCTGACCTTTTGCAACTGCAGGGGATCGCGCAGAACATGTATTTAGGTCAACTCTAGGAGATGCCACAGACGTCCGAAGTTTGATTAACTTGTCTAATTTACGAAATTAGCGGAGGAATGAAAACAAATACGTTATTGGTCGCTGGGCTTTGCTGCACGGACCCTTCAGTGTAGGCCTACGGGAGGTCAAAGTAACCATTGTACCCCGAAGGCCTACAAGAGTCCGTGTAGCAAATCCCTGCTACCAATAACTTATATTGTCAGGTGTTAATACGTCAAAAGGAGATGACAACCAACACGCTGTTGAGCGAGAGGGTTAAATGTCAACACTCAACACTGCCGAATCATTAGCGAACCACTGAACCCGAAGTTGATCCCGCTCACAACCAATTGACGATCTGCTCCCAAGAACAATCAACAAGCTACCATTTATAAACCCGTAAGCTTTTACAGTAATTGTATGTTGGTATGTAATTTTCCCATCATGATTAAATCACAAACTTACTATCTCCACAAGGATGAATTCAATCAATATTGATATGATAGTGCTTGAAAGATGCTGCTTTCTATTGTCGTGGTATATACAGCGGGCAAAAATATCTTTAGATTTCAAACTTTGATTTATAATTATTTTGTATCGAGCACACATCACTGTGGCGAATGCGGACCTGCATGAAAACGGAAAGTCTCCATTACAGACATAATACCACACATGTCATCCGAGAAGACGTTGACGCACACACAAGACTACAACGAAACACGAGAGCGTTTGAGCCCAAACCCCTTGTAAGCCACCGCAGACACGGCACAGTTTTAACCCATTCTGCTCCAGGACCGAAATCCGCAAATTTTGAAGTTGTCCCCTGAAGACTGTATTACACTTCTGGAAACAGATCGAGCGTAATAGTTCAAGGGTTGTGCCAGAATAGCTTGGCGCCTATGGGCGCCAAGCTATTCTGGCACAACCCTTGAACTATCACGCTCGATCCATGTCTTGCCGTGGCGTGTGGGAGTTGAATGGGTTAAGCTGAGCACTAAGTTACATCACAGAAAGTTAATGCATCAACCTAGATATTGACCAGGGTTAAACGTATTATTGGCTGCTGTTACAGACACTTGGCATGTTCCTTACCGGCAGTGGACAAAGCTCAAATTTTTAATGAACACGTCAGCACTCCGAACCATGAACGGAGTTTGATTTTATAACATGTCAGCAACACCAAAATAGTAATAAAACTCACAACAACAAAAAATTCAGCCAGCTGAAACTTTTTCCTATATAACTTTGTGTGTGTGTGTGTGTGTGTGTGTGTGTGTGTGTGTGTGTGTGTGTGTGTGTGTGTGTGTGTGTGTGTGTGTGTGTATAGCGTAGAACATCTATGACAAGTATTGGGATGCGAAGGAAATAGTGTGTAAACTAGCCCCTTTTGCACTGGAAATTTGAACTTGACACCACCAAACTGCAAGAGTTATAGATCCTCATGAGCCCCCGCAGTCGCGGGGGCTCATGAGGATCTATAACTCTTGCTGACACCACTTTGTTATTCATCTTCCTTTGACGGCTGAGGACTTTTGACGTCGGTTAGTTCTTGGTTTAACGTCCACGGCACCGAAATGATAATGGACTGCCCTGACGGGCGGGTTATGGGAGACCCCATGGGAAATCTATTGCCTATGGAGTACGACCTGATCAATTCAGGCGCACTGCAACTGTGCCAGTTTGATTTACCGGGACCTTTGACTTTCAACGGACATGCTATTGAACAAGCCCGTCTTTTTTCCCTAGATTGCGGGCCGGGACGAACCCACGACCCGGCGATTCCCTTCGCTCTCTTGCTCCGACGCTTAAGAGCTGTTCTTAATTGGGCGAACTTTTGATCGGCAAACCTAGATCGGAGAAGATCGGCGATCTTTTGGTTTGTTTCTTAATTGAGGTTGAACCAACCTAGGCGAACTTCAGCAAACCAGGTTTGCCATGGTTCTCTTTCTTAACTGAAGTGCTTGATTCGGCGTACTTGTCTGCGAAGGTGTTCAAAATGGCTGCCGCTATGCCGCTTCGCGATTTGAACGATGTTTGTTTTTGTACTCCTAGCAGTAGCGACCCCACAAACAGCGTTGCGCCTCCCACAAATCAATCAAAATAGGTCTTGTTCTTCGCACGAGTGAAATATTGCCGTCCGCCATATTTGTTTGTATCGGTGACTGTCTTCTTATCTCCAACGCAAAAGAGGGTAAAAGTTTTGACCAAATCAGAGAAAAGGTTCGCCTTTGTTTGCTCAACACGTTGAGCGAACCTTTTCCGACAGCGAACTATGGTTTGCCGAGGTTCGTGAACTACTTCGAACTAGGTTCGCCGTATCTTTAGATCGTCCAATTAAGAACCAACCTGGTTCGTCCGAGATCGTGAACTGTAGTTCGCCAGAGTTCGCGAACTAAAGTTCGTTTAATTAAGAACATGCTTAACCGCCTGAGCTATTTCGGACTCGGCAAATTTGACGTCAAATCTCCAAAGGTTTCAAAAAAACAATCTAAATCCACTAAAAAGCAAGGCAAATAATGAGGCCACTGGCAGATGGGTCGGACAACCAACGATCGTGTTACACTAACAGATCCTGTCAGTCCACATTTAGCAATCGTCTAAAAATAAGAAGCCAATGCCGCATGAAATGGATCGACCAGGAAGGTGAGAGGTGGTTGCGTGGGACAGCGACTCCGTTTGCAAGTCGTTGCTCCGAGGACCGTACTGCAATCTCCGGCCTGCTACACCTTGATCAAGTCCCTAGTGCCTCTCATCGCGGGGAGTTTCTCGGCTGTTCAGGAGGGTGGCGCTGCACTGCTGCGGCCTTTCTTGCCATGGGAAGGCAGCCCGAATCGTACCTCGTTGGTCAATTAAAGAGACATATAAGTACCCAGCCGTCAAAGGAAGATGAATTTTAAAAAATGGTGTCAGCAAGAGCCTGGTTTAGATCCTCATGAGCCCCCGCGACTGCGCTCATGGGCTCATGAGGATCTATAACTCTTGCAGTTGGGTGGTGTCAGGGCCCGGCGGGGAGGAAGACAGCCCGAATTTCCACTCGACTTGGGCCCGACAGCTTTTTGCGTACTGGGCTTGGCAGTGATCTGTAGGCCAGTCTTGCCATGGCACAAAGTGTCTCAAATGATGCACGGATTGTCATCAGCGCCTCAGTGCAGGCAGCAGCGTCTCATGAAAACCAGCGCATCTTGCTGGGTGGCAGACGTCGGCCATCTCCACACCCTGACACTGAGGGACATCATCCGGCCCACGGACGTGGTTAACTTGGAGCTTAACCCGCTCACTGCCGGGACATAATAACATGTTGCAGTCCTTGCCAAAAAAAATTTACGTGATTTGTTCGCTAGGAAACAGGCCTACTTGCGGAGATGAATCACCACTAAAAGCGTACGGAATAACATTGATATTAACAAAGACATAATAAAATAAAATAAAATAAAGCAAAACAAAATAAATAAAATAATAAATAAAATAATAATAAATATTTATTTAAAACAATAATAAAATATCATTTTTAACAAAACTTGATACTAACATTTACTTCCAGGGGATGTGGAATATCATGGCTGCCCTCGTGTAGACAAACGACAGAAAGGACATTTTGGGGAAAAGCGCGATTTGACTGCAATACAATGAAAATGTCACTTTTCACACAAATGGTCCTCCTGCCATTTCCCTGTATTCGATTATTTGTCGTGGGCTGGCGAGTGGGTGCCACACTGAAGGGGTCAAGTATGCATACTACTAACATAGGCTGACTACAACCGCTTCACTCCAAGGAAACGCAAATTACGTTCTGAAACGACGGCATAGAGCTGTTCTTAATTGGACGAACTTCTGGTCAGCAAACCTAGATCGGAGAAGATCGGCGATCTTTTGATTTGTTTCTTAATTGCGGTTGATCGAACCTAGGCGAACTTCAGCAAACCAGGTTTGCCATGGTTCGCTTTCTGAAGTGAAGTGCTTGATTTGGCGTACTTACTGGTTCAAAATGGCTGCCGCTATGCCGCTTCGCGATTTGAACGATGTTTGTTTTTGTACTCCTTGCAGTAGCGACACCACAAACAGCGTTGCACCTCCCACAAATCAATAATAAAAAAAAAATAGGTCTTGTTCTTCGCACGAGTAAAATATCGCCGTCCGCCATATTTGTTTGTATCGGTGACTGTCTTCTTATCTCCAACGCAGAAGAGGGTAAAAGTTTTGACTAATCAGAGAAACGGTTCGCCTTGGTTTGCTCAACACGTTCAGCGAACCTTTTCCGACAGCGAACTATGGTTTGCCGAGGTTCGTGAACTACTTCGAACTAGGTTCGCCGTATCTTTAAATCGTCCAATTAAGAACCAACCTGGTTCGTCCGAGATCGTGAACTGTAATTCGTTAGAGTTCGCGAACTAAAGTTCGCTTAATTAAGAACATGCTTTAATCAACGTAGACTATCCTCAGCCGTTTCAGAAAAACAGACACGAAACTGTGCCAGCAAGAGGCATAGAACCTCATGAGCCCCCGCGAATGCGGGGGCTCATGAGGTTCTATGCCTCTTGCAAATGGGTAGCGTTCATTTCCCTCGGCATTGAAGGGGTTGAAGAAAATAATCAGATTCGGGGGAAACGTTTTCTCTGCGACCGGCCCTGAAAACATCGATATGGATCAGGCGTAATAGTTGAAGTAGAGTGGTGCCAGATTAGACTGAGGTAAAGCTGATCCGGCACCACCCTTCGACTGACATGTTTAATCCAACCCTCACGACTGGCACATAATGTTTGTAGGTCCCTCTTACAACTGCCATTGTCAGGTGTAAATAAATAAGTCAAAAGGAGACGACAGCCAACACGCTGTTGAGCGAGAAAGTTCATTGGTATATTAACGTGCCTTCATTTCTAGAGACGAGTGTCCCGCTCACAACGAATTGCCCATCTGCTCCCGAGAACTTCTTACGAGGTACCATTTATAAACCACTACGCTTTCACAGTGATTGTATATTGGTAAGTAACCTTCGCATGACGATTAAATCACAAACCGATCACTTCAAATGGAGCTATTCAATCAATATTGTTATGAGAATGCTTGAAAGATGTTGCTATCTATTGTCGTGGTTTACATAGCGGCACAAACATCTTTAGAGCATTTCAAAGTTTGATTTATAAATTCAGTATTTTGTATCGAGCACACATCATTGTGGCGAATACGGGCCTGCAGTGAAAACGAAAAGCCCCCATTCCAGTCACACACGTCACCCGAACAAAAAGCTGACGCATACACAAGACTGTTCAAAACATTCTGCTGGGCAACCACAAGACTGTTCAATACATTCTATGGATTCTTTACAAATGTGTCCACATACCCTACTCAGTTTACAAACAATCCATCTGTGTATTTAACCCATTACATCCTGAGGCTGATTTAGGGACATTTGCTTATTGTCCTTTGATGGATACATTACATCTTAGGAGATAGATCAACCATTGAAGTTCAAGGTGGCACCAGAATAACTTGGCGCCTCAGGCGCCAAGCTATTATGGCACCACCCTTGAACTAACAGAGTCGAATTTATTTCAAGCGGAAGTGTATCAGGATGAAAAGGGTTAACTACTGAAATCCTCGCGGCGTACTGTGTACAACTACCCTTAACTCACTGTGCCCGAGGTACGAAATACCCACATTTTGGACTCACAAACCAGATAGGTGAGGCTAGCGCTGGCAGAATTGTACTCAAACCAAGGGGAATCACTCAGCGCCGGACAGACAAACAGTTAGATCCCCTGCCCCGCCTATCAGGCACCCAATCGCCAGCCCACAGAGAAATACGCAGGTATAGAATAAGACGATCATTTGCATCTTCAAAAAAGATGCATCAGGTCTCTTATATAACCCATGTCTTTCTCCGGAACTTAGGAAGTAGGCAGGGGAAACATACATACACAAACACGAAGGTGCACTACCATATGTGGTCAGGTAAATACCCTAATTTCCCACAGTAGATGCACAGAACATTACACAACAATGTAACGATATAGCGATACAAATTTGCCTCGAGTTATAAATACTCACAAACCAGATAGGTGAGGCTAGCGCTGGCATAATTGTACTCAAACCAAGGGGAATCACTCAGCGCCGGACAGACAAACAGTTAGATCCCCTGCCCCCGCCTATCAGGCACCCAATCGCCAGCCCACAGAGAAATACGCAGGTATAGAATAAGACGATCATTTGCATCTTCAAAAAAGATGCATCAGGTCTCTTATATAACCCATGTCTTTCTCCTGAACTTAGGAAGTATGCAGGAGTTTGGAGTTATCCTCTGAGGGCTGCCTTACAATTCAGGAAACAGATCAACCATGATATTTCCAGGGTGGTGGCAGAATAGCTTGGCGCCTATAGGCGCCAAGCTATTCTGCCACCACCCTTGAACTATCATGGTCAAGCCATAGCTTGCTGTGGTGTGTCGCGGGCAGAAGGAGTTAAAAAGTAAATATTTTTCGAATGAAAAGATTATTGGCGGGCAATTGATCGAATGCAAGTGACGTCACACAGCCAGCGCTGGTACGCGCGTCGTCTGCAGTCGGCCATGTTGTGCAGTAGACAGTGAACACCAGTAACACTAGCGAAATTAGAACTCGGCGAAAGTGTGCCTGGATGCGCAATTCTCGGATGTGATGACATGCCAGAGAAAAGAAGATAATGTCCCTGAAGGTGTAATAGTAATGTGGGTCCCCCCCCCCCCCCCCCCCCCCCGTACATCTGCTATCCGTTTAAGGGAAGGGAGAGGAAAGTTGAGCGAAGAGAGAAGACGACAATGGAAAAGATATCCGGCACTACAGGGTAAACATAGGCAGCCTAGATGTACAACACGAGTGTAAATTAAAGGCAGGTTTAACATTTTGAAAAAATGTTCTAGATAAAAGATGTTTTAGAACATTTTCAAAACTGCTGCACGACACCCTTGTTTATGTCAGAACATTGTTGTATAACCCTTCTACCGCTCTACGGCATCAATTTATAAATAGATTGGATATGGGGTTTCCCCAACGCTTCATTTCGCAAAGAAACATCCTTATAAATTAAAAAATATGGCAAAAGTTGAGAACACTAAATTGTTGTCTTAAAATAATGTCTAGGTGCCAGTGGAAAACAAAATCAGAATGGACCGCAAACGTTCTTCCAGTGGGAATTCATGATGATTATTTTTAAGAAATAAAAGAAATACGTATGAAAGAATAAGATAGCCAGCCATTCTAAAGACCAGTACCACGAGCAGAAAAACAAAACAAACAGCAAGAGCAACACGGTAAATGTATAAATAAATAAGTAAAAAATAAACACAAAATAAATAAATAATAAACAAATAACACCGCGGGAGAAGGCGTGTGGGTTGAACCCGCATCAGTGACGGCATCAGTCAAATCCTGCGTGTGATATAAGTCTGCGTGCAATACCTACTGAGCTAAGGGGAAATAGGAATAAACTGAGCTTATTATAATTATATGCAAATTCAATTCAATTCAATTCAAAAACTTTATTGTGTCAGTCTAGCCGACAAATTTTCTTTCGTTGGGATCACATGCGCGCGTACGGTTTTAGCCACATTATGACAATTATGACAATGGTGTTTAATAAAAATTTAAAAAAATATATAAAACAAAACAAAAAACAACAACAACAACAACAACACAACTACATGACCACAGTGTTAGTGGTATAGGAGTTAGTCTGCCACTTGCAAAATCACGATGCTGTTAGTGTCTATCGGCTAATATCGCTTTGGACTGGTGCAATGATTTAGTGTCTGAGGATGGATTTCTTCATAACTGTGCACTCAGTATGTATTTCCCCCAAATCACTTGTTCTTTTGGAGTTACGGAGATCGCCTCAGTTTCGCCCACATTGAATTCAAAGTGACCTCCGATCTCTCCAACAATGCAGCGGTTGTAATTATAGTTATTTATTTATTTCTTTGACGTCTTTATCATGTAAAAACCATCCACGTTCGCTACTCTGCACCTAGGCCATCTCTGCTGCACAAAATGGCGCGTGTAGCAGACGAACCCAGTTACGTATCACGTTATCGCTTCGTCTTGCATTCAATCAACTGATCTTTATACCACTCGCAGGGCATCATGAATTGCAAGGGTGGATTAACAATGTGCGATTTAACCAACAACGAAATTTGTAAACCCATCGACCGACGATCTAATTTCGCAGCAACCCAGGAACATGAGCACACGCTGAAGTCAAGGTGTGACGTAACCAGTCTCCTGACATGGCCTGCGTATTGAAATGACGCACGCACTGAGGAGGAAACGGCGTCGTTTCCAACTTTAACCCATTTAAGCCCACGGCCGCATTTCACAAATTTTGGAGGTGTAACGTAACAACTTTGCACCAGCTGCAGGAGATGGATTGACTATGATAATTCAAGGGTAGTGCCAGATGAGCTAGGCGCCTGAAAGGCGCCAAGCTCATCTGGCACTATCCTTGAATTATCATGGTCAATCCGTCTTCTGCTGTAGGGCGTTGGGGCTTAATGGGTTACATAAAATGTTAGGGCTTGACGTCAAGCAGCAGACTTATTTTTGTCACTAAAAAGTAATGGCGGCATCTTGTGATAGCACAGGATTAAAAAAAAAATATTATTTTATTTATTTATTTATTTATTTATTTATGTATTTATTTATGTATTTATTTATGTATTTATTTATTATTTATTTATTTATTTTCTAGTGAAATGTCCGATTTCTATAAGACGGAGTTACCGGATTTTCTGGCATCGGCGGCGCATTTGCATGTGTACGGGAGTCAAACGAAAGCACATCGCGAGGTCAATTTCGAAGGCTTTGTCCCAATCTAATTCCACCCCAGAAACTGAAACAGCAAGTGGAAGGGGGCACGTGCCTAGGCAACTGATAGGGCTGATGAGGATCTATGCCTCTTGGAGATGTTTGGAGTGTTGTCTATGCTTATGATCGAAGCTGATCCTTCGCCGTGATTTCGCTCTCGTTGGTTGCTGCGAGTCGTTCGTCTCAAACCAATCCTCACCACTGAAGAAAACACTCCAGGTTAAGAAGGTTACTTGCTCGGAACTTTAACGTACCCATCTAGCCCCATCGCCCTGCAGCAGGAGGTGGAATGATCATGATAATTCAAGGGTAGTGCCAGGTGAGCTTGGCGCCTGAAGGATCGATCGTGATAATTCAAGGGTAGTGCCAGGTGAGCTTGGCGCCTGAAGGATCGATCGTGATAATTCAAGGGTAGTGCCAGGTGAGCTTGGCGCCTGAAGGAGCGATCGTGATAATTCAAGGGTAGTGCCAGGTGAGCTTGGCGCCTGAAGGATCGATCATGATAATTCAAGGGTAGTGCCAGGTGAGCTTGGCGCCTGAAGGATCGATCGTGATAATTCAAGGGTAGTGCCAGGTGAGCTTGGCGCCTGAAGGAGCGATCGTGATAATTCAAGGGTAGTGCCAGGTGAGCTTGGCGCCTGAAGGATCGATCATGATAATTCAAGGGTAGTGCCAGGTGAGCTTGGCGCCTGAAGGATCGATCGTGATAATTCAAGGGTAGTGCCAGGTGAGCTTGGCGCCTGAAGGATCGATCGTGATAATTCAAGGGTAGTGCCAGGTGAGCTTGGCGCCTGAGGGATCGATCATGATAATTCAAGGGTAGTGCCAGGTGAGCTTGGCGCCTGAGGGATCGATCATGATTATTCAAGGGTAGTGCCAGGTGAAGGCGCCAAGCTCACCTGGCACTACCCTTGAATTATCATGATCGATCCATCTCCTACAACGTATATATAGTCGTTGGATAATTTGGGAAATACGGCCGCGGGGTTAAAATAATGGGTTATAGGGGACGTCGCTGTCAACGCCTAGCACCAAGTGGGTTACATCCTCGTGAGCACGTGCGGAGGTTTATGAGGCTGCATGCCTCCTGTTGGACACGTTTAAAGTACCATTTACGAATAAATCTGAAGACACATTTCAGCACCATTTGTGTTTGTTATGCCTTGTCGACACACCTAATGAACTGTAACAGCAGTTTGGACACACAGGAAAAGCACACGCGTTATCGCACTTATTTATTCTGCGCCGCTTGCGGCCGTAAGCGTGTCAATCTATTTTTAGCTGTTTCAAGGCGCCGTACTGAAAGCGTTGTATTTCTAGAACGGAGCGGAGTCATTGTCAGGTTACTTGATATACAGACGACGTGTGCTGAACTGGATAGTCCTGTGTCTAAATGAACCATAATTAGACCTGTGTGTAGCGTTTCGTAACCGTCTGTTACAGAAGTGTATCTTTGAACAGTTACGGCGGTAGTGGGCCTTTAACCCCTTCCCTGCCACTGGGTGCATATATTGCTTATGAAATTCATGTTTACTCAACAAACAAAAGCCACATACGTCCAAGGAACATGGATACAAATTGGTCTCACAAGAGGCATAGATCATCATGAGCCCCCGCAGTCGCGGGGGCTCATGAGGATCTATGCCTCTTGCAGTTGGGTCGAGTTCACTTTTTTTTTTCTCGACAGAGACAGTCCTTGTTGTTCAACGTGATGGGCTGGCACAACAACCCAAGTCTGGGACGTCATCATTTTCAGCCACTGGCGGTGACGGGGTTAAAGACAAATAATACATGGTATTTATATGGCGCATTTCTCATATTTATAATATAACTCAATGCGCAGGACATAGCCGCGAACTGAACCCAACAAGCACGCTCACGTGAATCACGCGCATTCCCTCACACACTGTACATAAACACAGAACACTCACTAAGGGCAAGCTCAACTTGAGCGAGCTACTGAAATTTGGGAAATTTGGGAAATTTAAGTCGTTTTTTTTATATATTTGAAATTTGATCAATACCGAATTCGTGGCGAACAAACAAATCTCTTCGCTACAAGCACAAAAGCTGAACTCCTCGAGCGCACACTGGATGGGTCAGTGACACGGATTACGCTCAGGCATGAAGTGCCCACCGAAAAATAAAACCTAACATAATGACCGCTGGACAGCTCCGTGGCAGACGACAAATAATCTGCAAGAGATATAGATCTTCATCAGCCCCCGCAAATTGCAGGGGCTTCATGAAGATCTATACCTCTTAAATAAATATTCAGGTTATTTACATCTGTCTTACTGAGATGTGGGATGTGACATTGGCTTAAATTACGTTTCCAAAATACACCCGGGGGACAACTGTCATTGTAGCAAACCTTGTCAGCTCACTTTCAGGGAAACATGGACCTTCATGGTTTTGATCACGTTGACTCTTGTTAACAAGGATATGTCCCATTTACACCCTTGTTCCTAGGTTAGGGTTGTGAGCTGTTCACTGCCGTAATAGCAGCAGAGCAACATGAGCTCCTCAAAGCTGAGGACATTCGGGTATTTTATGCTGAGTAAATGGGGTACCTGCCTTTGCAAAAAGAAGGAGACGGCTCAGCATATGTGCAGATTGAACACTCAATATATTTTACTGCTGGAGGAACACTTGAGATACAAACTAATACTGCAAGAGGCATAGATCCTCATGAGCCCCCGCAAATGCGGGGGCTCATGAGGATCTATGCCTCTTGCAGATGGATAGCTATACGAGGTGTGACAATAAAGAAACGAGACTGTGGAAGCCACAATCATGCCTCAACGCCAATTGGCTAACCGCTTACGTGTCACTGTGTTGCGCAACACCTCACCACTATTCTGCTATAATAATTGTTCGCCTCGCTCTCAACATGCTTCTCCCTCATACGCTCATTAGCGTGAGTAGGGACGGTAAACTGGACGTCGCTCACTCTGTGCTTCTGTTTCAGGCTGTTGTGTATCACACTGCTGTTACGCTTTGTCAGGAAACTTGAGGTGGCGCAAACATGGAACTTGCATAAAATCACTGATCTGAAATTCCTGGTTAAGTTGGGGAAGGGCCCAACCGAGTGTCTCAAACTTCTCCAAGAGGCTTATGGAAGGTCCTCAATCGCCTCCATGACCGGTTGCGGGGCAGCAGACGGCCTCTGTGGAGAGACAATTCGTACGCTGCTTGAAGCAGCCACGAATTCTCTCTCCACAGAGGCCGCCTGAGTCACCACGACAACGCGTCTTCACACACCGCGATCAGTGTGAGGCAGTTCTTGGCCAACAAACAGATCGCAGTTCTCGACCACCCTCCTTATTCCCCAATTCTCGCACCGTGCGACTTCTGGCATTTCCCCTGGCTGAAGACTGTGCTCAAAGGCGGAACCCATTTCGCCTCTGTAGAAGAGATCAAGGCCACTGTGACGAGGGAGGTAAGGGGCCTCAAGGACGACTTTGCTGAGTCAGTGCTTCCGTGCTTCAGAAGCGAATACAGAAGTGCATTAACTCGGAAGGGGGGGGGGGGAGGATTACTTTGAAGGGGACAATGAGTAATTTCTCTGTTTTAATAAAACTATTTTGAGAAAAGTCTCGTTTCTTTATTGTCACACCTCGTATGTGAAGGAGTAATTTCGCGTTATTTCTCGCTAGGAGTTAGGCGTGTTGCAGAGAAAGTTGCGCTACGCGTGTACTTACCGCGCAAACCATAATGCTGATCCGCTGGACTAAACACCTGAAATCAACGTCCATTTTTCTGGTGCCAAGAAACCTGGGGTGAAAAAAAGATTATGGAACTTAAAGAAGGGGATGTTTTATATTAAAAATATTTTACATATTTAGACTGTTGTTTCCATAACCACTCTCTTCACCCTCAGTAAATTGTGTATCGGTAGTCCACCCTTGTCACATCATCGTAAGTATTTTGCAATGATACCATCATATGGACTCTGTGGATACTGTATTTCTCCTTTGCTTCTGCTTGCTTTAACTATTTGAGCCCCAAGGTCCCATTTCTGAAATTTTGGAGGTGTTGCCTTTTGACTCTGTACCTTTAGGCGCCAAGATAATCTGGCTCTACCCTTGAATTATCATGGTCAATCCATCTCCTGCTGTAGGGACTCGGGGATACATGGGTAAAGCACATTTATCTATACGAAAAACACCGGTGCAGATGTTTCAAGCAAAAGCACTCGTCACGTTGATGTAATACAATGACAACACACCTTCTTTGACCCGCGCCCGGTACAAGCTCAATGAGCCGGTGTTTACGACCTTACGCTCGGGGGGTGGGGGGGGGGGGGGGGTCACGCGAGGACTCTGGTAGTGAAAGTGAGGTCCCGTGTACGCCGAACGACTCCTAACAACAAACGGAAGCGAAGTCACGGACTGCGTAACCAGTGTGTACCAGAAGCACAGACAACTCTCCAAACATCTCCAACAGGCATAGATCCTCATGAGCCCTCAGGGCTCATGAGGATCTATGCCTCTTGGAGATGTTAGGAATGTTGTCTATGCTAATATGGTAGAAGAAGCTGAACATGCACCGTGAATTCGCTCTCGTTCGTTGTTGGAGGTCGTTAGACGGGCGTGACCTCAGTACTGCGGTATACAATCAGCGTGACGTGAGCCTTTGGTTGGTTAGTTTGGGGTTTAACGTCCACGGCACCGAAGTGATAATGGACGGCCCTGACGGGCGGGCAGTTATGGGGGGCAGGGAAATCTATTGCCTATGGAGTACGACCTGAACACTGATCAACTCAGGTGCACTGCAACTGTGCCACGTTGATTTACCCGGACCTTTCAAGGGACATGCTATAAGGCTCGGGAAGCTGACGTCATCACGTTAGTCGTGGTGACCATCTCAGTTGTGAGGATACGGGACTAAGCCGCTCCCATAGGAAAATCGCTGTCAGGACAGTGTCAGGAAAGTCCTGACGTGCTTTAGGCAATAACAGCAAGTCTTGCCATCACCGTAGGAAACCGCTAACCAGAATCTGTTTTTGTTTATTTCCAAAGAGGAAGAAACATGAAGAAAAACGTGTTGAAACACTACTTCGCTACTATCTGAAGGCTATCCTATCCTCATAAGATGGCGGCTGACGCGCCGACTCTCCTAGCAACGCGGGGAACTTCCCGAGCCCTATTGAACTGAAGCCCGTCTTTTCCTGGATTGCGAGTCCAGGTGCCGGGGCCGGGAGGGGGACTCGAACAGGCCCATGACCCGGCGATTCCCTTTGCTCTCCTGCTCCGACGCGTAAAACCGCCTGAGCTATTTCGGACTCTACAATCAGCGTGACGTGAGCCTTTGGTTTTAAGACGGATTTTTTTTTTTTTTTTGTTGTTCAAGTGTACACACCTCATCATGGTGGGCTGTGAAAAGTACAGCAGGTCGAGCACGACACAGATGCCAAGTCCCGTAATCCCGTGTTCCTTGCACAGCATGGCGGCGCCACTGGCTCCAATCGCCACCCAGAACCACACCCGCCGCCAAGCCGGAGAAGACGAATTTTGTCCGCCATCAGCATGGCTGTCACAGGTGACGCCCAGGGCCCTGAAAAGAAAAAAATAAACGCACAGTTGCAGAGTTAATCCCAAATAAGGCCCTCTAGTAACATTTTAACCCATTTAGCCCCGACGCCCTACAGATAATCTGGCACTACCCTTGAATTATCATGCTGGACCCCATCTTATGCAAAAGATAGGGCCTACATAGTCTTTGTTGTGTTATTTAAGTTTCCCTTCAACAGATTTCGTTGTATTTGTTGTATGCATTTCACTGCGGAATTTATTTAACTTACACTGTACGTGGTTACTGACTTTATTTCCTCTTGTTTTTCTGTTTACTTACTTTTCAAATTACTTTTCCTCGAGTTTCATTTTACTTTAATTTACTTAACCCATATCATACTGGGGCTAAAAGCTTCAAATTTGTACACTGCCATATGCAAGCTACATTATAGTACGTACATATAAGGGATATAGACCAATGGCTTCAGTTCAAGGGTGGTGCCAGAATAGCTTGGCGCCTAGAGGCGCCAAGCTATTCTGGCACCACCCTTGAACTATTTTAGTCAAACTTATTTCACACACTGATGTATTCCGAATGATCAGAGTTAATGTTCCTCTCTGCGGGAGTTGGGGCTTTGTGGGAATGGGGACTAAGGCGGATAAGGTGGCTAGTCAAGAAACGCTTGAACAGCCAGCTGGGCTAATACGCTCGTTTTGCCCAGTCTTCAACGGCGTGCCCTCAGCTTTAATCCCTTATCAAAACACGGCCGGTCACATCGCACCATTATGCCGGATTTGAAAAGAAGCGCCGCCGCGATAGGAAAGCTCAGTCTCTCAATTTGTGAACGGTGAATCTCAAACGCGCAGCGGCCGCCGTGCAAAAACCCGACACAGACCGTCTGCAAGAGGCATAGATTCTCATGAGCCCCTGCCCCAGCAGGGGCTCGCGAGAATCTATGTCTCTTGCTGGCGAATACTGGAGCAATAGTTCAGTATAAATATTCAGACGTGGACCGGGGTATGAATCTATACGTGGAGCGGACAGCCCCCAGAAAGACTAGGTGTACTCGGCAAACTTCGACAACAGCGTGGAACATACGTGTGTTAGAGGCTTAGATTCTCACGAGCCTGCAGTAGGCAGCGGAGGCTTTAACACGTTCCAACGGCGCCCCGCATCAATAGCTTCGGAAGTGTCGTATACTTCCGCAGCTATTGATACGGGACACCTAGAATGCGTTAATATGTGAAAAAAAAACTGACTTGACTGTGGCTGAATTTTATGCTCACAGCTTTCTAGAAGTCTTCTACAGAAGGCTGAATGGCACTGGAGGCTTATATTGGTCTAAGTGTACGGCTGGTTGCATTTATATCTGTGTTCCAGGGGCGGAGGACGTCACCAGTCGTTCGACACGGGACGAAACAGGCGAGAAAGTCATAGTAGGAGGTCTTCTGCGTTTGAATGCTGTCTGTGACAGCTACTTGCGGTGTTTAACTTGCCATTTCGTCGTGAAAAGTGGAACTTGCTATGCGTCGCGCATTCTGCGCGATGCGGTCCCATTGTACGTGTGAAGAAAAGAATTATCATAAGAATCAATACATAAATAAGAAACCTAACATTCTATTATGCTACTCACACAAGCCTATAGGCTAGAGCGTGTATGTATTTGGTATCAGTTTCAGCCCACTTAATCAAATTTCAAATACAAATGATTTTGAATTTCCAAAAACTACAGTAGCTCGCTTGAACTTGCCCTTAGCACCACGTGAATGTTCTGTGTTTATGTACAGTGTGTGTGAGTGAATGCGCGTGATTCACGTGAGCGTGCTTGTTGGGTTCAGTTCGCGGCGGCGCTTTGAGCCGATTTTCAATTGGAATAAAGCGCCTATTTAATGCGCTTATTATTATTATTATTATTATTATTATTATTATTATTATTTAGATTGAAGTCAGTCTAAACATTCAAACACCTAAAACACTGTCGGCATTCGGAGCGATGGGGACACCATCTTTAGAAAGGTCACTCGATGTCAATGGGGTTAAGTACAAAACACGAAATTGTTATGAATGAAGAAAGCTATCCTTCCACAAGCATGTAAAATGTGTATATTATATTAATACCGTGACAATTTCGTCAAACAGCATTGAGAAGTACCCACAGAGGAACAAAACCAAATGAGCCATAAGCCACGGGAGTGTGTATATACAAAATAATAATTATAATTATTTTTAAAAGTGTGGCAGCTGATCGAATCTTTCAAGTAAATTAACCCCTTCACGAATTTCGCGTCAGAAAAGACTGCACGCTGACCGACATTCACGTGAAGAACACCGATGTAAATAAGACAAAATAGGCACAAAGAACACAGGACTAACAAGAGACATAGATCCTCATGAGCCCCCGCGAGGATTTATGTCTCTTGCAGCAGTGGTAGTGTTCGCCCAGCCTTGGCGGTGAAGGGGTTAATACATAAAATGCACGTTGAAAGTAAATTATTAAACACTTCCGACAACCGAAGGTTGAGTTAATTGCTCCTTTGATCATATATATATATATATATATATATATATATATATATATATATATATATATATATATATATATATATATATATATATATATATATATATATATATATATATATATATATATATATATATATATATATTCCCCGGAAAATAATGATAAAAAAAGCGGACGCAGCCACCTATTGCACGCCACAGACCAGATAACCTTATCACCCAGTTCAAGCGCCAATTGCATCTGGATCGTACAGGGAAGCTCGGGCGCCAAGAGAATAAGGCACTACTCTCGAGCTGACAAGGTCGATTCATCTCCCGCGACTTGTTGCGCATAGTTTTTCAGTGCAGACGATTTTAATGCGCGGGAATATGACTGTGGAGTTGACTTTCCCTGCGTGACGTTTTATTATCTGTAATTGCCTGATACAAGATAGCTGTCATCAATCACTGAGACACACACATAAAACGGGGTGACAGATACAGATGGGAGCAGTCGCTGGTGTTGGTGTTGGTGTAATTCAGTTTTCATGGCCTGCCGGTCGTCTCCTCTTCTTTTCTTTTAAAATTTATTATCTATTTATTTATTTATGTATTTATTTATGTGTTTATTTATTTATTTATTTACTTAAATAAATGTGGCAGAAGACTAACGAAACATTTGAAAGGCCAGCTCTCCTCCACTGCAGAATGGGTTATGTGCTCCTTGGCGACTCCTGAAGACACCGGTGAGGTTTTGTTTGCAGCGAACGATTCCCAACAACGAAAGGGAGCGAAGTCAAGGCGGATGACCAAGCATAGACAACACTCCAAACATCTCCAAGTGGCGTAGATCCTCATGAACCCGGTTGGCTCATGAGGATCTATGCCTCTTGGAGATGTTTGGAGTATTGTCCACGGAAATGGTAGAAGCTGATTATCAGCCGTGACTTCACTCGGGTTCGTTGTTGGGAGTCATTCGTTGCAAACAAAACCTTACTGTTGCTCGGCGGAAAAGACGCGTAATAATAATAGATAATAATAATTACGGTATTTATAATGCGCTTATCTTATAATAATTATAACTCTAAGCGCGCACTCACAACTCGCACACGCATGCGCACGCTTTAGACAATGACTCACGTACCACAAATAGTGAAAATACATTACGACGGTCAGCTTGGGGTGGGGGTGTGGTGATGTAGTGCTAGAACTGTTGAAAGAGGTGAGTTTTGAGGGCGGACTGGAAGGAGGAGAGAGAGTGTTTCTGACGGAGAGAGAGTGGGAGAGTGTTCCAGGTGGTTGGACCGTATACTGAGAAGGAGCGAGGGCCGAAAGTGCTGAGTTTGGTGCGGGGGATGAGGAGTCGGAGGCGGAGCGGAGGGAGCGGGAAGGAGTGTAGGGGTGAAGTAAGTTGGAGAGATAGGTAGGAGCGTAGTTATTCAGGGATTTGTAGCAGAGAGACAGAATCTTGTATTGGATGCGTTGGGGGATGGGGAGCCAGTGAAGGAGCTTGAGCAGGGGAGTGATGTGGTCGGATTTTTTCTTTCTGAGGACGAGGCGGGCAGCATTGTTCTGGACGCGCTGGAGAGTGAGAGTGGTGGAGTGAGGAAGGCCGGAAAGGAGAGAGTTGCAGTAGTCGATGCGAGATAAGATGAGAGAGACAGCGAGTTTGGTGGCAGCTTCGGTAGTGAGGTATTTTCTGATCTGACTGATGCGGCGGAGGTGGAAATAACATGCCTGGACCGTGGCGGAGACGAAGCTGGTCATGGAAAGAGAGGAATCGAGGATAACGCCAAGGTTCTTGGCCGAGTCAGAGAGGGAGATGGGGGTGCTGTCGAGTTGAAGGTGGAGAGAGGGAGGGAGCTGGGAAAGTTTCTGGCGAGTGCCTACTAGCATGGCTTCCGTTTTGTCGTCGTTCAGTTTGAGCTTGTTTGCTGTCATCCAGTTTTTCACGTCTTCATAGCAGTCAGCCGTGCGAGTCAGTAGTATCTGAGTGTTGTCGAGTTTGTCTTTGTCTAGTAGTTGTGAGTCGTCAGCGTAGAGGTGGTGGTTTATGTGGTGAGACTGGATGATGTTGGACAGGGGAGAGGTGTAGAGTGTGAAAAGGACAGGGCCGCCGAGCAGTAGCAGCTAAGGGGTTAAAGATATTTCTGATCTGTTCGTCGTAAGATGTGTATGCTCATCTGTGATTTCAGACCTGATGGTGTTGGTGGGGTACCTAGCGTTAAAAAAAAATACTTTCAAATAAATGAGAGATTAAAAGAAAAATTCAACCCCAAATTGGCCCAATGCTGTTTTCATTCCTCATATTCTTCTTGTTGTTGTCATGGTTCTTGTTGTTTGTGTTGTAGTTTTTTTTTGTGGTTAGCACAACATTCAAAGGTCCCAGGCTTTGGACGGAAGACGTTTTTACGTAAGTTGATAGGAGAACCATCGTAAACCGCGGGCTATAAACGACAGCGATCTTCCCAGCTGTCAAACTGATCCTTTTACAGCCAAGACAGGCGAGGTGAATGCTTGAAAAGCCGACAGGCAAACAAAGATCCCGTACTTCTTTGAACTAGCAAATGGCAATTTGAAATAGCAAATTATCATGGCTGTCTGAAGGAGTTGCGCGGCACTGTGCAAAAACCTGGAGTCCCATGACAACTAAAGTCTACAAAATTGCACACAGGACGGCCTCTTACGCGAGCGGATCAGAGATATAACTGGGTCAAGCAAGAGGCATAGATCGTCATGAGCCCCCGCTCCGCGGGGATCATGAAGATCTATGCCACTTGCAGAGCGGACACTTTTTGCGTATTTTGAAGTAAAGTTCTGCAAGAGTTTTGCGGCAATCTGAACTTGAAATTCAGACGACTTAGTGTTCAGACTGAGTTTTACAGAATTGCAAAAGGCCACCCAGAAGCTTAAATTTGGTTGAAGGAGCTCATGAGGATCTATGTCTCTTGCCACTGTTCTGTTCAGCAAGAGTGCGTGGGCGCAGCCTTTATTGCTGAGCATGTAATCTGATACGCTTCCCTTGGAACGCACCACTGTTAGGCCAATGTGCATGCTGCCATGCTAACGCCAAGGAATAGTGCTTTTAACTCATTGGAGACACGCCGCGTATCCGCATGCGGCACGTCTCCCATGAGTTAACCAGAATGCAGCAAAAAAATTGACGGTTATCCAAATATACCAGATGCAGATCAGTTACTTATGATTTTTTTTAACTGGGTTGTGTCATTTTCTTTTGAAAATACTAACATTGTCCGTAGGAAGTGTGTGCAACTTACATATAAAATCGTTATTACAACACATTACAGAACGACATTACAACAACATTCAAGTGATACAAGCATAGGAAAATAGCCAATGCCATCTGTTCTTGAGAAAGTTTAATGACACCTGCATCCATTGTTGTACGCATGCAGAATACAAAGTTTTAAACTTGTTTCAGGAAAATTGCAGCTTTCTTAGTTAGTTAGTTAGTTAGTTAGATAGATAGATAGATAGATACATAGATAGATAGATAGATAGATAGAGAGAGAGAGAGAGAGAGAGAGAGAGAGAGAGAGAGAGAGAGAGAGAGAGAGAGAGAGAGAGAGAGAGAGAGAGAGAGAGAGATGAGATGAGATGAGATAGATCTAAAAAGCGCTACAGACAGCCAAAGGGTTAACCCATTTAGCCCCGAGTACCTACAGCTGGCGATGGATTGACCATGATAATTCAAGGGTAGTGCTTAAAGGCGCCAAGCTAATCTGGCACTACCCTTACATTATCATGGTCAATCCATCTCCAGCAACTGGTACATTGTCATCAGTCAACACCTCCAAAATTTGAGAAATGGGACCTTGGGGCTAAAACTAAAAGGGTTAATTTGACAAATTTCAATGTAATTTTAATATAAATAAGGCGAATTACCTGGCGTAGAAATATAATGACAGGAGAATCCCCAGTCCGGAGAGGACGTCTGCTCTTCCTACAATACCCGTCACCTGCAATCAAGCAAAATGAATAAAGAAGTAAATACTTAAATAAATAAATAAATAAATAAATAAATAAGAACCCGTGTGAGTGTGTAGGCTGTGCGTGCGTGCGTGCGTGCGTGCGTGCATGTGTGTGTGTGTGTGTGTGTGTGTGTGTGTGTGTGTGTGTGTGTGTGTGTGTGTGTGTGTGTGTGTGTGTGTGTGTGTGTGAGTACTTGGCGCTTTTCCAGATGGAATCTATGACTTAGGAATTTCGATCCCTATCGTCTGACATAATTATGTGACCTTACCCTTTAGCCCCAAAGGTCCCATTTCTCAAATTTTGGAGGTATTGCCTAACGACAGTGTGCCAGTTGTAGGAGATGGATTGATCATGATAATTTAAGGGAAGTGCCAGATGAGCTTGGCGCCTTCAGACGCCAAGCTCATCTGGCAATACCCTCGAATTATCATGATCAATCCATCTCCTGCTGCAGGTTCCCGGGGCTAAAAGGGTTAATTAATTGCCCAGAATCATGTAAATCCAAGCAAGAGCGATACAGCAGTACAAGTTAGTAAGTAATACGTCATTGTTCTGCTGCTAAACAACGGTGTCACATTACATGGAAAGGTCACTGAAGATGCAAGGCTTGCCAAAGACAGCTGTAGAAATAATGAACTAATAAATCTGTTTAAGTACAGCTGTTCGTCTGTTTTCAGTCTGTACTTCAGGTGTAGATTTTTCGAGTCCGTGAAATTATTTGCAAGAGGCACAGTTGATGAGCAGGGGCGGATCTGGGGTTTGGGTGGGTGAGCTCCAGACCCCCCCCCCCCCCAACCCCTACACCTAGGCCAAAAATTCTTTAAATGCTATATTCCCCCTGAGAAGGTGATCAGAGGTTCTTACACACTGTTGGCTTCTCTCTCTCTCTCTCTCTCTCTCTCTCTCTCTCTCTCTCTCTCTCTCTCTCTCTCTCTCTCTCTCTCTCTCTCTCTTGAATTGCCAAAAATAAACGAAGTTCTCCAGCAAAGTCTTGATGAGGTTTCAAGCTGGTGCCAACATAATCATATGATAATTAGTGTCCAAAAGACAAAGAGTATGTTAATTACTTCACGCCAAAAACATCAACGTGGTCTCCTGCCCTTAACATTATACCTGAACTCTGAGCCCCTTGATCAAGTTAAAAAACACCGTTTGCTTGGAGTCACAGTAGATAACCAGCTCAGCTGGGAACCACATATCGAAAACACCTGCAAAACAATATCTAAAAATCTATTCCTGCTATCAAAACTAAGTCAAATAGCTAACACTGAGACTAGAAGACTCTTTCTCCATGCCCATATTAAGACACACTGTGATTACTGCTCCACTATCTGGGATGGATGCAGTGACGTACATTTAAAGAAACTTAACTCATTGTACCGTCGAGGGGTAAAGTTAACTGTGCCTGGTCCCTCTCCCACCGACGAAAAGTTTAGAACCATCCGACTGCTAAACCTAAACAAACAGTTCACATTTAATCGATGCATACTTATGCATAAAATTCTTCACCATAAAACCCCATCTTACCTTCGTATGTTATTTTTGGATAGTCAAAGACAAAACACGAGGAACAGTTTGTTACAGCTACCAAGGGCCAGGCTCGATATATATAAAACCAGCCTTTCGTTCTCAGGTGCCAAAGCCTGGAACAAACTACCACCCCAAATTAAATCTATTTCTAATTCTAGAACCTTCAAAACTCGTTTATATAACATCTTGTTACAGTAACTTACTACCTGAACGGACTACTTATATATGTGTGTGTGTGTGTGTGTGTGTGTATATATATATATATATATACATATATATATATATATATATATATATATATATATATATATATATATATATATATATATATATATATATATATATATATATATATATATATAAAATATTATTCACTATTTGATATGTGTGCGCATTATTTGCATTGCTTTTTTCCAGTTATTTCTTCATGTTTCGTTTATTGTGTTATTGTGTTTCTTACTCTTGCTGTTAATATTCTTTTCTAACAGGACAGTTTGTAAGAGAGGCGTTTCGCCTAAAACTTATCCTGTCAATAAAACGTTCTCATCATCCTCTCTCCCCTCCCTCTCTCCCCCCCTCCCCCCCCACAACTCCTCCCCCTCAACCCGCTTTTTGATTTTTCGGCCGCTGAGAAAGATAGGTCTGGCGTCAGGAGGCCCAGTGTGCTTGTGCCCCCCTCCCCCTCCCCCTCTTTTTTTTTTTATTTTTCGGCTGCTGGGAAGAAAGGTCTAGCGTCGGGAGGCCTTTTGCGTCAGGTTGAAGGTCTCCACAAAAACGTTGGAAACTACCCCGCCCCCCTCCCCGACTCAACCCTGATCCGCCCCTGCATCTGCAGATGAAAATCTATGCTTCTTGCGGAGTTTTCGGCCAGTAATCTTTCTGTAGCAGCAACCACTAATGCCAGAGTACAGATCATGATTTTAGGACCTGCTGTAAGTTAATGCCATTAATGATGGTTTTTACCTAGCACTGGTTTTGCAATACCTTTCATCTAGAATACTGACGTGCCCTTTGAAATTCATTAACTCTGACCCCGACCTGAGATGACGGCAATTCAACGCGTATGAATATCGTTTCAGTCACGCATCGACAGCGCAAAAGGTGCAGATCAGGAACAGAAAGGCTGAAGCCAACTGTATCCTAATGCGCAAAAGGTGCAGATCAGGAACAGAAAGGCTGAAGCCAACTGTATCCTAATGCGCAAAAGGTGCAGATCAGGAACAGAAAGGCTGAAGCCAACTGTATCCTAATGCGCAAAAGGTGCAGATCAGGAACAGAAAGGCTGAAGCCAACTGTATCCTAATGCGCAAAAGGTGCAGATCAGGAACAGAAAGGCTGAAGCCAACTGTATCCTAATGCGCAAAAGGTGCAGATCAGGAACAGAAAGGCTGAAGCCAACTGTATCCTAATGCGCAAAAGGTGCAGATCAGGAACAGAAAGGCTGAAGCCAACTGTATCCTAATGCGCAAAAGGTCATCGGGTCGACGTGGTGCCGATGGCCTTTGCGGATTGGGACGCCACAAACTCAACATATGAGACGCGTTATACACTGTGACACACTGAAGACGACCCATAGGGCAGACGCGTTATACACTGTGACACACTGAAGACGACCCATAGGGCAGACGCGTTATACACTGTGACACACTGAAGACGACCCATAGGGCAGACGCGTTATACACTGTGACACACTGAAGACGACCCATAGGGCAGACGCGTTATACACTGTGACACACTGAAGACGACCCATAGGGCAGACGAGAGGTTTACGACTTGCAGTTTGCAGTGTGATGTTAAGCTTACACAATCAGTTTACATGTCACCATACGGTCCTGAGCACATAAATAACTTACGTTTGCATGCACCATCCCCCCCCCCCCCCAACTCCTCATTTCTTGAGGTCAATAGTATGGATCTATATGTAGGTTACTTTTTAAATCGAGGGGGCCATCGGTAGTTAAGAATCGTGTGTGGGTAAAGTGCATGTCATCCTGTTGGAATCTTTAAGATATCATGAAGGGCTGGTTGCATTTTGCTCATCAGGGAAAAAAACGAAGACGGGCTTGTTCAAAAGCACGTCCGTTCAAAATGGAATGGATCCGTGTTCAGGTCGTACTCCCTGTCCCCGTAGGGCCGTCCATTATCACTCCGGTGCCGTGGACGTTCAACCCCGAACTAATCAACCAATCATCTCTGCATGCTGCTTAATGTCCCGACAGTACGAACGATTTGCTAGTGACGTGATAGGAAGATGGCTGCCTGATTGTGTTCTTATGCATAAGAAAAGGAAGCCGAGGAAAAAGTGCGAGGTAACAAGAATTTAAAAGGAAACGAAAGAGAAAAACAAATATAAACACAGAAGACAAAAAGAGAGAGGATAACAGAAAACAGAACAGAACAGAACAGAACTCAAATGAAATGAAAAGAACAGAACAGAACAAAACTGAACTGAACTGAACTCAAGATTCAAGATTACTTTATTGTTGCTGTGATAAAAAAAAATCATACACAGCAAAAATTGTCTTGCCAAATGAACTGAACCAAAACGAACCGAAGTGAAACTTTATTTTCTAAGCCGGATGGAGACAGTAGGCACACAAGCCTCTGTTCACTGATGTAAGGTGAACCCGAGTGTCATCATGAAATTTACTGCCCTGGGCAACGCCGCCACAAAACAGACTTCAGTGCTTAAGGTTGTTGAAGTCTCTAAGCATTTAACATAAATTTAATCAATGCCCAGCTTCAGGAATGCGGACTGGTTTCCTAGACATAAAAATGGGCCGCCGACGGCCGCCGTGGGGGCCAGTTGCATGATTGAGCTTAGTCCTGCGCCAGCCACTAAGCAAGGTGCTCCGCTATAGTCCTGCGCCAGCCACTAAGCAAGGTGCTCCGCTATAGTCCTGCGCCAGCCACTAAGCAAGGTGCTCCGCTATAGTCCTGCGCCAGCCACTAAGCAAGGTGCTCCGCTATAGCGGAGCACCTTGCTTAGTGGCTGGCGCAGGACTAAGCTCACCCATGCAATTGACCCCTAGTCCAGGCACGACTGATGTCGACCGGAGGACCTCTGCCTACTGGGCCGTGGCCCACGTTCACACAGATCTCTCTGACAGCAATACAACAATAGGATATCAAAACACAAAAAGACTTCATAAACGGGGAAGAAAGCAATCTTCAATGGTGAGCCAACAGACTTGTTTTACTTTCATTCCCAGTGTTATTTGATACCACAAAAGGCTGTGTAATTTACAACAGATATGGAAGGAAGTACTGCTGAAAGGGCCTGACAATGTTCAAACGCCTGTCTGTCCCTTCCTTGTCTGAACAATGCGCCTTGAAGTCGATCACAAGCATCTGAAGCGAATGTTTAACTTTAAGCGACCTCCTCCCGGAAATAATGGTTTAATGCTTAACAATATCTCCTTTGTGAATATTCTTGGTATGTCATTCAATAATGATGCCCCCCCCCCCCCCTCAAAAAAAAAAAAGAAAAAAAAAAAAAAAAGAAAAAAAAAAGTGACCAACTTTTGTTTCATTATGAAGTTTGAATGGCGTAAAGGGAATGATTATTCTGTTCTTATTCTTCATTTTACATAGGAGAGTTCCCCCAGTGAGCACTAAGGGCAGCAGCTTACTTCTGCTTACGTGGAGTGTGAAAAAAGGGGTGAAAAGTAACATAGAGACCCCGTTGTCCTGGCCAATTTTAACAATTAAAACCCGCATAGGTAAGCCTTGCAACTTCAAACAAATTCAACAAGAAACCACAGCGAAAGCTTGATCAGCCATGCTAGTTCAAGGGTAGTGCCAGATTAGCTTGGCGTCTTTCAAGGCGCCATGCTAATCTGGCACTACCCTTGAACTATCATGGTCGATCCATCTCCAACAGTTCGTATACACCTACAGCCAGTATTTATAGACGTCTCGGCTAAAAACGGGCGAGTCATTACTGTGTGTGTTAAGGGCTGGCTTAACTGGGCGAGACAAACCCGAACCTCGTCTCGGCGAGACACCCGAGACAGTCAATGCGAGATACCCGACCCACCCTTTAATAGGGTCGGCGAACTCTCCGAGACAAGATCAGACGTGCCGAACCTAATAAACGGATGGAAATTTACGCCGGGAAAAGCTATGAGAACTGGTCGAGTTGCTGGGTGCAGCAAAGCTTTAACACCTTGACTGTCGAGAAAAGGTGAACACCACCCAACTGCAAGAGGTATAGATCCTCATGAGCCCCCGCGACTGCGGGGGCTCATGAGGATCTATGCCTCTTGCTGAGTCCAATTTGTATCCATGTTCCTCGGACAGTTGTGGCTTTTAGTCGTTGAATGAACACAGCTTTCAGAAAGAAGTGTACGCCCACTGGCGGGGAAGGGGTTAGGCTGCGTGCGCGTGAGGACCAGGAGTGCAGAAGAACCATATCAACTCTTCGAGGAGCTAACATGACAACACGGGCCAACAGGAATGTTTACCTCTGAGATCAATCTTCCTGATTATCTGCACTCTGTGATCAGCTGCCTGTCGTGTCTGGCCTTATCAGCGGAAAGGGGTGAGCCAAGAGATATGCTACCCATCTACCTTGCGTACCCCCTTGCCAATGACGGGTGTGTTTGAACTGCTTTTGAACAGGCGTCGGGTGTCCAGGAAACCCCCGCTACCACCCAGTTGGCAAAATAGTGCGTCCTCCTTCGCGTTCACAGCCAAAGTTTAGAGTCGAAAATGAAACACGTCACCAGGAGAAGATAAGCAGCTCACTGTCCCTTTCGCTGTTCGTCTGCTTCGCCCTTGTTAACTCTGAAACTCCCAGAACTAAATGGCCTCCATTCTATAGAATGGAAGTCATTTAGTTCTGGGAGTTTCAGAGTTAAAATTCGAAACTTTGTTAAACTGTTGTGTCCTTTTTTTTTTTTTTTTTTTGACAGGCCTGTTTCTTTCTGCACTGGTTATTTCAGACTTGTTGGACAGCAACGGTCGATACATCTTTTGCAACTTGCTGCAGAGGATGTATCGCCCGTGAAAGCTCAGTGATAGTGCCCAGCTCAGTGATAAGGCATATTTAGTGAGTTACACACCACGAACAACCATGTCCCACAGATGGCGGTAGCTGTGAAAAACAAACTGTTTTGACTGCCACACAGGGTTCGAGCTGCAAACTTGAAAAAAAAAAAGAGGTAAGAGCAGGGAACCAAGGGTATACCCTAGGCTGAACGCCAGTAAGCTTAATTTGTCAAGTCAGCTTGCAACTTACTCAGTGAAATACGATAAGGGCAACATACTTTTCGTGACGACAAAAAGTGGCCAAACAAAATGCAAAGACCACACAAAAAAGGACTCTGAAAATCTTGAATAGTATGACACGTTGCATTTTTTTCTAAACTATAACCAGAACAAAAGATGTCCATCGTCACCCTGACAAAATTTGTGTTTGTCGGTTGGAAGACATTTGGAGAAATATGACGCTAGGTACGGCCGTGAGGTACAAAATCACAGACCAGCACATTTGTCATGAAACGCATATGGGCTTTTCCGAGCGAAAATCGCCAATTCGCACTTACCGAACTTATTCTATTACAGGTAAAGGTGCCGCGGCTTCTGTCGAAAATAAACACACACACCTGCGTTTAGCGAGTGTGCAAGGCATGTCGGTATATTTGGTTTTTTTTCTGCTGGGGGAGGATTTGTGTAGTCGTCTGTGATTCTGAACCTTACGGCTTGAAGCAATACGGTCCAGAATCACAGACCACCACACACTGTGTATCACGTCTGCCGGCTCCCGGGCGGGCGCACTAAGCACGTAATCAAACTATGAAACACTGCCCACGCTTGACCTGAGTGAGACCGAAAAATCCCCAAATGACTGAGAGCCACAATACAGTTGTAAAACAAAAAGAGTTATGGACCCCTTAATTGCCGGGGAAAGATGAATCTACCCTGCTGCAAGAGACAGAAACCCCCATGAACCCCCGCTGTCGCGGGGGCTCATGGGGGTTTCTGTCTCTTGCTAGTTACGGTGTTCTTTACGCCAATTGTGGGTCCCGTTTCATTTGCGTTCTTCGCGCAAACGTGTTGGTGTGCAATGGTTTCACCGAGACGCGAAATCCACGATCTCTGCCAGCGAAAGGGTTAAACTGTTGTGTCGTCAGTCGCTCACCCCACAGAGGTTTTTTTTTAAATCTTTACTGGATATTTCATTGCATCCGTCACTCATTAATCTTTGCGTCTATTATATAACTGAAGCGACAGGCTGATCCAGGTAGTAAATGGTTCATACATCGCAATATCTCCTTCGAAATTATGAAGTTTGCGTGTCGCAAAATGAAGGACGTTTCCGGTCTTCTTCTTCTCTGTATGCAGAAGAGTTCCTTCCGTTACGCTCAATATGCAGGGGAAAACCTCTGGTACGTGTGCCTGCTCACATCGATTGTGAAAAGAAGGGTAGAAACGTCTTAGTTCAGGCAAGACAACATTGAGAACCTTTTGTACCGGCAATGACGTCTTTGAGAGGCAGACTTTTGCTACTAACGAGCGTATCAGTCGACGGTTAGTCAACACGTGTTTATTTGTTCTAAATATTGTACATTGAACAACAGCAACGTCACGTCAAAACAGACTATGAAAATTACGTCAGCCGCAAATACGTAATCACGACATGTTTCAGGCGGACTTGGAACATGTGAAACCAAGGCAAAGTGTCACTTTCTTCCGCCACTTGTTTTTAACTCCTTCACTACTACTGACAATACCGCGGGAAAAGACGCATATGTACTCCTGTTTTCCGTCAGTGGCAGTCAAGGGCTTAACCCTTTGGCTGTCGGTAGCGGTTTTTGTCGCGATGATTCCTGCAGGATGTCAGGGTGTTGAATTTCCCGCAGTGAATCATCGCGACAAAACCTGCTACCGATAGCCAAAGGTTTAACACGGAATCATCGCGACAAAACCCGCTACCCACAGCCAAAGGGTTAATGCATCTGACAACACCTGAAATATGCCGTTAACTCATTCTACCCCAACACCGAAATCCTTAGATCTTGCCGTTGTCTTCTGAAGACTGCATTGCAGTGCAGGACACAGATCGAGCATGATAGTTCAAGGGTGATGCCAGAATAGCTTGGCGCCCATAGGCGCCAAGCTATTCTGGCATCACCCTTGAACTATCATGGTCGATCCTTATCTTCCTGTGGTGTGTCTGGGGTAGAATGGGTTAAAAATTCACGGTGATACACTCGTAGCTTTAAGTTGTCCTTTTCGCAAAACACATTAAGCCAATGTTGTCCATCTTGAACTTTTTGACCCTGATAGCTTCTAATCAACTCAATGTGCCTACTGTTTTCTCGGGCTGGCGGTCAGAGCGTCATTGTGTGCATGTATCCACCCCCCCACCCTCCACCCCCCCCCCCCTTCTGGCATACCCCTATTGTCAAAATCTCCACGCAAAATGGGAAGTCACGGTCCGCTGCCCCGTAGCGAAACCTCCTCCTGAAATAGTTCTACTCTTTTTCCCGCAAATATTGAAATAAACACTTTATGATCTACTGTAACTGAGGAACACACAAATAAGGCCAGCAAGAGAAATATATCTTCATAAGCCCCCCGCATTCTGCATTCTGTATTCTGCATTCTGTATTCTGCATTCTGTATTCTGCATTCTGTATTCTGCATTCTGTATTCTGCATTCTGTATTCTGCATTATTCTGCATTCTGTATTCTGCATTATTCTGCATTCTGTATTCTGCATTCTGTATTCTGCATTCTGTATTCTGCATTCTGTATTCTGTATTCTGCATTCTGTATTCTGCATTCTGTATTCTGCATTCTGTATTCTGCATTCTGTATTCTGCATTCTGTATTCTGCATTCTGTATTCTGCATTCTGTATTCTGCATTCTGTATTCTGCATTCTGTATTCTGTATTCTGTATTCTGCATTCTGTATTCTGCATTCTGTATTCTGCATTCTGTATTCTGCATTCTGTATTCTGCATTCTGTATTCTGCATTCTGTATTCTGTATTCTGTATTCTGCATTCTGTATTCTGCATTCTGTATTTTGCATTCTGTATTCTGCATTCTGTCTGCAT
>BTPG01000006.1:208666233-208901233 GCA_036245525.1 Semisulcospira habei
GTGCGTGCGTACGTACGTGCGCGCGTGAAAGTGTGTGTACGTGTGTGTGTGTTGCCACGGCGTGTGAGTACGTGCGAGCTTATATGGGTGTGTGTGTGCGTGTGTTGCCACGGTGTGTGTGTGTGTGTGTGTGTGTGTGTGTCTGTGCGTGCGTGCGTGTGTGTGTGTGTGTGCCGCGGTGTGTGTGTGTGTGTGTGTGTGTGCGCGCGCGCGCGCGTGCGTACGCACGTGCGCGCGTGAATGTGTGTGTACGTGTGTGTGTGTTGCCACGGCGTGTGAGTACGTGCGAGCTTATATGGGTGTGTGTGTGCGTGTGTGTTGCCACGGTGTGTGTGTGTGTGTGTGTGTGTGTGTGTCTGTGCGTGCGTGTGTGTGTGTGTGTGTGTGTGCCACGGTGTGTGCGTGTGTGTGTGTGTGCGTGCGTGCGTGTGCCACGGTGCGCGTGTGCGTGCGTGTATACATGAATTACAATACACAGTTATACATCACGTGTCTGCCTGACCTTGAACAGGAAAAGTTATAACCAGGCATGTGTAATGTTTTCCGGCCACTCATGCACCTACACCGATAATCACTTGCCTTCTTGACATCACCAGTAAATACTGCAATATCAACAATCCAATCACGCCAAAAGTCTTTCATCCACAAGAGGCACAGATCCTCATGAGCCCCCGCATTGCGGGGGCTCATGAGGATCTATGGCTCTTGCTGGCCTCACCTACATCTGTGCTCCCAAAACATAGAAGGTCATTCGGCGTACCGTATACAATGACTGAGGTGATATGAGTTATCTTACTGGCTGTCGGATCTCACGAGTAATTGATAGTGTATCTCCGATATCAACAGTCTGACATAATCATCCTGTTGGATTCTGATATTAATTTCAATCATGACGGCATCTGCAGCCGCCAAATGCAAATGCGTCCTTACTGTGGTATCGCATGATGGCTGGTTGGTTGGTTAGTTCGGGTTTAACGTCCACAGCACCGAGGCGATCATGGACGGCCCTAACGGGCGGGTTATGGGGGGGGGGGGGGGGGACGGGGAAATCTATAGCCTATGGAATACGACCTGAACACTGAACTGTGCCACTTTGATTTACCAGGACCTTTCAACGGACATGCTATTGAACAAATCCGTATTTTTCCCCTGGATTGTGAGTCCAGCTACCGGGGCCGGGACGGGATTCGAACCCACGACCCGGCGATTCCCTTCGCTCTCCTGCTCCGACGTTTAACCGCCTGAGCTATTTCGGACTCTCAGCATGATGGCTGTGTCTTCGGGACAAATTTGTACCGGGCGAGCCGAGGGTACGCTTAAAGAAACTGCGATACTGTCCCACTGGCGCCTCTGGCGAAGTGCGCTTATTTGACAAAGGCATCCGAACAAATACTTGAAACACAAAAGTTCGTGGGGTGCGTGTTTTGCACAGCGGGCGAATCAGTGCACACAGCGCGATCATTGTCAATCTGCCGCCTCTGTGTTTACTCTTAATTATAATACGAATACCTGTATTGTCTCTAGATGGAAAATTTGTTTGCAGCGGATTAAAAAAAAAAAAAAAAAAAAAAATGTAAAAACAAATGTGAACATAAAACAAATACATACATTTGACTGACTAGAACACCAGTGGTGCGCATGCATCGCTAAAATTGCGTACGCACACTCGACTGACTTCGACCTTCACATTTGATTAACTCATTCGAGACGTGCTGCCTCCGGATACGCGGCTTCTGCCGCGTATCCGGGGGCGGCACGTCTCGAATGAGTTAAAACTGACTCGTATTTATGATTTATGGTTTATTGGTCATATGATTATGAATTTTGTACAAAACACGTCTTCAATTTAGCTACGATAAACTTTGTTACACACAGGCGTTGATAGACACAGCAATGATTTGAAACACACTTTGAAACATAGGGGCGGCTTGTCGATAGTGCTTCGACTAATGCGTCACCGCCTACTAAGCTCAAGTAAGACTTGAGCTATGTAGGCCTACGCGGTGGCGCAGCGGATTTGCATTTGTCATCACGCCCATATGCTTTGAAACACTCACTGACGAACAAAAGAAATGCGACGCCATTTTAATCATGAATCAATGAATCTTTATTTTACAACGGTGAAGATATTAACACAGTCAGTGACTATGTCATTTTTCGTAACTGGCGTTTTTCGTACCTAGCGTGTTTCCGATGATTTGAATGATGTCACATCAAAACTATGCGTTAACTTGGGAATGGTTTTGTTATGTGTCAGTTTCCCGCCGTGAGATGGCCTTAGTTGCCTGCTCGGCGTTAAAACCCAAATAACTAACTGTTATGTGTGTTTCAATTGTATGTGTGTGCGTAGATTACATTTTTTTAAAGGTAGTGAGATTCTGCATACATACATTTTGTTGTTGTTGTTTTTTGTTTTTGTTTTTTTTTGTAACGCGCTTAGAGCCCACTGTTAGTGGAGATTCAGCGCGATGCTCTTTATTATTATTATTACTATTATTATTATTATTATTACTGCTGTTGTTGTTAATGTTGCTATTATTATTATTATTATTATTATTTTGCTCGTTTGTTTTGCTTTTCTTCTGTGTGTAAGAGTGAGATGGTGTCTGAGAAATTGAGGAATGACTTTCCTGTCGGAGCATAAACAATTCAAGACACAAGAAATACTCACGAACCAGATCAGTAGGTGAGCCTCAGTAGGTGAGCCTAGCGCTGGTAGAATAGTACACATACCAAGGGGAATCACTCTCAGCGCGCGGCTGGACATACACACAGCTAGATGTATATGATCGTCTTGTTCTTAACCCTTATCATTCGGAATACACCAGTGTGTGAAATAGGTTTGACTAAAATAGTTCAAGGGTAGTGCCAGAATAGCTTGGCGCCTCTAGGCGCCAAGCTATTCTGGCACCACCCTTGAAGGCTAAAGCCATTAGTCTGTATCCGTATCTGTAAGTACTATAATGTAGTATATGGCAGTGTACAAATTTGAAGCTTTTAGCCTCAGTATGATATGGGCTAACCTGCGTATTTTTCTGTGGGCTGGCGATTCGGTGCCTGATAGGCGGGGGCAGGGGATCTAACTGTGAGTGTGTCCAGCGTGAGTAATTCCCCTTGGTATGTGTACTATATGACACAAGAAAGTCACTTTATCAACTGACTTTACAGGTTAATGATCTATCACGCAGGCACCATAAATCTTCTGGAACTAAGATCATTTATCATCTTTTCTTCTTCCCGCCAACATGCAGGATATTGAATCGCCCAGATCCTTGGCTTGAATGCGAGCAGGTTACAGAGAGTCCCCGGACTTTCATCTCCTAGAACCTGATCACGACAGTCAGTGCTCCAGCCGGGACGCATGACGCAGAAACGCAGATGATGTATATTTCTTGGTGCACAGGATCAGTCTTTATTCATAATCCTATTTACATTTGCGTGCTGGTCTGTGATGTTGTATCTCAGGCTTCCACGCTGCAAAATCCAAATCACAGACCAACACATGTGTTTTCAGTGTTCCTTGGGTACAGATCGACAAAGATTAAAATTTAGAGCCAATGAACGCTGGTTGACTGAACACTCAAATACAATCATTCGACGAAGAGACAAACATGAAAATTGTACTAACAAGAGGCATAGATCCTCATGAGCCCCCGCAATTGCGGGTGCTCATGAAGATCTATGCCTCTTGCAGACATTCTTTTCTTCTTGTTTTTCTTCTAAACAACAGAACTACATGCAAGAGTCACCGTATATTGCGGAACTCCCCATGGTGCTAGCGCGGGTCTCGAGAAGTCAATTGAACGCGTATTGCAAGGGCAGTTATTACGCTTTCAAACGGATTGAATCTAATTGGATGTGTCAAAGGTGGCGCATAAAAGGCACTTGTGGTATGTCAATACACCTGCAAAAGGCCGCGACGTGCAAACTCAGTGAACCGTGCATAGGTCTGCTTTGGCTGCCGCCGTAACTGTTCAAAGCCCGCACACTTCTGTCACAGGTGGTTACGAAACGCTACACACAGGTCTAGTTGTGGTTCATTTAGACACAGGAGAATCCAGTAAAGCACACGTCGTCTTTATATCAAGTAACCTGACAATGACTCCACTCCGTTCTAGAAATACAACGCTATCAGTGCGAGAAACAGCTAAAAATAGATTGACACGTGAACGGCTGCACAGAATAAACAAGCTTGATTACGCGTGTGCTTTTGCTGCGTGTCCCAACTGCTGTTAAAGTTCATTAGATGCGACGACAAGGCATAACAAACACAAATGGTGCTGAAATGTGTCTTCAGATTTATGCGTAATGGTACTTTAAATGAAGTTTGAGGAAACTACGTCGGCGATATTAAAAAAGAGGAGATAAATACGACTTTCATTATTCCGACTACAAAGTTTTAATTAAATAATTTGTTTACTTAATTTCAAATGTATTTATTTATTTCTTCTTCTTCTTCTTCTTCTTCTTCTTCTTCTTCAGCGTTCCCGATTTATTTATTCAGTTATATTTATTTATTATTATTTGTGCAGTCATTTATTAACCCATTTAGCTCTAACGCACTACAAAAGGAGATTGATCGACCATGCTAATTCAAGTGTAGTGCCAGAGTAGCTTGGCACCTGATGGCGCCAAGCTAATCTGGCAATACATGTACCCTTTTATTTATCATGGTTAAACCACCTCCTGCAGCTGGTACATAGTCGTGACACCTCTGGTTGAACCACCTCCTGCAGCTGGTACATATTCGTGACACCTCTGGTTGAACCACCTCCTGCAGCTAGTACACAGTCGTGACACCTCTGGTTGAACCAACTCCTGCAGCTGGTACATAGTCGTGACACCTCTGGTTGAACCACCTCCTGCAGCTGGTACATAGTCGTGACACCTCTAGTTGAACCACCTTTTGCAGCTGGTACATAGTCGTGACACCTCTGGTTGAACCACCTCCTGCAGCTGGTACATAGTCGTGACACCTCTGGTTGAACCACCTCCTGCAGCTGGTACATGGTCGTGACACCTCTGGTTGAACCACCTCCTGCAGCTGGTACATGGTCGTGACACCTCTGGCTGAACCACCTCCTGCAGCTGGTACATGGTCGTGACACCTCTGGTTGAACCACCTCCTGCAGCTGGTACATGGTCGTAACACCTCTGGTTGAACCACCTCCTGCAGCTGGTACATAGTCGTGACACCTCTGGTTGAACCACCTCCTGAAGCTGGTACATGGTCGTGACACCTCTGGTTGAACTACCTCCTGCAGCTGGTACATAGTCGTGACACCTCTGGTTGAACCACCTCCTGCAGCTGGTGCATGGTCGTGACACCTCTGGTTGAACTACCTCCTGCAGCTGGTACATAGTCGTGACACCTCTGGTTGAACCACCTCCTGCAGCTGGTACATGGTCGTGACACCTCTGGTTGAACCACCTCCTGCAGCTGGTACATAGTCGTGACACCTCCAAATTGGGATATGCGGCCGTGGGATTTACTGGGGTAATGGTTATCGATTCAAATATGTACTAATTATTTTGTGTGTGCTGATCTCTAAGGCCTTGTGTCGCCTTACGGATCTAGCCCGTAAGGTCCAAAATCACAAACAAGAACACTGACTAATAATCAGTCTTTTATTTGTTCATTGTTTTCTTGTATCTGTTCATTTTCTTCCCGTTATATCCGTTTATCATTTACTGTCGTAAAAGTCATTGTGACTTTCGACAGTGTAACACTGCCATGCAATATGAACAGGCAAACTTCAGTGCCGACTGCACACACTACCTTCATAGGCGCCTGACGGGCTCAGTGTGTGCTGATATGCGAGTCAGCCCCCATCGCGCGTGCGCAGTGCACCACTCACTCTTGTAAGAGTGAGTGGTGCACTGCGCGCGCGCGAGGGGGCTGAATCTCGCATCAACACGCCTATGGATAGCTTGTACAGCCTGCAGTTTGACAACGGTTTAATTTATGGTGGGTATTACCATCTGAATTACAAAGTAAAGAGTTCGTGTGTTGTTTAGATGTGCTGGTTTCTGACGTTGGAACTAGTGGTCTCAGGCCGAAAATCGCAGACGCCCACGGACCATTTGCATGGGTGAGTTTAGTCCTGCGCTAGCGACTAAGCAAGGTGCTCCGCTATAGCAGAGCACCTTGCTTAGTGGCTGGCGCAGGACTAAGCTCACTAATGCAGCGGCTCAAACGCATATCTGCCCTGTGAAGGCAAAAGACATTATATCCTTTTTTTAAAGAAGCGAGCTTTCAGAGGGCTGACACACCTACGCATTTGTACACGTGTACACAGCTGCCTATATATGATCAGACTCTCTGTACTACCGAGTCAGACGCAAAACGGGTAACTTGTAACAATTGCAATTGCAATAACCATCAAGTACATATGATGTCTCAACATACTTAAGTTTTGACAGGTAGGCATTTAAATCACATTTTAGTCTCTCCTACATTTTCTTCCTCAATTTTCCTCAATTTTTTTTCGGGTGTGTGTGTGTGCAGGGGTTTGGGGTGGGGGTGGGGTGGGGGCTGGTTTGCGAGGTAGAGGTCGGGAGGTATACGTTATTTGATTCAATTGAAGGACGTGTGATGTTAGAAGTTTAATCAAGAACTTTGTCCCGGAAAGTCAAACATCGAACTCATCAATGTGAGTCATAAGCAATGCTCTTCGCATGTAAACACGATCTCGAGTCAATCCGTGTCAGTCGGAACACTGAACCATTTCCTGCATACGTAATTCTTTAGCTTAACTGTAATAACATTTTCTGCGTACGGTACTCCTATACGAAATACTCTGACAGCCGACGGATTTGAACAGAGACGCAACGGCGCTTATGCACTCATACACCGAACATCATATCTGCAAGAGATATAGACCCTCATCAGCCCCCGCGAATGCGGGGGCTCATGAGGGTCTATATCTCTTGCTGGCATCCATTTACATCTGTTGACCTCATCAGAAAGAGGCTCGTGTCGTTTCGGACAGAGACACCATCGGAGATAGTCGGCGGCAATGATTGTCCTGTTTGCGGTGAGTAGATACGAGGCAAACATCGGTGTACACTAGTCAACTGGATCGAACGCTGAGCCACTCTGACACCTCGACAGCTGAAGTTTTGACACGAGACAATGATAAAGTGTTACTGCCGACTGAATATTCAAATCACAGCCCTTTGGGAAGGATTATGATCGTTAGACTGAGGTGGTGGTGGTGGGGGGGGGGGGGGGGGGGTGTGGGGGTGTGCGAGTGGGGGTGGGGGTGGGGGTTGAGACTGCAGACAGAGAATCTACCGTGCCTTTAAGGTCTTAACTATTTCCATGACACATGTTCCCTCTACATATTGAACGAGTTCTACTCTTATATCTGCAACGTATAAATGTTGTGTTTACTATTATAGCGTTTAAAACAAAAGTGTAATATTAAAACTGACGAGGAAGGGGGGGGGGGGGAGGGGGCGTGATTGGATTTTTTTCCGGCCCGGTTCTCATAATCTGTGATTGCAATTTTGTATCTGCGTGATCCGTAAAAGAAGGGGTCGTCGTGAAACATGAAGCCGGGCCCAGATAATAATTTCGTGATCCGTGAAAATGTCATGGTTATTTCGTTAGACGATATTCGGCACTACGAAACCTATCCACAAAGAAACAACACTCAGTTCAAAGCTCTAAGTTAGTAACCATCACCACAAAATATATAACTTGAACTTTCACAAGAAATGTGTCCTCAAAATCAAATGAATCTGGCCCACGGGATCATGGCTACAAACATAATTATCGAGATAGCAGTCAGATCACTTAGACAGCGGATCGTTGCGGATATGATCAGTCTCCGCACCTGCATACATGTACTTCACTTCCTGGTATGCCTTTGTGTCGATCGCAAAGGCAAACTAGCCACCCGATCCACCCGAACAGAGCAAACCCCTTTAACGGGTAACGGAGCGTGCACTTGTATGTTGTCAGTGTTTAGATTCTATCTCTGTCTGGAGACGAAATTGTTCAATTTGTGGCCTGACCCTGGGTGACACACCACTTTAGACAGCAAGATTCTGTGAGGACGAAAGAAGATGAGTGTGCACACCAAACGTATTCCTTCCATCTGCAAGAGAAATAGATTCACATGAGCCCCTGGAATTTGCAAGGGCTCATGTGAATCTATGCCTCTTGAATATGTTTACATCGATGTTTAATTTGTGGCCATGGGCCAGTTGCCTGAGCGAGCTTAGTTCTGCACCAGCCTTGCTTAGTGGCTGGTGCAGAACTAAGCTCGCTCAGGCAACTGGCCCATGGTCCTGGGTGACACACCGCTGTGAGACAGCTAGAAACTGCGAGGACGAAAGACGTCGTTTCTGCACACCAACTCCTTCTATCTGCAAGAGTCACAGAGTCACATGAGACCCTGCAATTGCAGGTGCTCACGTGAATCTGTTACCTCTTGCTTACATCGGTGTTCCTCAAACTGGGGGGGGGGGGGGTACCTTGTTTTCAATAAACGACTGCGAAAACGTCCTACAAGTTTCCCCGTTTTCTAGGGCTAAATTAATTTGAGCGCCCAATCGTCGACGACTGATTCTGAGCGGGCAGGACTGTCCCTTCAACTTGAGTTGGTAGGTGGGTGATGGCAAGCGGGAAAGGCGGGGAAAACCGCAGAATATATGGCAATAATAATAATAATAATATAATAATAATATAATAATAATAATAATAATAATAATAATAATAATAATAATAATAATAATAATAATAATAATAATAATAATAAACGGGATAATGATAATACTAATTTAAAACATAATAATGATAATACTAATTATTTTATTATTATTATCATCATCATCATCATCATCATTATAAATTGAATTCATACTGTTCATCTAACAAAAATCAAACACCATTGTCTAATATCAAAGCAACATGATAATGCTCATGCACAAGTTCGTGTCCACCTAGTGAGTCCGAAATAGCTCAGGCGGTTAAACGTCGGAGCAGGAGTGCGAAGGGAATCGCCGGGTCGTGGGTTGGAATCCCGTCCCGGCCCTGGTAGCTGGACTCACAATCCAGGGGGAAAAACGGATTTGTTCAATAGCATGTCCGTTGAAAGGTCCTGGTAAATCAAAGTGGCACATTTGGAGTGAGCCTGAGTTGATCAGTATTCAGGTCGTACTCCATAGGCAATAGATTTCCCTGTCCCCCATAACCCGCCCGTCAGGGCCGTCCATGATCACCTCGGTGCTGTGGACGTTAAACCTGAACTAACTAAATGACGTGTCCACCTATTCAATTAATTTACAACAACAACAAAATCCTTCGATTAATCGGCGATATTTACCATTTATGGATCCGTTTCATGTATTCCGAGTTGCTATTATGGTGTCTACGCTGAGCCATTAACTCCTTCAGCCCCGACACACCACAGCAAGACGTGGATCGAGCATGATAGTTCAAGGGTAGTGCCAGAATAGCTTGGCGCCCATAGGCGCCAAGCTATTCTGGCACCACCCTTGAACTATCATGCTCGATCTGTCTCTAGAATTGTAATACAGTCATTCAGAGGGCAACTTCAAATAACCACCAAATCATTCAGAAATGATGACGGAAGACTTCATTTGAAAGCAATCTGCAACATGCAGTCGTGTTCAGCACCGACGCGTGGCAAACTATCCATAGTTAGTTTGACGCCGCCGTCAGAATAATTCTGGGAAATTTCCGTAATCTGGAAACGGCGTTTTTGTCCCGCCACGATAATGATGTAGAAAATGATGAAATCATACGGAATTGCTAGCGACGCACACAATAGGGTTTAGCAGAATCGACCATGGAAGCTCGTGCGGGGTTTACAGTGTAGCTTGCCACTTGGGAATGGTTAATGCTGTCACTTTGATTCTACTTCCCATTATAAAGTCACAACCCCTTCATAACGACAAGAACTAAAGACTACCCAGCTGCAAGAACATATAGTCTCATGTGCCCCCGCAGTTGCGGGGGCTCATGAGGATATATGCCTCTTGCTCAGACCAATTTGTGTCGTTATTCCTCAGACTGCCGCTGAGTCTCTTTAGCGCTGAATTAACAAAGACTGATTTCAGAAGCGACCACTGACACTGAAAAGAGGTGGGGGGGGGGGGGGTGGGGCGGGGACGTAGAGGGGGGCAGGGTAGAGGTTTAATACATTTTGCAGGTAGACGCGTCCGAACTCGGAAAGTGTTTCGGCATAAATTTCCAAAGAAGAAACAAGATGGGCTGAACCATAACCCACAAAGTCCCTTCTATATGAGAGCTGTCCTCTCTGTCAATGGTCTCTACCTTTTGTCTTTGACCTGATTCTGATGTTGAATTATCTCCTATTGAAAAAGTCTCGCAGATGCGTCAGTGAGTTCAATAAGGTGCCGATTGACATACGGTGTCATTGATTTGTCAAACGTCATTTGTCATGACGTAAGTTTTAATTATTACGTAAATTGATTTTTACGTGATATAAGTTTCACTTTCGCTTCATAGGCTTGAGAAAATGGTGACAAAACTAGAACTTCACGGTACAATTTCAGTCTTGCTATAATTTGTGTGAAAGCAGGTTGACTTTACCTAGCTACATGATTTACTAAGTACACGGGTCACCTGCATGCTCTTCTGAAAACGCGTCGATGTGTGTGTGTTTGTGTGTTAGTGCGTGCTTGCGCGCCAAACCATCTCCACACTCTTCATGCGCCTGAGGATCTATTCCTCCTGGAGATGCGCGCATGTTTGTGTGAGAGCGCGAGAAAATGACGTCATATTTAGAGTATTATGACAGTGTCTGCGTGGTGACGGAGTTGCCTCTTTTACTTCACCGCCACTGTCTGATTTTCTCTAGAAGTCAAGTTTTTTGTGTGTTTTAATTCTTTTCCGAAAAGAATTAATTTTTACTAAAGAAGTTGAAAGAATACAACGCTGGCTAACGAACTCATCCAATGTCTTTCTCCATGCAAAAGTTCAAGTAAATATGACAAAAATTACGGACTCTAATCTGGGCCAACCGACTTCCTATAAACGGTTGTCTATGTCTTGAATGAGACATTCAATTACAATAATATGTTCGGAGGCTCTCTTAGCCACCCACTTAAGAAAGTATTTCCGCCAAGTTTCACTGAAGCTTGTCTACAGAAATAGCGGAGATTCTTTTGTTTACATATATTATACGCACACACACACACATACATACATACATCAGTACATACATATATACGCACACACATACATACATACATACATACGCATATACGGCGCTTCGCGCCAAATGTACGTTCAGCAGCGAGGTTAGCGTAACTAGACATGACGTAATTTTTATCTTGTTACTCATTCAATTGTTAGAGGTTTAGCCTGCCCGCCTTTGACATCATGGACAAGCTATTAAATTCGCGGCCCCACCGCGACCGTCCTAAAAAGTCCCTTCTATAAATAGAAGGGACTTAAAAACACAACTACAATGCAGTTTATTAAACGTTTGTTTGAACCACTGTTTTTCAAAATAGACATACGTAAAAAGAACTAATTTACTTATCTTCAGTGTTGAGACAAGAAGTAACGTCTTGCCTCAAAAAGATAAGTAAATGTACATTTACTTCGGATTACTTCGGAAATTAAAAAAAAAAGTCCCCAGGGGACCAAATTTGCCCTAGCCGAGGTTTGACAAAAGCGAATTAATTTACATAGAAGAGAGTTGTCTGGACTTCTGAAAAAGCGTTGCTACATAATACTGATCCAACTGTTGTCACTGGCACTGATATCCGAACTCGTCATAAGCAAAGTTGGCTGTAGTACATTTCTGTCTGTATACGTGTCTATTTTGAAACTGAAGGATTCTAATTTTTAAAAAAAAACACTGAATAAAACACCGTGTTGTACTTCTTCTTTTGTTGAACTTCTTTGGTTCGCAATTAATTTCCATTTTACACTCTTGGCCGTCACCTTTTTGGGGTCTGGTTTTGGAACTGAAGTGTTAGTCGTTAATCAAAGAAAAGCCCTAAAGAAAACTGAGCGGTCAAAAAGAATAAGGAATCCTTTAAAGCCGTGGCTGTCGGTAGCGGTTTTTGTCGCGATGATTCCTGTAGGAATTATCGCGACAAAAACCGCTACCGACAGCAAAAGGGTTAAAATTTAATCAGTGTGACCGCTTATGCGTGGCCAGTAACAACGAGGACATGTTTTAACACCTGTTGTTAGTGCTGCCCGAAACCACTGAAGTGGTCAAAATCACCACTGCCATTGAGCAGGGTGACGTGTTGACAAAAAAGATTGCGAGTCCGGCATTAATCCGGAGCTGACATCTGAGCGCAACAGAAGGTCCGAGCTGTTATATCATGCAACGAGCTGACCTGGGTCCAGTTGTATGTGATGAGATTAACTCCTGCTCAAGCCACTAAGCAAGGTGCTCCTCAAATACAGGAGCACCTTGCTTAGTGGCTTGAGCAGGAGTTAAGCTCGTGTGATGCAACTGGAAAAAAAAAAGGTTCACTGTTCCGCATTCCGGGCCAGTCTAGCCACGCTAGCGAGCACATCGTACTGAGAGCGGGTACTAGTACATTCGCCTGCTTTCAGTTACTGACTCATAAACTTTCACGCAGTCACACGGCGCACTCAGGACGGTCACTGGACGCAAAGTAATGAACACAAAGGATAGTATTGCGACAAACAATTACTGGCATCAAAAGGTGTTATGAACATTACGTGGGTTGTATCCCATTACTTGTGTTTGTATTCGATACGAGTTTATCTAAACTTGTGTCTGAATTCTGAGTCATATGTGTTTGTAGAGTAATGGTACTTCAACACATTGATTGACTGACTGACTGACTGATTGATTGATTGATCAATCGAAATCAATTGACAAATTAACTACATGTTTGATTAAATAATTGCCGGACTGGACGGTTGATTGACAGATTGGTTGATGGGCAGATTTAGTGGTTGAGTTGATCGACTGATCGAAGCACTGATGCGGAGTTTGAAAAGCGGCAACAGCGGCATTACATCAAACAATAAACGTGATATTAAAACACTGGAGGTAGCTGCTGGAATGTATGTACGTAGGTGGCGACCAGAATGGGTTAAAACTCCGATCAGTCATAAAATCTGGGAGTTGTCCTCTGAAGCATGACTAAATACCAGTCAGTTCAGGAAATAAATTTGATTGACCATGATAGTTCAAGTGTCGGTGGTGCCAGAGTGGCCCGGCTTGACTGACCCGGGGGTGGCGCCGGTCACTTCTACTGAGTCAGTCAAGTGGAAGCGCAATCTCAAGTTGAACTAATTTGGTGCCGCACTTGACTGGCTTTAGTGGTTCCGCATTCAAGTCAATTTTTTCGTTTCAGAGTCAGTCATTGTAATTGAAGTTGTCAGGCCGGCTTAAATGCAGGAAGACTGATCCGACATCAAAGACTGCCAATCTCAGTGATAAACTAATGAACAAACTTACCTGAAAGAGAGAATGCAGAGAGGACGGTAACTCTTATGGCTGCTATTATCCCACATACGTTTTCCCCAAAAATCATTTTGAAACACGTGGCTGATTGGGGCATTTCCTGTCACATCGGGATTGTTTTCGATCGCATATTTGTCGTCGTGCACGAAATCTCCATTCAAACCGTTCAGGTAACACACAACCGCTGCAACAGTCGGCAAAACATAACACGCAAACTGCAAGTTCTGTCGTCTGCTACTGTTCCCATTTGTATATGCAGCACGCTTGCGATCCTTTCGGTGGGTCAGTTGAGAACACTTAAAGTTTGCATTGTTATTGTTAATTTCCATTTTCTGCAGGAACGCTGCTCATGCAATCGAAGAGTTTATTTTCGCTGTCTGGGTCATTCGTCTTGTCACTTACAAACATCGTCTGAAAACAAGCACTCTACCCTCGGCAGACGCTCAGCCAATGTAGCAGACGAGCCTCATTTATTGTGACTGTTGTAGGTCACGTGGCCTGTTCGGATAATTCCGGCTGTGACGTACTGTTCGGGTGACTCCGTAGATCCAATATGGCAGCTCCCATCGCAGCGGTTGCTACAGCCGCCGCCAATGGGGACATTGTGGTAACGTTTCTTTTCAATGTAATATATAGGGTTTTCAGATTTGTGTTGTGTACGCCAGATTACTACGTTTCCGTAGAATGACCTTTTCACGTTATGGGCAGCAGATGACGCGTGCATTTCTTTGTTTTCACTACAGGGAAAACAGTGGTGGTATTTGTACATGTGTGTGTGAGTGAGTGTGTGTTAGGATGCTGTTGCCAGCCCAGTATCTAAAGGAGCACAGTGACAATGTTTAGAATGCAGTTCCAGCTCTCCCCCTATCTCAGTTAACCCATGTAGCCCCAAAGCACTACCGCAGGAGTTGGTTGATCATGATAATTCAAGGGTAGTGCCAGATTAGTATGGTGCCAATAGGCACCAAGCTAATCTGGCACTTCCCTTGAATTATCATGGTTGATCCATCCCTTGTAACTGGTTGTTAGGCGACACTCCCAAAATTTGAGAAAGGCAGCCTTGGGGTTAACCCTTTCACTGATTGTGTTTTTGAAATCATTGTAAATTCCACAACAAAGGATAGTATTGCGGTTTGAGCAAGAGGCATAGATCTTCATGAGTTCACACAACTGATGGGGGCTCAGGGGAATCTATTCCTGTGGCAGTTGGATCTGTTCAGTTCTTTTGGAAGTGAAGGGGTTAAACTTAGTTTGTAGAAAGAGTTTACTTGCTCTGACCTACACATAACATGCTTACCTTTCAGAATTAGTTTTTCTGTTGGAGTTATTCGTAGCTGACTGGAGGCATAGGGTGTTACTGTAGATAGCATGACCATAATTATTCAGCTATGTATGGGGACGTAGCCTAGTGGACAAGACACTGCGCTGGCAGTCGTAAGATCCCGGGTTCGAATCCCCTGGTGGGCAGGAATGGGATGTGGACTTTTCCTCATTCCCATCGGGTCAAATCCACGTACAGACTCAGCTTACGGTTGCCCGTCTCGCCTTCATGTGTACAGCACGCATAATCATCATGTGCGCAAGTTAAAAATCCCATTACCACTATTCAAAAAGAGAAGGCCCAGTAGGGCCGGTGAAATGGAAACAGAAATATATCACATGCACCCAAGTTAATAGTGGGGTGGAGTTTGCACATAAAGTAGCACTTAGTAGCAGCAGGCTTTCAAAGCTTCAGCTTCCATCCCTACGGCGCCTTGAGCATCTTTAATTAGATGGATATATGTGAGACACCATAACATACAATGTAACCCATTTAACCCCATGTCCACATTCTGAAGTTTTGGAGGTGTCACCTAATGACTATGTACCAGTTACTGCAGCAGACACTGGACCAATGACCTTTTGCTTGCTGGGAATGTGTTGAATGTTTAACCCCCTCGTTCATGCAGCCATCTGTAATACTAGTGGCTACATGCACAAGGGGATTAACCCTTTAGTTGTCAATAGCGGTTTTTGTTGTGATGATTCCTGCGGGAATCATCGCGACAGAAACCGCTACCAACAGCTAAAGGGCTAATTTCCTGTCAGGCTGTGCAGCAGCTGGTGGCAAAGAGAGCTGATGTGAACGAGAGGTCAAAAGACGGCATGACACCACTTGCAATTGCTGCTTTCTGGGGATACGCAGACATCGTTAAAATCTTATTGGAAAATGGGTGAGTAATGTCAACTAAACAGATGTCCACAAAAGTAGGGAAAGATTTTCTTCCAGAATCTACTGATGCGCTCTCAGTGCCCAGAAAAGAAAGTGCAGTCCCTTTTCTGTATTTCAATGATGACTGTGTGGGCTGCAAGGCACTGTAATCATTTATTTTAAGTACCGGTTTCAGCTGATAGCATTTTGATATGCTGCTGAAATGTTCATATTCTTCTGACTCATTTAATGTCACATTAACTTTCTTATGAAAAATACATTTTTGTGAGAAAAAGAAGGATGTAAGAGCTGTGAAAAGTGAATGAATACATATGGTGACATATTTTGTGTTACACAGCCAGTGAGCAAAAGGTCCTTGGACTGAAGTCGGCTGTAGTTGACCAATGCACACTGGTGTGTGGGCTGATTGGTTGACATCAGTCATGACCTTTTGTGTTTTTGTGACACAATCTTTAACCCTTTTAACCCCATACCCACCTTTCTCAAATGTTGGAGGTGTCACCTAACAACTATTTAATTTTTACAGGAGATAGTTCAAACATAATAATTCAAGACTAATGCCAGATTAGCTTGGTGCCTGATGGCGCCAAGCTAATCTGGCACTACCCTTGAATTATCATGGTCGATCCATCTCCATCTGTAGTGCGTTGGGGCTAAATGGGTTAATGGTTTTAGTGCTGACATCAACTTGAGCAACAGAGGAACCCAGTGGACACCACTACACTGCGCATCATTTCAAGGTCATGGGAAGGTGATAATGTACCTCATGGACTATGCACCCAACGTCCATGCTAAGGACTCACAAGGAAGGTAAGGCCAGTCACTTTAGGTTACTTACTTACTTACTTACTTACGCCTGTGACCCCTACCCGGGTATAGGCCGTCGACGAGAGACCTCCAGCAACTCCTGTCCTGTGCTTCTCCTTCGATTCTACTCCAGGTGGTTCCCAGTCTCTTGATGTCTGCTTGGAGGTCTCGACGCCAGGAGTTTCTCGGCCTACCTCTTTTCCTCTTTCCCTGGGGGTTCCATGACAATGCCTGCCTAGTGATACTGGAAGCTGGCTTTCTCAGACTGTGACCGATCCATCCCCATATTCTTCGCCCAATTTCACTCTCTGCTGTTATCTGCTCTGTTCTCTCCCAGAGTCTGACGTTGTTGATCTTCTCTGGCCAGTGGATTTTCAAAATTCTTCTAAGGCAACTGTTCATGAAGGTCTGTACTCTGTTGACTGTGGTTTTTTTCAATCTCCATGTCTCTGCTCCATATAGGAGAACTGCTTTTACATTGGAGTTGAAAATCCGGACTTTGGTGTGTTGTGACAGCTCTCTGGAACTCCACACTTTTTTCAACTGGAGAAAGGCTGCTCTGGCTTTACCGATTCGTGCTCTGACATCTGCATCAGTGCCGCCTTTTTTGTCTATGATGCTCCCGAGATAGGTGAAGGACTCCACCTCCTCCAATGGGGTGCCAGCAAGCAAGACTGGTTCTTCCCTGGTTGTGTTCAGCCTCATTGTCTTTGTTTTCTGTTTGTGAATGGTGAGGCCCACTTGGGACGAGATGTCAGCAAGCCTCGTGGTCTTGTCCTGCATTTGTTGATGAGTGTGGGACAGTAATGCCAAGTCGTCTGCAAAATCGAGGTCGTCAAGCTGTGTCCACAGTGTCCACTGTATTCCACTTCGTCTGTGCTCTGTGGTCATCTTCATGACCCAGTCTATGGCCAGTAGGAAGAGGAACGGAGACAGCAGACACCCCTGCCTGACACCAGTTCTGACCTGGAGCTCTCTGGTGAACTGCCCTTCGTGGATCACGCGACATGTCATGCCATCATAGCTGCTCTTGATCAGGCGGACGAGCTTTGTGGGTACACCGTAGTGTCGTAGGAGTTTCCACAGAGTCTCTCGGTCCACGCTGTCAAATGCTTTCTCATAATCCACAAAGTTGACGTACAGCGGGGAGCTCCACTCCAGAGACTGTTCCACGATGATGCGGAGAGTGGCGATCTGGTCTGTACATGATCGGTTCTTCCTGAATCCTGCTTGCTGGTCTCTCAGCTGGGGGTCAACGGAGCTCTTCGTTCTCTCTAGGATGATCCTGTTGAAGACCTTTCCTGGTACTGACAGCAAGGTGATTCCTCGAATCTGTAGTTGGAACACTTGCTGAGGTCGCCTTTCTTGGGAAGCTTGATTAGGTACCCCTCCTTCCAGTCAGCTGGCATCACCTCCTCTTCCCAGATCTTTCCAAACAGTGGGTACAGCATCTCAACTGTTGTCTCTAGGTCTGCTTTCAGAGACTCCGCTGGGATGCCATCTGGCCCTGCTGCTTTGCCATTCTTCAAAAATGCCACTGCTTTTCTGATCTCTTCCCGGCTGGGTCTGTCACAGCTGATGGGTAGGTCGGTCTCTGCCGGCTGGATGTCGGGGGGGTGGGGTGGGCTAGGTCTGTTCAGTAACTCTTCAAAATACTCGGCCCATCTGTCGAGTTGGTCTGCTCTGTCTGCAATAGGCTTGCCTTCTTTGTCTTTTACTGGTCTTTCTGTATGGCCATACTTACCCGACAATCTTCTGGTAATGTCGTAGAGCTGTTTCATGTTGCTGCTGCCTGCTGCCTTTTCTGCCTCTGCTGCCAGGCTGTCTGTGTAGGCCCTCTTGTCTGCCCTGATACTCCTCTTCACCTCGCGGTTGGCTTCCGAGTATTCCCCCTGTGCCCTTACTTTGGCTGCTCTCGTGCGACTGTTGTTGACCGCTGCTTTCTTCTGCTTCCTCGCTTCTATCTTCTTCAAGGTCTGTGCCGACAGCCAGTCCTTGTGGTGGTGTTTCCTGAACCCTACAGTGTCTTTGCAGGTTGAGTTCAGCGCCTCTCTAACTGCCTTCCACTGCTGCTCTGTGGTGACCGCCTCCTCTTCATTTACTAGCTCCTGTAGCGCTTGAAACCGGTTGGACAGCACCAGTTTGAACTCTTCTCTAACTCCAGTTTCTCTCAGGAGGCCTACATTATAGCGCTGTCTTCTTGTTGTCTCTGTGCGGCTTTTCTTTAGCTTGAGCTTCATTCTTAAGGTAAGCAGATGGTGGTCTGAGGCGACATCTGCTCCCCTCCTCACTCGAACATCTTGAAGGGATCTTCTAAATTTCTTGCTAATGCAGATATGGTCTATTTGGTTCTCTGTTGTATGGTCAGGTGAGACCCAAGTTGCTTTGTGTATTCTTCTGTGTGGGAAGATGCTGCCTCCAATGACAAGTCGGTTTAGAGCACAAAAGTCTACAAACCTCTCCCCGTTCTCACTCATCTCCGAGCCTAGTCCCTGTCTCCCCATCACCTCTTCGTATCCGGTGTTGTCCTCCCATATTTTGGCATTAAAATCGCCCATGACGATGGTGATGTCTCGCTCCGCACATTTGTCCACGGCACTCTGGAGTTGGTCGTAGAACTCTTGTTTCTCTTCCTGGTCACTGTCATTGGTGGGCGCATAACACTGGATGACGTTCAGCTTGAGCTTTTTCTTGGTTCTAAAGGCTGCTGTTATAATTCTTGGCCCAAGAGGTTCCCAGCCCATCAGCGCTCTCTGTGCCACTGGTGACAGCATGAGTGCTACTCCTTCTGTATGGGGGGCATTCTCCTCTTCATGACCTGAATACAGAATCATCTCCCCACTTAACAGCCTTTTCTGTCCATCTGGCTTCACTGATGCCTAGCAGGGAAAGGTTGTACTTTTGCATTTCCGCTGCTATCTGGGCGGCCTTGCCGCTCTGGTACATGGTCTTGACGTTCCATGTGCCCATGGTTGTATCCCTGGATAGAGAGAGGCGGCTCGGTCCTGTGGCTTCCGAAGACTTCCGGCTTTCACCACAGGACGTCATAAGTCTTCTAGTAGAAGAACCTTCCTCCTCCAGGAAAGGAATTACTGTTAGTCTTTTCGTCGGCGTTTTTGTAGCTATTGCCTTTTTTGCAGGGTGGGGAAGCTACCCCCACGCCCAACCCCCTTACTAGGAGGACCAGGGGTTTTCTGTCGGGGTCACCTTCCCTTAGACCATGTTGGTTCATGGCACCTTATTTCATTTGGTGCACCCCTCTCACGAGGGACCCCCTATCCACCACCCAGGGGACGCGCCTCAACGCCGTATGGTCCCAGTGCGAGGTTTAGGTTACTTACAGGTTTCCAAAATCTGTCAGGAGTGTTTTTTCCAAGTACTTTGACAGATTGGGGCCACAGAAAAAGGTTTAACCCATATCATACTGAGGCTAAAAGCTTCAAATTTGTACACTGCCATATGTAAGCTACACTATAGTACTTACAGATAAGGATATAGACCAGTGGCTTGAGTTCAAGGATAGTGCCAGAATAGCTTGGCGACTCCAGAATAGCTTAATCGGCGCCAAGCTATTCTGGCACTACCCTTGAACTATTTCACACACAGGTGTATTCCGAAAAGGGCAAGTAGCACTTGTCTAAACCTGTTTCTTTCTTTTTTGAGACTTGTGTGTATTTTACATGCTTGGCATTCAGCTATTTGGTTTGTGTTGGGCTTCTTGTATTTCACCAGCAGAATAACATCCACACTTGAACATTCATTCAGTAGTAGCAGTAGTGGGGAAAGGGGTTTTGAGGGGTGGGAGGAGGAAGGGGCCTTGACAGCACTGATGAAAGTGTGTGTGTGTTGGAAAGGGAGGGGGGGGGGGGTCATTTAGTTCTGGGAGTATAAGAGATAAAGTGTTGATTGTATTATTTATTGTATCATCCTTTTGTCTTTATAGGACGCCTGCTGATTTTGCATCTGCAATTGATGCTGTGTGGCCATTTTTTGCAGGTATGATTTTGTTTTCACCAACATTAACTGTGGGTCTGGTCTGTAGATTGGTGTGCATGTTTGGTGGACTGTGACTGTGGCATGCATAAGTGTTGGCCTGAGATTTTGGATATTACAGCCTTACACCATAAAGGTGCAAAGTCACAGACCAACACACGTATACAAACTCTATTGGGATCTTTCCAGTTTGTCATGAACAACGGTGTAAGAGAGGATGGCACCAATGACAATATATCATCTTTGGCGACACCGACAAATAAATATTGTATTGTGTACCTGATGCATGTAAAAAGGTTTCTGGGATCAGTTGCTTGAGTGAGCTTAGTCCTGCGCCAGCTACTAAGCAAGGTGCTCCGCTACAGCAGAGCACCTTGCTTAGTGACTGGCGCAGGACTAAGTTGCTCATGCAACTGGCCTCAAAATCTGAACTCGGACTTGTTTCTAGCTGCTGGCTGCAGACAGACGCCAAAAGCTGACCTCATTAGAATGGACATTGTTAAAAAGGTATGTGAAAAATGTCATTTGCAGTGCTCGCAGTGTCTTCTTCTACTTTCCTAACCCATTTAGCCCTGAGTCCCTACAGCAAGAGACTGATCGACCATAATAATTCAAGGATAGTGCCAGATTAGCTTGGCGCCTTCAGGCGCCAAGCTAATCTGGCACTACCCTTGAATAATCATGCTCAGTCCATCTCCTGCATCTGGTATATATAGTCGTTCCGAAATGCAGCCGTGGGGCTAAAAGGGTTAACACCACCAGTCTACAAATTACGTCTCTGAAACCATGGCAGAATCAGTGCCTGGAAATGTCTGCCTTGAGCATATGAATATGAACGAGACCAGTCAAAGCAAGGGCAGGGGCGCAGAGCATTTTTTTTTGTAAAAATAAAATTATGCTTGTACATTATACATGCAATTGTGAAAGTTTTTTTTAAAACATACAGACACAAATCACAAGGTTTTTAAAAAACAATCTGGTGGTTTTCAGGTTTCTCAAGATGATCCTACAGTACAAAAGACAGATCTGCTGGGATTAACACGGCCAGGGTCTGCCTACATCTTCAACTCCGATTCTTTGTACCAGCGTAACCGACATCTAGACAATAATCAGGTAAGCCTACCAAACCCACAGTGTAGCAAACCAAATGGCTACATGCGCCACCGGGACATATTTCAGCATTTATTTTGCTATTTTTGTTGAAAATGTATGTTTACTGTTCGATTTTGATCTCCAAATACAATTGGTCCATTAGTGAAAGAGTGACAACACTATTTCAGCAAATGCAAAGGCTTTGTTCAGTGTATGTGACAATGTAGCTGTCCCATACACAGCCGTACGAAGTCTGTGGCCAACGTTGGCCTGATGACATTTTTCGCAACAACAAAAATGTCTGTGTAAATTCAGCACTACAATAATGTGATCATGATCAACCCTTTTTAGCCCCAACACCCTACAGCAGGAGATGGCTAGACCATGATAATTCAAAGATAGTGCCAGATTAGTTTGGCGCCAAGCTAACCTGGCACTACCCTTGAATTATCATGGTCAAGCCATCTCCTGCAACTGGTAGATAGTCGTTATGCAACAACTCCAAAATTTGAGAAATGGGACCTTGGGGCTAACCAATTTAACCCCAAGAAATAGGAGATAGATCAACCATGATAATTCAGTGTTAGATTAGCATGGCGCCAAGCTCATCTGGTATTGCCCTGTCGATCCATCTCTTGTTGTTGTGCATCAGGGCTAAACGAGATACTGCGCGGTCTGATTTACAACATTTTTGGTAAAATGATACAGTACGGCTAACCTGTATTTTCAGTGCAGCAACTTGTTCCTTTGAAAACGTCCTTGTTTAGATGTACATGTGGATCAGTAGTTTTTCTGTGTGCGCAGGTTTATGCAGCACAGTCAGGCGATGTTTTAGCTGGGGTGGAGGACAAGACGGATGGATGGGACAGACAGGGCCGCCACCCTGCCATGACATTGTGGAATAACTGATGTCTTTTTTTACTCATTGGAACCTCTGTATATGCAGCTGCTGTTTGCAGACTCCTTATCCTTCAAGTGCTGATTCACTCCAACATGAGAAATTTAACCCATACCCGGAATACACTAGTGTGTGAAATAAGTTTATAGTTCAAGGGTAGTGCCAAAATAGCTTGGGGGCCAAGCTATTCTGGCACCACCCTTGAACTAAAGCCATTGGTCTCTATCCTTATCAGCAAGTACTATAATGTAGCGTGAATTTGAAGCTTTTAGCCTCAATATATGATAGTTCAAGGATGGTGCCAGAACAGCTCTGGAAATGTAATATCCTTCAGAATGCAACTTCAAAATTTGGATTGGATTGTACATTGCTTAACATCCCGACGGCAACAAGACTTTCTCAGGACGTGCCTGCACTGATTGTGAAAAAAACCCGAAACAGAACGTTGAATGTGTGTCGCCAGCCGGTCTAATACGTTAAATAAACCCAAGACATGGGGCCTAAATAAAGCTAAGACCATTTAGCAACACACATCCAATATCAAGAGCTACAGGCAGCGCAGACAGCAGGGAGAGTTTAAAAAAGGCAAATACAGGTGAATGTACCATGGGTAGACGGAAACACATGCCCCAGAATAGAGGGAAAACCCCTCCCTGTGGGGCTGACCAGAAAGACCCTGGGAACTAAAAAGTAGTTAACCCCACCCAAGTCTCCCAGGGCAGACCCAGGTGGGGGGATTCAAAATTTGGGGATTTTGGTCCTTTGTGTATGATGATGATGTCCACTTGTAATGCGCATCCACCCAATGCTAGCAACATGCTCAGGGCGCCAAATAAAATAAATAAATAAAAACAACACACGCAACTTCTGGTGCACAGTAGTCCCAGAATTAAATTTGTCAATGTCCCTCAAGGATTGTGGTAGTCCATTCCACAGCATAGGTACGTCCGCAGTGTGAAAATGCCTGGAAACCAAGTCACTTCTTTGTGTGGCTTTCAACACTTGGGGTGCAGAGTTTGGACCAGACAGCAGAACGGAGCTGCCTCGGAGGGTTATGGCGTGGGACTATTTCCTGGAGGTACTCTGGCGAGTCTGGGTCATTTATAGACTTGTGGCACAAAGTCAGAATCTTGTGATCAATTCTTTGCTCGACTGGAAGCCAGTGCAACTGCTTGGCTGGTGTGATATGCTCCCTTCTTTTGGTTCTTGCGACAATCCTGGCGGTCGTGTTCTGAACCAGTTGAAGACATCCGAGTCGTTTCTTTGGCAGACCCCAAAGACAGCTGTTCCAGTAGTCCAGTCTGGACAGGACAAGGGCAACGGCAATAGCATTTGCAGCTTTGGCTGTCAGGACAGGTCGAAGTTTCCCAAGGAAGCGAAGATGGAAGTAGGATCCCCCGACAACAGCACCGATATGGTCTTCCATGGTAAGGCTGGTATCGACAGACACCAAGATCTCCAACAGTCAAGAGATTCCACACCCAGTTTGTTCTTGGGTCCACACAGAATTGCCTCAGTCTTATCATCATTTAACTTCAGCATGTTGGTCGACATCCAGGACTTGATTTCTTGGCAGGACGACTCAATTTTCTGCACTGTCTGAGAAGTGGAGACACTGTTGGGATGAAACCAGTCATAGAGACCAGAGTCATCTGTAAACAACTGTTGCCCTAACCTGTACTTGTCAATCACGTCCTAACTTAAGTGGTGTAGAGAGAGAGAACAGAACAGGCCCTAAGACAGACCCCGCATAGTAGCCGGGTAACATAAGACGCCACACTATTAACACCGACGTACTGGAATCCGCCCTCAAGGTACGACCGAAACCACTGCAAGACGGTCGATGATACCAAACTTAAGCTGAAGTTTCTGCAGCAGTATCTGGTGATCTATGGTATTAAATGTCGCATGGAGATCAACTAACAGCAGTGAGTGGTCACCATGATCAGCTGCACAGAGAATGTCGTTTAAGACACGCGGCACTGCAAATGTGTTAAGGGAGGTAACCAGCGTGAATTCATTCGTTGGTGGTCACTGCAACGTTTTCCCCGTCATAAACATCACTTGCGTCATGCAAGCATCTGTTCATCAGAATCTGGCCCAAAAGAGCGACTGTCAAGTAACAAAAAAAGATACAACCCAGAAAGCAAGAAACATGCTTTCGGATTTTCTTCTGAAGCACGTTTCTGTCTTCATGGGTTCCCAATCTGAGAGAAAGGAATACGGGATCTCATGAGCCATGGCAGCTGCAGGGGATTATGTGAATATTTAGTTACATTGGTCAGCGTTGGATGAGCAACTGAAAAGGGAGACCGTGACATGGAAGCATCTCGACGTATTCATGTGCCAAGGGCTTACTTTTAACATTTCGTTTACATCTCCACAGTATAGCACCACCCAAAATGGCTCTTTATATTAAAACATTTCTGACCAGGGTACACAGAGAACCCATGGGCGACCTGAACACAACTGTAATTCTGGCAGAAATTGATCAGCCACTTTCCCTGCAACATGTATAGAGCCATCCCTTTGCACGGCTGTTTCAGTTTGGCCAGTTAGTTTGTTCCAGGCGAGCCGAGAAACTGGGTCACAAGTCGCGCTCGCGCGCTGCCTCAGCCAGTCTCGCAGCTGTCTGGCTAGCTGATAAGCAGGCTTCCTGCTAGGCGCAGTACAGCAGGGAAAATGACTACCTTTTGTTTTTCATGACTTTCTTTTTTACCGTTCAAGTGTGTGATGCAAAACTATGTTTGTTTAAAAGCGGACATTCTGCCCAAGACACTGACACCAAACACACTATAGTTGTGACAAACCAGTAGCCTGCAGGATAAGGTGGAAATAAAGAGAAAAAAACAGATTTTACTGCTGTTTAGTTTGTCACAATGATGTGATTGAGTTTGTTAGCCGCACACAGGTCCGACGCTGTGAAAAAAAAAAAAATAAAAGAACTTGAAGTATGCCACGCAATCGTAATAAACCAACAAATAAGCAAGACATTAGCAACACACCATATCAGACTACAGTGCAGACGTAGGGAGTTTAAAAGCAATACGTGAGGACTGATGACACATGCCCATGAGAGCAACTCACCGTGGGGACAGGTGACCTGGAACAAATTACCACCGCCCCATAGGGACGTGAAGTCCACATCAATACGAACATCTACTCAGACTGCAGGTAGATAACCAGATGAGATACCGTGAAAGGGGCCGGAGAGCGGAGGGTCATAATGAGGTCACTGTTAGTGCCAGTACTCTCACAGGCACATAGCAGTAGCACTGATCTGTCAACGCTGGACACAGTTCTTTGGCACTATTTCAGTTTTACTCCAACACCCTATAGCAGGAGATGGATCGACCATGGTATTTCAAGGGTAGTGCCAGATTAGCTTGGTGACAAGCACAAAGCTAATCTGGCACTACCCTTGAATTATCATGGTCAATCCATCTACTACAACTGTTATTCAGTCGTTCAGTAGATGACACCTCCAAAATTTGGGAAATGCAGCCATGGTATTAAACGGGCTAAAGAAAACTGTTGTGTGGTAAACAAAATGATCTCACTCTTGGATAGTTTCTCAGGACGAAAATGTTTGATCTGGAAAAGTCTGCTTTGACTGAACATGAATGGACCACCACAGAATAAAGAAATTCAATACACCTATGCAAATCAGTCTGTTTGGCACACGAAAACCTCCTCCGACAGCAACTTAGACCAACTTTGTGATTAAGAAATAAAAGATTAGCTTAATTGTCGGTAGAAATTCGATGGTGTGATATTTAAAAAAAACACACACACACACTGCCGAGCGTGTGTGTAACGACAGCATAACAATCACCTGCTTCCATTTACTCTTTTCTTTTCTTCACACGTGGCATGACTGAGTACAGCACAGGTGACATTAGTGCCATCAGTGTGTTCTGTTATGAGTAATTTGAGCTTCTCTGCCTCCGTTTGCAAGGCGTATGTCCTGCTCTTTAGAATGTTTATTGTTGCATTCATCTCTTCGCCTCCCTGCTCACCATGGAGTGCCTGTCCAAAGCCACATTGTGCAATAAAGTCTGCACAGTGGCACTCAAGTATGTGTTGTTTTGGGATTATCTTTACTGCTGGAAAGTTGGTTCTAAAGATCATGTAGTTGTCAATGCTGTTTTTGATTTCTTGGATGCCAACACCTGTTTTGATGATTGGTAGTTTATGTGAAACATTCTTGTGAACTTGGAGGATATATCCTCTGCTTTTGCGTGTAGGTTGTGGCCATCTGTTATCTTTACTGTGTTGGTGAGAACACTGTCACTGGATATCACTGTACACATCAGGCCTCAGATAACGATGACAGTGGTTCCCAACAAAAGATCGCCCATGATACCTACACGTATATGGCCTGTTTTTTGTCAATTTTTTTTACCTCCTTCCACATATTCGACACAGAGAATTGAGTCTATATTCATGGACACTGACAGTATGTGAAGTGTCCTCCATTTTCACAATCTACACAATTTAAATTGATGCAAACTTGCACATAAACATACGTTACGACTGATATTAGGTCCTATAGCTAGAAAGGGACTAAACAAAAGGTCACGTTCATTTAGCAAGCACTCCGACGTCACAAAAGCAGAAAACACACAAGAGAGTATGACACATATTCCCGTGACTGACTGCATGAATGTTTTTATCCCACTAAAAACCTTACAACAAGAATCTCTAGTTGTGGATGAAACTCAATGCTAATAGCAAGGAATGCGGCATCTTGGATACCACTTGACTTCTGGCTATCGTCTGTCAGTCTCCTCATTAATTCCGTCTCTGCTCCCACGGGCCTCTCAGGCTGGTACAAACCAAACCAGACCATTAATTAATGTCAGTATGTCTGCAGTCTTGTTAACTTAACTATGTACCAAAAAAATGTAATGTCGGACTAAATGCTTTGCTATAGAAGAACATTATAACAAGACTTAATGAAGTACATGAAAGAAATGATAACATTGATCCGTGCTACTGCTCCATCCTGTCTGTAACTGAGAGTACTGGCACTAACAGTGACCTCATTATCACCCTCCGCCCCCTTCCACGGTATCTCTGATCTGGTAAGTCATACTTACTCAAGGCATGTTACTTCTAGCACATGCAAGTCCGTTTTGATGTAGTTTGTATCGTATTTTTGTTATTGATGTTGGAACTTCATCTATTTTGTGACCAAAACTCAACACAGACAGTGAAATCTGTTTTTTTCTCTTTATTTCCACCTTATCCTGCTGGCTACTGGTTTGTCACAACTATAGTGTGTTTGGTGTCAGAGTGTTGGGCAGAATGTCCGCTTTTAAACAAACAAAGTTTTGCATCACACACTTGAATGGTAAATTAGAAAGTCATGAAAAACAAAAGGTAGTCATTTTCCCTGCTGCACTGCGCCTAGCAGGAAGCCCGCTTATCAGCTAGCCTGACAGCTGAGAGACTTGCTGGCCTCACTGCGCGAGCACCTCATGTGACCCAGTTTCTCGGCTCGCCTGGAACAAACTAAAGGGCCACTTCTAGCGCTGGGCCAAACAGCCGTGTTTGACCAGTGCCCACCCCATACTATTTGTGTTGTCAGCTGTTGAGCAGCACATTATAATTATGCACTTCAGTATTGTGCTCGACACTGCATTGTTTTTTCTGTCAAACTGCAAGGTACTCTTTCACTGCGGCATTTCAGCAGTGTGCCTTCACCCTTGCTACATCGTCTCTGAATGAACATTTCATCATTTTTTATTTTTATTGTGGAAAGGCCTTACGCGGCCCATTACATGCACACATACGAAAACGTCTCGCGATTTGTTTGCGTTGTGTATGAAAAAAGACAATGCATAATTAGCAACTGCACGATTGTTGTGCATTTGGTTATCAATGACTGTCAAATAAATTGCGTTACTTTTTCACTGTATCTTCTGTTGTAACTACTGAAAATTGCACTCACCATCCACACACACCATAATGATATACTCAACAAAGTATGATGGTGCTCAGTTTAATTTCTGCTTCACAAAAAAGCAAACAAAACGAAGCAACCCACAAAAGTTCTGTCTCAGTTCAACAGCAACGTTATTTAGAAGATTCGCTGTGCGGGTCCCATGGTGCTCTTGATGTACAGTGCACGCACGTTCTGCCAGTTCTTCTTCAGAAGGGACACCAGGAAGTTGATGGACAGAGTGATGTTGGAGTACAGATCATCAGCAGACATGTTCACGTGACCAACACACGTAGACAGGCACAACACCTGCAACCAGCCAAACACTTTGTATACGCTGGACACAAATCAGTACCCCAAGATCAACCATGTAGGTACAGAGAAGAGCAGCAGCCTCAGTCTTACGTTATTCTCCACAGAGGAAGTCTAGATAATACATGCCTAAATTAGAGGTCATCACAGGCTGCCTGCACCTCAAGGCCAGTTTACAAAAAGAATAAAATCAAATATTCCATGATCAGTATTTGCATAATATGAACTTTATCGCATTTAACCCCAGGGGCTGCATCCCCATTTCACCTGTCGCCCAATGACTGCACCAATTGCAAGAGATGGATCGACCATAATAATTCAAGGGTACTGTCAGTTTAGCTTGGCTCCACCAGGCACCAAGCTAATCTGGCACTACCCTTGAATCAGAGATGAGAATCCTAAAATGACAAAAAAGGAGGAAAGCTTGGTGGATCGACGGAAACGAAGTGAGAGCGAACCAAATAACAATCCGCAAGGGAATGAGTGGGAATAAGCTGCGAGATCGAAAAACAACTCACCCTAGTCATATACACTAAAATTTTCTCACCGGATTTAAACCGATCTCAAAAATGACCCTGGGACCTTCCGAAAGAGCGGATTTCCGCTAAAAGGTGGAATTGATTGATTGTACATTGCTTAACGTCCCAACAGCAACAAGGCTTTTTCTCAGGACGTGCCTGCACTGCTTGTGAAAAAAAACAAATAGAATATTGAATGTATGTCGCCAGCCGGTCCAATACGTTAAATAAACCTACGCCATGGGGCCTAAATAAAGCTAAGACCATTTAGCAACACACATCCAATATCAAGAGCTACATTGATTGATTGATTGTACATTGCTTAACGTCCCGACAGCAACAAGGCTTTCTCAGGACGTGCCTGCACTGCTTGTGAAAAAAAAAACCTAAACAGAACATTGAATGTATGTCGCCAGCCGGTCAAATACATTAAATAAACCTAACACATGGGGCCTAAATAAAGCTAAGACCATTTAGCAACACACATCCAATATCAAGAGCTACAGGCAGTGCAGACAGTAGGGAGAGTTTTAAAAAGGCAAATACAGGTGAATGGACCTCAGGTAGACAGAAACACATGCCCCAGAATAGAGAGAAAAACTCGCCCTGTGGGGCTGACCAGGGTGACCCTGGGAACTAAAAAGTACCTAACCCCACCCAAGTCCCCCAGGGCAGACCCGGGTGGGGGATCAAGAGCTACAGGCAGTGCAGACAGTTGGGAGAGTTTTAAAAAGACAAATACAGGTGAATGGACCAACGGTAAACAGAAACACATGCCCCAGAATACAGAAGAAAACCCACCCTGTGGGGCTGACCAGGGTGACCCTGGGAACTAAAAAGTAGTTACCCCACCCAAGTCCCCCAGGGCAGACCCGGGTGGGGGTGCTAAAAGGTGGAAGATTCTCATCTCTGTTGAATGCTGTACTGCGTTTGGGGGCTAAATGGGTTAATACCAAACATCTTTCAATATTTCATACCTGTACCTGAAAGTAAAATATAAATTGCCTAATAAACCTTCCATATGTGTGAAAGGTTTCATTACACCACCAATTACCTTCCACTTCACGCACAAGCAACAACTGACTGAACCTGATCCATTTGGGTAGTGTCATGATGCAAATTCTAGGGCATCATAAAGGAAATAAAGCGTGTCCTATGCTTAATTTCACGTCAATGCAGGAATGACTAAAGAACACAGTCTTCCGCACTGCAATGCAGCACAAAAACAGAATGCAAAATTGAAAATCTGGAGGCCAGAAAATGCTCAATGAAAGCAAGCTAACCTTCTGCACTTCTGTTAGGCTGAGCAAAGTCCTAAAACTTGGATCAGGTGGTTACATATGCAGAGGAATTTAAGATGTTTCAGCAACGGCTATTGTAAAAAGCCTAATTTCCAGCACCTAGTCTGAAAGGTGCACAACAGCATTGGTCTGTGTGTGTGGTCATACATGTGGTATGGCAAAGGCTAAAGAAAATTGTAACAGATGAAAACTTGACAACCTCAGGGTAATTCTAGAGCTCAGTGTAATTTGGTAGTCAGCAGCACAAGTATGGTGAATCCATTTCATCACTGGTTGCCAAGCAATTCACTTCCACGCACACATTTTATTAGGTAAAGCAATTACACATTTGAAGTGACAACCTGTTGACCCACTCAGGGGCACTGTGGTGCACGCACACAGGGGCAGTTGAGCACACATACCTTCTTCATCTGGAACTTGATGGTAGCACGCACATCTTCCACCTTGCCGACGATGGCCTCATTGTGGCCGATGGGGGAGGGGAACTTGCCAGCCTTGGCCAGACCTGGCCCCAGGATACGCGGGATCATCTTGATCAGGGACTCTGAAGCCAGGAAGGCATCATACTTCTTGGCTATGAAACAGAACAAAGCTGATTAACCCTTATCATTCGGAATACACCGGTGTGAAATAAGTTTGACCAAAATAGTTCAAGGGTAGTGCTAGAATAGCTAGGCACCTCTAGGTATTGAGCTATTCTGGCACCACCCTTGAACTAAAGCCATTGGTCTATATCCTTATCTCACAAACCAGATAGGTGAGGCTAGCGCTGACAGAATTGTATGCAAACCAAGGGGAATCACAGCGCTGGACAGACAACAGTTAGATCCCCTGCCCCCGCCTATCAGGCACCCAATCGCCAGCCCACAGAGAAATACGCAGGTATAGAATAAGACGATCATTTCCATCCTCAAAAATGATGGAATGATGAGGATGGAAATGATCGTCTTATTCTATACCTGCTTATTTCTCTGTGGGCTGGCGATTGGGTGCCTGATAGGCGGGGGCAGGGGATCTAACTGTTGTCTGTCCAGCGCTGTGATTCCCCATGGTTTGCATACATATATATCCTTATCTGCATGGGTGGGACAGAGAAAAAAAAGTTGAATCCTGAAGTGAGGGTCTGTTGGCACTTTTTAAGTGAAAAAAAAAAATTTTTTTTTTTGGGAGAGGGGTGGGTGAGAGGATCCGGAAATCCGACTGTAGCCGGAAAAGTCCCATCCATGTTATCTGCAAGTACTATAATGTAGCTTGCATATGTATGGCAGTGTACAAATTTTAAGCTTTTAGCCTCAGTATGTTATGGGTTAAAACGCTCAGCACTGAGGTGGAAATTCCCCGATTGGGACTTGTCATCCGAGGACTACATTATACTTCAAATGCCAGCACAACAGTTCAAGTGTGGTGCTAGTTACAGTCTGGCACCTACAGCTGCAAAACCATTCTCAACTGCCATGGTGCATGCCAGCACAATAATGTTAATAAGCAGACAACCTCAGGGTAATTCTAGATCTCAGTATAATTTTGGTAGTCATCAGCAGAAGTCTGCCAAATCCATTTCATCACTGGTTGTCAAGCTCTTGTCCTTTCACATCATGTACACTTGCCACCGAAAAAAAATTATCACAATCATTAACCCGCTTAACCTCACAGCCGCATTTGATGGTGCGACTGTACGACTATGTACCAGTTAGAGAAGGATCAACTATAATTCATGGATAGTGCCAGATAAGCGTGGCTCTGGTAAGGGTCAAGCTAATCTGGTACTATCCTTGAATTAACACGGTCAACCCATCTCCTGCTATACTAAGTTGAGCATCAATTGGCTAAACTTGAAGGATTTGTGCAGACCACACTCCCATAAAAAGTGGGTCCCTGAAGTGGTTAACCCTTATGCGTGTGAAATAAGTTTGCCTACTAGTACTATAGTTCAAGGGTAGTGCCAGAATATCTTGGCGCCTAGCCTCAGTATGATATGGGTTAAATGTGTTTCTAATGAAAAACGACCACACAACTGTGTGGTGTTGAAACTTACCCAACTTTTTGACCTGCTTCTTGTCCTTGTTCAGCTTCTTGAGGTCGTCGGCGCTCATGCATGGGAGGTCGTTGGCCTTGGCCTGGTCACAGTGCACCTGATCGCCCAGGATACACACCTTCATCTTTGGCTTAGGGGTGTGACGAAGCCTACAACAGCAGCAGTAAGCACTTAAAGCATGCCGAATATACTGAACTTTCAATAAAAACAACCCTTAGCTCCGTCCATGACAATTTTTAACTTGCAGTTTTTGACATCGATATATTTCTTTTATTGCAATAGAAAATCACCCAGCATCTTCAGAGGTAGTTAGGTCATGCAGCAAGCAATTTCAAGATGATGACATAAGTAGTCTCAATTTCCTTTCGTAAATGTGTCAACTTTATGACAATTTTTCTAACACTAGTGTCAAATTTGTTATTTTTGCTTCTGTTTCTGTATGATCTAAGCTTAGAATAATGCTGACAAAAGAATCAACAGTGGTGAAATACTGTTTAATCTAAACACTTAATTGAACAATTCAAACTATCAAAAATATCACTGAAAAACGATACCGTTATTGCTGCAGCTGAATCAGGAGAATATTTCGGTCTAGGGAGCAACCCCTACATGACCTACCCACATGTTTCAAGACCCTGGGTGGGGGTCCCGTTGGTGTGCCAACCAACTTCCCACAGAAGAGTGCATTAAACTAGGGCAACAACAGGCACCTGAACATGTGAAACACCTCTATTTCACTGCTTGCTTCCTTACAGAGACCTACGAAATCTACAGTGACCAAAAATAGAGGGCCATATCACTTAGTTCAAGAGATGCAAGACTGCCCATATCCTAGTTTAATGCATCACTTCCTGGGTAGAACTGAGAAAGTGTCCTGAAATTTACTTGACGGTGCCTGCAAAACGCTTGTCCTTTTGGGGGTCATAGTTCTTCAAAGAGATCTGAAGTTCAATGGATTCCGTGAACTTCCTCTTCTTGTCCGTCGAGTGCTTCAGGACAGCCTCGATGGACTCCCTCAAGCCGTCTCTGTTGAGCTTGCTGTCGACAGAGGAATACTAAATATAATGCAATAGTCCCACTAATGCCGTATTTTGCTCAATTTCCCATCTTTATTAACACCGTCACGAGTCAGTTTGTTTCAAAATCCAGACCAAAAAGGTGATCGCCAGTAGTTAAAAAGGAAATTGAAACCCTATCTGCTTAACAAAAACAACAATAATATAAGACTAGATCAGCTATGAAAATAATAAGATAGAAACACAAGTTTGACTTGGCTACGCAGATTCCTATGGCCAAGCCAACGTGCACATGCAAGGCAAATGTCACAAAATTTTCTAGAAACATTCATAAAATACACAAAACAATCACAATTAATATGTAACACAATCTATATGAACAAATAATATCAAAATATGATGTTTCAGAGCCACACAATCAGTGATGTTGCTGGATTTATTTAGAGCAGCACTACTGTACCTCATCTTCTCTCTCTTGTCGTTACGGAAAGACCGGAAGTTGGCAAGTTCCCGTTTATCGCATTACAGTGCGAGACTGAACGAGACTATAAGCAGCCATAGTAGCTGTTAGAAGATGTGCACTTTCGATAGACGATCTGAGAGAGAAAATTGTTTGCAGATGGGTTTAACAAACGTAGTTACTTAATTGTGTTGAATTGAGGTCTGTCCTAAAAATGGTGACGGGTGAAAACACTCAAATCGTGCCTCTGGAGGTGAGTGAAGCGTCTTTGTTTTGTTCGGGAAGTGCATCGTCATTTTCAATGCCTGACATTCTTCCTTGAACTTGTTATCTCAGTTTTAGTAAGGATCCGTCAACCTTTGTCCAAATTTAAAAGTGTCCACAATAACCATCAATCAACCAAATAACGGAAATATTCGAATAAGCATCTGTTGCCATTTGCCTTTTGTATATGAGGTCTTGTAGTCAATTGCGCATCCCGTTTTGTTTTGGAGATCGTCGCACTCTTTGACTTCTGACAGTGACACCTTGTGCCTCATATAGTCATGTCTGACACATAACCATAAGAACAAGAAGATTTGTGTATATATTGTTATGTAAACTAATGTTTGGTTTGTTTCTCATTGTACTTGTGTGTACATGTAAACAACATGATCGGAAAGATGAAGATTTTATGCAAAACAACAAAGGTACATTTTTGTTGCATTGGGGTGTAAACTAAAAACAGCATCAAGGTTGTCTGAAAAATATCTGGGACATGGTTATGACTCTTTCCATTGGCGTATATGTCAGTGTTTGTTTTTAAAGTGAATTACGTGCATTAATAATGATTTCTTCAATTTCAGTCACAGAAACTGAAAAAAACTTGGATGTGTTATTGTTGCAGGTTGTGTCCGGGGCAGATGAAGAAAAAGTCTTGTGTATAATCCGAGACCTAGTGGATACTCAAAGTACTGGACGCAAGCAGACAGTCAATCTGCCAGCCTCCACACCTTTAGGGTCAGCGGCCAAAGAAATTTCCAAAATATGTGGTTATGTTCAAGGATCAGTGTCTGTCCATTATGAGCAGCAGGATGGAGATACGCTGAATGATGTAAGTTCCTTAGAAACAGATTGTCCAATATTACTTCAATCAGTACTACAGCTGAATCTACTCATCACAGGCTTTCCATTAACTGAAAATTCTCCATACTGGTCAAACACAGTTTAACAGGGACAGAAAAAATGGAAGGTTAGCTGTCATACTTACTTATTTATTTACGCCTGTCACCCCTACCCGGGTATAGGCCGTCAACGAGAGACCTCCAGCAACTCCTGTCCTGTGCTTCTCCTTCGATTCTACTCCAGGTGGTTCCCAGTCTCTTGATGTCTGCTTGGAGGTCTCGACGCCAGGAGTTTCTCGGCCTACCTCTTTTCCTCTTTCCCTGGGGGTTCCATGACAATGCCTGCCTAGTGATACTGGAAGCTGGCTTTCTCAGGCTGTGACCGATCCATCCCCATCTTCTTCGCTCAATTTCATTCTCTGCTGTTATCTGCTCTGTTCTATCCCAGAGTCTGACGTTGCTGATCTTCTCTGGCCAGTGGATTTTCAAAATTCTTCTAAGGCAACTGTTCATGAAGGTCTGTACTCTGTTGACTGTGGTTTTTGTCAATCTCCAAGTCTCTGCTCCATATAGGAGAACTGCTTTTACATTGGAGTTGAAAATCCGGACTTTGGTGTGTTGTGACAGCTCTCTGGAACTCCACACTTTTTTTAACTGGAGAAAGGCTGCTCTGGCTTTACCGATTCGTGCTCTGACATCTGCATCAGTGCTGCCTTTTTTGTCTATGATGCTCCCGAGATAGGTGAAGGACTCCACCTCCTCCAACGGGGTGCCAGCAAGCAAGATTGGTTCTTCCCTGGTTGTGTTCAGCCTCATTGTCTTGTTTTCTGTTTGTGAATGGTGAGGCCCACTTGGGACGAGATGTCAGCAAGAATCGTAGTCTTGTCCTGCATTTGTTGACGAGTGTGGGACAGTAATGCCAAGTCGTCTGCAATATCGAGGTCGTCAAGCTGTGTCCACAGTGTCCACTGTATTCCACTTCGTCTGTGCTCTGTGGTCATCTTCATGACCCAGTCTATGGCCAGTAGGAAGAGGAACGGAGACAGCAGACACCCCTGCCTGACACCAGTTCTGACCTGGAGCTCCCTGGTGAACTGCCCTTCGTGGATCACGCGACATGTCATGCCATCATAGCTGCTCTTGATCAGGCGGACGAGCTTTGTGGGTACACCGTAGTGTCGTAGGAGTTTCCACAGAGTCTCTCGGTCCACGCTGTCAAATGCTTTCTCATAATCCACAAAGTTGACGTACAGCGGGGAGCTCCACTCCAGAGACTGTTCCACGATGATGCGGAGAGTGGCGATCTGGTCTGTACATGATCGGTTCTTCCTGAATCCTGCTTGCTGGTCTCTCAGCTGGGGGTCAACAGAGCTCTTCATTCTCTCTAGGATGATCCTGTTGAAGACCTTTCCTGGTACTGACAGCAAGGTGATTCCTCTGTAGTTGGAACACTTGCTGAGGTCACCTTCCTTGGGAAGCTTGATTAGGTACCCCTCCTTCCAGTCAGCTGGCATCACCTCCTCTTCCCAGATCTTTCCAAACAGTGGGTACAGCATCTCCACTGTTGTCTCTAGGTCTGCTTTCAGAGACTCCGCTGGGATGCCATCTGGCCCTGCTGCTTTGCCATTCTTCAAAAATGCCACTGCTCTTCTGATCTCTTCCCGGCTGGGTCTGTCACAGCTGATGGGTAGGTCGGTCTCTGCCGGCTGGATGTCGGGGGGGGGGGGGGGGGGGGGGGGGGGGGGGGGGCTAGGTCTGTTCAGTAACTCTTCAAAATACTCAGCCCATCTGTCGAGTTGGTCTGCTCTGTCTGCAATAGGCTTGCCTTCTTTGTCTTTTACTGGTCTTTCTGTATGGCCATACTTACCCGACAATCTTCTGGTAATGTCGTAGAGCCGTTTCATGTTGCCGCTGCCTTTTCTGCCTCTGCTGCCAGGCTGTCTGTGTAGGCCCTCTTGTCTGCCCTGATACTCCTTTTCACCTCGCGGTTGGCTTCCGAGTATTCCTCCTGTGCCCTTAGTTTGGCTGCTGTCGTGCGACTGTTGTTGACCGCTGCTTTCTTCTGCTTCCTCACTTATATCTTCTTCAAGGTCTGTGCCGACAGCCAGTCCTTGTGGTGGTGTTTCCTGAACCCTACAGTGTCTTTGCAGGTTGAGTTCAGCGCCTCTCTAACTGCCTTCCACTGCTGCTCTGTGGTGACCGCCTCCTCTTCATTTACTAGCTCCTGTCACTGTAGCACTTGAAACTGGTTGGACAGCACCAGTTTGAACTCTTCTCTAACTCCAGTTTCTCTCAGGAGGCCTACATTATAGCGCTGTCTTCTTGTTGTCTCTGTGCGGCTTTTCTTTAGCTTGAGCTTCATTCTTAAGGTAAGCAGATGGTGGTCTGAGGCGACATCTGCTCCCCTCCTCACTCGAACATCTTGAAGGGATCTTCTAAATTTCTTGCTAATGCAGATATGGTCTATTTGGTTCTCTGTTGTATGGTCAGGTGAGACCCAAGTTGCTTTGTGTATTCTTCTGTGTGGGAAGATGCTGCCTCCAATTAGTCCAATGACAAGTCGGTTTAGAGCACAAAAGTCTACAAACCTCTCCCCGTTCTCACTCATCTCTGAGCCTAGTCCCTGTCTCCCCATCACCTCTTCGTATCCGGTGTTGTCCTCCCCTATTTTGGCATTAAAATCGCCCATGACGATGGTGATGTCTCACTCCGCACATTTGTCCACGGCACTCTGGAGTCGGTCGTAGAACTCTTGTTTCTCTTCCTCGTCACTGTCATTGGTGGGCGCATAACACTGGATGACGTTCAGCTTGAGCTTCTTCTTGGTTCTAAAGGCTGCTGTGATAATTCTTGGCCCAAGAGGTTCCCAGCCCATCAGCACTCTCTGTGCCACTGGTGACAGCATGAATGCTACTCCTTCTGTATGGGGGGCATTCTCCTCTTCATGACCTGAATACAGAATCATCTCCCCACTTAACAGCCTTTTCTGGCCAGACTGCGTCCATCTGGCTTCACTGATACCTAGCAGGGAAAGGTTGTACTTTTGCATTTCCGCTGTAATCTGGGCGGCCTTGCCGCTCTGGTACATGGTCTTGACATTCCATGTGCCCATGGTTGTGTCCCTGGATAGAGAGAGGCGGCTCGGTCCTGTGGCTTCCGAAGACTTCCGGCTTTCACCACAGGACGTCATAAGTCTTCTAGTAGAAGAACCTTCCTCCTCCAGGAAAGGAATTACTGTTAGTCTTTTCGTCGGCGTTTTTGTAGCTATTTCCTTTTTTTGCAGGGTGGGGAAGCTACCCCCACGCCCAACCCCCTTACTAGGAGGACCAGGGGTTTTCTATCGGGGTCACCTTCCCTTAGACCATGTTGGTTCACGGCACCTTATTTCATTCGGTGCACCCCTCTCACGAGGGACCCCCTATCCACCACCCAGGGGACGCGCCTCAACGCCATATGGTCCCAGCGCGAGGGTTAGCTGTCATGGGGATAGACAAATCTTAAAAGAAAAAGAAGGAGCATCCAGTCATTTATCAACAGAGAGGCTGGTTTTGTGCCTGTTATACTACTGCGATTTTTATAATAATAATAAAGGGTTTTTAAATGGCGCTAACCCCCCCCCCCCCCACCCCCCACCCCCCCATTGCTAGGCTCAAAGCACTTAACAAACATGAGTTGTGATGCAGTGCGTACTCTCCTCCCACTTACATCACTACCTGCCCGAGCAGTGTCACCATCTGTGCATGTACAGTCAGCACACACTATACATTGCTGGCTCAAAGCGCTTTACAAAGCATGTGATGTGATGCAGTGCACACTCTCCTCCCTCCCACCACACCACCTGCCTGAGAGGTGTTGCCAACTGTACATGTCCAGTCAGCAGACGCTACACAAACAATATAGCCAGCAAGCAGAAACTGAGCACACCACAACATAGTCATGACATTGACAGTAAACAAATGTTCTTGATTTATTTTTTATAATGCTTATTGTCCTATGAAGGCTACATTACAGATTAGGAGATAGATCAACTGTTTTCGTTCAAGGGTGAACGAAAACGGTTGATCTATCTATTCAATAGCAAAGCTATTCTGGCATTGCCCTGGAACTATCATAGTCAACTTTATGTCAAGCAGTGGGTGTGTATCAGGATCAAAAGGGTTAAAGTATGCGACGGATTACAGAGCATTCTGGGATGGATGTCTGTGTGTCCTGATGGCAGGCACTTTTAAATTCTAAATTGTCATCAGCAACGGTGCATAAATGGTCATGCACCTACACTGATTGGCATATAGAATCCATGCCTCTTGCATAAATGGTCATGCACCTACACTGATTGGCATATAGAATCCATGCCTCTTGCATAAATGGTCATGCACCTACACTGATTGGCATATAGAATCCATGCCTCTTGCATAAATGGTCATGCACCTACACTGATTGGCATATAGAATCCATGCCTCTTGCGGGCTGTATTTTTGATTCAAAGTCTTCTTGGTTATTGGAGTACTCCTTAACCATTTCCCTACCAGAGGATTTACAGTGTTTCTCAATCTCTGTTAATTCAAAGCCAAAAGCCTTACCCGTCCCAGAAAACACGGATACAGAGTGGTGTCAGCAAGAGGCATAGATCTTCATGAGCCCCCGCAACTGCAGGGGTTCATGAAGATCTATATGACTTGCAGTTGAAGGCGCCAAACTAATCTGGCATTGCTCTTGAATTAACATTGTCGATCCATCTCGTGCAACTGCTACATAGTCACTAGGTAACACATCCAAAAGTTGGGAGATGTCGATCCATCTCGTGCAACTGCTACATAGTCACTAGGTAACACATCCAAAAGTTGGGCAACTGCTACATAGTCACTAGGTAACTCATCCAAAAGTTGGGCAACTGCTACATAGTCACTAGGTAACACATCCAAAAGTTGGGCAACTGCTACATAGTCACTAGGTAACACATCCAAAAGTTGGGCAACTGCTACATAGTCACTAGGTAACACATCCAAAAGTTGGGCAACTGCTACATAGTCACTAGGTAACACATCCAAAAGTTGGGCAACTGCTACATAGTCACTAGGTAACACATCCAAAAGTTGGGAGATGGGGATAAATGGTTAAACAGGTGACTTTTTTATTGGTGAAATTAGGTGACTGCATTATCCTGTTTCAGTTATTCTTTTTACCCTTGTAGCCCCACGGGTGAATTTCCCAAATTTTTTTAAGTGTTACTTTAACGAATATGTACCAGTTGCCAGCTAATCTGGCACTACAGTTGAATTGTCATGGTCAATCAGTCTCCTGCTGTAAGATGTTGGGGCTAAAACTTGATGTAATTGTAAGCACTGTTTGAAATTAAAACTTTTTTTTAAACTGCTGCATGTTTGTTTCAGATGGTTTTGGAAGATCATGCTGATGCTCCACTGGCCAGCATCTGCAGTCCTGAAGTCCGACGACACAACTTTTCAATCCATGAAGTAGAGGGCAAAACACCTCAGCGTGAAGTATGTTCACTTATTTCACGTAAACAATCTCAATCTGAGGATTATTTTAGAGTCACACTCAATTGTTATTGGATAAACATGTTTGGGGCAAAGCAACTCTAGGCAGCTGTAGCTCAAGCGAATGGAGTGAGAACTAAGACTAGCCCTTTGCGTGTCGGTAGCGGGTTTAGTTGCGATGATTCCTACAGGAATCATGACAAAAACTGCTGCCGACATGCGATTATGAGTTGGGAAGAGTGCAGCAGTGTGTGGTTTGTTGTGTTTATTAAATACAAGAAGATGGGCACCATTTATTGTTTTACAACACAAAGTGCACAAGTATACAGATGGATAGATCGTACTATACATATTAATCGTTACTATTGCATTAATTATTTTATTTTCCATGAGTGACATTCTTCAGTCCTTGAGACTGATTCAGCATGTTGAAAATCCCAGAAAACTGAATTTCTGTTTTTTTGCTTTGTATAAACTTCAGCCAACCTATTCCATCTCCAAGAGGCATAAATTCTGAGGGTTATGCCTCTTGCTGATCATGGGTAATAGGACATAGTTAGTCTGTGGACTGTTTAAGTCTTTTCAGTTTCTCGCAGCGTCCACAGGGGTTCATGAGAATTTAAATCTCTTACTAGCCATAGTGAGTCGATTGGCTGTTTCCACTCATTTCAAGTTTTTGCACCGGCCTCCGTAGCGCGGTGGTTAGCGCGTCGGACTGGCGGCCGGGAGATCCGGGTTCGAATCCCAGCCAAGTCAAGCGGGACTTTTCCTACCTGGGTCGGCTCCTACCCAGAGTGGGTGTGCTATGGACCCAATGGGAAGGCTGATGCCACGCAGCCAAGACTCACCCACGTCACGGGTGCGAATTTGGGGGTGTTACCCGGGTTATGACGCATCGCAAGGTGTGGATGATTACACGGCTGGCACCGCAGGTGTCCGCAAGTTCCGGGTCTGGTTAATACCAGGATATTTATGACAGGAAGCGTGGAATGCGGCCCTGTCACGCAGTCCCTAACCACATGGACCACCATGGCATCATCATATCATCCTCATCATCATCATGCAAAAATGAAAAAACGCTATTCCAGGTGCCTCTGACCCCTCAAGTCTCCGTCTCATGCTGACCTCAGCCCAGTCCGGCCTCTAGGAGCCCTAGGTGCGCGGTTGTCTTCGGCCAGACCCTGCTGCTGTGCGTGGAAGGACGTAGTGGTTGACTCGCCGCCTCTGGGGGGAGCTCTCACTCGTCGACTCCGTGACTAGCAAAAAAATGTCGTAAGTAGGAAGACCACCGAAGTGACTCGGCAGTAGTGCAGAGTTTCCTCCGGAGGGAGTCCCCTACTACCTGACATATATACAGCAGCGGGGCCGGGAGTCTGGCTGGAACAATTGGCGGGCATGGGTGAGCACACTGGGGTTGATTTGGGTGAGCGGTATGGGAGGAAGACCTCTGAGGTCGACAAAGGAAAAAACTTGGAAGCAGCAAAAAAAATGTAAAAAAAATTTTAAAAAAAGGTTTTGCACTGTCGCTCATGTGTATGGCTGCGTGACCGTGATGTGTTGTGATTGCAGGAGGAGACGTCTGGCTATGAGAGTCAGGTGTCATCCAACAGCTTCTCGTATGAGAGCAAAAACTATGACACTTATCCCGCCACGTCCACGTCCTGTGACTACTCCTACTCCTCCGCCCTCATCAAGTCCGACACAGGTTGGCAGTCACATTTTTCACAAGTTTTTAACCCATTCAGCCCTGATGCACTACAGCAGGAGATGGGTCGACCATGATAATTCAAGGGTAGTGCCAGATTAGCTTGGCGCCTGTTGGCGCCAAGCTAATCTGGCACTGCCCTTGAATTATCATGGTCGATCCATCTCCTGCATAGTCGTTAGATGACGCCTCCAAAATTTGGGAAATATGGCCGTGGGGCTGAATGGGTTAAGAGAAGTCATCTCCCAGAACTAGCTTTCTTTTTACAGTGTAAAACAGTGGAAATAGTTCTTTAGTGTGTTTTGTGTGTTTTTTCAGCACATAGAGCATTTTGATTGCTTTAAAAATAATGTTATATTTATTATTAACCTATATTATAGTATAAACCCAAATTTAGAGCCTTTTGATTCGCTTTATAAATAATGTTATATTTATTATTTACCCTTTTAGTTTTACTTCCAAGGTCACGTGTTGCCTAACAACTATGTGCCAGTTGCAGGGGATGCATTGGCCATGATAATTTAAGGGTAGTGCCAGATTAGCTAGGGGCTTGAAGGCACCAAGCTGATCTGGCACTGCCCTTGAATTATCATGGTCAGTCCCTCTCCTGCTGTAGTGACTTGGGCTAAATGGGTTAACCTATCATGGTCAGTCCCTCTCCTGCTGTAGTGACTTGGGCTAAATGGGTTAACCTATCATGGTCAGTCCCTCTCCTGCTGTAGTGACTTGGGCTAAATGGGTTAACCTATCATGGTCAGTCCCTCTCCTGCTGTAGTGACTTGGGCTAAATGGGTTAACCCATATCCATCGGTATACGCCCGCGTGCGTACACACCCATTTCCATCGGAATACTCCGCCGCGCGTAGGCCCCCCTTTCCGACGGTATACTCGCCGACGCGTAGTTTAGGTGGTTCCCCTGTGTCCCTCTGTGTACACGTAAACCCCTACTTCCCATGACATCACAGGTTAGTGCTCTAAACGTCATCGAAATATGTGCCCTTTTCCAAGTTCCGACCGAGAATTTGCCGGAAGTTGTAAGCCTTTTTTACGCTAATTTTCGCCGCGTGTTAGAGTGAATACATCGAGCATGATGGCCGAGCCAGGTGAGAGAGAGGACGTGAGCGATACAAGCGGCGATTTTGAATTAGATCCTGACGACAACATATTAGGGGAAGATGAAGAGTTGGTGGAGATTCGAGATGTACAAGTTTACGATGAGTTGAGTGATTTAGTTCGTCAAATTTTCGGCGATAGTGTGGAAGACAACGATGATTTTCCTGGGTTTCAAGATGGCTGGCAACGTGACAATTTTATTCCTTGCGTCAATAGAAAATGTGTAGTTTTCAAACCACTTGATGGATTTCATTCATTCTTTTTTTATTAGGCAGAAAATAGAAGTGTGTATATTTTACAGGCATATATGCTGCAGTGATTTTGGATCCTTCTATTGAAATAATGTATTTGAACACAAGGTATGTGAACATTTTTGCAATAAACTCACTTTTACACTAAAATAATTTTTTTCTGTTTTCTTTTTCTCAGTTTATTTTTACATGGATAGCTAGTGTATTCAATGCTGAATCTGCTGATATGCAACACTTAATGTTTTAGGGTGGGGTTGAGACTGTTTTAAGCCTTTTATACAACTACCACTCGTGCACTAAAATTTCCTAAAAAACGGTCAGCTCTGAGCAGGCACTCTCTGTAAGGCCTCTTAGCTCACAGAGTGCCTGACTGGAAGTGTCTTCCAGATGGATATGGGTTAACCTATCATGGTCAGTCCCTCTCATGCTGTAGTGACTTGGGCTAAATGGGTTAACCTATCATGGTCAGTCCCTCTCCTGCTGTAGTGACTTGGGCTAAATGGGTTAACCTATCATGGTCAGTCCCTCTCCTGCTGTAGTGACTTGGGCTAAATGGGTTAACCTATCATGGTCAGTCCCTCTCCTGCTGTAGTGACTTGGGCTAAGTGGGTTAACCTATATTGTATAAATTTAGGACGTGTCACCTATCGACCATGCACCCCTTACAGGAGCAGAATCGACTGTGATAATTCGAGGTCAGTGCCAGATTAGTTTCCGCCTGTTAGGAATAGGAGGCAAGCTGTTCTTGCACTACCCTTGATAGATCATGGTCGATCCATATCCTGCTGTAATGCGTCAGGGTTAACCCCATTACATCCTGAGGCCGATTTAGTAAAATTTTCTTACTGTCCTATGTATGAGGGCTACGTTACATAATATTATTTTAGTTTTAGTTCAAGGGTGGTGTGAAAATAGCTTGGCGCCTCAGGCGCCAAGCTATTCTGGCACTACCCTTGAACTATCAGCCAATTTTATTTCAAGCAACGGGTGTATCAGAATGATAAGGGTTAAATAGGTTTATTATTTTTCCACTTCAGTATTATTTGCAGTATTTGTTTTGTTTGTTTGTTTGAGTCTGTATGGCATAGTCGGTGTCTGGTACAGTGTAGTTTTATGATTCAGGTACTGGTCTATTATTTTGGACCCAAGGCCCTAGAGCTGTAAGGTCCAGAATCACAAACCAGTGGCCATTTTTATGAATGATACAAGAGGATTTTGGCACTGTGTTATTCAGTGGTGGTTTACATGCAACTTAAACTAATTTAGCCTGGAGGGGAGCTGGTTGCCTCGGTGGTAGAGCGTTCGACTCTCGTCCAAAAGGTCCCGGGTTCGAATCCAGCTGGGGTCAGGACTCGCTTAGACCCTATTTCGGTGCCCCATTTAAAAAAATTATCACCTTCGTGGTGGACAAAAGGCGTTGAGCCCTAAATGTTTTTTTTTTTATTTTGCCCGGACACACTACAACAGTAGATGGGTCGACCATGATAATTCAAGGGTTGCGCCAGGTTAGCTTGGCGCAACCTTGAGTTATCATGCTCGATCCTTCTTCTGCAACTGGTACATCTGTGACACCTACAAAATTGGGGAAATGTGTCCCTGAGGTCAAATAGGTTAATGCCACTTATGAGGACCTCGTACCTAAAGTGAAGCATTTTTTGGGTGATATTAGTACGAACTACTATGCGCATTATTTGATGATTTGTATAACGCGGGCTGCGTTGTGTTTGCAGGCTATGTTGGGTTAGTGAACCAGGCCATGACTTGCTACCTCAACAGTCTGCTGCAGACCCTGTTTATGACGCCAGAATTCCGCAATGCCCTGTACAGGTCAGTGTTCAACATTTCCTCTGTCGTACGCATACGCTTTCTAACATCAAAATTAGGCAGTCTGCCTCACTTTTTTCATGATGCCATCATTGTCAACAACCCAAAAAGTTTCAGGTCTGTTTGAGTCCGAGAGGTTGACAGAATTAACATGAGTTTAACCCATTACATCCTGAGCCTGATTTTTTTTAAAAAGTTAATTATTCTATGAAGGCCCCGTTACAGATTTTAGTTCAAGAGTGGTGCCAGAATAGCTTGGCGCCTTAGGCGCCAAGCTATTCTAGCACCGCCCTTGAACTTTCATAGTCAAATTAATTTCATGCAGTAGTGTATCAGGATGAAAAGGGTTGAGAGGTTTACATCACTGTGAGATGATGATGTTTTCAGGTGGGAATACAAGAAGAAGAGAGATGATGATGCGGCCAAAAGCATCCCCTTTCAACTGCAGCGACTTTTCCTACAGTTGCAGGTAGGGCACACCACATTTATTTCCCTTCTTTGACTGGATTTTTTACTCCTGTGCGATAGCAAAAGTGAGTCTATGTTTTGGGCCTCCATTGTTTGTCTGGTGTCGGTGGTAAAAATTTAACGCTGGCATTTTTCATGGAGGCTAATCAAGATGCAGACTTCAAACTTGGCGCAAGGATACTCTGCAGCAAAACTTTTCTAAAAATACCAATTCTAGTGATCTCGCTGGTCACGGTGGGTCAAGCAATAGTCGAAAACATGACTTTTTAAAAACAAAAATTGTCGTTTAAAATGAGATACTGTAGTCTATTTTCAACTTTAAAGCCAAACGTAGCATACAGATGCCTGATGATAATAACTTCCCATGCATACTAAATTGTTCGACCCAGCTCAAAGGTCAAGGTAAGAGTAGGTCAAGACAGTGCAGACAAAATGTGATTTATTGTCAAATGTAAATTTTTATGGGCACTTCTGCAAACATTTCAGTCAGACTTGGGGGAATAAGAACAACCTTCCTGTGCTTACAAATTTGGCAGTATTATTACATTAAACCTTTTAGCCCCGATGCCCTACAGCAGGAGATTGGTCGACCATGATAATTCAAGGGTAATGCCAGATTAGCTTGGCGCCAAGGTAATCTGGCACTGCCCTTAAATAATCATGGTTGATCCATCTCCTGCAACTGGTGCATAGTCGTTAGATGATGCCTCCAAAATTTGGGAAATCCGGCAGCGGGGCTGAATGAGTTGAGGTGTTATATTTAGGTGGATGATGATTTTGATGCTGCACTTCATATCGCTGTATTGTTTTCCACAGACTAGCGGGAAGAGATCAGTGGAGACGACAGACCTCACAAAAAGCTTCGGCTGGGACAGCAGTGAGGGTAAGTGTTGCACTTTTCTTGCTTTCCGCTTCACAGAGTGGGTCATCATAAATAAAGCCGCTGCCGACACTCAGAGGGTTGATGAAAATTAGGTAGTATACTATTTGTGTGTTTGTTTCTGTGTATGTGTAAAGTTTCAACAATTTAGGATAAAAGGAGAAAGGAGCAGCGTGTTTTCACAAAGGACTACCGCCAAACTTACACACTAAGGGTTTTGATCCGTTTAGCTCCGACGTCCTACAGCAGGAGATGGGTTGACCATGGCCTGAAGGCGCCAAGCTAATCTGGCTCTACCCTTGAATTGTCATGGTCAACCCACCTGCTGCAACTGGTACATAGTCGTTAGATGACCCCTCCAAACTTTGTGAAATGCATGTTTGGGGTTTAGTGGGTTGTTTTCTTCACCCATTTAGCCCCAAGTCCCTACAGCAGGAGACGGATTGACCATGATAATTCAAGTGTAGTGCCAGATTAGCTTGGCGTCTGAAGGCCCCAAGCTAATCTGGCACTACCCTTGAATTATCATGGTCAATCTACCTACTGCAACTGGTACATAGTCATTAAGTAACGCTTCCAAAAATTTGGGAATTGCACCCGTGGGTCTAAAAGGGTTAAAAGTGAAATGCACCCATGGGTCTAAAAGGGTTAAAAGTGAAATGCACCCATGGGTCTAAAAGGATTAAAAGTGAAATGCACCCTGTGGGTCTAAAAGGGTTAAAAGTGAAATGCACCCATGGGTCTAAAAGGGTTAAAAGTGAAATGCACCCATGGGTCTAAAAGGGTTAAAAGTGAAATGCACCCATGGGTCTAAAAGGGTTAAAAGTGAAATGCACCCTGTGGGTCTAAAAGGGTTAAAAGTGAAATGCACCCATGGGTCTAAAAGGGTTAAAAGTGAAATGCACCCATGGGTCTAAAAGGGTTAAAAGTGAAATGCACCCATGGGTCTAAAAGGGTTAAAAGTGAAATGCACCCATGGGTCTAAAAGGGTTAAAAGTGAAATGCACCCATGGGTCTAAAAGGGTTAAAAGTGAATTGCACCCTGTGGGTCTAAAAGGGTTAAAGGTCACATTTCTGTGGTTGTGTATGTTCCAGTGTGGCAACAGCATGATGTTCAGGAGTTGTGCCGTGTGATGTTCGACGCCCTGGAGCACACGTGGAAGAACACGGCTCAAGCCAACCTTATCAATCATCTGTACCAGGGCCAGCTCAAGGACTACGTCAAATGCCTCGAGGTTTGTGTTGACATGTACTGATGGACGTGTATTGACACCTGCAGCGATAAATATGAGTCTGCCGTAGTAGTGTGCGCTCCAGCTTGCAGTGTTTATTGGCCTTTGTGGCTCTTTGTTGTTATGCATTGAAAGTTCAGTTTGTCCAAATTCATGGTACATTTTGTGCAGTCAACATGCTTTAATTTAAGGCACTTACGCTGCAGTGCAAGCTAAAATGGTAAAATGGTAAAAAGAATTAGGCATTATCTATTCATGTCTAATGCATTGATTTCTGTTTGACAGTGTGAGTGTGAGAGCGCAAGGAGAGACAGCTACTTGGACATTCCATTGGTGGTGCGTCCGTTTGGATCCAACCAGGCCTATTGCAGTGTGGTAGGTATTACAATATGTTACTTTTTTTTAATAATCGTAAATTCCAACAGCGGAGACGCTTGGCTGGCAAAGGAACATGGATACAGAGCCGTTTAGCAAGAGGCATAGATCCTCATGAGCCCCCGCATTTGCAGGGGCTCATGAGGATCTATATCTCTTGCAACTGAGTTTGGATTTTCTCTGCGGTGAACTGGTTAACTAGTTGTGACTAAACTCCCCAGAAAAATGTAAACCCTGCCAATTTTTGGCTCGCGTACAAAGCAGAAGTGAGTCTACGTTATGGGCCAGTGGTCGTCCGTCCGGCGTCTGTCGTTCGTGGTAAACTTTAACGTTGGCATTTTCAAGGAGACTATTCAAACCACATTCTTCAAACTTGGCCCAAGGATACTTTGTGACGAGACCTTTCTAAACAGACTAATTTGAATGACTTCTCACAAGGTCAAGGTCGCAAGGGATGAGGAAATAGGCCAAAAGTAGCTATATATTTTGACATAATTTATTTTATTTCATCAAAAACATTACCGATGACATGACAAATGGGAGTGTCTACTACGTGCTCAAATTCTAGCCTACGAACCCGTTGTGTGCACACACAACCCGGGAGGCACTCGGGGAACCCTCCAGAGGGGCCAAGAGTTGTCTCCCGGACCTGCCTATCCGGTTCCGAGTCACCTGACTCGCCAGTCAGCTACGTAGGCTCACGACCTTCGGACGTGTTCTAGCCTCGCGCTCCCTTCGACCGGTCGGTCTTGGTGCTCGAGTTCACCGTGACTTTGGCTTCGCCTGTTGCTTCGCTTCTGCTTCGCTTCTTGCTTCGCTGCAGCTTCGCTTGCGCTTCTTCGCTTGGCGTCCTCCTTGGTTGGCTTCGCTTGGCGGACCTGCTGCTTCCCGCCATTTCGCCGGTGGCGACATGGACGTCTCTTCTCCCGCTACCGCTTCGGCAGAGAGGTAGGATAGTTAGTTGGGCCCGGAGCCGGTCCCCGGGCGGGGTACCGGCCTGTGCCTTTGGACTCTACCTTGTTCGGGTTGTGTGGGTTTTGTTGAGCGGGGACTCTTAGCTCGGCGGGGCCCTGGTGCCCTCGCCTTTCCCCTTTGGGGTGAAATTACTGGCTTCCCCTGGTAGCCTTCGGGGAGCATTGTTTAAACCAGCTGCGGCGCGTGGCTCATGTTGCATCTCCGGCCTGGCTGGGGTATGCTTGTTTCGAGAGCGCACTCTTAGCTTAGAGCGCTACAGCATTATTGCCGGGGGACACGGCCTTTCGTCCCTATTGTCGTTTGGCCCGCCGTGTGATGGCCTTAGTCCCCTGCGCGACGTTGAACCCAAATAACTAAACTAAACTAAACCTATTGTCGTTTGGCGCACATTCCTCTCCAGCCTGGCTGGGGTAGGCTTTGTTCTAAAGACGCAAGCTTAGCTTCGGGCGCTATAGCAGTATAGCCTGGGGGCACAGCCCGTTTGTCCATATCGTTCGATACGGTTCCCCTTGGTAGGACGAGCCCTGTTGGTCTCGACCACGTACCGGCACGTTGTTTGTTTGGTGTGGAGGTTTCCAGTGGCCCTCGGATACGCACAAGGTCTGCCTGCCGTGTGTCGGCTGTACATCTGAGCGTTCTTGTGACGTTTGCGCCGTCTGGCCGGAGCTCCGCTGGGTCCAACTTTGGAGCTTCTACCGACGTGAACGCCCGACACCTGTGCCTGTTGCAAGACCTGCGGAAGTGCCGGCTGTCATCTCAGACACACCGACCGCTCTTGCCCCCGATGGCCCCAGTCTGGAAAGATCTCCACAGCGGACACAGCAAGGTAGTGTGCGGAGTCGGGAGTTCGAGGCGCGGGTTCCCAGGAGGGATCGCGCTTGGACCAAGCCTTACGACAGGCAGAGAACCCATCTCGACACAGAGGTCAGTTCGGAGAGACGTGCCTCGCGCCGTCCATGGTCAACCGGTCCCCACTCGTCTCCTAGGAAGGCCTTGGATCCCCCTCGGCCGCTGCGAGCCCGCCTCGCCACAGAGTCCAGCTCGCGGAGACATTCGCGCACACTCACCACACCTCTACCTGTGTCCAGTTCCTCCTTGCGATCAAAGTCTGACCACCACTCTCGCGCTCCTTCGTGTGAGCGTCGTAAAGTTCGGGATTCTTCTCGTCATCTGGACCATGGACCTTCGCGCTCTACCTCTTCGCGGCGTTCGTCCCACGTTCCCCGCCGTCTGCCTCGTCCCGCCCGTTCCCCTTCCCCTCGCCCAGCCTCTTTCCTTCCTCCTCGTTCCCGAGGATCACGGTCTCCAGCTCGTAGTCGCTCGTCTGGTCGCCGCCGCCGTTCCCGCTCCTCTAGTGCGTCGCGTCGCCGTCGCGGACGTCGCTCTCCCCTGCGTGCTTCGGCGCCTTATGGCTCCCCTCGTCCTCGTCGAGCTGATCGCTCTCGGAGTCACGGTCGCCGTCCCTCTTCGACGGCTCTCGGCGGCGTGGACGACGATTCGTTGAGTCTTCTCCCTGATGATTCCATCTCAGTTCTCCTCGGAGGTCTCAGCCGCTCTCCTTCACCGCTCTCTCCTTCGGATGCGTCGACAGCCCACGGGTTACCGGCCTCCTCCCGCACAGAGGTTCTTCTGGCCCTCGACGAGGTCGCTCGCCTCATCTCCGCCACGCTTCCGGCAGCGGACTGCCCTCCATCCCCCCCCCTGAAGAGGAAGCCTTCTGCCTTCGTCGACGCGGGTAGACAGGTAAAGAAGTTCAAGACTCTCCCTCAGCCCCCCTCCTTTCGTGAGCTTCGGGATGTGTTCTCGGCCCACCTGTTGTCTGACTCAAGGGACAGTAATTTCTTCTCGGACCACAGATGGCCTCCGGACCTCGATATGTACTTCCGCCAGCAGTGGTACGCCGGCCATTCCCAGGCCTTCCTCTGCCCTCTCCCTCCGGTGGATCCAGCCGCCGTGGTTCAGGCGGGTGGGGCCTCTGCACTCAGACGCGCGCTACCCGCGGGTTTGGACAAGACGGCTTCGCTTGTCAGGAATTCCTTGGCCTGCGCCGGCTTCATGGAGCTCCTTACGCAAGCCTTCCTCCGGCGCGTGGAAGACTCGTGGCACCCGTCCCTGACCCCCCTTCTTGGCGACCTCCTCGTCCTCGCTGAAGCGGCCAGCCGCGCCGCGTATCACTCTTCGGTCAACGCTATGGCTGCAGCCGCCAATTGTGATTTACTCCGCCGCGACGCTGTCCTGCAGGCCTGCCGGGGAATGCCTGCCGACCTGAAGACCCAGCTGCGTCGGGCCCCCCTCGGGGGACCCCTTCTCTTTGGTGACACCTGGCAAGCCGTCAAGGATTCCAATGCGGACAGGTGGCCTCCCAAGTCTGTTCCTCGGCGCTTTCAGTCAGCCCGCAAGGCCGTGGGTCGCCCCCTGCGGATCTCCAGACCCGTCGCCCCGACCTCAACAACCCAGCTGCAGTCCCTGCGTCGCCGTCGCCCCGCCTTCGGTCGCCCCGGCCAAGCTAACGCCCCCGCCCCCGCTTGGCCCCGTCCCGCCCGTCGCCCTGGGCGCGGGCGGGCTCAGTGACTCCTCCCCTCCTCCGCCTCCGCCGGCCGTCTCGGGTCCTCCAGTCGGCGGCAGGCTCGCCCTCTTCAGCGACGAGTGGCGATTACTGATTCCAGAAGACCCGTGGATTTTAGACACTGTTTCCGGCGGCCTACGGATCTCCTTTCGTTCCCCTCCTCCTCTGCGTACGACTCCGCTGTGGACCGAGATCCCCGCAGACCCGCTCAAGGAGTGCGCCCTACGGGGGGAAGTCGACTCTCTCTTGAGGAAGGATGCCACAGAGGTTGTGCGCCGCGCAGACTCGCTGGGATTTTACAGCAGACTTTTCGTCGTCCCCAAGCCCGGCGGCAAGTGGCGCCCAGTGATCGACCTCTCAGCCCTAAATCGCTTCATCGTGGCTCCTTCCTTCCACATGGAGACGGCCCGAGCCCTGCGTACCGCGGTGCGACCCATGGATTACGCCGTCAGCCTGGATCTCTCCGATGCTTACCTACACGTACCCATACATCCGGCCGCCCAGAGGTATCTGCGCTTCGCGTTCGATGGAACCGTTTACCAGTTTCGAGCCCTACCCTTCGGCCTCAACCTCAGCCCCTGGGTTTTCACCCGCTTGATGGATGCAGTTATGGCCAAGGCACGGCAGTCGTCTCTCAGCCCTATGTCCAACTACCTCGACGATCTCTTCCTGAGAAACCACGTCGAGTCCATCTTGGAAGAGGACAGGGATACTCTGATGCGTCTGCTGTCGCGACTGGGGTTCCTCCTCAACGTCGGGAAGTCAGATCTCACGCCCTCGCGCCGCTTCATTCATCTCGGAATGGATTTTGCCACCGATCTCAACGTTGTTCGCCTCCCGGATCCCCGGATTCGGAAGTTGGCCACCTTCGCCAACCAGCTAGCTCAGCAGGAAGCAGCTCCCGCCCGAGTTTGGCTTCAACTCCTCGGACTGATCAACGCAGCGGCGGACCTTCTCCCCCTGGGTCGCCTCTACGCCCGCCCCCTTCAGCTGCACCTCCTGCTTCTCTGGAGACCCTCTTCTGGCGACCTTGCCCACCTGGTCCCGGTTTCCCCCCTGGTTCGCCCTCACCTTCTACGCTGGACCGACACGGCTTGGTTGGCTTCGGGAGTCCCTTTGTCCTCCCCTCCCCCGCACCTCTCCCTGTGTGTCGACGCGAGCCTCTCGGGGTGGGGAGCCCACCTGCTTCCTCAATTCTCCTCGGCTTCCGGCCTCTGGCCCCCGGAGTTTGCGGACAAGCACAGCAATTGGTTAGAGCTGCAGGCAGTCTGGCAAGCCCTCTTCGTTTGGGAGAACCAGCTCAGGAACCAACGGCTTCTCGTCCTCTCCGACAACTCGACGGTGGTGGCCTACATCCAGAGACAGGGGGGCACCCGATCTCCCGACCTCTGTATGCTCCTCTTCCGTTTGATGCGCTGGGCCGAGGAACGCGACATTACACTCCTCGCACGACACATTCCGGGCCACTTGAATGTGTTGGCGGACTCGCTCTCTCGCCGCGGCCAGTTGCTCCACACAGAATGGACGTTGCGCCCGGACATCTTCCAGATGATCTGCGCCCGTTGGGAGACTCCCTTAATCGACCTCTTTGCTACGAGGTGGAATCGCCAGCTTCCCCTCTTCGTCTCCCCGATTCCAGACCCGCTGGCCTGGGCAGTCGATGCCCTCTCGATTCCTTGGGACGGCCTCATCGCTTACGCGTACCCCCCAACAGTCCTCATTCCCAAGGTCCTCCACAAACTTCGAGGGAGCAACGCAGTCCTGCTTCTGGTCGCCCCGCTGGCTTGGACCCGGTCCTGGACCACCGACTTACTCAACCTCGCCACCTCTCCTCCCCTGCGCCTTCCCACGCCCCGTTCCATGCTCAAGCAGCCCAGGCAGGCTCTCTTCCACCCTTGTCCCGAACGCCTGTCTCTTCACGCCTGGAGGTTGTGCAGCGCGCCCTCACCGCTCGAGGCTTCTCTGGTGCAGCAGTGGAGGCAATCGCTGCAGCCCGCAAGCCTTCCACCCGGCGTGTTTACGAAGGGAAGTGGCGCGTCTTGTGTGCCTGGTGCGACGCCCGTCGCCTCCTACCCACCGGCCTGACTAACCCACAGCTAGCGGACTTTCTCCTATGGCTCTTCGAGGTCCAAGGTTTGGCGCCCATCACCATCAGGGGATACTTATCCATGGTCGCCGACACGTACCGTCATCTCGGCCTTCCAGACCCCGGCGCCTGTAAGGACCTTTCCGACCTCATGTCCAGCTTCAGCCTCCAACGTCCGACTCAGCGTTCTCTCATTCCTCGCTGGGACCTACCTTGGGTCCTGACGTGGCTGAATTCTTCCCAGTTCGAGCCACTCGCTCTAGCCCCTCTGGCAAATGTGACACGCAAGACCTGCTTCCTTCTAGCCTTGGCCACCGCGTCCAGAGTTAGTGAGCTACACGCTCTTTCTACCCGCCCAGACTGCCTCCAGTTCAGGGCAGATCGCTCCGTGCAGCTCTTAACGGACCCCAGCTTTATTGCCAAAACAAGGTCGCCCCTAACTGCTCCACAGATCATCACCTTGCGGCCCCTGGGAGGGCCTGCCTGCTCTCCGGAGACTCGGCGACAGGATCCCGTGCGTGCCCTACGCATCTACCTGCGCCGTACCAAAGTTACCCGTAGAGGGCGCTCCCGCCTCTTCCTGCCCATACGCCAGGGCAAGACTGATATCACAGCCCAGACGATCTCCTCCTGGCTGCGCTGGGTAATACGATCGGCATACATGGATCTCTCCCCACGCGTAGCGCAGAGACTGAAGATCCGCGCACACGAAGTACGCGCCATGGCCACGAGCGTCGCATTCGATCGGAACTGCGCTGTCAAGGACATCGTGGCCGCGGTGGGCTGGCGAGCAGAATCTACCTTCGCTCGTTTCTACCTTCGGGATCTGGCGGGACAGCGAGACAACCTCGCCTTGTTGGGGGACCTCACGGTGGCACAGCACTCCCTCCCGGCGCAGCAGGCGCCGTAGGTACGCACCTAGCTCGTTACCTGGGAATTAGCAATGGGAGGACGGTCTTGGTCTCCGGTAGTACCGGGGCGGCACCCTCCTCCTATTCGTGATTCTCCCATTTGTCATGTCATCGGTAATGTTTTTGATGAAATAAATGCATTTTTCTTTAAAAGGTATTTTTTCGAAAAATACTTACCGATGACATGACACGGAGGACCCTCCCACCTGCCCCGCTTGCCGCTGGTGAGCCTAGTATCTGACTGGCGAGTCAGGTGACTCGGAACCGGATAGGCAGGTCCGGGAGACAACTCTTGGCCCCTCTGGAGGGTTCCCCGAGTGCCTCCCGGGTTGTGTGTGCACACAACGGGTTCGTAGGCTAGAATTTGAGCACGTAGTAGACACTCCCATTTGTCATGTCATCGGTAAGTATTTTTCGAAAAAATACCTTTTAAAGAAAAATGCATTTTTCTGAAATACTATTCACAACTTCAAACCCAAACTTGGTACAAAGATACCTGTTGGTAAGAAAGACCTTTCTGTGCATACTAATTTGGTCGATCCCTCGGAAAGGTCAAGGGTCACAGCGTTTAGGAAATAAGTAAAAAATAGCCATATTTTGACAAAAGATGTTTTTTTTTCCTCAAATACTGTTCACAACTTCAAACCCAAACTTGCTACAGAGATACCTTATGGTAAGACCTATCTATGCATACTAATTTGGATGATCCCCTGGAAAAGTCAAGGGTCACAAGAGGCTGGCAAAAGTGTGTAAAATACAAATTTTTGATAATATTGTATTATCAACATTTGTGCAAATTTTTCAATCAAATTTGCCACAAAGGTAGCTGATGATAAGACCTTCCTATGCATAATAATTTAGTCGACTCATCGCAAAGGTCAAGGGTCACGGGGGGAAGGGCGTTGACAGATAAGTGAAAAATGCTTACATTTTCAGAAAACATGGATTTTGCTGGTGCAAAAGCCATCCCTTTATTTATTGTCACAAAGGTCACACATATGTAAATAGGTATACACATGAGCCATAATAGCTTTGCCTTTCTTGGGTTTTTTTTTTTTTTGAGGGGTGGGGGGCGGGGTGGTGTAAAGGTAAAGGCGTTTGCCCATTTAATTTTCGGACTGTCCAGCAGGTCAGTGTTTGTGCATAAACTGTCATTTGGCCTACCTGTGATGTTCGGAACGCAATTGTTGATGTGCTTTATTTTATGCAGGAGGATTCCATGGATGCCTTTGTGCAGCCGGAGATTTTGGAAGGGGCCAATCAGTATTTCTGTGAAAAGTGCAACAAAAAGTGCAATGCCCATAAGGTACATAAAACCATTGGTTTCTCTTGCCTGCACGTGGATCGTGTGGCTGTTGGTAGCCGTTCTTGTCGCGGTGATTCCGGAAGGAAATCATGGTGACAAGAACTGCTTGAGTCACTACATGAAGACAACAAGTGACACACTGACATGCAAGGGACGTAGATCACATTGACCCCTAGTTACGTCTTTCATTTCTTTCGCTTGTACTCCAATGTAAACATGTCTTTATTTCTTTACAACAAGCAACACCCGATTGCAAGAGGCATACATCATCTTCACCCCATATATCATTCATTTCTCTTCACCCCATATATCATTCATTTCTCTTCACCCCTTATATCATTCATTTCTCTTCACCCCATATATCATTCATTTCTCTTCACCCCGTATATCATTCATTTCTCTTCACCCCATATATCATTCATTTCTCTTCACCCCGTATATCATTCATTTCTCTTCACCCCTTATATCGTTCATTTCTCTTCACCCCATATATCATTCATTTCTCTTCACCCCATATATCATTCATTTCTCTTCACCCCATATATCATTCATTTCTCTTCACCCCATATATCATTCATTTCTCTTCACCCCATATATCATTCATTTCTCTTCACCCCATAGATCATTCATTTCTCTTCACCCCATATATCATTCATTTCTCTTCACCCCATATATCATTCATTTCTCTTCACCCCATATATCATTCATTTCTCTTCACCCCTTATATCATTCATTTCTCTTCACCCCATATATCATTCATTTCTCTTCACCCCTTATATCGTTCATTTCTCTTCACCCCATATATCGTTCATTTCTCTTCACCCAATATATCGTTCATTTCTCTTTACCGCATATATCATTCATTTCCCTTCACCCCGTATATCGTTGATTTCTCTTCACCCTGTATATCGTTCATATCTCTTCACCCCATATATCGTTCATTTCCCTTCACCCCGTATATCGTTCATTTCTCTTCACCCCGTATATCGTTCATTTCTCTTCACCCCGTATATCGTTCATTTCTCTTCACCCCGTATATTGTTCATTTCTCTTCACCCCGTATATCGTTCATTTCTCTTCACCCCATATATCGTTAATTTCTCTTCACCCCATATATTGTTCATTTCTTTTCACCCCGTATATCGTTCATTTCTCTTCACCCCGTATATCGTTCATTTCTCTTCACCCCATATATTGTTCATTTTGAGTTCACCCCATAAATCATTCATTTCTCTTCACCCCATATATCATTTAGGTGGCAACAGTCACAGCAACAGCCACCTAAATGATGGTCTTTAATGACAGGTGACACTTTTTGCCCTTTGAGATTTCTCTTGAGTCGGCACTTGTCTTCGATTCAAGAACACAGTTGTTTTCTTGCGGAAAAGATGGTGCCTCAAAGCATGTTCTGCTGTTCATTAGTATCCATGTGGGGTTCAGACAGTCGAATTAAAACTCACACAAAACCCCCTCAACAGGCAAAGATCCTCTTGAGCCCCCGCATCTGCGGTACTGTACTTTTGCGTCTGCGGTATGGTACTTGTTGCGTCTGCGGTACTGTACTGGTGCGTCTGCTTTACTGTACTGGTGTGTCTGCAGTACTGTACTGTACATTTGCGGTACTGTACTGGTGCGTCTGTGGTACTGTACTGGTGCATCTGCGGTACTGTACTGGTGCATCTGCGGTACTGTACTGGTGCGTCTGTGGTACTGTACTGGTGCGTCTGCGGGGGCTCATGAAGATCTATGCCTCTTGCTGGCCTCAGTCGGAATAGTTTAACCCCTGGACTGCTAATGATGATACTTTTGGGTGGATCAGAGGTGTAGTTACACTTGTGTTCCCCAAGCGGTATTGTCCGGAGCAGTCGAGGGGTTAAGGGGGTCAGGTGATAACTTGAACGTTGATGTTTCAGGGGTTGAAGTTTCTGACTTTTCCCTACCTGCTGACCCTACAGCTGAAACGCTTCGACTTTGATTACACCACGCTCCATCGCATCAAGCTCAACGACAGGTAGAATGCGTCGTGCCTACTTTCATTTCATTTATAGTTTTAATTTTATCTCTCTCTGAAAGATGGTTGACATAAAGTTTGTTATATAAATTTTGTAGTGTGGATGGTTAGTTATTTGGGTTTAACGCCGAGCAGGCAACTAAGGCCATCTCACGGCGGAGTGTGGATGGTGGAGATGTGTGCAGTCGCTTGGGAGTACATTTTTGCTTGTGAGTGTAAGAAGGGGAGGGAGATACTAAAGTCTCCTTTAGTTATACCCTGGATTTAATATGAAAATTAGACATGAATAATCCCATCAATCCAAGGAACAAGGATACAGTCTAAATATGTTCATCAAGAGGCAAAGAACCTCATGAGCCCCCGCGTCTGCGGGGGCTCATCAGGTTCTATGCCTCTTGCAGCTGAGTGGTGTTTACATTTTTCCGGCAGTGAAGGATTTATGGGTAAGTTTTTCGTATGCTTTATAAATTTATATATGTAGTTCAGGCGTCAGAAAAAAGTCTTATGTATTCAGATGTTTGTTACATCAGGGCTTCTGATAACGCAAAAAAACGCGTAAGGTACGCATTGAAAATCAATGGGACGCACTGAATGTTCGTCTATTGTAGCCTGGGACCCCTTAAGGTGGCACACGGCATGTAATTTTCGTCAAAAATCGTTCAAAAATGTGTTTCCAGTTTGACCCAGAAATGGGTCCTACGATGTCTGTATTATGCATGTGTGTGATTGCTTTTGTCCATTTTATTGATTTATACCCCTATTTTGGATGTTTTAGTGATGTATCTATCGCTGGAAGTGAAAAGAAAAACTAACGTGGCCGTCAAAAACTCAATTTTGAGTGCCTGGTTACGGCATGTCCCTTTGAAAGAACCCCCATGTGTTTGGTACGAGTGGAAAGGTCACGGTCTTGGCCTACTTTTGAGGTCTGTTTCGGAAACAAAGAATGCGATACGGAGACACACGAAGAGAAAACCCGAGGCCTATCAGAGCAGCTTACAACCAATCAAAACCCTCGGAACATAAGCGCTTCCGTCATCCGTTTGAATGGAAGTTTCTGATTGGCCGGCGGCGCACGGCGCAGCGCGTGATCACGGCCGAAGAGCACTTCGGCAGTTTCCGTCCTCGGCAACACGCGTGTTTGTAATAACTCAAAATGGCGTCGTTATCAAGCCGTGTGCGACAGTCTTGTCATAAACTCAATGTAGTGCGACAGAAATGACCCAAAAAAGGGGACCAAATGGGCTACCAAGCACCAGTACGGCAAGAAGAGAAAGAGGAGCAAACAGAAAAAGCAGCAGTCACCGAATGCAGCTGCAGAGAGTGCGGCTATCGATGCGACTGTGACGGCTTTGACATCGGCAGAAGTTGCTTCCATCAAGAAACTTCGGAATTTTTTTCAAGACGATCGTGAAAAAGAGACCGGTGAAGCTGCACCCATTGAGGCAATAAATATTATCATCAACCCGGAAAGTTAAACCAGCTCTTCTCTCCTGTACAGTGTGATACTTGTGAGCAATCGGTAAGTGAAGTTTCCTCATTACTGCTTACTTGTTTGTGTTTGTGACTTGGTGACATTGGGTAAGAGTACCATGACTTTTCATGTATATCGTACTAAAGGATTTTTCTCTGTTTATTTTTCAGTATTGCCTTTTTGAAGACAAATCTGCAAGGATGGGGACCTCTTGCCAGCTGAAAGTGCAATGCACGGGTTGTGGCACCATCATCAGTGAAGTGATGACATCACAGAAGACGGGCACCGTGTACACTGGCTACGAAATAAACCGGCGCCTGGTGACTGCTGCTGCTATGAACGCCATTGGCTTCACCCAGCTTTCCTGTTTTTGGAGAATGCTGAACATGCCTCCCCCAATCCACCTGAAGACCTGGCAGCACTACCAGAAGACTCTCCATGCAGGAGCTCGTGGCAAGAAGATTGACGATGTTTACCTTCACCGCCAAGAACGCGTTCGTCGCAGGGGACGGGAGGGAGTGCAGTATAATCCTGGAGCCTTCTAAACTCTCTGTGTGCTTAGAGACTGTTCCAGTGTCAGTACAGACTCTCTTAGTTTCCACAGGAACCATTCCAAGTGTTTACAATGAACAATTTGACTTATAGACAAACTGTTTACCTGTCTCCAACTTTGAAGTCAATTTTCTGAAAACATGCTTTTTTTGCAACAGCGATGATTTTGCCCCCTGAAAAAATGTTGCTTTGGATAAAGATATCAAGCTGAAATTTTGCACACAGATGTAAAAATAGTTGCTGAACACAATAAGACTAGTTAGAAAATTGTACCTTTAGTGGTTTCTGTGATCCATTAGGTTGATCAAGTCATGCTATGAATTTTTTTTCTTGGCAACAATATGACACATGACCAGAGACATTTCCATGCATCACAAGGACAGTTATCATGCTTTATTGTGTAGTATAATCCTTTTCCTTCATTTCAAACCATTTTAGATGGTGAACAGGCTGCTCATTATGTAATGGTGTAGGGGGCAAAATCGCTACCCATTTTTTTTAGTGATTATGTCATAACTTATGAATTATATGAGCTAGGATGATTAAACTTGGTGTGAACATTCATTATGCTGTCTTTGTTTTATGTGCCAAATTTCAGAATAATAGGTCAAACAGTTTTCGAACAATGTTTTGAAGAAAAAAATGACGATTTTGCACGCCATGTGCCACCTTAAAATATTGATAAATAGGTCCTGGGGACCCCAATGAAATTAATCCTAGCAGAAGCCCTGTACATGTGATTTTTTAAAAGCAATGTTAAATGTGTAAGAGTGCATTTGATTAGCCCATTCCCAGGCTCCAAATTTTAGAGGTGTCACCTAACAACTATGTTCCAGATGCAGGAGATGGATTCAAGGGTAGTGCCAGATTAGCTTGACTCTTGAATTATCATGGTTGATCCTTCTGCTGTAATGCGTCGGCTTAATGGGTTAACTCACATGTTCTCTGTTGTCAGGATGACGTTCCCGGAGATCCTGGATCTAAATCGCTTCATTGAGGTGGTGGAGAACGGGGAGCTTGGTGAGGCGGTGGAAAAAGTGGCGGTGGAGAACGACGGCGCCACCACAGATGCCAAAGTCTGCGCCACTCCTGTCAGTGCTGATAAAAGTGATGATGAAGGTAACCGAAACAGTATGGCTGAAGTTTGATTAGACAAGATGAATAATGACAGTAAATAATGGGGTGCATTACGTGGGAGCTTTGTCCCAGTTGAAGATGGGCTTCAAGCACTGCTGTGAGCAAAACCCAGCAGGCACGCTCACATTACACATAAAGTTTACTGATACACGGAACACAAACACAGTGGATGCAAGATTATGTCTTTAAAAGTAGGGCAAATTCAACCCTGAATAAATCCCATCCATCCCAGGAACATAGATATAAATAGGGCCAGCATGAGACAAAGAACCTCATAAGCCCCTGCAGTTGCGGGGGTTCATGATGTTCTTTGTCTCTTGCAGTTGTGATGTGTTTGCATTTTCTAGCAGTGAAGATGGTAAATATCCCACTGATTTGATATTGTGAGTGATGTGTTTCACTGTAGACTCCATCTTTTCAGGAATTGATGAGGGGATCGAGGTGGAGGCTGGATGCTCGGCGGCATCGTCCAGCAGTGATGCATCCAGCGTTAGCAGTGAAGCCGCCACTAATGACCGCAATGCGCGGGAAACGGCATCAAAAGTGAGTTATGCATCTTAACAGGAGTGATAATAACGGGGAACATGGCATACTGTGAAATGTCAGGGAACTTTACTTGTTTAGTTGTGAAATCTTGAAGGGCAAAAGCATCGTGTCATTAAAAGTCTTGTCATCAAAGTGTGGTCGCTCAGAACAGGTGCTGCTGTGACTCACAGCTAGAGTAATGTTAACCCTTTTAGCCCCAAGGTCCCATTTCTCCAATGTGGGAGGTGTTGCCTACCGGTTGTAGGAGATGGATTGATCATGATAATTCAAGGGTGGTGCCAGATGTGCTTGGCGCCTTCAGGCGCCAAGCACATCTGGCACCACCCTTGAATTATCATGATCAATCCATCTCCTGCTGCAGGGTCCCGGGGCTACAAGGGTTAACCTTGACCCCCTTGTACATGCAGTCAACAGTTGTGTAAAGAGTACCAGTGGGGGTATGCACAAGAGGGTTCTTCACCCATTCAATCCCACAGCCGCATTTCACAAACTTTGGAGGAGACGCCTGACATCCGTGCACCAGTTGCAGGAGACGGATCAACCATGATCATTTAAGGGTAGTGCCACATTAGCTTGGCGCCTGGTGGCGCCAAGCTAATCTGGCACAACCCTTGCATTATCGTGGTCGATCCGTCTCCTGCTGTAGTTTGTCATAACTAAATGGGTTACGGTAACGGTATTTGTGTGCAGGGTCCGTTTGTGTACGAGCTATTTTCCATCATGATCCACTCTGGCAGCGCGGCTGGTGGACACTACTACGCCTACATCAAGTGAGTCTTCAATTGAGTACACATATCAGCTGGGGGAAAAGACAGGCAACACCCAAATGCAAGTGGCACAGATCTTCATGAGCCCTCGGTGTTGTGGGAGCCCATGAGGCTCCGTGCCTCTGACTGAGTCTGCTTTGTATCCATGTTTCTATGACGGCCTTGAATCTTCGGTGTTGAATTAGCAAAGCTATCAGAAAAACAGCCTGTGTCCAGCGAAGGGATTAACTCACGAGCCAATGAAGATATTGTTGTGTGGGTACTGCGTATCGCTCACAAATTGTTTATGCACGAGAGTCTCTTGCAAACACCAATGTTAGCTTCTTTTTTTTTTGTCTAGCATCACTGTAGGACAGGCTAAGAACATTTATACAGGGCATGTTGCAAAGTATTAACAGCTTGCTTCCTGTAGCGCGTCCTGACAACAACAAAAACCTATGCGGTGCATACGTTTGAATCTGATTTTGAATTTGTGTCTGATGGTGTGCAGGTCCTTCAAGGACGGGCAGTGGTACAGTTTCAACGATCAACAGGTCACAAAGGTCAGTGGCAGCTTGTTGGGTGTCTTCACTTCCTTCTTACTAACCAATTTAACCCAAAGTCCCTACAGCAGGAGATGGCTTGATCATGATAAATCAAGGGTAGTGCCAGATGAGCTTGGCGCCTGCAGGCGCCAAGCTCATCTGGCACTACCCTTGAATTATCATGATGAGTCCATCTCCTACAACTGGTACATAGTCGTTAGGCAACACCTCCACAATTTGAGAAATGGGACCTTGGGGCTAGAAGGGTTAACCAATTTTACCCCATGGCCATTATTTCCCAAACTTTGGTAGTGTCACCTAACGACTGTACTAGTTGCAGGAGGGGGATTGACCATGATAATTCAAGGGTAGTGCCAGATTAGCTTGGTGCCTTCAGGCCTAATCTGGCACTACCCTTGAATTATCATGGTCGGTCCATCTCCTGCCGTAGGGTGTTGGGGCTAAATGGGTTGATCTGTTTTGTGTGATAGTTGCGCGATAACCTATGTAGCCCAGACGCGCTAAAAGATGTGGCTCGACCATGTTGGTTCAAGGGTGGTGCCAGAATAGCATAGCACCTAAAGGCACCACAAGCTATTCTGGCACCACTCTTGAACTATCATGGTCGATCTGTCATCTGAGCTGTAGTCTTCAAAGGTTAAGTCCCAAATTTGTAATTGGGACCTTTTGAAGTGACTTAACTTCTTTAACAATGTTTCTTTTGAAGAAGGTCTTTGAGTACTTTGCTGTTCAGATACTGAAGCAGACCTGTTCACTCTCCCGCATTACGCGGAAGATTTCCGCATTTCAACCCTTTTTTCCGCTTTTCCGCGTATCTTTGAAATTCTTCCGCATTTTCTGTTTTCGCTGACAATTTGTTTTGGGGGGGTCATTTTTCTATGAATAGTCATCCTGGCGACCATCTTCCGATTGCAACAAACATTGTAATTAAAAGCTTTCTCGATTGGCTAGTCGAAAAATAGTATCCAATTAGCATTTTACTTCCATTTTCGATGTTTGCGCATGTGTAAATCCTGCATTTTATGTCAGTTTAGCATGGGGCTTTTGTCGATCTGTCGATCACTTGTTGCAATAGTTGCCAAGTTTTCACTCAACTTGGTTAAAGATATGCCTCCAAAGTGAAAACACCACGAAACAGACGACGAGTTGGAGGAAGCGAGCGTGAAGAAGGGCAAAAAGAAGTACTACCAGAAGTGGAAAATGGAGTATTCAAAGGACTTTCCTGAGCTGACAGAGTCAAAGAAACATGGCCCCACGCATGCTTTTTGTACCGTGTGTAACACAGATTTGAAATTGTGAGTTTCTATGTGAAGTTTTTTTAACACCAAATTTCCTTGTAATTTTTGGGGACAATAAATATATCTTGAATCTTGAGTGTAACTCTCCCTCATAATTCACTCTTATCTTCCTCATAAGTCATTTGGAGGGTAAACAGATCTGCTGAAGTATTATGTTAGCATGTTTTATTTATGTGTTAACCCATATCATACTGAGGCTAAAAGCTTCAAATTTGTACACTGCCATATGCAACCTACATTATAGTACTTAAGATAAGGATATAGACCAATGGCTTTAGCTCAAGGGTGGTGCCAGAATAGCTTGGCGCCTAGAGGCGCCAAGCTATTCTGGCACTACCCTTGAACTGTTTTAGTCCAACTTATTTCACACACACTGGTGTATTCCGAATGATAAGGGTTAAAGAAAAGTCCCAGCAGAGAAAGAAACACACTTGGGGAGGACAGTAACACAACTTATAAACCCTTTGGCTGTCGGTAGAGGTTTTTGTCATGGTGAATTCTGCCGGAATCAACAGGACAAAAACTGCTACTGACAGCCAAAGGGTTAAATTTCAAAATGGATATACCGAGACATGAATACAGCACACTTGGCGTTTTTTTTTTTAGGCAAGATATGTATATGATTTATGTTTTGTTGTTGTGTTGCTGCAGATCACCTATGACGACATCCAGAAAACGTACGGTGGGGCCACGATGAGCAGAACGTACTACTCTTCTGCCTACAGCAGGTGTGTTAAGACTATCGGCCTTGTAAGCTCGTGATAAAATCCGACTTTAATTTGGCATTGAGTCGTGCAACCTACTTTATTTCTTCAAAATCGTTACCGATGGTATTACTGAGAGGAAGATGTACTTAACTGACAATTTCAGTCTCCAAAAATTGTTGTGTGTTGCCACACAACCAGGGACGTACCTCTAGCAAGCAGTTACCTAATCCCCCGAGTGTCTCCCTATCCTTGGAGTAACCTCCCTTCCAAATCTCGCGAGAGGCCGTTATTTCTAGTTCATACTTGACTGCCATTTTGTTTAGATCCTTCTTTCTCAGTCTCCTGTTATCGTCGTCTTTTTTGTCCGTTCTTCGGCCTTGTTTGTCTTAACAAGGCCAGGTAAGGCCTCGGACATTGCCTCCCGCGATGATTGTGGCGAATTGGGCAATTTCCGTGGATTTGCGGCATTTTGCCGTTCGTTTCGAATTCGTCTTCGATTGTCGGTTTTAACGGTCGTCTGCTCGGTTACGTAGCCTCTGGGCTACGCGCGTTTCATTTCCGCTCTGTTCACTGTTGCAGTTTTCTTCTTAAAAAACGTGCCCCAACTGTAAAAATTTCCAGTGGCCTAGTAACTTACATCCGTGCTGCCTGCCTGGCTCGGGATGTGCATCGGACCACACTTGTGATTTTTGTGCTTCGTGGGAAGAAGATCGCTGGTCCGAAATGTGGAAATTCTACCGTCGTCAGTACCCTGTACAGTCCGACGAAGCTCCTCTTTGCCCTATCACCACCAGCTCTGCCGCTATCGGTGTTTCTTCTCTGCAGCTCTTTGCCACTCAGGCGCGGGTGTTGGAAACCTTCCCTCCCGCTGCGGGTGGTTTTACACCAGGTGAGAATGTACGCCCCCGCTCATATGAGCATATTTCGCAGCCAGCCCCGCAGACCCGGCCTTCTAAGACGGGTCTCCAACGGAGGCAACCCCATTTGGGGGAGGAGACAGCGACCATCGGCAGTCCCTGGCGCGTGCCCTCTCCAGCCAGACGTGACTTTACTCAATTGCACTTTTCCATCGCAAAATTTAAAAAAAAATAAATAAATAAAAAAAATAAACAATTGTCGTCACATCACGACTTGTTGCTCGGCGCTTCGGCTCAACCACTGTCTCCTCGCGCCCTGGTTAAAAGCCAGTCACCGCGCCACTCAGCCAGCTCCGCAGACTCGGCCTTCTAAGACGGGTCTCCAACGGAGTCAAGCCCATCGTTTTGGGGAGAGGAGACAGGACCATCGGCAGTCCCTGGCGCGTGCCCTCTCCAGCCAGACGTGACTATACCCAATTGCACTTTTCCGTCGCAACTTCAACAATTGTCGTCACATCTAGACTCGTTGCTCGGCGCTTCGTCTCAACCACTGTCTCCTCGCGCCCTGGCTAAAAGCCAGTCACCGCGCACTCGTGCCACACTTGGTACGTCCTCTCGGCGTATTTCTCACCCCTCCCGTCGGTTTTATTCTCCTATTGCAGACGTTTCCCTTCGGGATCCTACACCATCGTCCGTCCCCTGTCACCGTGATCCCTGGGTTTCTCCTGCCCCCCGTCGCTCGTGACACGCCTCTCGATGACGGGTGGATCCCTTTCGCTTCGAACGTCCTTCGCAGTGCTGTCGACGCCACCTTCATCGTGCTACAGTCCTGGTCCCGTTCCCGTTCTCCTGCTCGTCGCCCGCTTTTGCCGGAGAGCTGTCAGCATCTGCCCTCTTCCTTACGGCGTCGTTCTTCTTATTCTTCTTCATATGACTGTAGGAGTTCTCGGCGAACTGGGCACCTGGACTCCTCATCCGTCCCTCGGCGATCTTCTCTCCAGTCACCGCGCGATCGTTACTCTTTCCAAGGGTCCTGTTTCCCCTGGCGCTTGGCAACGCCGGTTCAAGAGGATGTTCTTCGCCTTCATCCGGTGGATTCTGCTTTCGACCTTGGGGTTTTGCCGCACCTTTCTCCGTCTAGAGTCCTTTACCCGCGGACTCTCCGCACAGCTGTTTTCCGTCCTCGGACTGTTTCACTCCGGGTGTCGAGACTCTACGGTCCTTGGACGAGGCCCCCGACCTCATTCTTCGCTCTCTTCCCCCAGACGCCGAAGATGCGGCGGATTTATGGGCTGACGGGCCGAATTGCCTCCCTACACATCCTCTGAAGCAAAAGGTGTCGGCTTCGGTGGATGTTTCCCTTCAACCTAAGCATTTCCGATCTCTTCCGCCACCATCTGGCTTTCGAGATCTGGCGGAGGCGTTCCCGGCGCAATTGCCTATTGGCACTTTCAAAGAGCCTCTCTTCTTTTCCGATACTCGGTGGCCTGAAGGCGTAGACATTCGCTTCCCCACCGTTGGTACACAGGTCACTCTCAGGCTTTTGCGTGCCCTTTGCCTTAGCTCGATGATGCGGCGGATTTACAGGTGGGTGAACGCCGCTTCGCTTTTGCCCGGGTCCCTCGCGGTTTTGATAAAACTGCTGTCATAATCCGCAACACGCTGGTCTGCTCCAGCTTCCGCGATCTCGCTACCAAGGCGATGGTACGCGCTCTTGAAGACCATTGGGATCCACACTCTACTGCGCCGCTGCGAGAGATACATTCTCTTTCGGTGGTGGCTAATCGGGCTTCGTACCATGCTTCTGCAAATGCGATGGCTGCCGCCATCGACTGTGATTTAATTAGACGGGATGCAGTTCCTGCTGGTTGTTCTGGGTTTTCTTCGACAGTCAAGGCTCAGCTCCGCCAGGCGCCCATCGGCGGTACTTTGCTGTTTGGCTCCACTTGGCAAGCCATGAAGGATACGCATACGGACATCTGGCCCATGGCTCACCATCTTTCGTCTCACTGTTCCCGACGACCCATGGCTCCTTTCTACCATCTTCGTCTTCACCTCTCGCTTCTTCGCCCTCCACCTCTTCGCCGCTCCCCGCTTTGGACTCGGGTTCCGAACGATCCCGTCAAGGTGGCGGCTTTCCAGGACGAAGTGGCTTCCTTGCTTCTCACATCCGCCACGGAATTCGTCCGGCGACAAGATTTTCTGGCTTTTTACAGTCGTCTCTTCATCGTCCCCAAGTCGGACGGGGTGATAGACCTTTCCGCTCTCAACAAAAAAAAAAAAAAAATTTTTTTTTGCCTGCTCTGTCCTATCGTATGGAAATGACCCGCGCCCTGTGGGCCGCCGTCCAACCGATGGATTTGGCTGTCGGTCTGGATCTTGCCGATACATACCTTCATGTTCCTATACACCCTTCGGCCCACCGATACCTTTGCTTCGTCTTCCACGGAGTGGTGTATCATTCTGGGCGATGCCCTTCGGCCTCACTCTCAATCCCTGGGTTTTTACCAGGATTATGGATGCAGTGATTTCCCACGCACGGAGGTCGTCTCTCAGTCCGTCCTCCCACTGCCTCGATGATCTTCTTTTCCGGAATCAGGTTGCGACCTGCTTTCCCTTCTCCATCGCCTCGGTTTTCTAGCCCACTTCGGCAAGTCGGACCTATCGCCATCTCGCCATTTTCTCCGCCTTGAAATGGAGTTTCAGACCGACTTGAACTTGGTACACCTACCCCAAGCTCGGTTAGACAAGTTGGTTCTTTTGGCCCGTCGGATGTAGCTTGCTTCCGCGGCTCCGGCGAGACGGTGGTTACAGTTTTGGGTCTCATCAGTGCTGCGGCGGACTTGCTTCCCCTTGGCCGGCTCTACTCGCGTCCAATTTAACTTCATCTCCTCCTTCTTTGGCGTCTGTCTTCGGGAGATTTGGAGGTTTGTGTTCCGGTGTCGCACTTAGTTCGGCCGCATCTCCTTCGGTGGACGGATTCCGCGTGGCTGGCGTCGGGGGTTCCCCTCGCATCCCCGCTTCCTTCCCTGTCGATCTGCACGGATGCCAGTCTTTCCGGTTGGGGCACTCACCTGCTCCATGACTTCAACACGACAGTGGATGTTTGGTCACCGGATTTGGTGAGCAGACACATCAATTGGTTGGAGCTCAATGCAGTGTGGCTTGCCCTGATCTCTTGGGAACCGCGCGTGACCAACCAGGCAGTCTTGGTTCTCTCCGACAACACGATGGTTGTCTCCTATCTTCAGACGCAGGGCGGGACCCGTTCTCCCTCCCTTTGCATTCTTCTGTTCCATATTCTGGTGTGGTGTCGGGATCGGGGCATTTCGCTATGTACAGGCACATCACATTCCGGGACGGCCGAATGTGCTGGCAGATTCCTTATCTCTTCATGGCCAGTGTCTCCATACCCGAGTGGGCTCTTCGCCCCGACCTTTTTTTTGGATGATTTGCCGGCACTGGGAGACACCCGTGATCGACCTGTTTGCGACGAGGTGGAACGCACAACTTCCCCTCTTCGTCTCCCCTGTTCCAGATTCTCTTGCATGGGCGGTGGATGCTCTCTCTATCACCTGGGAGGGTCTCTTGGCCTATGCGTACCCTCCGTCTGTCCTGGTACCCAGGATTCTTCTCAAGCTCAGAGGCTGCCTTGCAGTCCTGTTTCTGGTGGCAACGTTCTCTTGGCACAAGACCTGGACCACAGATCTCCTGAGTCTCGCCATGGATCCCCGCTATGGCTTCCAACGCTTACCATTTTGCTGAAACAACCCTGGCAGGATCTTTTTCAACCTTGCCTGGAGAGCCTCCTCTTACACGCTTGGCGATTGTGCGGCGCACCTTCACCGCTCGAGGTTTCTCGGATGCAGCAGTGGCGGCTATCGCTTCAGCTCGACGGCCTTCCACCAGGAAAGTTTATGCGGGTATATGGCGTGTTTTTCTATCGTGGTGTGGGCCGCGACACCTCTCCCCCACAACTCTGACTATGCCCCAATTCGCGGAGTTCTTCTTGTGGCTCTTCGAGGATCAGGGCTTGCCACCCATCACCATTCGAGGTTATCTTTCTATGGTGGCTGCCACTTACCGCCATTTGGGTCGACCCGATCTGGGATCTTGCAAGGACCTCGCTGACCTCATGGCTCATTTTGATCTCCGGCGACCAGTGACCTGATCACTACTCCCACGTTGGGACCTTGCGTGGGTGATAACATGGCTCAACTCTGCTCGTTTTTTGAACCGCTGCACTTGGCCCGGTTCTCAGACTTGACGAGGAGGACCTGCTTCCTGCGGGCCATAGCCACATCTTCTCGCGTGAGTGAGCTCCACGCTCTCTCCATACTTCCGTCTTGCCTACAGCTCCAGGCTTACGGCTCGGTTCAACAGACAGCAGGATCCGGTTCGGGCGTTAAAAAATCTATCTCCGCCGGTCAAAGCCCTTACGGCGGGGTATTTCCCGCCTTTTCTTGCCTTTGGTTCCGAACTGGCACGATATATCCGCCCAAACGATCTCCGCTTGGCTGCGTGGAGTTATCCGTTCTGCTTACAATTACCTCTCGCCTGCGGGAGCGATGAGGCTGCGGATTCGGGCACACGAGATCCGGGCTTTCTCCGCGAGTGTCGATTTCGACCGTAACTGCGCCATGCAGGACATTGTGGCGGCTGTGGGCTGGCGGGCCAAATCTACTTTCGCCCGTTTTTACTTACGTGACCTCTCCAGCCAGCGGCACAACCTGGCTCTGGTGGTTGACGTTGCCGTGGCTCAACACTCCCTCCCGGCGCTGGCGGCGCCGTAGGTAACACTTGACTGAAATTGTCGGGAGTGTGCCCCGGCCAGGGGTCTAGCTAAGCAGTTACCTGGGGGTCTTGACCCTAGAGCGGCACCCTCCCCCTCTTTTTAATTCTTCCTCTCAGTAATACCATCGGTAACGATTTTGAAGAAATAAATGTATTTTTCTTTAAAATAAATTTTTTCGAAAAATACTTACCGATGGTATTACTCAAACTTCCCTCCCACCTTCCCCGCTTGCCGCATGTCAGCTCAAATAGAACTGGAAATAACGGCCTCTCGCGAGATTTGGAAGGGAGGTTACTCCAAGGATAGGGAGACACTCGGGGGATTAGGTAACTGCTTGCTAGAGGTACGTCCCTGGTTGTGTGGCAACACACAACAATTTTTGGAGACTGAAATTGTCAGTTAAGTACATCTTCCTCTCAGTAATACCATCGGTAAGTATTTTTCGAAAAAATTTATTTTAAAGAAAAATACATGTTTTGAGAGGCAGCTTATGAAAGTCATCCTGAATGCGTCGTCTTCAAAATTGTGTAGCGTGTGTGCTTTGCTGAGCTGTTTTCTTCTTGTCTGTTTTTCCAGTTCCACCAGTGCGTACATGTTGATGTACAGGCAAATAGACAAACAGAGGAACGCAGGTAAGCAGGTCGCGGTTTATACCTTCCTTTGGAGTTTACTCCTTTCATTGCCAAGTGCAAGCAGTATAGATCCTCATGAGCCCCTACAGTTGCGGGGGCTCATGAGGATCTATGCCTCTTGCTGAAACCTCTTTGTATCCCTCTTCCTTTGATGGCAAGGGATCTCTTAGTTTGAATTTACAATTATTTTAAAGAAACAGACCGTCCACTAGCATTGAAGGTGTTAACAATGAAATATTCGGGGAAAATCGCAAACCAGCACTAATTCTTGAATATTAATTGATAGTGTAAATAGTGATGGGTGACATTGTGTGCACGCGATTTTTAGAGATATTGAACCCTTTGATTGCTACTGAGGATACCGCTTGACCGAAAGGACACGTAACTCCTCGTCTTTTCCGCCGAGCGGTAATGCGGTAACAGTCAGGGGTTGAAAGAGGTGTTACTTTGGCGGTGTGTGCAGACTTCATGGCGCCGGAGGATTTCCCGGAGGTGTTGAAGCGACAGCTACAGGAGCAGCAGAACAAAGAGGAGCAGGAACGCAAGCAGAGGGAGCTGGACAAGTCCACGTGCAAGGTAACAGTTTGTCTACCGTCCGCGGAACTAGTGACGCGGCTCACATGCAAGTCTGGACAAGATCGGTACTCGCTGTGCCTAAGATAGACGTTTGGAAATCAGAAACAAGTCAAAAACGGAGAATCTTCTGATTCTGCTTGACCCATCTAGCCCCAAGACACTACAGCAGGAGATGGATGGACCATGATAATTCAAGGGTAGTGCCAGATTAGCTTGGCGCCTTCAGGCGCCAAGCTAATCTGGCACTACCCTTAAATTATCATGGTCCATCCGTCTCTACAGCTGGTACAGTCACAAGGTGACGCCTTCAAGATTTGGAAAATGTGGCCGTGGGGTCCAGTGGGTTAAGTGTCATTACTGCACTTTACTGTGGGAACCACCAGCTGCTGAGGGAGGAGATATGTCAGAAGTCCACCACTCTACAAGAGAAACTGTGCGGGCCTGTGGAGGGTGCTACAGAAGACCACAGATTTCATTTTGAGAGCCAAACTCCAAGTGTGACGGCGTTAGAGAGAAGAAGATTACTGCACTTTCTTAACTGACGCTGATGCTATCATTTTCAGGCTGCACGCTACACATATGCACACGTTTTATTTTGCGTTTCAGATCAAAGTGTACATGTTCCACCACGAGGACCAGCGTAAGATGGAGGCGCGCCTAGAGATCCACAAAGACAAGACACTGGCCGATGCCACCATTGCTGTCCATAAGGTGAGCGGCTTTTCTTTCGTCTTTCTGGGTTAGTGAGAAGCTTTTGCAGATTTCTGATGTTGCGTTTGAAAGATATGTCTTACATTTGCAGGGCTCCCACTTTTCTGCGAATTCGTGGATTTCCGTGAAATGTAAACATGAGAATCCGCAAAACAAAATATATTTCCGCGGAAAAATAATTGAGGGGGAAAAAAGCGGCAGTGGAATCTGCAAAACGGCGGTCATATTTTCCAGAATCTAGCAGACAACATTGGGTCAGGAGATCTTGTGTAAACTCTCCTTCGCAAGAGCAGGAAATCACCATTTTGTCTACCCGAGAGGGAGGCAAAATGTCCTGCTCCGACATTGTGCGTCGGCAAGACACTGCAAAAGTGAAAGAGATCAACAAAAGTTGTAGGAACAAGTGGTGTTGGTCGCAGTTGGACCAAGAAGTGGATGATACACCTCTCAGTGCTTGGTTTTGCAAGTTGGAGAAAGCAGGGAAAGTTTACTGCTCTCTTTGTCACCTTGAAGTGCCCACCAAGAACCAACCCACCCCCATCATTTGATTTGTTTCCTCAAAAACATTACCGATGACATTACTGTATGGAAGTGTCTACTACTTACTCAATTTCAGCCAAAGAACCTGTTGTGTTCCTACACAACCAGGGAGGCAACTCAGGGCACTGTAACCAGGGCTGTGAGTAGCTTCCCGTCCCTGCCCATCTGGTCACGTGCCACGTGGTGTGACAACCAGTCGTTATACTTAGCTCACGGTGAACAGATGTGTTCTAGCCTACGGGACCTTGACTGTGTACGGTGCGACCGGTTCTTGGGCCGGTCGTCTTTGGATTACTGTGTTCCTTTCGACTTTGTGCTCTCTTGGATTACTGGGGTGCTTTTGTGTGCTTGGGTTACCAGTGGTTCCCTCCTCTCTGGATTTTCGTGGTTGCGTGTGGGTTCTTTCTTTGCTGGGACTTCTTCCCGCCGGCACACTCTGAGGGTTGTATGGAGGTGCGGCCCCCCCCCCCCCCCCCCCCCCCCCCCCTGTCCCCGCAACTACGGAGAGGTAAGGTATCGGTCCCAGCCCTCGGCCGGCCCTCGGGCCGGGCGCCGGGCTTCGACCAGAGGCACTTCGTTTTGCTCGTGCATTTTCGCGTCAAACTCTCGATTTCGTTTGGCGGGGCCTCACGGTGCCCACGCCCGATCGCCTGTCATGTCTGATGTGTGTTGCAGTTGCCAAGTGCTCGCAGTGCGGCGACTTCGAATGGCCGAGTGATAACCATAAGTCTGCCTTCCCTGTGCTGGCTGCGCATACGACCACACCTGCGATGTTTGCTCTGCCTGGCCTGAACAACGGTGGTCGCAGCTTTGGAGCGAGCGCCCAACACCAGCAAGCAACTGAATGTCCATCTTGGCGTCCCCCCTCCGTGCCCAGAGTAGTGACCAGACGCGCCTGCTCCGACCTTTGGGAACGAACGACACGCCGGACACATGACCACAGCTCACACCACAGGACTGCGTCTTCCACGGCACCCGCCCGGACAAAGCCCGCTGACTCTTACGGGGAGTCATTTATAATAATAATAATAAACTGTGAAAGAGGTGAGTTTTGAGGGCGGACTGGAAGGAGGAGAGCGAGTGTTTCTGACGGAGAGAGAGTGGGAGAGTGTTCCAGGTAGATGGACCGTATACTGAGAAGGAGCGGGGGCCGAAAGTGCTGAGTTTGGTGTGGGGGATGAGGAGGCGGAGTGGGGAGGAGTGTAGGGGTAAAGTAAGTTGGAGAGATAGGCAGGAGCGTAGTTGTTCAGGGATTTGTAGCAGAGAGACAGAATCTTGTATTGGCAGAGCGCCCGCCTCACTAGGAGCTCCTCCGAACGAGATCGTCGGCCGCGCTCCCGTCATCGCAGTCGCTCCCCCCATGACAGGTACCCAGCTCATGCCAGCCACCCTTCGCCCCGGCACACCTCGCCACTGTCGTCGCCCCATCTTCGGCAGAGGAGCCTACAGGGGATTCGACACTTGCCTGCTTCTCACTCCAGACGACGGGATGTTGCTGGCGGGACCTCCACCCCCCGGGCCCCCCACCGGACTTCACTTCCATCTGATGACAATGAGGCCCTGAGCCTGCTGCCCGAGGACTCCGTCTCGGCCCTGCTCAGCGGAGAGGTTCAAGTCGCTTCCCCAGACCCCCGGCTTTAGAGACCTAAGGGACGCCCTCTCCGCCCATCTCCAACAGGCCGATTCCCGGGAGTACGACTTTTTCTCTGACCGTAGGTGGCCGGCTGGACTCAACATCACCTTCCGCCAGGACTGGTATGTGGGCCATTCCCAGAATTTCTCCTGTCCCCTACCCTCTGTGGACCCACCAGCGTTAGTGCAGGCTGGTAGCGCCACTCAGCTGAAGCGCGCCCTTCCCCGCGGCTTGGACAAGACTGCGTCCCTGGTCCGTAACGTCTTGGCTTGCTTGGGTTTCCTGGAGCTCCTCACTCAAGCGTTCGTCCGTCGCATCGAGGACGCCTGGCACCCGTCTATTACGCCCCTCTTAGGAGACCTCCTCGCCTTCACTCCTCGGACAACGCCATGGCTGCCGCCTCCAACTGTGACCTGATGCGTCGGGATTACTTACTTACTTACTTACGCCTGTCACCCCTACCCGGGTATAGGCCGTCGACGAGAGACCTCCAGCAACTCCTGTCCTGTGCTTCTCCTTCGATTCTACTCCAGGTGGTTCCCAGTCTCTTGATGTCTGCTTGGAGGTCTCGACGCCAGGAGTTTCTCGGCCTACCTCTTTTCCTCTTTCCCTGGGGGTTCCATGACAATGCCTGCCTAGTGATACTGGAAGCTGGCTTTCTCAGACTGTGACCGATCCATCCCCATCTTCTTCGCCCAATTTCATTCTCTGCTGTTATCTGCTCTGTTCTCTCCCAGAGTCTGACGTTGCTGATCTTCTCTGGCCAGTGGATTTTCAAAAATTCTTCTAAAGCAACTGTTCATGAAGGTCTGTACTCTGTTGACTGTGGTTTTTGTCAATCTCCATGTCTCTGCTCCATATAGGAGAACTGCTTTTACATTGGAGTTGAAAATCCGGACTTTGGTGTGTTGTGACAGCTCTCTGGAACTCCACACTTTTTTCAACTGGAGAAAGGCTGCTCTGGCTTTACCGATTCGTGCTCTGACATCTGCATCAGTGCCGCCTTTTTTGTCTATGATGCTCCCGAGATAGGTGAAGGACTCCACCTCCTCCAACGGGGTGCCAGCAAGCAAGACTGGTTCTTCCCTTGTTGCGTTCAGCCTCATTGTCTTTGTTTTCTGTTTGTGAATGGTGAGGCCCACTTGGGACGAGATGTCAGCAAGCCTCGTGGTCTTGTCCTGCATTTGTTGATGAGTGTGGGACAGTAATGCCAAGTCGTCAGCAAAATCGAGGTCGTCAAGCTGTGTCCACAGTGTCCACTGTATTCCACTTCGTCTGTGCTCTGTGGTCATCTTCATGACCCAGTCTATGGCCAGTAGGAAGAGGAACGGAGACAGCAGACACCCCTGCCTGACACCAGTTCTGACCTGGAGCTCTCTGGTGAACTGCCCTTCATGGATCACGCGACATGTCATGCCATGATAGCTGCTCTTGATCAGGCGGACGAGCTTTGTGGGTACACCGTAGTGTCGTAGGAGTTTCCACAGAGTCTCTCGGTCCACGCTGTCAAATGCTTTCTCATAATCCACAAAGTTGACGTACAGCGGGGAGCTCCACTCCAGAGACTGTTCCACGATGATGCGGAGAGTGGCGATCTGGTCTGTACATGATCGGTTCTTCCTGAATCCTGCTTGCTGGTCTCTCAGCTGGGGGTCAACAGAGCTCTTCATTCTCTCTAGGATGATCCTGTTGAAGACCTTTCCTGGTACTGACAGCAAGGTGATTCCTCTGTAGTTGGAACACTTGCTGAGGTCGCCTTTCTTGGGAAGCTTGATTAGGTACCCCTCCTTCCAGTCAGCTGGCATCACCTCCTCTTCCCAGATCTTTCCAAACAGTGGGTACAGCATCTCAACTGTTGTCTCTAGGTCTGCTTTCAGAGACTCCGCTGGGATGCCATCTGGCCCTGCTGCTTTGCCATTCTTCAAAAATGCCACTGCTTTTCTGATCTCTTCCCGGCTGTGTCTGTCACAGCTGATGGGTAGGTCGGTCTCTGCCGGCTGGATGTTGGGGGGGTCGGGTGGGCTAGGTCTGTTCAGTAACTCTTCAAAATACTCGGCCCATCTGTCGAGTTGGTCTGCTCTGTCTGCAATAGGCTTGCCTTCTTTGTCTTTTACTGGTCTTTCTGTATGGCTATACTTACCCGACAATCTTCTGGTAATGTCGTAGAGCTGTTTCATGTTGCCGCTTCCTGCTGCCTTTTCTGCCTCTGCTGCCAGGCTGTCTGTGTAGGCCCTCTTGTCTGCCCTGATACTCCTCTTCACCTCGCGGTTGGCTTCCGAGTATTCCCCCTGTGCCCTTACTTTGGCTGCTCTCGTGCGACTGTTGTTGACCGCTGCTTTCTTCTGCTTCCTCGCTTCTATCTTCTTCAAGGTCTGTGCCGACAGCCAGTCCTTGTGGTGGTGTTTCCTGAACCCTACAGTGTCTTTGCAGGTTGAGTTCAGCGCCTCTCTAACTGCCTTCCACTGCTGCTCTATGGTGACCGCCTCCTCTTCATTTACTAGCTCCTGTAGCGCTTGAAACCGGTTGGACAGCACCAGTTTGAACTCTTCTCTAACTCCAGTTTCTCTCAGGAGGCCTACATTATAGCGCTGTCTTCTTGTTGTCTCTGTGCGGCTTTTCTTTAGCTTGAGCTTCATTCTTAAGGTAAGCAGATGGTGGTCTGAGGCGACATCTGCTCCCCTCCTCACTCGAACATCTTGAAGGGATCTTCTAAATTTCTTGCTAATGCAGATATGGTCTATTTGGTTCTCTGTTGTATGGTCAGGTGAGACCCAAGTTGCTTTGTGTATTCTTCTGTGTGGGAAGATGCTGCCTCCAATGACAAGTCGGTTTAGAGCACAAAAGTCTACAAACCTCTCCCCGTTCTCACTCATCTCCGAGCCTATTCCCTGTCTCCCCATCACCTCTTCGTATCCGGTGTTGTCCTCCCCTATTTTGGCATTAAAATCGCCCATGACGATGGTGATGTCTCGCTCCGCACATTTGTCCACAGCACTCTGGAGTCGGTCGTAGAACTCTTGTTTCTCTTCCTCGTCACTGTCATTGGTGGGCGCATAACACTGGATGACATTCAGCTTGAGCTTTTTCTTGGTTCTAAAGGCTGCTGTTATAATTCTTGGCCCAAGAGGTTCCCAGCCCATCAGCGCTCTCTGTGCCACTGGTGACAGCATGAGTGCTACTCCTTCTGTATGGGGGGCATTCTCCTCTTCATGACCTGAATACAGAATCATCTCCCCGATGCGTCGGGATGCTGTGCTGCAAGCCTGCTGCGGACTGCCCCCTGATCTGAGGACTCAGCTCCGTCGTGGTCCCCTTGATGGCCCCCTTCTCTTCGGAGCTTCTTGGCAGACGGTGAAGGACGCAAACTCGGGCCCCTTGGCTCCTCCGCACTTTCAGGTGGCCCGCAAGGCCGTGGGTCCGCGCCCTGCGGATCTCCAGACCCTCCTTGTCCTCCGCCCCCACTCGCACTCAGGCCCCCCGGCGGGCCCCGCCTTCAGCCGCTCCAGACCCGTCCGGACCCTTGCCTCCGTCTGGCCCAAGCCTGCCCACTGCCCTGGGCGCAAGCGGCCCCCTGATTTCTCCCCGCTCCAGCCCCCAGCCAACCGCTCTGGGGTCTCATGTCGGCGGGAGGCTTGCCCTCTGCAGCAAGGTGTGGCGTTTGCTGCTTCCGGACGACCCCTGGATCCTCTCCACCATCACTGAGGGCCTCCTGATCACCTTCTGTTCGCCACCGCCGCTAAGACGCTCTCCACTGTGGACCGAGATTCCGATCGACGAGCTCAAGGTCATCGCCCTGCATGGAGAGGTCGCCTCGCTTCTGCAGAAGGCTGCCACAGAGGTAGTGTCGCGTCCCAACTTCCCAGCCTTCTACAGCCACCTCTTCGTGGTGCCCTAGCCGGGCGGCAAGCAGCAACCCGTCAACGAGCTCTCAGCACTGAACAGGTACATCGTGGCCCAGACTTTTCGCATGGAGACCGCCAGGGCCCTCAAGGCCGCCGTGCAGCCCATTGATTTCGCTGTCAGTCTGGACCTGTCCGACGTGTATCTCCACGTCCCCATGCACCCTGCCTCTAGGAGGTATCCCTGCTTCGCCTTCGACGGCGTGATCTACTAGTTTCGGGCCCTTCCTTTCAGTCTCAGCCTCAGCCCTTGGGTTTTCACCCGCATCATGGACGCCGTCGTTGCCAAGGCCAGACAGTCGTCTTCCAGTCCGACTTCGAACTACCTAGACGACCCATCTGAGGAACCAGGCAGAGGCCAGCCTTTTGACGGACAGAGATGCGCTGCTCTCGTTATTGTCACGGCTGGGGTTCCTGGTCAATGCGGGTAAGTCAGACCTCACTCCTTCTCGCCAGTTTATTCACCTCGGCATGGACTTTGCGACCAACCTCAACAGGGTGAGGCTAACAGAGCTTCGGATCCAGAAGCTGGCCGCTCTAGCCGGCCAGGTGGCCCAGGAGGATGCAGTTCCCGCCAGAGTCTGGCTTCAAGCTTCTCGGCTTGATGAATGCAGCGGCGGATCTACTCCCCCTCGGTCGTCTTTACTCCTGGCCGCTCCGGCTGCACCTCCTTCTCCATTGGCGTCCGTCCTCTGGTGACATTGCTGCCCCGGTGCTGGTGACTCAGATTCTTCGTCCCCATCTGCGGCACTGGATGGACATTTTGTGGCTCGCTTCGGGAGTTCCTCTCACCTCACCGCCTCCTCAGCTCTTGCTTTGCGTGGATGCAAGTCTCTCTGGGTGGGGTGCTCACCTGCTACCGAGGTTCATCACGACGTCTGGCCGCTGGCCTCCGGACCTAGCGGACAGACACGTCAACTGGTTAGAGATGAAAGCGGTTTGGGAAGCCCTCATCGCGTGGGAGGTGCTCCTCCGTTACCAGGAGATACTCGTCCTCTCGGACAACGCCATGGTGGTTTCCTACATTCAGAAAAGGGCGGAACGTTCTACCCCGACCTATACATACTCCTCTACCGACTGATGCGCTGGTGCGAAGACCGCGGCATCTCCCTCCGAGCTCGACACATTCCAGGACACCTGAACGTTTTATCCGACTCCCTCTCACGGCGCGGCCATTTACTCAACACGGAATAGACGCTACACCCGGACATCTTTCAGATAATCTGCGCTCACTGGGAGACACCCATAATCGACCTATTCGCCCTGAGGTGGAATCACCAGCTTCCCCTCTTCGTCTGCCCGATTCTAGACCCCCTAGCCTGGGCAGTCGTCGCGCTCTCCATTCCGTGGGACGGACTCATTGCCTACGCGTACCCCCTGACGGTGCTCGTCCCCAAAGTTCTGCTCAAGCTCAGAGATGCAATGCGGTGATGTTACTGGTCGCCCCATTCTCCTGGAACAGATCTTGGACCACCGACCTGCTCAGTCTCGCCACGGGCCAACCCCCCTTCTGCTGCCCACCCCAAGCACGATGCTCAAGCAACCCCGCCAGCCGCTGTTCCACCCGTGCGCGGAGCGGCTTCTCCTTCACGCCTAGAGATTGTGCGGCAAGCCCTCACCGCAAGAGGCTTCTCGAGTGCAGCAGTGGAAGCAATCGCTACAGCCTGCAGACCCTCGACCAGATGTGTCTACGAGGGAGAGTACTACGGTCCTGGTGCGCTGACCAGCAACTCTCCCCCACCGAACTGACTACTCCCCAGCTCGCTGACTTCTTCCTCTGGCTTTTTGGCGACCATGGATTGGCCCCCATTACGATCAGAGGATACCTGTCCATGATTGTGGACACTTAACGTCACCTTGGCCGCCTGGACCCCGGCGAATGCAAAGACCTCGCTAACACAGTTTGGCCTTCAGCGTCCGGTTCCCCGCTCGCTGATTCCATGCTGGGACCTACCCTGGGTATTGACGTGGCTTAATTCTGACAGATTCGAACCGCTGTCCTAGGCCCGGTTCGTGGATGTGACATGGAAGACCTGCTTCCTGTTGGCCCTCGCCACGGCGTCCCGAGTAAGCGAGCTACACGTGCTTTCAGCACGCCCTGCCTGCCTGCAGTTCCGGACGGATGGTTCCGTGCAGCTGCTCACTGACCCTTCCTTCCTCGCCAAGACTAGATCTCCCTTGACCGCGCCCCAGGTGATTACCATACGGCCACTGAAAGATGTGAACTTTCCCCGGGAGACCAGGCAGCAAGATTCAGTGCGCGCCCTACACGTATACCTATGCCGCTCCAAGCCCGTCCGACGGGGACAGTCACGCCTCTTTCTGCCATTGGCCCCAGGCAGAACTGACATAACAGCCCAGACGATATCTTCCTGGCTATGCTAGGTCATATGGTCCGCCTACCAGGACCTTTACCCGGAGGGAGCGAAGAGGCTTAAGATCCGCGCACGCGAGGTTAGAGCCATGGCCACGAGCGTCGCCTTCAACCGCAACTGTGCCGTCCGAGACATCATGGCAGCAGTGGGCTGGGGGGCAGAATCAACCTTCGCCTGCTTCTAACTCCGGGATCTGGCAGGCCAGCGAGACAACCTCGCGCTGGTGGGGGACATCGCCGCAGCCGCAGCCGCAACACTCCCTCCCGGCGCCGGAGGCGACGTATGTACGACTTAGGTGAAATTGTCGGGAGTTTTGCGACTAGGAGGATGACTGAGTAAAGCTCTTATACAGGGGGGTAACTTGGGCGTGGCACTCTCCTCCTTTTCGCAATTCTTCATACAGTAATGTCATCGGTAATGTTTTTGAGGAAACAAATGAATTTTTCTCTAAAATATATTTTTTCGAAAAATACTTACCGATGACATTACTCGGAAGACCTTCCCACCTGCCCCGCTTGCCACTGGTAAGCTAATATTCCGACTGGTTGTCACACCACGTGGCACGTGACCAGATGGGCAGGGACGGGAAGCTACTCACAGCCCTGGTTATAGTGCCCTGAGTTGCCTCCCTGGTTGTGTAGGAACACAACAGGTTCTTTGGCTGAAATTGAGTAAGTAGTAGACACTTCCATACAGTAATGTCATCGGTAAGTATTTTTCAAAAAAATACATTTTAGAGAAAAATTCATTTTTCGCATTCCAGTGGTACCCCCTCCCTCCCCCATCTGAGTTTTTGCAGTCCAGTGGTACCCCCCTCCCCCATCTGAGTTTTTGCAGTCAAGTGGTACCCCCCCCCCCCTCCCTCCCCCATCTGAGTTTTTGCAGTCCAGTGGTACCCCCCACCCCACCCCCTGAGGATTTCAGAGATTTTTGCTTTTCCTCCCTGCATTTGAGATTAACCCACATAGCCCTGAGGCCACATTTCTCAAATTTTTTAGGTGTCTTCTAACGACAGTGAACCAGTTGCAGGAGTCAGCCATGATAATGCAAGGGTAGTGCCAGATTAGCTTGGCGCCTAATGGCGCCAAGCTAATCTGGCGCTATCCTTGAATTATCATGGTTGTCCCATCTGTTGCTGTAGTGCTTTTGGGGGGCAAAGTGAGCCCAGGGTCTTAATTCCTGAGATTGACAGTTGTCTCTAAAGACTTCATTATGGTTGGTGAGATTGCTCGACCAGGGTAGCTCAACAGTAGTGGCTGGGTAGGTTGGTGCCTCCTGGGACTAAGCTGTTCTGACACGATCCTTGAACTATCTTGGTTGATCCATATCTACGTGGAGCATGTTGGGACTGAACGCGTCAGTTGGCTGAAAAAGATATTCTCTTTTTCAGCTCTTTGAATGAGGGTTTGGACGGCATGGCTGGCTTTCGAGATTTATTTGCTAATGCTGTTCTTGACCTTGACCATGTTTCAGCTGTTTGAGTTGGAGGGTTTGGTGGACGTGTCTTGCTGCCGTCTGGTGAAGTACGACGAGTACCTGGACTCGCTTGAGCGATCATACGAGGGGGAGGAAGACGCCTGCATCGCCACCTTGCTGGGCGGGGTGAAGGCCACGTACAACTTTGACCTTCTGCTGGAAACGCGCCGACCGGACCAGGTGTTCCAGCCGTACAAACCTGGAGGTAAAGTGTGTCATTTAATGGTGCTTGACCACGTAAAGAGCTGTTGGGGCTTAACAATAACTAGAGAAAAGAAAAAATAAAGTGGACACATACCACTTACAGTTCACATATACATGCACACAATCTGGCACTACCCTTGAATTATCAGGGTCGATAATACACACAATCACGAAGGTGATGGAATGGGCAGGTCACTATGGTAGCAGTGTTTGGTGAAGTGTACTGAAGGCTTTAACCCATTTGGCCCCAATTAATACAGCAGGAGATGGATCGACCATAATTCAAGGGTAGTGCCTGATTAGCATGGCGCCTTCAGGCGCCAAGCTAATCTGGCACTACCCTTGAATTATCAGGGTCGATCCATCTCCTGCAGTTGGTACAAAGTCATTTGGTGACACCTGGGAAATGCGGCTGTGGGGTTAAAAGGATTGACTATGGCCGACATCAAGAGGCAGGCGATTCCATACTGTAGGCCTCGTGAAGCTGAAGCGTAATGAAGGAGTTGATGATGCCATTTCAGGTGTGACGGTCAAGGTGTTTGTGGTGGACATACAGACCGAGACCATCCACCCTCCGGTCAGCGTGCGTGCCTACCTGGTGCAGACCGTCGATGAGTTCAAAACTCTTCTCTCCAAGGTACGCAGGCTCATGGAGGTCCGCTAAGATAGTGTGCTGGTCTGTCAGTTTGAACATTACAGATGTAGCAGGATGACAGGTCCAGAATGACTGACCAGAGAGATAAACATGTGGGTGCCAGTCTTCAGTCCTGGACACTGATTCACATTTTTTCAAAATCCCAGATAGCAGAATTTCCACTTTTTTGGTTCAGACAGAACAGCCCTTCAGCTAGTCTGTTTCATCTGCAAGAGAGAAATTCTCATCATTACTTTGTTTCATCTGCAAGAGACAAATTCTATTCATTACTTTGTTTTATCTGCAAGAGACAAATTCTATTCATTACTTTGTTACATCTGCAAGAGGCAAATGCTCATCATTACTTTGGGACTATAATGTTCTGTGTGCCTTTGACTTCACCAATAATAGTGTTATATGTAACCAGTATTGTTCCGATGTTCTGCAGACATTTCTTCAGTGTAAGAGTGTAGGCTACTCCGCTGCGGTTATAATAATCTCCAGATGTTGGCCCTGTAGCGTTTTGTAAAATGGGAAGTGTGCTCTGTTTCATTTGCCAAGTGTTCATACATGCACATGTGTGTGTGTGTGTGTGTGCGCAGGTGTTGGGTTTGCCGCGGAGCTCGATGCGTCTGGTGCTGGAACGTTTCCACAATGACCTGCGTCTCCTGATCACCCCGGCCAAAACACTCAAAGCAGAAGGGTTTTTCAAGAGCAACAAGGTCAGTCTGACACTGTTACGGTATTTAGAAAAGTCATTCACTCTTAACTCTTTCAGCCTGGCGCATGTATTTCCCAAATTTTGGAGGTGTCATCTAATGACTATGCATCTGTTACAGGAGATGGATGGACCATGATAATTCAAGGGCATTGCCAGATTAGCTCGGCGCCGACAGGCGCCAAGCTAATCTGGCACTGCCCTTGAATTAATAATAATAATAAGAGTACTTTATTATCTCGAAAAGAGAAATTCGTCTCGCCACCTCAGGTGCAACATCACACGCACTCACCCAACAGTTTACAAACAAATGGACATTAACATAGCTACAAAATGGACAATGACTCGGGACGGGTGATGCCCGTCGCCAATGCATCTAAAGGCCGGTGCCAGTGGCCTCATCCCGACCCGAACCTCCCTGACAAAAACAAATACTAAGACAACCCTATGTCTCCTGAACACACTATTATATGTTCTTTCGTAAAGTTCCTACTTGACTAAAGCTAGTACATGAAATACAAGTTAACAACAGAAACAAAATACCGTCGACAGAGAAATAATCTCAGATCTAGGCTACATAAAAACAGCAGTCAAAGCTGCACCTGGGGGCCCGTCACCATAGTACAGCGCCAGTATTTTTAGGGCATCGCTCCAACAAAGTCCGTCAACACTGTGAGTTATATTATAAATATGAGAAATGCGCCGTATAAATACTATGTATTATTATTATTATTATTATGTTTTACATATAAATATCATTCTGGTATCGGCCATGTGTCGTCATAATAAAATACCCACACACAGTCCTGTTCACTTCACCCCCCACCCGGGTCTGCCCTGGGGGACTTGGGTGGGGTTAACTTTATTTTCTCAAAATCATTACCGATGACATTACTAATTGGAACCTTCGCTTAGCTCATAATTTTAGCCCAAAAAACTTACTGTGTGTCCCTCATAGTAAGGGAGGCAACCACTTGTGGGGGCCATAACCCTGCAACCCCGAGTGGTCTCCCGTACTCCCTTATCCGGTGGCGCTCTCACCCTTTTCCCGCCAGTGACTTCGCTAGCTCAGTTTCGACCGGTCGTGTGCACCTCGTGCTCCGACCTTACACTGTGTGACTCTACTTGGAAAACTTTGATTTGTGTGATTCTTGGTCCTTTTTAGGAAGGAAAAAGATTATAAAAAGAAGGATTACTCTTTTCTGGTGTTGGTTGTGTGATTCGATTTCAAAATGGACAGGTAAAGCTTCGGTTACTGCCTCAGCTGGTATTTTGACCGGGCGACGGCATTTCCTGAATTTCGCAATTTTCGAATTTGTGTGATTCTATTTCAAATTAACAGGTAAAGCGTCGGTTACTGCCTCAGCTGGTATTTTGACCGGGCTACGGCATTTACCGAATTTCGCAATTTTCGAATTGTATGTTCACGACCGGTCGGGAACTCGGACCCTTCTTCAGGCTCCGAGTACTCGCAAGGCCTATGACTGTCTTATGTTACAGTGCTCAAGTGAAAACTTGCACCAGGTGTGGCGAATTTCAATGGCCCAGTGACGTGCATGATATTTGTCTTCCCTGTTCAGGCTGTTCTTCCAGTAGACCGTGCACGCTTTGCACTTCTTGGAAGGAAGACCGTTGGTCACAACTTTGGTCCTTTTACCGGAGAGAAAGACCGGGGTGCAAAGGCGCTGCCTTACCTTTGAATGTGAGCCATAGTCATGCAATTTCAGATATCGGTTGTGTGTCAGCGCATAAACGGGTCCTGCTGCCCCCACCGGTGCCTCGTCCTAAGCGGACGATTGAGCCTAGTAGCAGCCGAATCGAAAGCTCTTTTATACCCTTCAATCCACAGAGGGGGAGACAGGCCAGGCAGGGGTTCGCCACCCTATGATTTAGTGAGGCCTTTGAGAGCTCGGTCCCCCTGCAGAGAATATGTTGGGTCAAACAGTAGCCCTCCTGGCAATAAGAGAACTCGTGCGCTCTATGCATTGCTTGAGAGGAAGATCTTGGTCACAACTTTGGGCCTTTTACAGGAGAGAAAGGCCGGCGTGCTAGGCGCTGCCGTACCTTTGTTTGTGAAACTGAAAATGCATTGACCGTGCGCTCTATGCATTGCTTGAGAGGAAGACTGTTGGTCACAACTTGGGCCTTTTACAGGAGAGAAAGGCCGGCGCGCTAGGCGCTGCCGTACCTTTGTTTGTGAAACTGAAAATGCATTGACCGTGCGCTCTATGCATTGCTTGAAAGGAAGACTGTTGGTCACAACTTGGGCCTTTTACAGGAGAGAAAGGCCGGCGCGCTAGGCGCTGCCGTACCTTTGTTTGTGAAACTGAAAATGCATTGACCGTGCGCTCTATGCATTGCTTGAGAGGAAGACTGTTGGTCACAACTTGGGCCTTTTACAGGAGAGAAAGGCTGGCGTGCTAGGCGCTGCCGTACCTTTGTGTGAAACTGAAAATGCATCGACCATGCGCTCTATGCATTGCTTGAGAGGAAGATCTTTGGTCACAACTTGGGCCTTTTACAGGAGAGAAAGGCCGCTGCCGTACCTTTGTATGTGAAACTGAAAATGCATCGACCATGCGCTCTATGCATTGCTTGAAAGGAAGGCTGTTGGTCACAACTTGGGCCTTTTACAGGAGAGGAAGGCCGCTGCCGTACCTTTGAATGTGAAACATAAAATGCATCGACCATGCGCTCTATGCATTGCTTGGAAGGAAGACTGTTGGTCACAACTTGGGCCTTTTACAGGAGAGGAAGGTTGGCGCGCAAGATGCTGCCGTACCTTTGAATGTGAAACATAAAATGCATCGACCATGCGCTCTATGCTTAGCTTGGAAGGAAGACCTTTGGTCACAGATTTGGGCCTTTTACAGGAGAGAAAGGCTGGCGCGCTATAAGGTGCTGCCGTTCCTTTGAAGATGAAACATAGGAATGCTAATTCAGACATCGTTTGTGTGTCAGCGCAATAACGGGTCCTGCTGCCCCCACCGGTGCCTCGTGCAGTGCTGCCTCATCCTACGCGGACGATTGAGCCTAGTAGCAGCCTTAGGGATTCGCCATCCCGCACAGCACCAAGAGCTCTATTTTACCCTTCAATCCACAGAGGGGGAGACGGGCCAGGCAGGGGTTCGCCACCCTATGATTTAGTGAGGCCTGTGAGAGCTCGGTCCCCCCCCGCAGGGATATGTTGGGTCTAACAGTAGCCCTCCTGGCAGTAGAAAACTCAGGCAGCAGAAGCAGGGGACCCCCCCTCGGACTGGAGAGCACCCTTCTGCCATAGGGTGGACCAGCGCCTGGACGGGGTCACACCTTCGGGGACTCACTCCGAGGGGGACAGGATGTCAAAGCGCAATGTTGATAGGTCTCAGGGTAAGGTAAGAAAGAGAAAGAGAAATTTCGGGGTCCAGAGATAGAGAGTGGCGCCACTGGCGTTCCACTGGCGATGTTAACCTCCTTCAGGAGAGGACCAGTGTGGTCAGTTCTATCACCCGTCGTAGACAGAGAAAGTATGAGTAGACGACGGACCCCCGAAAGACAAAGATACCTAGGAGTTCGATCTTCGCGTGCGGGTGAACGGGCGCAGCGTGTGGAGTCGACGCAGGGCGGAGACCGCATTTGAGTGGACGTCTCGCCTTCACGATCTTCTTCATCGGATCGGAAGTCCAGTTCTTACATCTCGCGCCAACGGACTTCGTTCGCGACAATGGGATGCGCAGTTTCCAGCCAGCCGTAGCAGATCCTCGGACCGGTTGGACAGCCATCGCGCGACTCAGGAGGAACAGGTTCGTCGACAGCGGGGAGTTCTCTCACGGGACAACCAGTGGACGGAGACGACCTCTCAGCGGGATTGGAGCAGTCTTCATCGTCCTTCCACAGGCCAGGATTACAGACGTCTGGCAGGGACTTCGTTCCGGTCGACACTGGGACCTACTACTACTGCTTCTTCTCGGCGCATGGCGGAGGACGAGGAGGCACTTAGTCTTCATCCGGAGGATTCGGGTCAGTGCTGGAATTGATGATGGAGACGCACCGACTTCACCGGGACGGCGTTCTCCTATCCCCGGCATCGCTGTGGACACGACTTCGTTGTTTGCTACACGTCAGGATTGCTTGAAGCGGCTCGCCTCCTTGCTGCCATTCTTCCGACAGAATGCTGTCCTCCTTCTCCACCTTTCACCGCACCTCGGCAGGCCGAGCGCATCAAGACTACCTCAACCGGCAGGTTTCAGGGACCTCAGGGAGGCGTTCTCAGCGCATCTTCGCACGGACAGAGTTGGAGAATAGGGATTCTTCTCCGACAGGAGGTGGCCGGTGGGAATCGACGTGAATTCCGTCTAGATTGGGACATTCCCAGGCATTCAGCTGTACTCTTCCTACGGGGGACAAGGAGGCCTTCGTCCAAGCAGGACTAACACATCGTCGCCTGTGGGGCGACTGGACAAGACGGCTGCACTGTTTCGGAATTCCCTGGCGGGCACCGGTTTCTCGGAGATGGCGATACAGTCGGTGGTCAGGAGGATGGAGAACACCTGGGATCTTGAGGCTTCAGCGCCACGAGAGATCCACACGGTACTGATTGCGGCGAATAGAGCGGCCTTCCATGCTTCAGTCAACACCATGGCGGCAGCTTCGGATTGCGACCTGTTTCGACGGGATGAGCGGCTGAGATGATGCACTATGCTTCCAGCTTCGTTGAAGGAGCAACTGCGACAGGCACCCTTGGGCGGCAACCTGCTTTTCGGACCGACGTCGCAGGAGGTACGGGAGTACAACAAGGACGACGGCGTTACAGAGTGAAGTGGAGGCACTTTTACAATACACCACACTTCAAGACGGAGACGGCCATAGCGCTGAGAGCAGCGGTACGTCCTCAGGACTTTGCGGATGCTCATCTGCACGTTCCCATCCATCCAGCTTCGCGACGTTACCTACGCTTCGCCTTTCAAGGGATTGTTTACCAGTTTTGGACCCTACTTCGGGCTGAACCTCAGCCCTTGGGGTTTTTATCAGATTGGTGGACGGAGTGATGGCAAGGTTCGGCAGACAGCTTCCAGTTCGACATCCAACTACCTGGCCGACTTGCTGTTTCGGAACCAGGGGGCGTGCATTTTGGAGACCAACAGAGATGGCCTGCTCGCACTACTCCGTCATCTGGGATTCCTTAGTCAATGGACGCAAGTCCGATTTGGTACAGTCTCGCCATTTTGTCCACCTGGGCATGGAGTTTTTAACCCTTCTATATCGAGTAAGCCGGAGGGACGGATTCAGACTGTGTTGGAAGCGGTGCTTGAAGCGATACACCCGGAAGCCCTACCGGCCAGATCCTGGCTTCGTCTTTAGGTCTGCTAAGCGCAGCAGACTGTATGCACGACCGATTCAGCTTCACCTACTCCTACGTTGGCACCCCATCTCGGGCGATCTGGAGACCTTGGTCCCGACAACGGAGTTAGTACAGTCTCATCTGTGGCGTTGGACGGACAGTACTTGGCTAGCGTCAGGGATTCCCCTCTTCTCCCCGCCTCCTCACCTTTTTAACTGCACAGATGCGAGAAACTCAGGTTGGGGAGCCCACCTGTTTCTGCAGTTTACCACGACCTCGGGCCGTTGGACAGAAGTAGAGGCAGGCAGACATATCTATTGGCTGGAGATGAAAGCGATGTAGCTAGCACTCATTGCTTGGGAAGATCGACTAACGCAAACGAGGTGCTCGTGCTCTCCGACAACTCGACAGTCGCCGCATACATCCAGAACCAAGGGGGTGCACGTGCACCCTCCCTCTGCATACTCATATATCAAGTCTTCATGTGGTGCAGGGACCAGGGCATTACCCTTCGGGTGCGACACATTTCGGGACACCTAAACGTTCTGGCAGATGCTCTCTATCGGCAGGGTCAGATGCTTCACATGGAGTGGTCTCTTCGGCCAGTTATCTTCCAGCTACTCTGCACGCGTTGGGAGACACCGATGATCGATCCGTTTGCCACGAGATGGAACAAGCTTCCCCTGTTCGTCTCCCCGTCCTGGATTCACTATCCTGGGCCGTGGACGCGCTATCCATTTCTTGGGAAGTACTCCAGGCGTACGCGTTTCCTTCTACAGTGCTGGTTCCGAAGATCATTCAGAAACTCAGGGACAGCAACACGATTATGATTCTAGTGGCCCTTTCAACTGGGCCAAGAGCTGGACCACCGGTATCCTGGCTCTGGTGACGGATCCGCCTATGATACTTCCCACTCCGAGTACAATGCTCAAACAACCAAAGCAGCATCTATTCCACCCATGCTGATGCTACACACGTGGAGATTGTCCGGCAAGCCGTCTCAGCTAGAGGCTTTTTGGGTCCTGCAGAGGAGGCTATCTCTACAGCCAAAAGGGTATCAACTCGTAATGTCTATGAATGGCACGTGCTCCAGTCCTGGTGCGCCGCGGAGCGACTTACCTCCACGGATCTAACTATTCCCGTGTTGGCCGAGTTCTTCCTGTGGCTTTTCGTCAGACAGGAGTTGGCACCCATCACCATACGCGGTTACCTGGCAATGGTGGGAGACACATATAGACACTGGGGACGACCCGATCCGGGAGCTTGCAGATCTGATGTCCCATTTTGATCTGCAACGCCCGGCTTCATGCTCGTTAGGTCCACGATGAGACTTGTCTTAGGTGGTCACCTGGCTGAACTCTTAAGAGATTCGAGCCACTACGGTTAGCAAGGTTGGCAGATCTTACTAGGAAGACCGGTTTCCTACTTGCGCTTGCCACAGCATCACGAGTTGGTGAATTACACGCCTTTTCGGTACGTCCCACCTGTCTCCAACGTAGGACTGATGGATCGGTTCAGCTGCTGACGGACCCTGCCTTTTGGCTAAGAACCGATTTCCTACTGTCGCCCCACAAGTCGTAACAGTTCGACCGCTCAGGGCAAGGGATCCGACACGGGACTCTCTACTTCAGAACCCTGTTAGAGCTCTTGAAGTGTATCTGCGCAGAACTAGCCACTGAGTCAAGGGCGCTCACGCCTTTCCTGCCCTTGGCTCCGGGCAGACGAGACATTTCGGCACAAACTATCTCGTCCTGGATACGTTGGGTTATCTGTGAGACGTATAGGAGCTCGCCCCAGTACAAGCGAAATCGATGCGCATCCGGGCTCTTGAAGTCAGAGCAGTGGCAGCGAGTATCGCTTTTGGACAGAAACTGCTTTGAGAGACATTGTGGCAGCCGTGGGTTGGCGGGCTGAGTCTTCTTCGCCCCCTTTTACCTAAGAGACTTACCTGGCCAGCGCACTAATCTTGACCTTGTGGGGTACATCTCGGCAGTGCAGCACTCCCTCCAGGCGCCGCAGGCGCCATAGGTTTTCGTCTAGCTAAAATTATCAGGAGTGGGCGCATTGGGAGGGGCCTCGATAAGGGGGGGTCCAAACTAGCGGCACCCTCCTCCTTTTCGTAATTCCAATTAGTAATGTCATCGGTAATGATTTTGAGAAAATAAATAAATTTTTCTTTAAAATGTATTTTTTCGAAAAATACTTACCGATGACATTACTCAGAGGTCCCTCCCTCCTACCCCGCTTGCCGCAGTGGTGCTAGGCTCAGTCACTGGCGGGAAAGGGTGAGTGCGCCACCAGATAAGGTAGTACGGGAGACCACTCGGGATATCCGGGCTATGGCTCCCCAGTGGTTCCCTCCCCTAGTTAAGGGGCACACAGTAAGTTTTTGGGCTAAAATTATGAGTTAAGCGAAGGTTCCAATTAGTTAATAGTAATGTCATCGGTAAGTATTTCTCGAAAAAATACATTTTAAAGAAAAATTAATATTTTGGAGGTGTTGCCTAATGACTGTAGCAGTTGCAGGAGACGGATTGACCATGATAGTTTAAGGGTAGTGCCAGCTAATCGGGCACTACCCTTGAATTTAACAGGTGCCAAGCTAATCTGGCACTACCCTTGAATTATCATGGTTAACCCTTCTCCTGCTGTAGGGTCTCGGGGCTAAATGGGTCAATGTACAGGCCTGTTAGTGTCTGCAGATGTTTCGTATATTCATGTGATGTGGCAGAATCAGCATTGGGTATTCAGGCAGTGAGTTACCGTACATGTACACTGAACAGAACACCTGTGTGTGTTTCTTTTGTTTCACAGGTGTATGTGGAATGTTCAGGCGACGAGACAGACACCAGGTTACCATACGTGCAGACGCGACTGTACCGCTTGCTGGATCGTCATCAAAATACCATCCGCATCCACGTCACCATACCTACACAAGGTCAGCATGCGGTAAAGGCAACGTGTTCCGCTGCCTGATGGTGGTCTGTGATTCATTTGTGGAGCTGTTTCATGCAGCTTCTAACCCTTCGCGTGCATACGGCCACTTCCTACTGTTTTTAGTACCCATAATTGCATGTGTAATGAGGTTGACCCATTCAGTCCTGACACACTACAGCAGGAGATGGATCGACCAGGATAATTCAAGGGCCACTTCCTACTGTTTTTAGTACCCATAATTGCATGTGTAATGAGGTTGACCCATTCAGTCCTGACACACTACAGCAGGAGATGGATCGACCAGGATAATTCAAGGGTAGTGCCAGATTAGCATGGCGCCTTGAATTATCATAGTCAATCCTGCAGCCTTGGGGTTAAATGGGTTAACCCTTAAAGCCCTGAAAGACTACGACCGGGTGTGGAGCCACCATGATAGTTCAAGGTTGGTGTCAGAATAGTACAGGCGCCAAGCTATTCTGACACCAACCTTGAACTAACATGGTGGGTCTGTCTCTGTACTGTGATGTAGACCTCAGAGGACATCTACACCAGTTGGATAAGTTTGCCTCAGGGCGTCGACGATCATAGTTGCGTTTGTCCGATAACATCCTTGTTGAGAAGATTTGCTTCTGCACAGACAGCTTTGCAAGCATTTGGTGCTGCTCACCCGTGAGTGATGGGACGGAGTGAGTATAGGTGTTTTCAAGCAGAGAGGCCCCATCTTGAACTACATTGAACTGAACTACTCGGTGTATTGGACCCTTTGGCTGTCGATAGTGACTTTGTTCCTGCAAGGGTTAGAACTCATTCAGCCCCAAAACACCACAACAAGACATGGATCGAGCATGATGGTTCAAGGGTGGTGCCAGAATAGCCTGGCACCACCCTTGAACTATCACGCTCGATCTCTCTCTGGAATTGTAGTACTGTCCTTCAGAGGGCAACTTCAAATCTTGGGGATTTCGGTTATTGGTGTAGAATGTGTTAATGCTAATCTTTGATAATGATTACATTGCCACCCAGTCTAGCCTCCACTTTCTTTGCAGCAGATGTTGGCCCGAGGACCTTTTGCTTTACGGGTGCATGCAAGGTCTGCAGAACGGGTATCTGATAACGCTGTCTTGTGTTGTTTGCAGAGACCGTGAGCAACTACCTGACCACCCTTCAGCAGAGTCGCCAGCGCCTTTACTACTACGCAGCGCGAGGGCTGGGAGGTGGGGGCGGGGCAGGGGGAGACACCTCCAACATCGCTTACCTGCGTGAACAGCGACGCAGCTCCCTGGGCGGTGTGGCCGGGGGTGACTACAGTGGCGAGATGGAGGGTGGTGGCGTGAGGGGCGGGGACCTGGACGCCCGACTGGCCTCGATGGGGATCGGAATGGGCGGGCTCAATCTGCATCCGTCCCACAGCGACCCCTCCATCTACCACAGCTGCCGTGCGGCAGCTGCCTTAGATGAAGGGGTCTCTGTGTCTGTGGACTGTGATCCCGGTGTGGACAGCGACAACGACAACAACTCCAACTCATCTCTTCACTGCTCGCCATCGGGGTCTGATGGTCGCAGTGCCTCGCCGATCGTGCACTCCTCGTCCAGCCCGGACACCAGCACCAGCGCGGAGTTCTCCCTCTCCACCAACTTCCCCTCCCCCCACGACGCACCCCTTTCATCGCCTGAGGACCCGGACTGTGACCCACCATTCAGACGCACCCGGCGCCACGGGGAGGTCAGCCAGGGTCTCCAGTTATCTTCCCCTGACTATTGTGATACGCAGTTTGGTGAGGGTGATAAACACACGGACGTTGGTGATTGTGACGAACACACGCCCTTGATAGACAGTGACTCTCACATGCAGCGCGGGGAGAACTGGGACAATGAACTGATGCCTGTGGCACAGCCGCCCCCTCCCCCACCCCTCCCGCCCAGCAAACTGCCCACTCCTGTCGCCCAATCCAGCGGCCAGGGTGGTGGGGAGGGTGGCGGGTTCGAGTCCAGCTCGGGGGTGGGGCAGAGTGGGTGGGAGGCAGACGAGGAGGATTCACATCGCTACTTCTACGCTGCTCCCTGTATGGTGTCCGATCCGGGTGTACGCAGTAAGTTGGCCTGTCTTCTCTCTCTCTCTATTTATATGTATATACGTGAACTTCCATTTGATGGTCTCCATATTTCAACCCATTTTGTGCCGAGAAAATCTGAACACTAGCCCCCCCCCCCCCCCCCCCCCCCCCCCCCACCCGGGTCTGCCCTGGCCCTGGGGGACTTGGGTGGGGTTAACTACTTTTAGTTCCCAGGGTCACCCTGGACAGCCCCACAGGGTGTGTTTTCCCCTCTATTCTGGGGCATATGTTTCTGTCTACCCTTGGTCCATTCACCTGTATTTTCCTTTTTTAAACTCTGCCTACTGTCTGCGCTGACTGCAGCTCTTGGATGTGTGTTGCTAAATGGTATTGGGTTTATTTAGCGTCTTTGCCCGACTGGGAACATACATTCAATATTGTTGGTTTTTTTGGGTTTTTTCACAAGCAGTGCAGGCACGTCCTGAGAAAGTCTTGTTGCTGTCGGGACGTTAAGCAATGTACAACCAACCATGAACACTAGCCAACTGCAAGAGGCATAGATCCTCATGAGCCCCTGCAACTGCGGGGGCTCATGATAATAATAATAATTACGGTATTTATAATGCGCTTATCTTATAATAATTATAACTCTTAAGCGCGCACTCACAACTCGCACACGCATGCGCACGCTTTAGACGACTCATGAGGGTCTAAGCCTCTTGCTGAGCATGTCCCCCACCCGGGTCTGCCCTGGGGGACTTGGGTGGGGTTAGGTATTTTTTAGTTCCCAGGGTCACCCTGGTCAGCCCCACAGGGTGGGTTTTTCTCTCTATTCTGGGGCATGTGTTTCTGTCTACCCTTTGTCCATTCACCTGTATTTGCCTTTTTAAAACTCTCCCTACTGTCTGCACTGCCTGTAGCTCTTGATATTGGATGTGTGTTGCTAAATGGTCTTAGCTTTATTTAGGCCCCATGTTGTAGGTTTATTTAACGTATTTGGCCGGCTGGCGACATACATTCAATTTTCTGTTTAGTTTTTTTTTTTTTTTCACAAGCAGTGCAGGCACGTCCTGAGAAAGCCTTGTTGCTGTCGGGACGTTAAGCAATGTCCAATCAATCAATCAATCTTGCTGAGCATGTTCAAGGGACACCTAGGGTTTTTGGTGTTGAGTTAACTAAGGCTGCAGGAAGCACAGTCGGTCTCAACTGGGGCTGAGAATGGGATAATGTGTTTACGTCACTGTGTCTGTACTTTCAAATTTTGATTCTTTGCTATTATTTGCTTTTTATGTTTTCATGATAACTGCCAGAAATGTTCAGGTGTTTTGTCTGCATGCAAAGCAATAAAAGAATTTATCTGCCAGTGAATTCTTTTATCGCTTTGTGAATTTATGCCTTTGACAAAACTCTCAAGCTCGTATAATTATGAGCTTGCGTAACTACACACGTGTGTGTGTGTGTGTGTGTGTGGGGGGGGGGGGGGGGGTGGTTACACCTAGTGTTATCATCAGGAACAGTTAAGCTTTAACCCATTTAACCCCACAGCCATGATAATTTAAGGTTAGTGTCAGATTAGCACAACCATAATACAAGGGTAGTGTCAGATTAGCACGACCCTAATACAAAGGTAGTGTCAGATTAGCATGACCCTAATACAAGGGTAGTGTCAGATTAGCACGACCCTAATACAAAGGTAGCGTCAGATTAGTACGACCATAATACAAGGGTAGTGACAGATTAGCACGACCATAATACAAGGGTAGTGTCAGATTAGCACAACATTAGCACGACCCTAAGCAAAGGTAATGTCAGATTAGCACGACCATAATACAAGGGTAGTGTCAGATTAGCTTATCGCCATCAGGCGCCAAGCTAATCTGACACAACTTTTGAATTATCACGGTCAATCCGTCTCCCTGGTGTGCGTGGGGGGTGAATGGGTTAAGCCATAAGGTCCAGAAACGTGACGCAGTCCACCACAGTTCTTACGCAGTCCACCACAGTTCTTACGCAGTCCACCACAGTTCTTACTCGGTCCACCACAGTTCTTACTCCACCACAGTTCTTACTCGGTCCACCACAGTTCTTACTCGGTCCACCACAGTTCTTACTCGGTCCACCACAGTTCTTAGGCAGTCCACCACAGTTCTTACGCAGTCCACCACAGTTCTTACTCAGTCCACCACAGTTCTTACTCCACGACAGTTCTTACTCGGTCCACCACAGTTCTTACTCAGTCCACCACAGTTCTTACTCAGTCCACCACAGTTCTTACTCGGTCCACCACAGTTCTTACTCGGTCCACCACAGTTCTTACTCGGTCCACCACAGTTCACAGTTCTTACTCGGTCCACCACAGTTCTTACTCGGTCCACCACAGTTCTTACTCAGTCCACCACAGTTCTTACTACTCGGTCCACCACAGTTCTTACTCGGTCCACCACAGTTCTTACTCAGTCCACCACAGTTCTTACTCGGTCCACCACAGTTCTTACTCAGTCCACCACAGTTCTTACTACTCGGTCCACCACAGTTCTTACTCAGTCCACCACAGTTCTTACTCAGTCCACCACAGTTCTTACTCCACCACAGTTCTTACTCAGTCCACCACAGTTCTTACTCAGTCCACCACAGTTCTTACTCCACCACAGTTCTTACTCAGTCCACCACAGTTCTTACTCGGTCCACCACAGTTCTTACTCAGTCCACCACAGTTCTTACTCGGTCCACCACAGTTCTTACTCGGTCCACCACAGTTCTTACTCGGTCCACCACAGTTCTTACTCAGTCCACCACAGTTCTTACTCAGTCCACCACAGTTCTTACTCAGTCCATTTCATTCATTCATTCATTCATTCAGTCCTCTCTGCGCCGTCTGGTGCTTGAGGCGACGGCAAGGGAGCGCCACTTTTGTCTGTCAGCTGCTATTTTGGGTGCTGTTTGCAGAGTAAGGCCTCTGTTCTTGAGCTCTCGCTCCACGGTTCGGCGCCACGTCTCCTTTGGTCGCCCACGGTTTCTCTTCCCCTGTGGTGTCCATCTCAGTGCCACCCTTGGTAATGAGTCAGGTGACATTCTGCAAACGTGGCCTAGCCATCTCCATCTCCGTGTGGCGATGGTTTCAGCGATGCTGTCTGCGCCTGCTCTCTTCCGTAGTTCCTCGTTTGTAATCATGTTTGGCCAGAAGACCTTCATGATCCGTCGCAGGCACTTGTTCTGGAAGACATCCAGCTTGCGTTCCGTAGCGGTAGTGGATTTCCAGCATTCTGACCCATATAGAAGGACACTCAGCACGTTGCTCTTAAAAATACGGAGCTTGGTGTGGATGCTCAGGCTTGTGGTCCTCCAGATGGGTTTCAGCATTGCGAAGGCTTGGTTGGCTTTGCTGATTCTTGTGGTGATCTCCCTTGTGCAGTCTCCATCTGTGGTAACCTTGCTGCCCAGGTACGTGAACTCGTCCACCTCTTGCAGAGGTTGGTCATTGATGGTGATTGGGTCGCCCACTATGGTGTTCTTCCTCATGACTTGAGTCTTCCTAATGTTGACCCCGAGACCTATGGAGCTTGCTGACTGTGTCAACTGTTGTGTCTTCTGTTGCATGTCCTGGTTTCTGCTTGCCAGCAGCCCGATATCATCGGCGTAGTCGAGGTCATCCAGCATTGAGGTCAGCGTCCACTGAATTCCCTGCCTCCTTCCCTCTGTGGTGCGGCGCATGATCCAATCAATTGCCATTGAGAATAGGATTGGCGAAAGAATACATCCTTGTTTCACTCCGGTTTCCACCTTAAACGGTTCGGTGAGCTGGTTGTTGTGGACGACTCTGCACTCAAAATTCTTGTACAGGGACCTGATGACGTTGACAAGTTTCTGGGGGATTCCATAGTATCGCAGGATTTTCCAAAGGGAGTCTCGATGCAGACTGTCGAAGGCCTTCTCAAAGTCTACAAAGACCACATAGAGGGATCCATTCCATTCGTTAGACTGCTCAAGGATCTGTCTCAGTACGAAAATATGGTCAATGCAGGACTTGCCTTTCCTAAAACCTGCCTGCTCCCGGCGAAGGATGCCATTCACTGCTGTCGTAATGCGTTCAAGGAGAATGCGGCTGAAGATCTTGCTGGTGAGGGATAGTAAGGTGATGCCTCGCCAGTTGTTACAGTTTTACTCAGTCCACCACAGTTCTTACTCCACCACCAGGGGTCGAATTTAACTTTTTTATTTGAGTGCCAACGGGGCACCCTAGAGAAAAACTTTGAGTGCCCCATTCTGATTTTGAGAGCCAAAAATTATAATCATAAAAATAGGTTAAATATAAATTTTATGAGAGAATGTGTGATTCGAATCAGTCTCCTGACCCTTTGGGCAACGTTTTCTTCAAGGGCGAAAATGGCTCTCGCTGCATCTGTTTTACCTACTGGCACTTGTCTGGCTTCTTCTCGTTCTACACACACTTTGTGGGCCTGGGAATCGGCGTGACGTAAAAGTGTAAATCGTTTGAATACAGTTGATCCCTCGATCAATTCAGATTTTGCTTTTCCAGTACCCCTTCCTTTCCTATCAAACTCTGTCTTGCATGGAACACCGACATACCAATACAAGGGTCCCTTCCGGCCGTGTTTCCAGTCTGTGCCACGGGAAGTCTTTTGCCCAACTTTCTTTGTATTCACGCTTTCGCTTTGTTGCGTCATATTCCTGTTGTTTTGCCTTTTTGTCGTCAGTTGTCGAAGTAACGTCCGATTTTCGCTTTACATTACGATTAAAGATTGGGAACATCTTCCATTAGCAGACGACAACTCGCGCTTAACTACGCTTAAGGCCAGACACTACACCCCAAATATGAGCTTTTGTCTGTCTAGAATCTGTTTTAAACTGTTAATGTATTTTGATAGGGTTTGGTGAGCCGAGACCAAAAAAGTGGTTTTTGGGTGTGTATGACTCCCTGTTGCCCTGGAAACCAACCAAGATGGCCGCTGTTATACACATTTTAGTACAAATTCAAAGCAATAGATCTCAAACACTACCAAACTTAGAAACAAAGTTCTTTTTCCTGGTGATTCTTTGTCAAAACATCTATATTTTGTCAGAAGGATTTTATTCTGAAGCTGTTGGGAAAAAAGTTATTCATGATGAAATACGCTACATGAGCTGAAAGAGGGAAAATGTCGATTTTGGGGAATTGAATAGCCACAACTTTTTTTTCCCCTTGTGCAATCACAAAATCCTTCTGACAAAATGCAGCAAAGTGAATAACAATCATAACTGCAAAATTTGAATGCTGTGCCTATTCAGGTTTATGAGATCTATTCAATAAAAGATGAAAAAAAGTGAAAATGAGAAAAACAGAAAATAAGGTAAACATCAACCTTTACTTTGTCATAATTCAGCTTTATAGTCATCAATATGCGAATTATGCAGTATAAACATATTTCGCATGAGAAAATGAAAAGCAAAAGTTTTCTTAGTCTTGGATATGCACACTGATGAAGTTTCTGCAGGTAAAATGTCAAAGGAAACTGTCAGGTGCACAAAGTGTCTGCTGTACTTTGCCATTTCAGATACACCTGAGCGATGTGTAAAACTAATTTTTTTTTTAATCATTTACTGACCAATGCCGACGTCGCGAGCATCTTTCATCAATTCAAGTTTCTTAGGTGTTGTGGATTTCACCACCGTCCCATCGGCATTTACATTATGAGGCTTAGGAATGTTTTTGTTCTCTCTATCTTCACTCGGGTTCGTCTGCTCGAACACATCTCTCTTCGTCTGTTCAACCTCGCAGCTGCTAGCTGAGCACCACGCAACTTCTTTGAAGCCGTTGGATACATTTCCAACGATTACAACTAATGGACTTTGTGAAATAACTGCTGAAGGGATGTAAAACGTAGAAAATGCGTGATCTGAACTAGCGATTCTCGTATTTTGATCGAGTTGTACGCCATGCGTAATGGTGCATTGTGAGACGGTCGGAAAACCCGAAGCCGCCCGGAGCCTGGCCGGAAAAACCCGAAGTCGCCCGGGACACTTGGCGCGCTCTGCTCATTGGTCGGTTTTGCAAAATAGTATTATCTCATTAGCATAGCGTCCGTACAAGGAAATCTCCGGTCGTTCGTGACGTCAGTTTCGCGCCAATAGCTATTTATAGAGCCTTTGTAGCCTTCAACTGGTTTGTGGATGGGAAAGTAGAAACGGAACCGGTTCGAATGGACCCAAACATGGCGGCGTTCGGCGCTCGCAAAGCGGTGTAGTCAGGGTCCAAACATTCGATGTTTTTGAGCAAACGACGTCGCGAACGCTTGAAAAATTGAGCAGGTGCTTCGACGTATTTCGGTGTTGGTGGCTGGTCAACAATGCCAACTACTTTGTCCTTGATATCTGCCCTTCTCTTTTCTTATTTTTGAGAGCCAACCGGGCACGCTAGACGGCAGATTAGCGTGCCCGAGGTAATTTTTCGTAGCATTTGGCTCGGGGCACGCGCTAATTTCGACCCCTGGTGGACCACAGTTCTTACTCAGTCCACCACAGTTCTTACTCGGTCCACCACAGTTCTTACTCGGTCCACCACAGTTCTTACTCCACCACAGTTCTTACTCGGTCCACCACAGTTCTTACTCAGTCCACCACAGTTCTTACTCAGTCCACCACAGTTCTTACTCAGTCCACCACAGTTCTTACTCCACCACAGTTCTTACTCAGTCCACCACAGTTCTTACTCAGTCCACCACAGTTCTTACTCCACCACAGTTCTTACTCAGTCCACCACAGTTCTTACTCAGTCCACCACAGTTCTTACTCCACCACAGTTCTTACTCAGTCCACCACAGTTCTTACTCGGTCCACCACAGTTCTTACTCGGTCCACCACAGTTCTTACTCCACCACAGTTCTTACTCGGTCCACCACAGTTCTTACTCAGTCCACCACAGTTCTTACTCAGTCCACCACAGTTCTTACTCAGTCCACCACAGTTCTTACTCCACCACAGTTCTTACTCAGTCCACCACAGTTCTTACTCAGTCCACCACAGTTCTTACTCGGTCCACCACAGTTCTTACTCGGTCCACCACAGTTCTTTGTGCACTGAAGGATTGTTGAGCTCATGTGTATCTCGCTGTCCCAGGCTTAACAGTATTTGTGGACAAAAGGATTACCCTGGGTGCTTTCAAGAAGGAGTTGGAGTCACATATAGGCACAACTTCAGACAACTTCAAGGTGAGCATATGGTTTTCAGTGATGCGAGTGATGTTGCATTCTTTTTCTCGTCAGTATATTATTGTCATTATTTTGCCTCCATGGCCAGGGGCCAGTTGCATGAGTGATTTTAGTCCTGTGCCAGCCACTAAGCAAGGTGCTCCGCTATAGCGGGGTGAGTGTTGTGACGCTACAGCGGGGTGAGTGTTGTGACGCTAATGCTATAGCGGTGTGAGTGTTGTGACGCTATAGAGGGGTGAGTGTTGTGACGCTATAGTGGGGTGAGTGTTGTGATGCTATAGCGGTGTGAGTGTTGTGACGCTATAGCGAGGTGAGTGTTGTGACGCTATAGCAGGGTGACAACACTATAGCGGTGTGAGTGTTGTGACGCTATAGCGGAGCACCTTGCTTAGTGGCTGGTGCTCCTACTAAGCTCGCTCATGCTACAGGCCCCTGCGACAAGAAATGCGTCAATCACGAAGTTAAAGTGTATTTATTGCCAGATTAACTCGGCGCTTGGAAAGCTTGTGATTCCGTACTCCTTGCTGGCATCATATTATTTAAACTGATTGAGTTTTAATCATATATGAAACTGTTGCAGGTGTATCGTGTGTATTCGAACAATCAGGAGTTTGAGAGTGTGAGGCTGTCTGACACGCTGTCCTTCCTGGAGGATGGCAAGGTAACTTCTCTGTACATTTCTTCTCCCTGTAGACCTTGCGTTTTTGTTTGTTTTATTTATATTGGATTGTCGGTGGTGCTTTTTGTCAAGGTGATTCATGCAGTAGTCCCCACGACAAGGAGCACTACCCATAGTCCAAAGGTAGAAGCTGTGGTAGCCAATATATAGACATAGTGCAAATAAAATGACGGCAAACTTCGGCCTACGTCATACTCACTATAACAAGGTATGGATTCACCATGTTTGCTCAAGGGTGCTGCCAGAACGGCTTGGCATTTCTAAGCGCCAGGCTTTCTGACACCTCCCTAAAACTTTTATGGTGTATCTAGATCTTCTGAACTGGTTTGTAGCCTTCAGAGGGCAAGTTCCAAATAAACGATTTGTGTAAATCAGAAGGTCAAAAACTGTGTGTGTTTGAACGCAAGCAGTGGAGTGGAAGGCCAGACAGACATGCCGTATATCAAGTGTTTGTGGTGTGTGTACTCAGTACCCAAACGGAAAATGGCAGGCAGAGGCAGTACCAACAGGCCTTCACTGCACAAATTACAGAGCTGAGGTGGAAGCCCTAGTCCGCGCAGCTAACACCCTTAGTGGCACTGCAGACCCTGATGCCCAGATTGTCCTCCTTACTGATGCCATGTCTGTCCTTGAGGCAGTAACAGCAAGCAAACTGCCACGTCTACAAGAGGCACTGCAAAACATCAAGTGCACCAGACTGGTGCTGCAGTGGATCCCTTCACACTGTGGCATCTACGGCAATGAAGAAGCTGACAGAATGGCAAAAGTGGGCGCAGAGAAAGAACAAGATGAAAATGGAGTCAGCTTCACAGAGATGAAGACCATCATTAAGTCTGTGTACAGACCACCACAACAGCCCCTAGACAGTTACCATCAGCTGTCCAGACAAGAGCAGGTGACCATCTTTCGTCTGAGGACCGGGCACAACCGACTCAATTTCCACCTGCACAGACGCTTCCACCTCGTGCCATCTCCCCTGTGCCCTTGTGGAGAAGCAGAGCAGACCGCAGAGCACATCCTCCAGGACTGTGGAAACCACCAGCCGCTGAGGGAGGAGATATGGCCGAAGCCCGCCACTCTACAAGAGAAACTGTACGGGCCTGTGGAGGCGCTACAGAAGACCACAGATTTCATTTTGAGAGCCAAACTCCAAGTGTGACGGCGTTCGAGAAGAAGAAGAAGATGTGGTGTGTGTGTTTGAACGCAAGCAGTGGAGTGGAAGCCCAGACAGACATGCCGTATATCAAGTGTTTGTGGTGTGTGTGTTTGAACGCAAGCAGTGGAGTGGAAGCCCAGACAGACATGCCGTATATCAAGTGTTTGTGGTGTGTGTGTTTGAACGCAAGCAGTGGAGTGGAAGCCCAGACAGACATGCTGTATATCAAGTGTTTGTGGTGTGTGTGTTTGAACGCAAGCAGTGGAGTGAAAGCCCAGACAGACATGCCGTATATCAAGTGTTTGTGGGGACCTTTGACCCATTTAACCCACAGCTGCATTTCCCAACTTTTTGTCATCTAATGACTATGTACCAGTTGCAGGAGTTGGGTTGACTATGATAATTCAAGGTTAGTGCCGGATACAGAGTCTGGCGCCAAGCTAATCTGACACTACCCTTGAATTATCATGATTGATCCATCACTTGCTGTAGGGCTAAGTGAGTTAATCTACTGTTGTCATCGAAACAGTTTTTCACCTATTTCTGATTTCCGCTCATCTGTTTGGAACTCTGGGTTTGATGTGGTAAGCCTTGAGGAAGTGACTGGTGCATTGCCTCAACAAACAATAAACATGTACAAGAGAAAAGCAAATCATATAATTCAAAATGAAAAACATGAAAGAGTTTGGCAGCATTTTGCAGGCCTTTCCTGTGTCAAGTGAATGGTTTCTGCATTACATTTACAGACTTCCTAGAACTTTTCACGATATGGGTTTTGATTCGGTGCTTCATGTTTTTGTTGTCAGCTGAATGTGAAGATGGGTCGTGCACTGCGCCCAGGAGAACACAGGGTCAAGGTCTATCAACTGAATGTCAACGACACAGAAGTAAATGTCCTATGCACACAAGCAGTCATGCTTGTGCACATGCACCTATGCACATGCACACACATGTGCGCACACACACTCACAGGCACGTTCATGCATGGGTGCACACACAGACACACATGGAGCAATATATACTTTCTTAACCCTTTGGCTGTTGACAGTGGTTTTTGTCGCGATGATTCCAGCAGGAATAACAACACCCTGACATGCTGACGTCCAGCAGGAATCATCACGACATAAACCACTACCGACAGCCATAGGTTTCAAGACAACCTTTTGCCAAAGGCATTGATATTATTTAACAGCGAAGGTGTCGTAGTGAAGTCTGCGTGTGTTTTGGTGGTGCTAGTTGCTAACAGAAGCAGTCTTTGCTGGAGTCACTGACACCATTAGACGGTAATAGGTTTTCTGATTAACTCATTGACTCTGGGAGCTAAATGACTTCCATTGGAATGGAAGTCATTTGGTTTTGGGAGTCGGAGGGTTAATTTTGTACGTGTTTCAGCTACTGAAATGTGGTCCGTGTCAAAGGCATTGACGTTGTTTGCCACTGAGGGTTGTAATGACCCTTTTAGCCCCGGATTTCCTACAACAGGAGATGGCTTGATCATGATAATTCAAGGATAGTGCCAGATTACGGCGCCAAGCTAATCTGGCACTACCCTTGAATTATCATGGTCAAGCCATCTCCTGCAACTGGTACATTGTCGTTGGGCATCTCCTCCAAAATTTGAGAAACAGACCATGGGGCTAAAAGGGTTAACCCTTTGATTTCGGGAACTAAATGAGAGTCAAGTGTGTGGAACTCCCTGCCAACGGAAATGCGGAATCTGCCCACATTGTCACAGTTCAAGGCTCACTTAAAGACTTTTCTTTTTTGTCGGGCATTTAACACTCGGCTCATATTTAGCTAACTGTTGACTGACTGCCACCTATTCTGATCCCAGAGGAAGTGAATGTAAGGTGTGAGGAAGGGATGGTGTGGTTTAAAGTAGTGTATAATTGTGCGTGTGTGTCTGAGAGAGAAAGGGTGTGCTGTTGTGCATGCGCAGTGAGTCCAGTGTTTTCCTGGAGAAGAGCGCTATACAAGAACTATGTATTATTATTATTATTAAGAGGGTTAAGTTTGTACGTGTTTCAGATACAGAAACGTGGTCTTTGCCAGAGGCATTGACGTTTGACGCTGAAGGTTGCAGTAACGAAGTGTGTGTGCATTTCAGCCATGCAAGTTCCTGACGGAGACGATCTTTGCCAAGGGCATGACGGTGCTGGAGTCGAAACACCTGATTGTGGCCGAGATGAAGGACAAGTGTGGGGTCGACATCCCCATTGGAAGGTCAGTTAGGTGTTTAACCCCCAAAGTGCTGAGAAAAATGTAATACCATCCAACTGCACGTGGTTTTTAGATTACATTTTGAGAATTTCTGCCACGGGCTGCAGTGCATGACGTGACCAGCCATCCCATTAACGTCCAGTATGCCTTGACCCTTTTCACCCAGATACACCCATTGCTTTAAATAAATCTGACTGATAGTTCAAGGGTGGTGCTAGAATAGCTTGGCGCCGGCAGCGCCAAGCTATTCTGGCACCACCCTTGAACTAAAACAGTTGATCTGTCTCCTAATCTGTAATGTAGCCTTCATAGGACAGTAAGCAAATTTGACAAAATCAGCCTCAGGATGTCGTGGGTTAAGTTCAGGTGCTTGTTTCATTTGTTCTCTGTCGTCTTGTGCAGGTGTCGTTTGCGAAAAAAGTCATGGAAGAACCCGGGTACGGTGTACATCAACAGTCAAGTGTACGAGGACGAGATCGCCATCTTCCCCAACTGGGAGATCTTCCTCGAAGTTCTTGACAGTAAGCTCACCGTCGGTCATTTTCTTTCCACGATTTTGACCTGGCAGGTTGATGTGATGCCTTGGGAAATGATGATTATTGGCTGTGCACACACAAGTACTAGTGCAGTCCAATGGCTGCGAAAGAAAGCAGCTTGCTTTCCAATAAAACAAACAGTTTATTAACCTCTTTACTGCCGAGACAAATGTAACACCACTCGACTGCACGAGTTACAGATCCCCAGGAGCCCCCGCAATTGCTGAAAGCACTTTGTACACGTGTTCCTTTGATTGCAAGGGATCTCTGACATCAAATTTGTCGCCTGCTCGGCGTTAAACCCAGATAACTAACTAACATCAAGTTGCCAATGATTTTCAAAAACAACCTGTGTCCACTGGCAGCGAAGGGGTTAAAACTGCTATTTCTGCGTCATTTCAAAGCACAAGGCCTGTGATGAGCACAATACCGATGCATGTCCGCAGCAGCATCATTGTAACATATCTGGGCAGTGTGGTCACCTCTAGTTCGTAAGCTCAGTGGTCGCACGCAGCCTGCCTGTGACCGATGACATTGGCCGGCTGGCTGCTGACGCATCATGCATGTCTGTGTGGAGAGTGGTTTGAAATATCTCACACTGTGCCTGAAGGCGATGAACTGTAAGCACCCGTTTGCTGTTCATAGATTGGGCACAGACAGCAAACGGTTCCTGCTGACAAAGCGGGGCTTCCTGGCCGGACTGTGGTGTGACGAGAGGCAGTCACAACGCTTAATGCTAGGCTTACACATACTTAACGGCCACTTATTCAAACTGACAGTTTTTGATGTTTAAGAATGTTGTGCGTGCGTTGCTAAAAAAACAGAAATCCAACCGCAACTTTGCAAGAATCGTAGTTCATCCTCGGCCCCCATAATTATCCCTTTCGCTTCCAGCAGGTGCAAAGTGGTGTCAGCAAGAGGCATAGATCCTCATGAGCCCCCGCAATTGCGGGGCTCATGAGGATCTATGCCTCTTGCAGTTGAGTGTTCTTCAATTTTTGTTGTTGCGGTGAAAGGTATATCAAACACCTGCATCCTTCTAAACTTTGTCCATCACCTTCTGTGTGAAAAAAAGCATAGGTTCGCAGCCTCTGCATCTGCAAAGGGACTCAAGTACAGAGTGGTTTCCGCAAGAGGCGTAGATCCTCATGAGCCCCCGCAATCGCGAGGGCTCATGAGGATCTATACCTCTTGCAACTGGGTGTTCCTTCAATTTTTAGGCTCATGTGCGAAGCAAAAGTGAGTCTATGTTCTGGGCGAGTGGTCGCCAACCGTCTTGTTGTCCGTCCACCATCGTCTGTGGTAAACTTTAACGCTGGCATTTTCTCGGAGACTATTCAAGCTAGATTCTTCAAACTTGGCCCAAGAATACTTTGTGGCAAGACCTTTCTAAACATACCAGTTTCAGTGACCTCTCACAAAAGTCAAGGTCACAATGGATCAGGAAATATATCCAAAAGCTATTTTTTGACATTATTTATTTTTTCTCAAATATTATTCACAACTTCAAACCCAAACTTGGTACAAAGATACCTGATGGTAAGGCCTTTATACGCACACTAATTTGGTTGATCTCTTGGAAAGGTCAAGGGTCACAAGAGCTCAGGAAATGGGTCCTAAATCGCCATATTTTTACAAAACATGTTTTTTTCTCAAATACTATTCACAACTTCAAACCCAAACTTGATACAAAGATACCTGATGGTAAGACCTATCTATGCATACTAATTTGGTTGATCCCTTGGAAAGGTCAAGGTCACAAGAGCTCAGGAAATAGGTAAAAAATAGCCATATTTTGACAAGAAATGTTTTTTCTCAGTTACTATTCACAACTTCAAACCCAAACTTGCTACAGAGATGGTAAGACCTATCTATACATACTAATTTGGATGACCCCTTGGAAAGGTCAAGGGTCACAAGAGGTCAACAAATGTGTATAAAATGCCAAGAAATTGTAGTTATTACCAACATTTTGCACACTTTAAAATCAAATTTGGCACAAAGGTAGCTGATGATAAGATCTTCCTATGTATCCTGATTTGGTCGACTCATTGCAAAGGTCAAGGATCACGGGGGTTTCACAGATGTGTGAAAACTTTAAATTTTGAGAAAACGTGGATTTTGTTAGTGCAGAAGCCATCCCATCACTTATTGTCAGACGTGTGGTTCGGTCATACACGTGAGCCATAATGGCTTTGCCTTTCTTGTTTGTTTTTGTGGTGAAGGGGGTATTGACATCTACAGCCTCTGCATCTGTCGAAGGAACATGAGTACACAGTGGGTTCCGTAAGAGGCGTAGATCCTCATGAGCCCCCGCAACTGCGGGGGCTCATGAGGATCTACGCCTCTTGCAGCTGAGTGTTACTTGAATTGTTTTTGTTGCTTTGTTTTGCCGTGAATGGGATATTCACATCTACAGTCTGCTACACTGTCCAGCTGCTACATAAAAGACATAGACCCTCATGAGCAGCTGCAGGCTGGTTCATGAGACTCTATGCCTCTTGCAGACCAAGATAGATTTGTTCCATCAGGTTCTCCAAGGGAAGGTGTGGCTCATTTTCAGGTTGAGCGTCCAGCTAGACTTGCACTTGATTGCCTGACTAACATGAAGTGTTTATGTCTCTGCCTCAGACCCGGACGAACTGACCAGCATGCAACAGTTGGCCATCTACCTGCGGCGCTGGCGGCCCTCGACCTTCACCCTCGACCCCTTCCAAGAGGTCGTCCTCTCAGTCCAGTCCGTGGACGAACTCAAACAAAAGGTAACAGTCAGCGTATAAATCTCCTGTACTTTGTTGGTTGTGTTTAGAAGAGGATCCTTGATTGTCAGACATTTTTCTATGAACAAGGATGGATAGGTGAGATTTCTGTGAAGAAACGCGAAGGAAAGATATGTGGAGATCACACTGAAGATATTATTCTTTTGTCTTTTGAAAAGAACAGGGGAGACTACCAGTGCTAATTCGGAGGGCTTCCATATTCATTGCTTCCAGTCACTTACTTAGCGTACCTGTTTGTTTCTTCAAAAACATCCCGATGACATTACTATCTGGAAGTGTCTACTACTTACTCAATTTCAGCCTAAGAACCTGTTGTGTTCCTACACAACCCGGGAGGCACTCAAGGAACCCTGCCTAGCGCTGAGAGTTGCCTCCCGCCTCTGCCCATCTGGTCACGTGCCATGAGGTGTGACCCTTCAGTCGTTCTACTTAGCTCACGCTGTTCAGACGTGTTTAACCTACAGGACCTTAGCTGGTTACAACCAGTTCTTAAAGGGCCAGTCCCCTTGGATTACTGTGTTCCTTTGGGACTTTGTGCGCTCTTGCGGTTCCCTGGTGTGCTACTGGTTTACTGGGCTTCATGCTTACTGGGGACTGTGTGTGTTGGATTACCGGCGCTCCTCTCTGTGGTGGTTTCCTGGCCGTGTGGGGACTTCTGGTCGTGGACCCGCCCGGGACTTCTTCCCGCCAACGCGCTCGGTGGTTGGTTTGGAGGTTCCTCCCCCCGTCCCTGCAATTCAGGAGAGGTAAGGTATCGGTCCCAGCCCTCGGCCGGCCCCTGGGCCGGGTGCCAGCTTCGGCTTGAGGCTTCGTCTTGAGTGTACAGCTTTGCGCCGATCTCTCGATTTTGTTGGCGGGGCCTCGCAGTGCTTCGACCCGGTCGCCTATCATGTCTGATATGTTGCAGTGACCAAGTGCTCTCTTCTGCCCACAGTGCGGCGACTTCCAGTAGCCGAGCGATACCCACAAGGTCTGCCTTCCCTGTGCTGCCTGCTCTTCCAACCACACCTGTGATGTCTGCGTCGCAGCTATGGGGGTTTTACCGGCGCGAGCGCCCGACATCAGCAAGTGACCGATCGTCCGTCTTGGCGTCCCCCTCCGTGCCCGGAGCTGTATCCAGACACGCCCGTTCCGACCTTGTGGAACGGACGACCCGGCGAACACATGAGCCCAGTTCGTACCACAGGACTGAGTCATCCGTGACTCCCGCCCGGACAAAGCCCGCTGACTCTTACGCTCTTACGGAGAGTCCGCTTTTGGGCAGAGCACCTGCCTTACGGAGGCAGGCCTGCAGAGACGCGCATCGCGGCGTCATTTGACAGCCCTGAGAGGTCTCGCCAGGAGAAGGCCGCGTACTCTTACGGAGAGTCGCTAAGTCGGCAGAGTGCCCTCCTTACGGAGGCAGGCCAGCAGAGACCCATCCGAAGTCTACCGACAGTCTTGACAACTTCCGCTCAGCCAGCAGCTTCAGACGCTCGTGCGTCCGGTGACGAACGAAGATAGAATCGTGATGCTCTATGCGACGTCCGACGCAGCCTCCGGCCCCCCCCCCCCCCCTCGGCCTCGTCATGGTCGATCACTTAGCGAGCTTCGTTCCCACGCCCTGCATCACGTCCGTCTTGGTATGCCTTTCCTCACAGGTTACGTCGTCCGCCACCTTCGCTGCTCAGGCGCTGTAGTAGGAATTCGCCCGTCGGGCTTCGTCGTCGCAGTCGCTTCCGTCATCGCAGTCGCTTCTCTTCTCAGCTCTTGCCTCAGGACTGCGTTATCCGTGATGCCCGCCCGGACAAACGCCGTTGACTCTTATGGAGAGTCTGTATGCCGGCAGAGCACCCGCCTTACGGAGGCAGGCCTGCAGAGACGCGCCTCATGCAGTCATTTGTCCTCTGACATTCTGGAGAGGTCTCGCCAGGAGTTAGCCGGCAGTGTACCCGCCTTACGGAGCCAGGCCAGCAGAGACCCATGTCTAAGTGTCCATGGCCTACTGACAGTCTTGGCAACTCCCGCTCGGCCAGCATCGCTAGATGCTCGTGCGAGTCCAGCGATGAAAGGAGGAAGCATCGTGATGCTCTACGCGACGGCCATCACAGCCCCGACCCGCGTTCTCTTGTCGGGACATGGATAGCGCAATCTCCTCCACCCAGACCCCCAGCCGAATTTTGCACACTTCGCGGGATGAGGAGACTCTCAGCCTACTCCTTGAGGATTCGGTTCCGGCCCGGCTCGGCGTGGACAGCCGCTCTCCCTCGCCTCGCTCTGCTGTGACAGATGTTCCTGCGGCGCCTAGGACCCCTTCGGCGTCGTGCTCGGAAACGCTTCTGGGGATCGACGAAGCAGGTCGTCGGATGGCGGCTCTCTGCCTGAGGACGCGTACCCCCGTTCCCCCCACCTTGTCGACTTGGGATGTCAGCAGTAGAGGTTCAAGTCGCTGCCTCATCCCCCCGGCTTTAAGGATCTGAGGGATTCCTTCTCCACGCATCGCCAGGCGATTCCCAGGAGTACTCCTTCTTCGCGGATCGCAAGCGGCCAGCTGACCACGGCATCTCCTTCCAGCAATCCTGGTATGTGGGCCATTCCCAGTTTTCATCTGTCCACTTCCCTCTTTGGACCCCCTGGCGGTAGCACAGGTTGGCGACAACACTCAGCTGAGACGCGCCCTCCCTCACAGCTTAGATAGACGGCGTTGCTAGTGCGGAACATCTTGGCTGTGCGGGTTTCCTGGAGCTTCTCACTCAAGCTTTCATCCGTCGCATCAAGGACGCCTGGCAAGCTTCGCTTTTGCCCCTCCTTAGGGACCTACTCGCCCTCACGGCCAACCGGGCAGCGTATCTCTCTTCGGTCAATGGTATGGCGGCCACTTACAACTGTGACCTGTTGCGTCGAGATGCCAGACTGCAAGCCTGTCCTCTACGCGGGCTTTCGCTAGGGCTTCCCAGTGGGGCCCCACCTTTGGCCGCTCAAGTCCCGTTAGGACCTGGGATTCTCTCCTCCATCGCCGAGGGACTCTCGTTTTCCTGGCGTTCGCCCTGCCGCTGAGACCGAGATTCCATCGGACGAGTTCATAGCTGTCGCACTGCAAGGAGAGGTCGACTCGCTTCTGCAGTAAGCCGCCACAGAGGTAGTGTCTCGTCACGACTCCCCGACCTTTTACAGCCGCCTCTTGTGGTTCCCAGGCCGGGCGGCAAGTGGCGCCTTGTCATCGATCTCGCAGTGCGGAACAAGTTCTCATGGCTCCGACTTTTCGTTTGGAAACCGCCAGGGCCCTCAGCCGTGCAACCCTTGGACTTCGCGGTCAGCTTGGACCTCTCCGAGGCGCATCTCCGTGTCCCTATGCACCCGGCCTCCAGGAGGTATCTCTGCTTCGTTTTCGACGGCGTGTTCTACCAGTGTGGGGCCCTCCTGTTCGGTCTCAACTGCAGCCCTTGGGTTTCACTCGCATTGTGGATGTCATCGTCGCCAAGGCCTGACAGTCGTCTTCTAGTCCGACCTCCAACTACTTAGACGACCTCCTCCTGAGGAATCAGTCAGAGACCACCCTCAGGACGGACAGAGATGCCCTGCTCCTGTTGCGGTCACGTTCGGGGTTCCTGGTCAACGCGGGCAAGTCGGACCTCACGCCAGTTATTCTTCTCGGCATGGAATTTGCGACCAACCTCTACAGGGTGAGTTTGCCGGAGCCTCGGATCCAGAAGCTGGCCTCCTTAGCCGCCCAGGTAGCTCAGGCGGGATCAGTCCCCGCCAGGCTTGCTTCAACTGCTCAACTTGATGAACGCAGCGGCGGATCTTTTCCCCCTCGGTCGTCGTTACTCCCGGCTGCTCCAGCTGCACCTCCTGGTTTTTTTGGCGTCCGACCTCCGGCGACACAGATGCCCCGGTGCCGGTGCCTCTGTTCCTTCACCCTCTTCTGCAGCGCTAGACGGACACCTCGTGGCTCGCTTCGGGAGCTCCTCTCGCCTCATCGCCTCCTCAACTCTTGCTCTGCGTGGATGCAAGTCTCGCCAGGTGGGATGCACACCTGCTACCAAGGTTCCTCTCAACGTTCGGCCTCTGGACTCTGGACCTTTCGGACAGACACATCAACTGGCTAGAGCTACAAGCGGTTGGCGAGCCATCTTCGAGTGGGAAACGCTCCTTCACCACCAGGAGCTACTTGTCCTTTTGGACAACGCCACAGTCGTTTCCTTCTTTCAGAAGCAGGGCGGTATGCGCTCGCCCGATCAGTGCATTTTCCTTTACTGTCTGATGCGCTGGTGCGAGGACCACGGCATCTCCCTCCGAGATCGACACATCCCAGGACACCTGAACGTGTTGGCCGATTCCCTCTCTCGGCGCGGCCAGCTACACCATACGGAATGGACGCTAGGCCCGGAAATCCTTCGGATGATCTGCGCTCACTGGGAGACGCCCAGGATCGACCTATTTGCCACGAGGTGGAATCGCCAGCTCCCCCTCTTCGTCTCCCTGATGCCAGCCCCCCTAGCCTGGGCTGTCAACTCGCTCTCCTTCCGTGGGACGGGTTCATCGCGTGTGCTTATCCCCCGACGGTCCCCGGTCCCAAAGTCCTACTAAAGCTCAGAGGATGCAAAGCGGTCGTGGTGCTGGTAGACCTGTTCTCCTGGTACAGGGATTGAACCTCCGACCTCCTCAGTCTCGCCACGGGCCCTCTCCTTGTCGGCCACCTTGAGGACGATGCTCAAGCAACCACGCCAGCCGCTATTCCACCCGTGCCCGGAGCGCCTTCAACTTCACGCCTGGAGATGGTGCAGCAAGCCCTCATCGCTGGAGGCTTCTCAAGTGCAGCTGTGGAAGCTATCGCTAACCAGTAGACCCTTGACCAGACGCGTTATGAGAAAAAGTGGTGAGTACTTCAGTCCTGGTGCGCTGACCAACAACTCTCCCCACCGATCTGACTACTCCACAGCTCGCTGACTTCTTCCTCCTTGGAGACCAAGGTCTAGCCCCCATCATGATCCGAGGATACCTGTCCATGATTGCTGACATTACTGTCACCTCGCCCAGACCCTGGCAAATGCAAGGACCTAGCAGACCTGATGGTGCTCTTGGCCTGCAGCGCCCGGTTCCCGCTCACTGACTCCTCGCTGGGACTTACCCTGGCTACTGATGCGGCTTAACTCCGAACCGCTTCCCTGGTGCGGTTCGCGGATGTGACACGGAAGACTTGCTTCCTGTTGGCCCTGGCCATGGCGGCCAGAGTAAGCGAGCTACTCGCGCTGTCGGCAAGCCCTGCCCTGCCTCCAGTACAGGATGGATGGTTCCGCGCAGCAGCTCACAGACCCTGCCTCCCTCGCCAAGACCAGGTCTCCCATGACTGCGCCCCAGGTGATAACCGTACGGCCGCTGAAAGATGTAAAGTTCCCCGGGAGACCAGGCAACAAGATCCTGTGCGCACCCTACGCGTATACCTATGCAGATCCAAGCCCATCCATCGAAGACGGTCACGCCTCTTTCTGCCCGGCAGAAAGAACGTTACAGCCCAGACGTTGTCTTCCGGGCTACACTGGGCCATACGGTCAACCTTCCAGGACCTTCCCCCAGAGGTGTGAAGAGGTTCAAGATACGCGCACACGAGGTTCAAGCCATGGCCACGAGCGTCGCCTTCGTTCGCAACTGAGCCATTCGAGACATCGTGGCAGCACTGGGCTGGAGGGCAGAATCAACTGTCGCCCACTTCTACCTCAGCGATCTGGCAGGCCTGCGAGACAACCTCTCACTGGTGGGGGACAGCGCCACAGCGCAACACTCCCTCCCGGCGCGGGGGCGCCGTAGGTACCAACTTAGCTGAAATTGGGAGTGGTGCGACTGGGGGGAGGGCTCTGACTATCCCTTTGCACCCTCCTCCTCTTCGCAATTCTTCCAGATAGTAATATCATCAGTAGTGTTTTTGAAGAAACAAATTAATTTGTCTAAAATGTATTTTTTCGAAAAATACTTACCGGGTTCTTTGAGTGCCTCCCGGGTTGTGTATCAACACAACAGGTTCTTAGGCTGAAATTGAGTAAGTAGTTGACACTTCCAGATAGTAATGTCATCGGTAAGTATTTTTCGAAAAAATACATTTTAGAGAAAAATTAATTTTTCCTTGTTTTTTTTTTTTGTTTTTTTTTGTCCTTGGTTGATAATGCACAATTCTCTCCCCTGAAAGTGCTTTTACCTGCTTTCCTTCGTAATCTTCTTTTGTCTGTTGTTTACTACATGTTCTGGTATCTTTGTTTTGCATTTCTTCTGTCTTCAGTACTAGCATTGGTTGACATGTTTCTTTCTGTTTGTGTTTCAGATCTCATCCATCAGTGGCATACCGCTTGAAAATGTCGAGTTTGCCAAGGTAACCATTCAGACACATTAGTATTTGTAGTTTTAATGGACATTTTTTTAATTAACAGAAAAAAAACAGGCATATTTAGAATCTATGCCTTTTGCTGATAAAGATTGACAGCGGCTGTTCCTTACACTGAAGATTTCATTTTGGATTACTCACTTGGGTGTCAGAATTAAGTCCTGAATTTCAGGTCAGACAGAACTTCCCTTCATCTGCTTATCAGTCTGTATGTGTGAATGGGATCATGTCTCAGCCTGTGCTTTTGAAGTATTGTGTCCCACAGGGGTCTGTTTTGGGTCTTCTGCTGTCCTCTGCTGTTCTCTCTTTATAATGAATCAGTTTCCTGAATGATCAGCCAGAATAGCTGTGATATCACAAGTATGCTGATGACACTCAGGTCTCTATGTCTGACCATGCTAGTAACCTGCAGACCATTGTCTTCAGTGTGGAGAAGGGTACAGTTGAAGTCAAAGACTGGAAGACTTGCAAAAAGACTGAAGTTAAATAATGACAAAACAGAGAGCATGCTTGTTGGTACTCGAGCTAGAACATCAGTCTCCAGCAGTGATCACATTTCCATAGGTGGCCATGACATTTCTTTCAAATCCGATGTAAAAAATGTGGGTGTTTTCCTGGATTCGAGTTTATCGATGGAAAAACAGATTAGCCATCTTTGCCGCCCTGCCTACCTGGAGAGCTCCGCAGAATAGGCACAATCAGATCCTTTCTGACAGAAAAGACTACTGCCCAGCTCGTATGCTCTCGCATTCTGTCCTGTCTAGATTACTGTAATTCCCTCCTTGCTAGTATATCATCTGATCAACTCGCTTGCATTCAGCGTATCCAGAATAATGCAGCCCAGTTAGTCCTTCGCAAAAAAACGCACTGATCATGTCACACCACTGCTAAAGCACCACCACTGGCTACCTGTCAAGCAGAGAAAAGAGTACAAGTGGGCCACGTTGGCATACAAACACTATGACATTATACTTCCTGCATATCTGTCCTTTCCCCTCGCATCACACAATCCTAGTAGAAGTCTGCGCTCAAGCTCACAGAAACTGCTTGTTCAGCCCAGAGTCAACCTAAAAACTGCTGGTGCACGATCTTTCAGTTATCAGGCCCCTCACGTCTGGGACTCACTTCCACTGCATGTCCGTCTATCCCCTACCCTGATGACTTTCAAAGCAAATTTGAATACCCATCTTTTCAAGGTAGCATATCAAGATTAGCTTAGTCTGGATGTGCTGCCTGGAAATGTTGGCTGTTGTCTTATATGTGTAGCCCATGTATGTAGATTGTGTGTGTGTATATGCGTGTGTGTTTCGTGTTAGGAATGTGCCTACATGGTGTGAGCTAGTGTTTATTTAAGGAGTGAGTGCGTGTTTATTTTGTTTTAATTTTTCTCCTTTTAAAATTATTTTTATGTGCTGTAAAGCGCTCCAAACTTGCTGTCTGTGGGGAAGGGCGCTATATAAAATCTATGTATTATTATTATTATTATTATTATAATTACGGTATTTATAATGGCTTATCTTATTATAATTATAACTCTAAGCGCGCACTCACAACTCACGCACACATGCGCACGCTTTAGACAACGACTCACGTACCACAAATAGTGAAATACATTACGACACTCAGCTTGGGGTGGTGAGTGTGGTGGTATAGTGCTAGAACTGTTGAAAGAGGTGAGTTTTGAGGGCGGACTGGAAGGAGGAGAGAGAGTGTTTCTGACGGAGAGAGAGTGGGAGAGTGTTCCAGGTGGATGGACCGTATACTGAGAAGAAGCGGGGGCCGAAAGTGCTGAGTTTGGTGCGGGGGATGTGGAGGCGGAGAGGGTCGGAGGCGGAGCGGAGGGAGCGGGGAGGAGTGTAGGGGTGAAGTAAGTTTGAGAGATAGGCAGGAGCGCAGTTGTTCAGGGATTTGTAGCAGAGAGACAGAATCTTGTATTGGATGCGTTGGGGGATGGGAAGCCAGTGAAGGAGTTTCAGCAGGGGAGTGATGTGGTCGGATTTTTTCGTTCTGAGGACGAGGCGGGCAGCATTGTTCTGGTTGATTGTACATTGCTTAACGTCCCGACAGCAACAAGGCTTTCTCAGGACGTGGCATTGTTCTGGACGCGCTGGAGAGTGAAAGTGGTGGATTGAGGGAGGCCGGAAAGGAGAGAGTTGCAGTAGTCGATGCGAGATAGGATGAGAGAGACAGCAAGTTTGGTGGCAGCTTCGGTAGTGAGGTATTTTCTGATCTGACTGATGCGGCGGAGGTGGAAGTAGCATGCCTGGGCCGTGGCGGAGATGAAGCTGGTCATGGAAAGAGAGGAATCGAGGATAATGCCGAGGTTTTTGGCCGAGTCAGAGAGGGAGATGGGGGTGCTGTCGAGTTGAAGGTGGAGAGAGGGAGGGAGCTGGGAAAGTTTCTGGTGAGTGCCTACCAGCATGGCTTCCGTTTTGTCGTCATTCAGTTTAAGCTTGTTTGCTGTCATCCAGTTTGTTTCCTCAAAAACATTACCGATGACATTACTGTCTGGAAGTGTCTACTACTTACTCAATTTTAGCCTAAGAACTTGTTGTGTTCCTTCACCACCCGGGAGGCACTCGGGGAACCCTCATTAGGGCTGAGAGTAGCCTCCCGTCTCAGTCCAATGATGCGTCCACTACGTGGCCCAATCACAAATCAGTCGTTTCTACTTAGCTCTGAAGTTTAGACGTGTTAGCCTATCGCTCCACCGACCGTTGCTAACGGTTTTTTTCCCTGCTCTTCTTTCTGTGGATTACTGTGTTCCTTCCGTCTTGTGTGCTTGGATTTATGTGCCTGTGTGTGTTTTTCACGGATTGTGCTTCGAGTGAACTGTGTTTTTCTTCGTTCTGGTGATAACGGAAAAAAAAAAAAAAAAAAAAAAAAAAAAAAAAAAAAAAATAAAAAATAAAAATAAAACAAAACAAACAAAGGAAGGTACTCCCTGTGGTGTTTACTGCTCCGGCTATGGAGATTCCTCCATCCGTCGCCACGTCGCAGGAGAGGTAAGGTCTTGGCCCCTCCCTCACAAGGCCCCGGCCCGGGTGCCTGTTTCCGTTTGTTTCGTCGGATCGCGCATCGCTTTCGTTCTCGTTTTCGCGCATTCCGAGTGCTTGCGCCCAGTCGCCTGCTATTTCTGTTTGTATGTTGCAGTAACCCCGTGCGTACCTGCGACAAGTGTGGATCTTTCCGGTGGCCGTGTGACGATCATGATTTTTGCCTTCCTTGTACGGGATGCACTTCGGACCATACTTGCACCGTCTGCGCCGCCTGGCCCGAGCAGCAATGGTCGCAGCTTTGGAGTCTTTACAGGAGCGAGCGTCCGCATTCGCCTAGTGACAGGGCTTCTTTCCTAGAGCCCACATCAGTGCTTGGCGCTGTTTCCAAACGTGTGGGCGCGGACCGTGAGGATCCACTGAGCCGTCGGCCGCTTGAGCTTCGCTCATCTTCCCTCATTTCTAATCGGACACCGCCTGCTGACTCTTACGGGGAGTCCGCCTTAGGGCGCAGCGTTTGCCTTACGGGGGCACGCATACCGCGACAACCCTCGCGTAGTACGTTGTCCAAAATTAATCGAATTTCTGGAGACCGTGCGGATCAGCTGAATCATCCTCCGCTGGCGATTTCCTCATCCTCCAAACTCTCTAACCGGACACAGCCTGCTGACTCTTACGGGGAGTCCGCCTTAGGGCTTAGCGTTTGCCTTACGGGGGCGCGCATACCGCGACATAATTCGCGTAGTACGTTGTCCGCAGCTAGTCGCGTTCTAATGGACCGTGACGATCAACTGCGCTGTCGGCCGCTGCACATTGGCTCATCCACAAAGATTTCTAAACGGACAACGCCTGCTGGCTCTTACGGGGAGTCCGCCTTAGGGCGTAGCGTTTGCCTTCCGGGGGCACGCATTACACGACATGCTTCGCGCAGTCCATTGTCCGAAAATCGTCGTATGCGATCTCATTTGCACAAGTCTGCGTGCTCTTACGGAGAGCCGCCTATGCGCCAACGTACCCGCCGTAAAGAGACTGGCGCGAGATCCCGGTCCAGGCGTCATCGGTTTGATGACCGTATTCTTCTTTCTCACGTGACCTCCAATACTCCACACACTCACGCGTCGGGTGACTACCGTCAGGAGCATCGTTCTACTGTCCGTTCCGATCGCCGCCGTCCTCGGCATTCATCATCATCTTCCCTTTCATCTCCTTCTCCCGCTTCGGTTCCCCGTTCGGCTTCCAGCTTGTCTCGGTCTGCCCCTCCCCTTCCGTCCCGTCACCCGTCCCCTTCCCCTCCTCGGCCCCGTATTCGGACCTCCGCTGGTAAAGTTCACCGTGTCCACCACTCCCGTCATCGCAGCCGCTCCCGTCATCGCAGTCGTTCTCCCCGTTCACGTCACACGGTTCCCTCTAGGTCCCCCCCTCCCGTTTATACCTTTCCCCTGCACCCGCTTCGCCATCCTCCCGCGGTACGACGTTCGCCGGTGGCTACAATTTCTCATCCGGACGGGCTCCGCGCCGTTTCTCCTTTACGGACCCTCCATCGGATCTCCCTCCCTACACGCGAGGAGGACACCCTTAGTCTACTTCCTGAGGATTCGGTCTCTAATCTCCTCGACTTTGGCGGCCGCTCCCTTTCGCCGCACTCTGATATATCGGATGCGCTTGTGTCGACTACACTCCCTTCGTCGTCGCGCACGGAAACGCTTCTTGGCATTAATGAAGCGGCTCGTATTGTCGTGGCCGCCCTACCGAAAGACGAATGCCCTCCGTCCCCCCCGCTCAAACGGAAGGTGTCCGCCTTTGTTGATTCGGACCGGCAACATAAGAGATTCAAGTCGCTGCCTCAACCGCCTGGATTTCAAGATATGCGGGATTCATTCTCCGCTCATCTACACACGGATTCACAAGATCCCTCCTTTTTTACGGACCGCAAGTGGCCGGCTGACCTTGACATCGCGTTCCGCCAATCTTGGTACGCGGGCCATTCACAGTCTTTTCAGTGCGCACTTCCCACGTTGGACCCTCCAGTTGTGGCGCAACTTGGCGGCAACTCTAAGCTACGTTACACTTTCCCGCGTGGTTTGGATAAGACGGCGTCCCTAGTGCGGAACACCTTGGCCTGTGGGGGTTTTCTGGAGCTTATCACACAAGCTTTTATTCGTCGCATTGAAGACTCACGAGAATCTTCACCCCTTCTTGGTGATCTCCTCACTTTAGCGGTCGCGGCTAACCGGGCAGCTTATCACTCTTCCGTCAACGCGATGGCGGCTGCTGCTAACTGCGATCTCATGCGTCGGGATGCCGTTCTACAAGCCTGTCGTGGTTTGCCCCCTGATTTGAAGTCTCAACTGCGTCGGGCTCCTCTTGGTGGACGTCTCCTCTTTGGGGAGACTTGGCAGAAAGTGAAGGACGGAAATTTAGACCGCTGGCCCAAAGGCTTTACCACTTCTCGCTTTCACGCCGCCCGCAAGGCCGTGGGTCGCGCCCTGCGGAACTCCAGACCCTCTTCGACCTTCATTCCCCGTCATTCCAACGCGTCCCGGAGGGCTCCCGCTTTCGGCCGCGGTAAACCCGTTCAGACCTCTATCCCCTCCTGGCCCAAGCCTGCCCGCCGCCCGGGTCGAGGGCGCGGCAGGTTTCAATGACTACCTTCCGTTCCAGTTCCCGCCGACCCCTCGGGAGTCTCCGGTCGGCGGGAGACTGGCCCTTTGCAGCGACGTATGGCGGGCGCTGCTACCGGACGACCCTTGGGTCCTTACTACCATCTCCGAGGGTCTCTCGATTTCGTTCCGTTCCCCTCCGCCGTTGAGACGATCTCCGGTATGGACAGACGTTCCATCCGACGAGTTAAGAGCTATCGCCTTGCGCGGAGAGGTGGCCTCCCTTCTACAGAAGGCTGCCACGGAGGTAGTGTCTCGTCTCCACTCCCCGGCATTTTACAGCCGCATATTCGTAGTTCCGAAGCCAGACGGAAAGTGGCGTCCTGTCATCGATCTCTCGGCGCTGAACAAGTTTATACTGGCTCCGACTTTTCGCATGGAGACCACCCGGACGCTCCGGGCCGCTGTGCAACCTATGGATTTTGCAGTCAGCCTCGATCTTTCAGATGCGTATCTCCATGTTCCCATACATCCGGCATCCAGACGGTATCTCCGCTTCGCTTTCGAAGGCGTGATCTACCAGTTTCGCGCCCTTCCCTTCGGTCTCAACCTCAGCCCGTGGGTTTTCACTCGCATCATGGATGCAGTCGTCGCCAAGGCTCGACAGTCCTCCTCCAGTCCGATCTCCAACTACTTAGACGACCTTCTCATGAGGAATGCGTCGGAGTCGGTGCTGCGGATGGACAGGGACGCTCTACTCCTACTCTTGTCCCGCTTGGGATTTCTACTCCATGCCCGCAAGTCGGACCTCTCTCCATCTCGCCGGTTTATTCATCTTGGGATGGAATTTGCAACCGACCTCAACCGTGTGTGTTTACCAGAACCTCGGATCACGAAGTTAACCTCCCTCACTTCTCGGGTTGCCCGGTCGGAATCCGTTCCCGCCAGAGTCTGGCTACAACTTCTCGGCTTGATGAATGCAGCGGCGGATCTCCTCCCCCTGGGTCGTCTTCACTCCCGCCCACTTCAGTTACACCTCCTGCTTCATTGGAGGCCATCCTCCGGCGACCTCGATGCCCTGGTGCCGGTGTCTCCAATCCTTCACTCTCACCTACGGCGTTGGATGGACACTTCTTGGCTAGCTTCGGGAGTCCCTCTTGCCTCACCGCCCCCTCAGCTCTCGCTCTGTGTGGATGCGAGTCTCGCTGGGTGGGGTGCACACCTGCTTCCGAGTTTCCTTTCGACGTCCGGCCTCTGGACCCCGGACCTGACAGACAGACACATCAACTGGCTCGAGCTACAAGCAGTGTGGCAGGCGCTCATGGTGTGGGAAGTCCACCTTTGCAACCAGACGCTTCTTGTCCTGTCGGACAACACTACGGTCGTCTCATACATTCAGAAGCAGGGAGGTACCCACTCTCCGGATCTCTGCATTCTCCTCTACCGCCTGATGTGCTGGTGCGAGCACCGCGGCATCTCTCTCCGAGCTCGACATATCCCCGGACGCTTGAACGTCTTGGCCGACTCCCTCTCTCGACGCGGCCAACTTCTCCACACGGAATGGACTCTTCACCCGGACATCTTTCAGCTGATCTGCGATCACTGGGAGACTCCCATGATCGACTTATTTGCCACAAGGTGGAATCATCAACTTCCCCTCTTCGTCTCCCCCATTCCAGACCCTCTCGCCTGGGCAGTCGATGCGCTATCCATTCCGTGGGACGGACTGATTGCGTATGCCTTTCCACCGACGGTTCTCATCCCCAAAGTCCTAATCAAGCTCAGAGGTTGCAACGCGATCCTGTTCTTGATCGCCCCGTTCTCTTGGACCAGGTCTTGGACCAACGACCTTCTCTATCTCGCCACGGGTCCGCCCCTTCGTCTCCCCACATCGAGAACTATGCTCAAGCAGCCTCGCCAGCCGCTGTTCCACCCGTGCCCGGAGAGACTACTTCTTCACGCTTGGAGATTGTCCGGCAAGCCCTCACCGCAAGAGGTTTCTCGGGTGCTGCAGTGGAGGCGATCGCTTCAGCCCGTCGACCCTCGACTCGACGTGTTTACGAGGGCAAGTGGCGAGTGTTCCAGTCATGGTGCTTGGACCAACATCTCTCACCCCTCAAATTAACTACTCCACAACTCGCAAACTTCTTCATCTGGCTCTTTGGAGACCTCGGCCTCGCTCCCATCACGATACGGGGTTACCTGTCCATGATTGCGGACACTTACCGTCATCTAGGCCACCCGGACCCTGGCGCATGTAAAGATCTCGCAGACCTGATGGCACATTTTGGACTGCAGCGTCCGGTTCCCCGCTCTCTGATTCCTCGCTGGGACCTACCCTGGGTCTTGACGTGGCTTAATTCGGACAGATTTGAACCCCTCTCACTGGCTAGCTTCGCGGATGTGACACGGAAGACATGCTTCCTTTTGGCCTTAGCCACGGCGGCCAGGGTAAGCGAACTACACGCTCTGTCAGCGAGTTCTACCTGCCTCCAATTCCGAGCGAATGGTTCTGTACAATTACTCACAGACCAGGCCTTCCTCGCCAAGACCCGGTCTCCTTTGACTGCCCCCCAGGTCATCAATATTCGACCTTTGAAACACGCGACCTTTTCTAAGGAGACGCGCCAGCAGGATCCCGTGCGCGCCTTACGCATTTACATACGCAGATCCAAGCCCGTCCGCCGAGGACGATCACGCCTCTTTCTACCTTTGAACCCCAAAAGAAATGACATAACAGCTCAGACAATATCTTCCTGGCTACGTTGGGTCATTCGGTCCGCCTATCAGGATCTTTCCCCTGACGGGGCGAGGCGGCTCAGGATCCGCGCGCACGAGGTTCGGGCCATGGCCACGAGTGTCGCCTTCGATCGCAATTGTGCAGTTCGAGACATCGTGGCAGCAGTGGGCTGGCGGGCAGAGTCAACATTCGCCCGCTTCTACCTCAGGGATCTGTCGGGCCAGCGAGAGAATCTCGCACTGGTGGGGGACATCGCCGCAGCGCAACACTCCCTCCCGGCGCCGGCAGCGCCGTAGGTATGCACTTAGCTAAAATTGTCGGGAGTTTGGCGAATGGGTGTGGGGCTCTGTCGTCTGCCCTTTCGGATGGTATTTGGGCGCGGCACCCTCCACCTTTTCGCCATTCTTCCAGACAGTAATGTCATCGGTAATGTTTTTGAGGAAACAAATTAATTTTTCTCTAAAATATATTTTTTCGAAAAATACTTACCGATGACATTACTCGAAGGACCCTCCCACCTGCCCCGCTTGCCGCTGGTAAGCTAAGTATCACGACTGATTTGTGATTGGGCCACGTAGTGGACGCATCATTGGACTGGGACGGGAGGCTACTCTCAGCCCTAATGAGGGTTCCCCGAGTGCCTCCCGGGTGGTGAAGGAACACAACAAGTTCTTAGGCTAAAATTGAGTAAGTAGTAGACACTTCCAGACAGTAATGTCATCGGTAAGTATTTTTCGAAAAAATATATTTTAGAGAAAAATTAATTTTTCACGTCTTCGTAGCAGTCAGCCATGCGAGTCAGTAGTGACTGAGCGTTGTCGAGTTTGTCTTTGTCTAGTAGTTGTGAGTCGTCAGCGTATAGGTGGTGGTTTATGTGGTGAGACTGGATGATGTTGGACAGGGGAGAGGTGTAGAGTGTGAAAAGGACCGGACCCAGGACGGACCCCTGTGGAAGTCCACGGGAGAGCCTGACTGGGTTGGAGGAGACGCCATCGATGGTGACGGACTGCTGTCTGTCGGAGAGGTAGGAGAGAAACCAGGAGTGAGCAGAGTCAGTGATGCCAAAGGAGTGATGAAGGTGGTGGAGGAGGATAGAGTGGTCTGTAGTGTCGAAGGCGGCAGAGAGGTCGAGTAGCGTAAGAAGGGAGATTTTGCCCGAGTTGGTGGAGAGAAGCAGGTCGTTTAAGATATGTAGAAGGGCTGTTTCAGTGATGTGATGTTTGCGATAGGCAGACTGGAAGGGACTGAGGAGATTGTTGTCGGCGAGGTGGAGGTTGAGCTGATTGAGAACGACCTTCTCAAGAAGCTTGGACAGGAAAGAGAGATTGGAGACTGGGCGATAGTTTTTGAGTTCGTTTGGGTCGAGGTTGTGTTTTTTTAGGAGAGGACGGACGATGGCGGACTTGAAGATATCAGGGACGGAGCCGTTCTCTAGAGATGTGTTGATGATGTCAGTAATGAAGGGCAGAAGTTTTGGAAGGCGGTCCCGGTAGAGAGAAGCTGGGAGATTTATTTATGTCTTTTGCTTGGGTGAATCAGCCGCAGTTACATAATTAGGTTGTGTTTTTTTAGGAGAGGACGGACGATGGCGGACTTGAAGATATCAGGGACGGAGCCGTTCTCTAGAGATGTGTTGATGATGTCGGTATTTTATGTCTTTTCGGCATAGTTGGTCCACGGACCGTTCTCAGTCATTTCCGTTTTCAGCACCGTCGCCCGTGCATTCCTGACTGCGTGCAGTTCCTCAAGTCTGTGTGTTTGTTGTGTGAACAGGGCAAGGGAACGTTCCCGTGTGAAACATCTGTGCTGGAGATGCACACAGATCTAGACTGGAACCCTCAGGTGACCACGCTGAACGTGTGGCCGCTGTACATCTGTGATGATGGGCATGTGATTTTCTACAGGTGAGCGCAATTTGATTTTTGTGGATACTAAGGCCAGGTGAGCTGGAGGCTTTAAGCCATTTAGCCCAGTCGCACTACAGCAGGAGATGGATCGACCATAATGATTCAAAGGTAGTGCCAGATTAGCTTTTTAGAAACATGTGTCAAAATTTGAGAAATGTGTCTGTAGGGTTAGGCGGCTTGAGGAATGTACAGTTGGAGGAAAGATGCTGAACACTGATCACACTGGTTGTTTGCGTTATTGGCTGCCGCTCAGAATGAACCAGAAACAAAATCAGAGATGAGCAGCTATAAATACTAACGTAAGTACTTACTCTGGTTGTCTTCCTCGACTCACTACCAGTCAGTGGTAGCCAACAGCTCACTACCAATCGGTGGTAGCCAACGACTCACTACCAGTCAGTGGTAGCCAACGACTGACTACCAGTCTGGTAGCCAACGACTCGATACCAATCAGTGGTAGCCAACGGATCACTATCAGTCAGTGGTAGCCAACGACTCACTACCAATCAGTGGTAGCCAACGACTCACTACCAATGTGGTAGTCAACGATCCACTACCAATCAGTCGTAGCCAATGACTCATTACCAATCAGTGGTAGCCAACGACTCACTACCAATCAGTGGTAGCCAACGACTCACTACCAATCAGTAGTAGCCAATGACTCACTACCAATCAGTAGTAGCGAATTAAGGTAGACAGCCAGTGTGAATAGTGATAGTGACAATAACTGCTCATCTCTAATTTTGTTTATGTTGTATTTTCTTGACCTTTAGCACTCTGCTTTCCGCTGGCAGTTCTTTTACCTGCAACTGCATTCTTTTTGAGTGGGCTGAACCCAACGCTACGCTACTTACTACAAAAGCCTACAACGTTTTCATTTTTCTATGTATGATTTTGGAATTTGGCATGTATGTAAATAATGAATCAAGATTATGTCACAATTCTTCAAACTGTGTTATCTGTGTTATTATCCTAACAAAAAATAAATAATCAGCAGACTATTCTACTATTGATGCCTTTATCCATTACGCACCGTTTCCGCGTTCACTAGCACTCGATTCAGAATCACTCCCCTGTCCATCTCTCCCCTCCCCCCCCCCCCCCCCTTGGTCTCAAGTCATCTGGCAAAAAAACCAGAAAGTCTTCATCGTCAAAATCTGAGTCCATAAAATATTCCTGGATGAATGCTTCTAACTCCTCATCGGACATCTTTTGTCAAAATGAAGCTGTCAGAACAAACTCTCGTTTAGAAAATTCAAATCGCTTGAACACATTCGAAGGTAGCAAGATGGCCGATAGAAAACGGAAGCAAGCCTCGTTACAATCACCCATAATCCTTTGCAAAGCTGTCATAGCAAACCTGTGTGTTTACCATATCCGATTACAAGCAGACCTTGCGGTGGCGACATATGTCGCTATCCGTAAGTCAAGCAAGATGGCGGCTGGCGACAAATGTCACCACCAGCGCGCTAAAGGTTAAATTATTAGCACACATTCACTTGCTTTTGTGCTAAATTGACAAAGTGCTACGTAGCTATCATTTTTTAACAAAAAATATTTGTTGCTGTGTTTAAATAGAAAATGTATGTATATGTTTGTGTTTTTTGTATCAGAGACAAGGCGGAGGAGTTGGCGGAGCTGTCGGAGGAGAAGAAAAAGGAGATCCAACAGAAAGAAAACATTAGGTACTTGATTCTTCTTTCCACATTGATAAATACAGTGAACTTTCTTATAACGAGGTCAGATGTAACAAAAGTAGGATGTAACATTTGTGTCCAGGTTTCAGTGGTGTATAGTACTTTGCTTCTTAGAGCTGTTCTTAATTGGATGAACTCTTGATCGGCAAACCTAGATCGGAGAGGATCGGCAATCTTTTGGTTTGTTTCTTAATTGAGTTTGAATTAACCTAGGCAAACTTTAGCAAACCAGGTTTGCCATGGTTCTCTTTCTTAACTGAAGTGCATGATTCGGTGTACTTACTGTCTGCGAAGGTGTTTAAAATGGCTGCCGCTATGCCGCTTCACGATTTGAACGATTCTTGTTTTTGTACTCCTTGCAGTAGCACCCCCACCCGGGTCTGCCCTGGGGGAGCTTGGGTGGGGTTAACTACTTTTTAGTTCCCAGGGTCACCCTGGTCAGCCCTACAGGGTGGGTTTTCCCCTCTATTCTGGGGCATGTGTTTCTGTTTACCCTTGGTCCATTCACCTGTATTTTCCTTTTTTAAACTCTCCCTACTGTCTGCGCTGCCTGTAGCTCTTGATATTGGATGTGTGTTGTTAAATGGTCTTAGCATTATTTAGGCCCCATGTTGTAGGTTTATTTAACGTATTGGACTGGCTGGCGACATACATTCAATATTCTGTTTAGTTTGTTTTTTTTCACAAGCAGTGCAGGCACGTCCTGAGAAAGTCTTGTTGCTGTCGGGACGTTAAGCAATGTACAATCAATCAATCGAACCTTGCAGTACTTACTTACTTACGCCTGTCACCCCTACCCGGGTATAGGCCGTCGACGAGAGACCTCCAGCAACTCCTGTCCTGTGCTTCTCCTTCGATTCTACTCCAGGTGGTTCCCAGTCTCTTGATGTCTGCTTGGAGGTCTCGACGCCAGGAGTTTCTCGGCCTACCTCTTTTCCTCTTTCCCTGGGGGTTCCATGACAATGCCTGCCTAGTGATACTGGAAGCTGGCTTTCTCAGACTGTGACCGATCCATCCCCATCTTCTTCGCCCAATTTCATTCTCTGCTGTTATCTGCTCTGTTCTCTCCCAGAGTCTGACGTTGCTGATCTTCTCTGGCCAGTGGATTTTCAAAATTCTTCTAAGGCAACTGTTCATGAAGGTCTGTACTCTGTTGACTGTGGTTTTTGTCAATCTCCATGTCTCTGCTCCATATAGGAGAACTGCTTTTACATTGGAGGAACCTTGCAGTAGTGATCCCACAAACAGCGTTGCGCCTCCCACAAATCAATAAAAAAATAGGTCTTGTTCTTCGCACGAGTGAAATATCGCTGTCCGCCATAGTTGTTTGTATCGGTGACTATCTTCTTATCTCCAACGCAGAAGAGGGTAAAAGTTTTGACCAATCAGAGAAAAGGTTTGCCTTGGATCACTTGACATGTCGAGCGAACGTTTTCCGACAGTGAACAATGGTTTGCTGAGGTTCTTGAACTACTTCGAACTAGGTTCGCCGTATCTTTAGATCGTCCAATTAAGAACCAACCTGGTTCGCCTGAGATCGTGAACTCTAGATCGTCAGAGTTCGCGAACTAAGGTTCGTTTAATTAAGAACAGCCTTTAGTACAAGCTTTGGCTATAGCGACACCAACATTGTAGTCCTGTGGCATTTTCCTGTATCTGAAGCTTATTGTACTTCCAAACATGATCTATCATGCCAGTATTTCCTGTATCTGAAGCTTATTGTACTTCCAAACATGATCTATCATGCCAGTATTTCCTGTATCTGAAGCTTATTGTACTTCCAAACATGATCTATCATGCCAGTATTTCCTGTATCTGAAGCTTGTACTTCCAAACATGATCTATCATGTCAGTATTTCCTGTATCTGAAGCTTATTGTACTTCCAAACATGATCTATCATGCCAGTATTTCCTGTATCTGAAGCTTATTGTACTTCCAAACATGATCTATCATGCCAGTATTTCCAGCATCTGAAGCTTATTGTACTTCCAAACATGATCTATCATGTCAGTATTTCCTGTATCTGAAGCTTATTGTACTTCCAAACATGATCTATCATGCCAGTATTTCCTGTATCTGAAGCTTATTGTACTTCCAAACATGATCTATCATGTCAGTATTTCCTGTATCTGAAGCTTATTGTACTTCCAAACATGATCTATCATGCCAGTATTTCCTGTATCTGAAGCTTATTGTACTTCCAAACATGATCTATCATGTCAGTATTTCCTGTATCTGAAGCTTATTGTACTTCCAAACATGATCTATCATGTCAGTTTGTTTTTTCAAAATACATTACCGATGGCATCACTATCTGGAATACACTCTATTGCCTATAGATTTCAGCAAAAGTTGTGTGTAGCACACAACTGGGGAGGAGACACCGGGGATCCAAGCACTAGGACCCCGGGTGGCCTCCCCTTACTACCCTATCCCGGCGAGCACAGGGCGACCTCGTCAGTTTCACTCATAGCTCGACCGGGGACGGTCGAGTTTTTGCCTTTCTCCGTTCAACGGGTTTTTTCGTCTTCAGTGGTTTTGACTTGGGCTTGATTTGGAGTCTTTCGATTCAGCCCTGGACTCACTACATTCGTGGCTTTTCCTTTTGGCTATTGGACTAATTGTGAACTGTGCGCCGACCGGTTTTTACCGGCTCTGACTTTGTGAGCTTCACCCTTGGCTTGGCCTTGGGGTTCGACGACACACGTGACTTGTGCCCTGCTGTTTTGTGCACGGTTGACTTTCTTCGCCTGCGTAGTTGGCCTAGGGCCTTATGGCTTCTTCTTTGTCGAAGACTTGCCTCCTTTGCGGGGACTTACAGTGGCCGGACGATGCACACGACTCTTACTTGCCGTGTTCGGGCTGTTCTTCGGACGGAACGTGTGACGTTTGCGCCGCTTGGACGGAAGACCGGTGGTCGCGCATGTGGGACTTCTACAGGCGTGACCGGGCCCCTCGCCCGCTTCTGTCTCCCCGGGACCCTCCACGGGTGGACGTACTTCCCTCGGCGCTTCGGGCTCCTCTCCGCTCCGTCGTTCGGGCTGTCCGGCCCACAGGTAAGTCCCCTTCTTGTACCGTTACCTCGCAGGTTCTCCCTCCCCTCTCCGAGTCTTCGGAGCAGGGTAGGCGAGTTTCGGAGTCACGCTCCCCACGCTCTGCTTCGTTAGCGCGTGGCTTGAGCCCCATATTGTTTCCCACCCCCCGCTCTGCTTCGGGCGAGCGGTCTGGGAGAGCTGAGCGTTCGTCGGCCACCCCCGGCTCTAGGTCTCCGGAGCGGGGGCGGGTGACTGAACGCAAGCATAAGAAAGAGAGTAAACGTGATAAGAAAAGCTCTCGCTCACGCACCGAGGCTTCGGAACGTGACTCGAGACCGTTAATAATGCTGCCTCCCCGCTCTGTGTTTTCCGAACGGGCCCAGCATGCTTCGTTTTCTTCCCCCCCCCCCCCCCCGCCCGCCCCGTCTCGCCTGGGCGGGCCCGGGGTGCGGTTGACTCTCGCCCCCCACGCTCCGAGGCGTCGGAGCGGGGGTCGCGTGCTCATAAATTGCCCCCTCTTCGCTTCGCCTGAGCGGGCTTGGCGTGACCTTAGACTGTCCCCCCCCCCCCCCCCCCCCGTCTCGTATCGACCAGACGGGCCCGGTGTGACTTGGACCCTCGCCCCCCTCGCTCCTACAGGATACGTGGGACCTGGAGGTTCAGTCCCCGCTTCGTGACGTGCAGTCCATCCTGATAGCGGCCAACCGGGCCGCCTACCATTCTTCCGCCAACGCCATGGCAGCAGCTGCCAATTGCGACCTCTGGAGGAGGGATACCCTTTTGCGCCTCTGCTCGGACTTCCCTTGTCAGTGAAGACCCAGCTCCGTCAAGCCCCCTTAGGTGGTCCTCAGCTGTTCGGCGACACTTGGCACACCGTTAAGGAATCTTCCAAGGACTTGTGGCCCAAGCCGGCATCTACCCCAGCCTCGACCCGCTTTCGCGCCCCCCGCCCGGCCGGGGGTCGTGCCCGGCGGTCTTTCAGGCCCTCCGTTCCTACAGTCGGATCTTCACGAGGTCGGGCCCGTCCATTCCAGGCTCCTCAGGCCGGCCCCGCCCCTCGCCCTGCTTGGCCCCGCGGTGCCCGTAAATTGGGCCGCGGTCGGGCTCATTGACTCGCCCCCGCCTCCGCCCCCGCCCTCAGTACTCGGGTCTCCTGTCGGCAGGCGGCTGTCGCTCTTCAGCGATCTTTGGAGATCGCTGTTCCCGGACGACCCCTGGATTCTTTCCACCGTTACCTCAGGCCTGCAACTTTCGTTCCTGTCTCCTCCGCCTCTTCGCAGGTCACCCATGTGGACCCAGGAACCGCTCAACGGCACACAGGCGGACGCTCTGCGCGGGGAAGTGGCGGCCCTCCTCACCAAAGTGGCGACAGAGGTGGTTTCGTGGCAGGACTCCCCGGCGTTCTACAGCCAACTCTTTTTAGTCCCCAAACCAGGCGGCAAGTGGCGTCCAGTTATCGACTTATCACTTATCAGCGCTAAACAAGTTCATTTATTTCATCAAAAACATTACCGATGACATGACAAATGGGAGTGTCTACTACGTGCTCAAATTCTAGCCTACGAACCCGTTGTGTGCACACACAACCCGGGAGGCACTCGGGGAACCCTCCAGAGGGGCCAAGAGTTGTCTCCCGGACCTGCCTATCCGGTTCCGAGTCACCTGACTCGCCAGTCAGCTACGTAGACTCACGACCTTCGGACGTGTTCTAGCCTCGCGCTCCCTTCGACCGGTCGGTCTTGGTGCTCGAGTTCGCCGTGACTTTGGCTTCGCCTGTTGCTTCGCTTCTGCTTCGCTTCTTGCTTCGCTGCAGCTTCGCTTGCGCTTCTTCGCTTGGCGTCCTCCTTGGTTGGCTTCGCTTGGCGGACCTGCGGGTTCCCGCCATTTCGCCGGTGGCGACATGGACGTCTCTTCTCCCGCTACCGCTTCGGCAGAGAGGTAGGATAGTTAGTTGGGCCCGGAGCCGGTCCCCGGGCGGGGTACCGGCCTGTGCCTTTGGACTCTACCTTGTTCGTGTTGTGTGGGTTTCGTTGAGCGGGGACTCTTAGCTCGGCGGGGCCCTGGTGCCCTCGCCTTTCCCCTTTTGGGGTGAAATTACTGGCTTCCCCTGGTAGCCTTCGGGGAGCATTGTTTAAACCAGCTGCGGCGCGTGGCTCATGTTGCATCTCCGGCCTGGCTGGGGTATGCTTGTTTCGAGAGCGCACTCTTAGCTTAGAGCGCTACAGCATTATTGCCTGGGGGCACGGCCCTTTCGTCCCTATTGTCGTTTGGCCCGCCGTGTGATGGCCTTAGTCGCCTGCGCGGCGTTAAACCCAAATAACTAAACTAAACTAAACCTATTGTCGTTTGGCGCACATTCCTCTCCAGCCTGGCTGGGGTAGGCTTTGTTCTGAAGACGCAAGCTTAGCTTCGGGCGCTACAACAGTATAGCCTGGGGGCACAGCCCTTTTGTCCATATCGTTCGCTACGGTTCCCCTGGTAGGACGAGCCCTGTGGGTCTCGACCACGTACCGGCACATTGTTTGTTTGGTGTGTTGCAGTGCCCTCCTGATGACCTGCACGCAGTGTGGAGGTTTCCAGTGGCCCTCGGATTCGCACAAGGTCTGCCTGCCGTGTGTCGGCTGTACATCTGAGCGTTCTTGTGACGTTTGCGCCGTCTGGCCGGAGCTCCGCTGGGCCCAACTTTGGAGCTTCTACCGACGTGAACGCCCGACACCTGTGCCTGTTGCAAGACCTGCGGAAGTGCCGGCTGTCATCTCAGGCGCACCGACCGCTCTTGCCCCCGATAGCCCCAGTCTGGAAAGATTTCCACAGCGGACACAGCAAGGTAGTGTGCGGAGTCGGGAGTTCGAGGCCCGGATTCCCAGGAGGGAACGCGCTTGGACCAAGCCTTACGACAGGCAGAGAACCCATCTCGAGACAGAGGTCAGTTCGGAGAGACGTGCCTCGCGCCGTCCATGGTCAACCGGTCCCCACTCGTCTCCTAGGAAGGCCTTGGATCCCCCTCGGCCGCTGCGAGCCCGCCTCGCCACAGAGTCCGGCTCGCGGAGACATTCGCGCACACTCACCACACCACTACCTGTGTCCAGTTCCTCCTTGCGATCGAAGTCTGACCACCACTCTCGCGCTCCTTCGTGTGAGCGTCGTAAAGTTCGTGATTCTTCTCGTTATCTGGACCATGGGCCTTCGCGCTCTACCTCTTCGCGGCGTTCGTCCCACGTTCCCCGCCGTCTGCCTCGTCCCTCCCGTTCCCCTTCCCCTCGCCCAGCCTCTTTCCTTCCTCCTCGTTCCCGGGGATCACGGTCTCCAGCTCGTAGTCGCTCGTCTGGTCGCCGCCGCCGTTCCCGCTCCTCTAGTGCGTCGCTTCGCCGTCGCGGACGTCGCTCTCCCCTGCGTGCTTCGGCGCCTTATGGCTCCCCTCGTCCTCGTCGAGCTGCTCGCTCTCGGAGTCACGGTCGCCGTCCCTCTTCGACGGCTCTCGGCGGCGTGGACGACGATTCGTTGAGTCTTCTCCCTGATGATTCCATCTCAGTTCTCCTCGGAGGTCTCAGCCGCTCCCCTTCGCCGCTCTCTCCTTCGGATGCGTCGACAGCCCACGGGTTACCGGCCTCCTCCCGCACAGAGGTTCTTCTGGCCCTCGACGAGGTCGCTCGCCTCATCTCCGCCACGCTTCCGGCAGAGGACTGCCCTCCATCCCCCCCCCCTGAAGAGGAAGCCTTCTGCCTTCGTCGACGCGGGTAGACAGGTAAAGAAGTTCAAGACTCTCCCTCAGCCCCCCTCCTTTCGTGAGCTTCGGGATGTGTTCTCGGCCCACCTGTTGTCTGACTCAAGAGACAGTAATTTCTTCTCGGACCACAGATGGCCTCCGGACCTCGACATGTACTTCCGCCAGCAGTGGTACGCCGGCCATTCCCAGGCCTTCCTCTGCCCTCTCCCTCCGGTGGATCCAGCCGCCGTGGTACAGGCGGGTGGGGCCTCTGCCCTCAGACGCGCGCTCCCCGCGGGTTTGGACAAGACGGCTTCGCTTGTCAGGAATTCCTTGGCCTGCGCCGGCTTCATGGAGCTCCTTACGCAAGCCTTCCTCCGGCGCGTGGAAGATTCGTGGCACCCGTCCCTGACCCCCCTTCTTGGCGACCTCCTCGTCCTCGCTGAAGCGGCCAGCCGCGCCGCGTATCACTCTTCGGTCAACGCTATGGCTGCAGCCTCCAATTGTGATTTACTCCGCCGCGACGCTGTCCTGCAGGCCTGTCGGGGAATGCCTGCCGACCTCAAGACCCAGCTGCGTCGGGCCCCCCTCGGGGGACCCCTTCTCTTTGGTGACACCTGGCAAGCCGTCAAGGATTCCAATGCGGACAGGTGGCCTCCCAAGTCTGTTCCTCGGCGCTTTCAGTCAGCCCGCAAGGCCGTGGGTCGCCCCCTGCGGATCTCCAGACCCGTCGCCCCGACATCAACAGCCCAGCTGCAGTCCCTGCGTCGCCGTCGCCCCGCCTTCGGTCGCCCCGGCCAAGCTAACGCCCCCGCCCCCGCTTGGCCCCGTCCCGCCCGTCGCCCTGGGCGCGGGCGGGCTCAGTGACTCCTCCCCTCCTCCGCCTCCGCCGGCCGTCTCGGGTCCTCCAGTCGGCGGCAGGCTCGCCCTCTTCTGCGACGAGTGGCGATTACTGATTCCAGACGACCCGTGGATTTTAGACACTGTTTCCTGCGGCCTACGGATCTCCTTTCGTTCCCCTCCTCCTCTGCGTACGACTCCGCTGTGGACCGAGATCCCCGCAGACCCGCTCAAGGAGTGCGCCCTACGGGGGGAAGTCGACTCTCTCTTGAGGAAGGATGCCACAGAGGTTGTGCGCCGCGCAGACTCGCTGGGATTTTACAGCAGACTTTTCGTCGTCCCCAAGCCTGGCGGCAAGTGGCGCCCAGTGATCGACCTCTCAGCCCTAAATCGCTTCATCGTGGCTCCTTCCTTCCACATGGAGACGGCCCGAGCCCTGCGTACCGCGGTGCGACCCATGGATTACGCCGTCAGCCTGGATCTCTCCGACGCTTACCTACACGTACCCATACATCCGGCCGCCCAGAGGTATCTGCGCTTCGCGTTCGATGGAACCGTTTACCAGTTTCGAGCCCTACCCTTCGGCCTCAACCTCAGCCCCTGGGTCTTCACCCGCTTGATGGATGCAGTTATGGCCAAGGCACGGCAGTCGTCTCTCAGCCCTATGTCCAACTACCTCGACGATCTCTTCCTGAGGAACCACGTCGAGTCCGTCTTGGAAGAGGACAGGGATACACTGATGCGTCTGCTGTCGCGACTGGGGTTCCTCCTCAACGTCGGGAAGTCAGATCTCACGCCCTCGCGCCGCTTCATTCATCTCGGAATGGATTTTGCCACCGATCTCAACGTTGTTCGCCTCCCGGATCCCCGGATTCGGAAGTTGGCCACCTTCGCCAACCAGCTAGCTCAGCAGGAAGCAGCTCCCGCCCGAGTTTGGCTTCAACTCCTCGGACTGATCAACGCAGCGGCGGACCTTCTCCCCCTGGGTCGCCTCTACGCCCGCCCCCTTCAGCTGCACCTCCTGCTTCTCTGGAGACCCTCTTCTGGCGACCTTACCCACCTGGTCCCGGTTTCCCCCCTGGTTCGCCCTCACCTTCTACGCTGGACCGACATGGCTTGGTTGGCTTCGGGAGTCCCTTTGTCCTCCCCCCCCCCCGCACCTCTCCCTGTGTGTCGACGCGAGCCTCTCGGGGTGGGGAGCCCACCTGCTTCCTCAATTCACCTCGGCTTCCGGCCTCTGGCCCCCGGAGTTTGCGGACAAGCACAGCAATTGGTTAGAGCTGCAGGCAGTCTGGCAAGCCCTCTTCGTTTGGGAGAACCAGCTCAGGAACCAGCGGCTTCTCGTCCTCTCCGACAACTCGACGGTGGTGGCCTACATCCAGAGACAGGGGGGCACCCGATCTCCCGACCTCTGTATGCTCCTCTTCCGTTTGATGCGCTGGGCCGAGGAACGCGACATTACACTCCTCGCACGACACATTCCTGGCCACTTGAATGTGTTGGCGGACTCGCTCTCTCGCCGCGGCCAGTTGCTCCACACAGAATGGACGTTGCGCCCGGATATCTTCCAGATGATCTGCGCCCGTTGGGAGACTCCCTTAATCGACCTCTTTGCTACGAGGTGGAACCGCCAGCTTCCCCTCTTCGTCTCCCCGATTCCAGACCCGCTGGCCTGGGCAGTCGATGCCCTCTCGATTCCTTGGGACGGCCTCATCGCTTACGCATACCCCCCGACAGTCCTCATTCCCAAGGTCCTCCACAAACTTCGAGGGAGCATCGCAGTCCTGCTTCTGGTCGCCCCGCTGGCTTGGGCCCGGTCCTGGACCACCGACCTACTCAACCTCGCCACCTCTCCTCCCCTGCGCCTTCCCACGCCCCGTTCCATGCTCAAGCAGCCCAGGCAGGCTCTCTTCCACCCTTGTCCCGAACGCCTGTCTCTTCACGCCTGGAGGTTGTGCAGCGCGCCCTTACCGCTCGAGGCTTCTCTGGTGCAGCAGTGGAGGCAATCGCTGCAGCCCGCAAGCCGTCCACCCGGCGTGTTTACGAAGGGAAGTGGCGCGTCTTGTGTGCCTGGTGCGACGCCCGTCGCCTCCTACCCACCGGTCTGACTAACCCACAGCTAGCGGACTTTCTCCTATGGCTCTTCGAGGTCCAAGGTTTGGCGCCCATCACCATCAGGGGATACTTATCCATGGTCGCCGACACGTACCGCCATCTCGGCCTTCCAGACCCCGGCGCCTGTAAGGACCTCTCCGACCTCATGTCCAGCTTCAGCCTCCAACGTCCGACTCAGCGTTCTCTCTTTCCTTGCTGGGACCTACCTTGGGTCCTGACGTGGCTGAATTCTTCCCGCTTCGAGCCACTCGCTCTAGCCCCTCTGGCAAATGTGACACGCAAGACCTGCTTCCTTCTAGCCTTGGCCACCGCGTCCAGAGTTAGCGAGCTACACGCTCTTTCTACCCGCCCAGACTGCCTCCAGTTCAGGGCAGATCGCTCCGTGCAGCTCTTAACGGACCCCAGCTTTATTGCCAAAACAAGGTCGCCCCTAACTGCTCCACAGATCATCACCTTGCGGCCCCTGGGAGGGCCTGCCTGCTCTCCGGAGACTCGGCGACAGGATCCCGTGCGTGCCCTACGCACCTACCTGCGCCGTACCAAAGTTACCCGTAGAGGGCGCTCCCGCCTCTTCCTGCCCATACGCCAGGGCAAGACTGATATCACAGCCCAGACGATCTCCTCCTGGCTGCGCTGGGTAATACGATCGGCATACATGGATCTCTCCCCACGCGTAGCGCAGAGACTGAAGATCCGCGCACACGAAGTACGCGCCATGGCCACGAGCGTCGCATTCGATCGGAACTGCGCTGTCAAGGACATCGTGGCCGCGGTGGGCTGGCGAGCAGAATCTACCTTCGCTCGTTTCTACCTTCGGGATCTGGCGGGACAGCGAGACAACCTCGCCTTGTTGGGGGACCTCACGGTGGCACAGCACTCCCTCCCGGCGCAGCAGGCGCCGTAGGTACGCACCTAGCTAGTTACCTGGGAATTAGCAATGGGAGGACGGTCTTGGTCTCCGGTAGTACCGGGGCGGCACCCTCCTCCTATTCGTGATTCTCCCATTTGTCATGTCATCGGTAATGTTTTTGATGAAATAAATGCATTTTTCTTTAAAAGGTATTTTTTCGAAAAATACTTACCGATGACATGACACGGAGGACCCTCCCACCTGCCCCGCTTGCCGCTGGTGAGCCTAGTATCTGACTGGCGAGTCAGGTGACTCGGAACCGGATAGGCAGGTCCGGGAGACAACTCTTGGCCCCTCTGGAGGGTTCCCCGAGTGCCTCCCGGGTTGTGTGTGCACACAACGGGTTCGTAGGCTAGAATTTGAGCACGTAGTAGACACTCCCATTTGTCATGTCATCGGTAAGTATTTTTCGAAAAAATACCTTTTAAAGAAAAATGCATTTTATCAGCGCTAAACAAGTTCATTTTGGCCCCTCGCTTCAGGATGGAGACGGCCAGGACACTCCGTGCGGCCGTCCGGCCGATGGACTTCGCGATCAGCCTCGATCTGTCAGACGCCTATCTGCACGTCCCGATTCATCCGTCGTCTCGCCGGTACCTTCGGTTTGCCTTTGGGGGGATCGTCTACCAGTTCTGCGCCCTTCCTTTCGGCCTCAACATCAGTCCGTGGGTATTTACAAGACTGCTCGACGCCGTGATAGCCTACTTCCGTCAGCGCTCCTTGAGCCCGGCCTCCAATTACTTGGACGACCTTCTACTGCGCAACTTGGTTTCCGCAGCCCTCCAGACGGACAGGGATGCCCTGCTTTCCCTTCTGCGTCGTCTCGGTTTCCTGCTCAATTTGGGGAAATCCGATCTTTCTCCCTCTCGACGGTTTCTACATCTGGGGATGGAATTCCTGACCGACCTCAACCTTGTCCGCCTGCCTCTGGCCAGGCGACAGAAGATCGTCGACTTAGCGACTTCGATGGGGATGGGATCCTCCTTCACCGCCAGGGTCTGGCTTCAACTCCTGGGCCTCCTCAGTGCGGCTGCGGACCTGCTTCCCTTGGGCAGACTTTATGCTCGGCCTCTCCAGCTACATCTCCTTCTTCACTGGCGACCCTCCTCGGGCGCTCTGTCGGATCTTGTACCAGTCACTCCTCTGGCTCGTCCTCACCTCGAGAGGTGGGCGGACCTCGCTTGGCTGGCTTCGGGGGTGCCCCTACACTCCCCGCCGCCTCGGTGGTCTCTCTGTACAGATGCGAGCCAGGCCGGCTGGGGCGCGCACCTGTTACCGGATTTTCTCTCGGCCTCGGGCGTTTGGCCTCGGGAGCTGTTAGGGAATCACATCAACTGGCTGGAGCTGAAGGCAGTTGGGTTGGCACTCGACGTTTGGCAGGAGACCTTGGCCAATCAGGAAGTCCTCGTGCTCTCCGACAACTCGACGGTGGTGGCTTACATACAGAATCAGGGGGGCACTCACTCGCCCTCCCTTTGCATTCTACTGTACCACCTTCTCCTCTGGTGCAGGGATCGGGGCATTACTCTACGAGCCCGCCACATCCCTGGCCACCTCAACGTGATTGCGGACGCCCTGTCTCGTCGCGGACAGTTGCTCCACACGGAGTGGTCCCTACGCCCGGATTTTTTCGCCTGATCTGCTCTCACTGGGAAACGCCACTAGTGGATCTGTTTGCCACCAGATGGAACAACCAGCTCCCGGTCTACGTCTCTCCAGTCCCGGATCCACTCGCTTGGGCAGTGGACGCGCTCGCCATCCCTTGGGACGGCCTGATTGCTTACGCCTACCCCCCGTCAGTCCTCGTTCCGAAGGTGCTGCGGAAGCTTCTGGGATGCTCGGCGGTCCTCCTGCTGGTGGCCCCCTTCAACTGGACCAAGAGCTGGACCACGGACCTCCTCGCGCTTGCGACGGACCCTCCCCTGGAGCTTCCTACCCCTCCCACGATGCTCAAGCAGCCTCGTCAGCAGCTCTTCCATCCGTGCCCGGAACGCCTCCGCCTACACGCTTGGAGGTTGTCCGGCAAGCCCTCGCCGCTAGAGGTTTCTCGGATGCTGCAGTGGCGGCAATTGCAGCAGCCCGCAGACTCTCTACAAGGAAGGTGTACGAAGGCAAGTGGAGGGTCTTTCAGACCTGGTGCACCTCCCACTAACCTAGCCTCCCACCAACTGGCGGAGTTATTCCTGTGGCTCTTCGACGACCAAGGCTTAGCCCCGGTCACCATCAAGGGCTACCGCGCTATGATCGCGGACACCTACCGCCACCTGTGTCTTCCGGACCCAGGCGCCTGCAAGGATCTGTCGGATTTACTGGCTCACTTTGAACTCCGACGTCCGGTTTCACGTTCCCTAGTACCCCGGTGGGATCTTGCCTGGGTACTGACGTGGTTGAATACGGACCGGTTTGAACCCCTCCCCTTGGCTCAGTTCTCAGATTTGACCCGGAAAACCTGTTTCCTTCTGGCTCTCGCTACAGCGTCCCGAGTCAGCGAGCTTCACGCGCTCTCGATGCTCCCAGCCTGTTTGCAGTTTCGGTCCGATGGCTCTGCACAGCTGCTCCCCGATCCGTCCTTCCTGGCCAAGAACCGCCGCCCCGCGGCGGCCCCTCAGATGCTGACTATACGGCCCCTCCGTGGAGCGGACCTCTCCCCTGGATCGCGGCAACAGGACCCAGTGCGGGCGCTAAAGATTTACCTGCGCCGCTCTAAGCCGCAGCGCCGGGGGCGCTCGCGCCTCTTCCTACCTTTGTCCGCGGGCAGACACAACATCTCGGCCCAGACCGTGTCATCCTGGCTGCGGTGGGTAATTAGGTCAGCCTACCAGGACCTCTCCCCACGCGGCGCTGAGCTTTTACAAATCCGGGCGCATGAAGTGAGAGCAGTAGCCACCAGTCTAGCCCTGGACCGCAACTGCTCGGTCAAAGATATTGTGACAGCGGGTGGCTGGCGCTCAGACTCCACTTTCGCACGCTTCTACCTTAGAGACCTATCCGGCCAACGTGACTCCCTGGCACGAGTGGGTGACATCTCCGCGGCCCAGCACTCCCTCCGAGCGCCGCTGGCGTCTTAGGTACATCATAGCTGAAATCGTCGGGAGTTCTCTCTCGATGGGGCCGGCAGAGTGGTTGGGTTATGGTTAGGTACGGCACCCTCCGCCTGTTCGCCATTCTTCCAGATAGTAATGCCATCGGTAATGTATTTTGAAAAAACAAATGAATTTTTTTCTAAAATGTACTTTTTTGAAAAATACTTACCGATGGCATTGCTCGGATGGCCCTCCCACCTGCCCCGCTTGCCTCTTGTGGCTAAGTGTGAAACTGACGAGGTCGCCCTGTGCTCGCCGGGATAGGGTAGTAAGGGGAGGCCACCCGGGGTCCTAGTGCTTGGATCCCCGGTGTCTCCTCCCCAGTTGTGTGCTACACACAACTTTTGCTGAAATCTATAGGCAATAGAGTGTATTCCAGATAGTAATGCCATCGGTAAGTATTTTTCAAAAAAATACATTTTAGAAAAAAAATTCATATTTCCTGTATCTGAAGCTTATTGTACTTCCAAACATGATCTATCATGCCAGTATTTCCTGTATTTGAAGCTTATTGTACTTCCAAACATGATCTATCATGCCAGTATTTCCTGTATCTGAAGCTTATTGTACTTCCAAACATGATCTATCATGCCAGTATTTCCTGTATCTGAAGCTTATTGTACTTCCAAACATGATCTATCATGTCAGTTCAGTATTTCTGTTAACCCTTCGGCTGTCCATAGCACTTTTTATCAAGGTTATTCCTTCAGGACTCACCTCGATAAAAAGCGCTATGGACAGGAAAAGGGTTATGAATTGCTTGATGACAAGTGTACTGGATTATGCTGTTGCTATAAGTTTGAGGACTAATGCAAATTGTTCTTTGGTTGCCAGGATATCTCGCTACAACCAACGACTGTCCTACTCACCCAGGAAAGAGCGAGCCTTGAAAATCTACACCGAAGACCATCCGACATCCCCACAAAGCAAGAACTCCCCTGACCTTGACTGAAGCGCGCAGTCCCCTGACCTTGACTGAAGGGCGCTGCCAGCCTGTCTCTTCAGTAATTGTCCCCTGACCTTGACTGAGGGGCGTTGTCCCCTGACCTTGACAGGGGTATTGTCCTCCTTGACTGACAGGCGTTGCCAGCGTTGTCTCTTCGGTAGTCATGGAAGTACTTGCTGCCTGGCAACCACCAAGTCCTGGCAGTGCGCACAGCCCTAGTGACCTTGACCTAGTCTGGAAGATTACCATGGAGACGGGTGATACTGACCGTGATCCTCAGCTGTTTGTCTGAAGTCATGAATGAAAGTTTTTAACCCTTAGGCTGTTGTTAATGCTATTTGTCTCGACTCCTGCAGGAATCATTGTGACAGAAAGTGCTGCCAAGAGCCAGAGGGTTAATCCACGTGTGCATGCAGCCGCTGGTACTGTGAACGGTGACGGTGGCTGCATGCATGAGGTGGTTAACCCTTTGGGTGTGGGTAGCGGTTTTAGTCGGGATGATTCCTGCAGGAATCATCGCGACTAAAACCACTACCCACACCCAAAGGGTTAATAGAGTTATAGAGAGTGTAGTGTGTAAATAGACATTACACAAAGCTTACTGATGTTGGAGAGGTATTGAAACATCTGTTGATAATCGCTCGTGCCACAAGACAGAAAACAACGTTATTCCAGTTAACATGAGAGCATTTCCTGTCAAGGTTGGTTCCTTGTTGCAAGAGTTCATTGGATATGAACACGAAATGCTGCTTGAGGCAGAGTCCTGCGTATAAAAGAAATTGAGCCCTAATTTGGAAGACATCTTCTGTATAACAGTTTAGGAGACAGGCTAACAATGAAACTTCAAGGGTGGTGCCAGAATAGCTTGGTGTCTGGAGGCGCGAGTTATTCTGGCACCCCCCCTTGAACTATCACTGTTGATCCGTTTATTGTTGTAGTGTGTCATTAGGCATGGGTAGAGTGTTCCTAAAAGATGTTATGTATAGACACGCCAACTGTTTCCCAGATGGCATCAGAAGCCGTTTGTAAATTAACCCATTTAGCCCCGATGCCCTACAGCAGGTGGTGGATCGACCGTGATAATTCAAGGGTAGTGCCAGATTAGCGTGGCGCCATCAGGCGCCACGCTTATCTGGCATACCCTTGAATTATCACGGTCGATCCATTTCCTACAACTGGTACACAGACACCTTCAAAATTTGGGAGATGTGGCTGCGGGGTTAAATGTGTTAATATAAGGTTCCTGGTCCTTGTTACTTAAGGTGTCAACTATGTTCTGATGATGTAATGAATGAGCAAAAGCTTCGTCCATCCATCCTCCATACGAGGAACACAAATATTGAATGGCATCGACAAAAGGTATGGATCCTCATGGATCCTGAATCGGTGTCAGCTGATGAGCTGTCCCTCTTGTAGATGATTGTCTTTTTGTTTTAAGCAGAGAGGGTAATTTTTGAATTTTTTGTTTTTCTTTTTCCAAGAGAGAACCATTCTTTCAGAGAAAACGGTAACAATATTCTAGTCTTGGTGCAAAAGTTTTGTTTATGCGGAGAGGACAGAAAAAAATATCATCGCAGTTTTGTGCAGCTTAGTGCATTGCTATAAACAGTAATTTGGCTTGGTGAATATTGTGAATCACCAGTCGGCTCTTAGCAACGTCCCACCAATTTATCAGTGAGCTCGTAATAACAGCCTGCCAGTTTGACAGAGTTGTGTTAGAAAAGTTGCGTCTCAGAGAACGAGCGTTTCATTTCTGATCACTGATAAATCATTTCCAAGTACTTTATCTTTTTGAAACTGTCACAGAGTAGAAACACAAGTAGAATTTAAAAAAACAGATACATGTATCTTTGCTTTTGTTGAAGTTGTTAGACGGGATTAATTTTTGTTTTATTTCTCAGTGTTGGTTAGGTTAACCCTTTTAGCTCCACGGGTGCATTTCCCAAGTGTCACCTAACGATGATGTACCAGTTGCAGGAGGGGGATTGACCATGATAATTCAAGGGTAGTGCCAGATGAGCTTGGCGCCCTCAGGCGCCAAGCTCATCTGGCACTACCCTTGAATTGTCATGGTCTGTCCAACTCCTGCTGTAGGGACTCGGGGCTAGAAGGGTTAAACGTGTTTGGTAAAACTTCTGTCAACGTGAATATTGTTGCAGAAAAACTGCGTACAAGAAATTGAAGAATTAATCCTAGTTATGTGTGCGTGTATGTACACAAGGCATAACATTTGCACGCCATAGGTTTACCCTTTGCCTGTCGGTGACATTTTTTGTCCTGATGATTCCGGCAGGATGTCAGGCTGTTGTTATTCCGGCAGGAATCGTCACGACAAGAATGCTGCCAACAGCTAAATGGTCAACATTGAGTATTACACTTGAAGTGTTAGGAAGTGAGTTTCTTGAGTTGACCCCTTGTGCGTGAAGTCACCAGCACTGTTTACAGCACCGGTGGGTTAAGCGAAGGTATCATGCCTTTGGCTGTCGGAAGCTCATTAGTCATGATGCTTCCTGCAGGAATCATTTCGACAGAAAACGCTACGGACAGCCAAATAGTTCAGATTGTTTCTTTATTTTGAAGAACACTTTTGTTTTTAGGTCGGAGTCGCTGCGACTCAAACTGACATGATGTTTAAAGAGTTACCATTTTGTAACCAGAATCTATGTGCCACTTTTATCTTCAGCTGGGGCATTCTGTTTAACCCCTTTATCTCTGACGCACTGCAGCAGGAGACAGATGGACCATGATAATTTAAGGGAAGCGCCAGATTGGCTTGGCGCCTGATGGCACCAAGCTAACCTGGCACTGCCCTTGAATTGCCACGGTCAAGCCATCTGCTGCAACCGGTACATAGTCGTTAAGCGAGGCCTCACAACTTGGGAAAAGGCGGCCTGTGGTTAGACTTTGCCCCCATGCACAAGGGGGGATAATGAATGATATATGTGGGTCCATCTTTGGTACCGATCACAGGCAGGGTTGCATGACATTTGAATAAAATACTTGCAACTACGCATGTCTGTGTTTTTCATTGACTACACAGTCTACTTTGCTCACAACAAAAGTCGGCTATGACAACACTTTCAGACGTCCTGACTCTTTTTGTGTAAAGTACTTCGATTGTAAAAAAAACTCCAGGTATAAGAAAAGAATTGTTTTCCCGCCAATTGATTTGTTTTAACCGAAGTTTGCTGTATTTTATTTTCTCAATGTGCAACTGCAAGCGATATACTTTCTTACTGCCTGTTGTGTTCGCTGGCGTGTAGGGCTGCAGTAAAGTGTTGCACGTCTGCCTGTCTGAATACGAGGAAAATGTAATGGTGGCTTTGGAAAACAGAACGCAAACATGAGCAAACTAGCAGGAAACCTATTCCATCAGCATTCATGATCTATATTTAGAATTGTCAAGCTTACGGCCCTATTCCTGTTGGGTTTTTTTTAAGCTCAAGAAATAGTCTCCAGAGTTTCTGCACCTTTGTAGCTGGAGATGTTTTGTCCTGTGGGTATGCAGCCATCAGTACTGTTTCAGTATCGGTGACTGCGTGCACAAAAGGGTTAATCCAAGTTAACCCTTTGGCTGATGGTAGCAGTTTTTATCGCGATGATTCGGACAGGACAGGAATCATCGCCACAAAAATCCCCACCAACAGCCAAAGGGTAGTGTTTTTTTGTCACAATGATTTCTGCAGGAATTGTCGCGACAGAAACTGTTGCCGACGGCCAAAGGGTTAAATTTAGAGTTGTTCCTAAAGCAGTGATAATTGTATTGTTTTGTGAGATATCCTAATTGCATGACTGTGTGAGTAAGGAATGGCTCGGATGCGCTGTGCATTTCAGGCAGCGTCCAGTGCACTGAAAGCCATTGGGCTGACTTCAGGCACTGCTGGCGGCACGCTCAGGCGAGCTTGGGTCAACCGTGGCTTATGCCGACCCAAGTGGTTTTTTGCACTCTGGGTGAACGCAGGTGGACAACTGAAATGAAAACCTGAAACTGGGAGAGGAAAAAAAATGTGTAGCTTAATATATAGGAGTGTGTTACTGCACCCTTTTGGCTGTCGGTTGAAGTTTTTTGTCGTGATGATTCCTGCAGGAATCATAGCCCCAAGAACTGCGACCGACAGCCAAAAGGGCTAACCTTTAATGAACCATTCTGCTTGTGTTTCTGAACCAGCATGTGTATAGTGAGATGAAATGCTAGTATTTAAATGTAGACGGCCATTTTGTGTTTGTGTTGATCTTGCAGAAAAAAAACCCAAACCAAATCTAGAGTTGCATGTCGCGGATACAAGCGTGATGTGATGTACTTGCCCATTCACCCAGACGAGAAACAAATCTGACTCAACTAAGCTGTGTTAGACTTAAAGCATTTCGACCCACTGCACTACAGCAGGAGATGGATCAACCATGATAATTCAAGGGTAGTGCCAGATGAGCTTGGTGCCTGACTTCGCCAAGCTCATCTGGCACTACCCTTGAATTATCATGGTCGATCCATCTCCTGCAACTGGTGCATGGTGGTTAGGTGACGGCTGCAACATTTGGGAAATACGGCCATGGGGTAAAATAATCACCTTATTCTTCTAAGGAGGTCATTGTTTGTCAACAAGGTGCCAGGCTGCTCAGGCACTGCCCTTGAACTATCTGTGGATCTTTGTGTGTCATGTTAGTGTGGGAGGGCTGAATCGAGTTAAAACAATAACCCTTGAACTGTCACTTGCGATACCGATCAGCAGAAAGGAGGCAGAGTTACACGTCTTTTCTGCTGACTTGTCAGCAGCGGTCGAAGGGGTAACTCACTCTAGGCGCTCCACACAGGAAGCTGTCTATAGCATTGCCGCCAACAATGCTGTACAAACACTTTCATAGCTATTGATGCGGAGCTCCTTGAATGAGTTAAGCGCATGTACCTATTATTAGCTCTCAAACTCTCAGAACTAAATGACGTCCATTCTATAGAATGGAAGTCATTTGGTTCTGGGAGTTAGGAGTTATAGATTTGTTTTTTTTTTACTCTGTTAAGTTGGCATGGTCAGAACTTAACACAGCGTTACACTATACACCTGTAAACTATGATACATGTTGAAATTTGAAGTCGCACTGTATTTCTTGCTCTAGCAGTGACCAGTTCGTGGTCTGTTTAGAGCTTGTGTGAAATGTCCATGTCAATGTGTGCCGTTTAAAAAATGTAAAATGAAGACTTTGGGCTGTATGCTTCATTGTTGTACAGAAAATGTGAACAACAGCTTGGTTTGTTCTCATTGAGTTCGTCGTGGACATTAAAGAGTCAATCTGCCTGTTGTGTTGAAGGTATGCCCTAGTGTGCATGTTTGCATAGGTGCGTGTGCGCAGTGGTGCGTGTGTTTGAGCAGGTGAGTGCATGTGTGTGTGAAAAAGGATGGCTCAGTCAGATTTTGCGTTGATTTTCGCAAATTGAACAAACGGGTAGTGTTCGATGCAGAACCAATGCCAGATATCGAGTACCTGCTAAACAAGTTGTCCAGGGTTAAGTACTTGAGCAAGCTAGATTTGTCCAAAGGGTATTGGCAAATACCTATGAAGTCTGAAGACAAGTGTAAAACCGCTTTCACTACTCCAGAAGGACAGTTTCAATGCTGCGTTATGCCGTTTGGCCTCAAAACCGCGGGGCCCGGTATTTTGTAGAATGATGCGTAAGATGTTGTTGCCACTAGGATTGAGAGAAGTAGACAACTACACGGACGATCTCATGGTAGTCACTGAGACAAAGGAGAGACACCTTGAGTGTTTGAAGATTTTGCTTGATCGGCTGAGGGAGGTGCAGTTAGCCGCTCGCCCTTCCAAATGCTATTTGGGGTTCCACAAACTAGAGTACTTGGGCCATGTAGTGGGACAAGATAGAATACTTGGCAAGTGAGGTCATTCTTAGGGCTAGCAGGCTACTACCGGAAATATGTCCCAAATTTCGCAGCCATAGCTGTACCGTTGGAGGGAAGTCGGTCCCTATTGTATGGACAGAGTCCAGTGAGTCGGCTTTTCAAACACTGAAGGATAGACTTTGTGCTAGTCCAGTCTGCTGTATGCCAGAACTAGATAAACCTCTAGTATTGCAGACTGACGCTTCAGATGTTGGGATAGGTGCGGTGCTTTGTCAAGATCAGGGACAGGGACTCCAACCAATCGCATGCGCTAGCAAGATGTTGAATAAGGCTGAGAAAAATTATTCAACCATAGAAAAGGAATGCCTTGCGTTGGTATGAGGGGTTCAGAAGTACAGGCAGTATCTGTACGACCGGACGGTCACCGTACAGACGGACCATCGCCCACTACAGTACCTGCAGCAAGCTAAAAGTACCAATAGCAGATTAATGAGGTGGGCACTTCAGCTGCAACCATTTTCGTTAGTGGTGCAAAGTATAGCAGGGAAAGAGAACGTGCCCGCTGATTTCATGAGTAGGAATGTTGAGTCGTGAAAGTAATATTAAGCAACAAAAACTAGTAGTTTTTGCACGTGATTCCTCTGCGCGATCGGGTGGTTCAGTCTTGATTCAAGTGAACAGCTCACATCGCACTATTTACTGAGCGCATTTTTGCTAAACCGTACGATATCCAAATTGTTAGTCAGTCGCTTTCCAGCAGCGAACAAAGTCAGTCGTTTTCTAACAGCGAACAAAACAGCAGTCTCCGAGGGAGGACTTTCAGGCGTGGTTCTCCATTAGCTGAAGCCCTCAAGTAGTTGTGCCGTTCCCCTGTAACAGTCCTGCAATACGGCTCTGGTCGCCCCGTAGCCGGTGCCCTGGGAAGGAGAGAGAAAAGCTGCGAGGACTGAACCCCTGGCTTGTCTTGTCTTTGTTTGTCTTCGTCCCAGCCGGGGCGTCTTCACGGATGATTGCAATTTTCGCCTATGGGTACTTTGACGGATCTCCCCTGCTGTACCTTTCTGCCAAGCTGTCTGTTTATCAGCCATCACGCACCCTCCGTTCCTCCAGTGTAAAACTTTTTAAAATCCCGAAGCTTAACATGAAAACTGTCGGGGAGCGTTCTTTCACCTTTTTAGCCCCAAGTGTGGTTTAAAGTAGTGTATTATCGTGCGTGTGTCTGAGAGAGAGGGTGTGCTGTTGTGCATGCGCAGTGAGTCCAGTGTTTTCCTGGAGAACAGCGATATACAAGAAATATGTATTATTATTATTATTATTATGACAGTAAGTGGGAAGAATAAATCCAAAGCCCTGAGTTATCGCCCCGTCAGCCTGACAAGTTGTGTGTGCAAGACCATGGAGCGCATCATCAACAAGCGCCTGCAGTGGTACCTGGACTCCGAGAGCATTATCGTGCCAGAGCAAGCCGGCTTCAGAAGCTACAAGAGTACAGAAGACCAGACAACACACCTTGCACAGGTCATAGAAGATGCCTTTCAAGATCAGAAGGTGACATTAGCTGCCTTCATTGACCTACAGAAGGCTTTCGACAAGGTGTGGAAGGATGGTCTCCTTGTGAAACTCCTTCGCAGTGGCATCCAAGGGAATATGTACCGGTGGACCAAGTCATACCTGCACAATCGCAGAGCCCGTGTGACAGTGGATGGGTACTGTGGCCAAAAAGTGCTGTTGCGTCAGGGGGTGCCACAGGGGGGAGTCCTGTCACCGACCCTGTTCATACTTTTCATCAACGACCTTGTGCCAGAGCTACCAAAAGGAGTACACGCAGCCCTGTACGCAGACGACCTGGTACTCTGGTGCACAGAAGAGTATGCAACAACTGCTACATACAGGATGCAGCTAGCCCTGGACAGGCTGACAGACTGGACCAACAACTGGTGTGTGACCATCAACACAGAAAAATCATCAGCCACACTCTTCTCTCTCTCCAACAAGGCAAAGGCTGGCAACCTAACACTGGGCAACACCCCGCTGCGGTATGAAGACCAACAGACATACCTGGGAGTCACCCTTGACAAGAGGCTGACGTGGAAGCCGCACATTTGGAATGCAGAAGCGAAAGCTAGAAGAAAGCTGCACATCATGAGAAAACTGGCTGGAACACAATGGGGAGCCAATGAAAAGATCCTCAAAAATGTATATCAAGGCACAGTGAGACCACACCTTGAGTACGGATCTAATGCATGGTTGACGGCAGCCCAGTCACACCAGCAGACCATTGACAGAGTTCAGAAACAGGCACTGCGTATCATCACCGGCGCAATGAGATCCACAACAATTGAAAAGATGGAAGAGACAACAGGCATCCCACCCCTGCGCATGAGAAGAGATTGCAAAGCCTTGATACAGTCCACAAAGATCAAGTCTTCCAAAGACCACCCTATGAACGCTAGGATGAAACAACCAACCTCAGGGAGACTGAAAAGATCAAGCTTTGTGAAGGGAGACGAGAGCACTGCAGAGAAAACACCAGGCAAAGCTGCCTGCGCAGGTAGAGGCTCTGAATCCTGCTAGCGACCTTCCACCTTGGGAAAGTAAGCCAGAAAACATCACCATCTCTTCCACGGTACCCTACATCACCACCAGAGATGAGCACAGCACTGTGAGCAAGAAAGCCCTGACACTGGCCATGCTCGAAGAAAAGTATCCCCAGGAAGCATGGATACGGGCATACACCGATGGATCAGCCACAGATGCAGTTCAGGATGGAGGGGCTGGGGTGTACATTTAGTACCCAAACGGAAAATGGCAGGCAGAGGCAGTACCAACAGGCCTTCACTGCACAAATTACAGAGCTGAGGTGGAAGCCCTGGTCCACGCAGCTAACACCCTTAGTGGCACTGCAGACCCTGATGCCCAGATTGTCTTCCTTACTGATGCCATGTCTGTCCTTGAGGCAGCAACAGCAAGCAAACTGCCACGTCTACAATAGGCACTGCAAAACATCAAGTGCACCAGACTGGTGCTGCAGTGGATCCCTTCACACTGTGGCAAGTCTACGGCAATGAAGAAGCTGACAGAATGGCAAAAGAGGGCGCAGAGAAAGAACAAGATGAAAATGGAGTCAGCTTCACAGAGATGAAAACTATCATTAAGTCTGTGTACAGACCACCACAACGGCCCATAGACAGTTACCATCAGCTGTCCAGACAAGAGCAGGTGACCATCTTTCGTCTGAGGACCGGGCACAACCGACGCAATTTCCACCTGCACAGACGCTTTCACCTCGTGCCATCTCCCCTGTGCCCTTGTGGAGAAGCAGAGCAGACCACAGAGCACATCCTCCAGGACTGTGGGAACCACCAGCCGCTGAGGGAGGAGATATGGCCGAAGCCCGCCACTCTACAAGAGAAACTGTACGGGCCTGTGGAGGCACTACAGAAGACCACAGATTTCATTTTGAGAGCCAAACTCCAAGTGTGACGGCGTTCGAGAAGAAGAAGAAGATGACAGTAAGTACACGCAACAATTCTTTAGTGGCCATATGCCCGGGGGGGGGGGGGGGGGGGTTGTCTGTGTTTGCTTTTTATTATTATTTTGGTTAGTGAATATTGGGGGTTGGGGGGAAGGCTAAGGGTAAGAACGTAGAAATAAATGCCATTTATATTATTTGGTAGTATCTAGTGTCGGAGGGTAGATTTGGAAGTGAGTCATATGGTGACGTGTAAATATGCATTTTGTTGAGTTTGAATTTATTATTGTTGTGGGAGAGAGCTGAAGGAATATAAAAGACGGCAATTGAAACTTGATTGCGGGAACGGTGATGTGATTACCTTGCTTGACTAGTTATTCATATGTGTATTTTGCCACCCTTGTTTTAGTGCATCCAAAGGATCCAAAAACCAAAAGTCTAAAGAACTAAGTGGCCAAGTCCGCCGCCGTGCTGTGCGGAAGGCCTGGGTGGTTCGTTGTGCGAGTGGAGGCTGGCTGTGTCACTCCGTCTCGTGGGACTACGACGCCGTACCTGAGCGCTGTTGTGAGCGTCGCGGCCCGCCCCGTGTTTAGCCAGGTCGGGTCGTCCCATCTAACGTTTTCCAACTTATTACCTCATTCTACCCCAACACCGAAATCCTTAAATTTTGCCGTTGTCCTCTGAAGACAGCATTGCAGTGAAGGACACATCGACCATGATAGTTCAAGGGTGATGCCAGAATAGCTTGGCGCCCATAGGCGCCAAGCTATTCTGGCATCACCCTTGAACTATCATGGTCGATCCTTATCTTGCTGTGGTGTGTCTGGGGTAGAATGAGTTAAGTAAAAGTTGTTTTTCCATTTGTAAACTGGTAAAAGAACGTTGTGAGACTAATTTCATTTCCTTGTGGTGACTATACTGTGAGAAGAACTTTGTCGCAGTGACAGAAATATTGTGTATTCTGAAATATTGTATTATTCAAAAGGAGCCATGTGCTATGAAGAACCGTATCGCGGAATCAAGAGCGGCGTTGAGCTGAGCTGAGCTTGACTTTGTGCTTCCGTCGGTCAAGGAGGTCCAGTGACTTGTGAACTATACTAAGTTTTCTCAATTTTCATTTGTATTTCGTTATATATTTGTTATTTTGATTGTGTATAATGGATATTGGGATTGGGTCGTTCACGGACGTGTGTGTGTGTGAATGTGATGTGTGAGTGCGTGGTTAGGTCTGAGTGAGGATATTTTTTTATTGTTATTTTTATATGTAATAAATGTTGTCGTAATTGTTCCTCTGGTGGTGTGTTAGGATGGGGGGAGGGTTGGGGGGGGGGCGGGGGGGTTCTCGAGTGGTAGCGCTGATACGGTTCGCGCCCCGGAAGCGGGGGTCGTGACAGCGGCTTTCCAAACAGTAATCTGAGCTCACGCAGAGGTACAAAGCCCGTGCGGCCGGCCGAGTGCAATAAGTGAGCCGTCGCAATACTAGAGACACTACAAAGCAAATAATATATTATGAGGATTTCCCTGCACAGACATTTTTATTGGGACCTGCAACTTGATCGTAACTTGCTAAGAGTACACTAGTATATTGCAGCTGAAAGGCCCAAGTGGGATTTCATTCATACAGTCCCGGCCGACACACCACAACCACTGAGATATGGCCGTCGATCTGTCTCCTGAATTGTAATGCAGTCTTCAGAGGACAACTTCAAAATGTGGGGATTTGGTACCTGGGACACAATGACTGAGTTAAGCGACTGTTGTAACGAACTGAGGTGCACGCGTATTAGTGCGTGTGTATTTAAAAGTGCTAACTAACTTGAACTCGGTGCAGACTATAAGTAAAAGCAGTACTAGACACACACACTGTGATGTCCTGACTCTTGCACTGGCAGTCATTCAGTCAGTATTAGACACACACACACATCCTGACTCTTGCATTGGCAGTAATTCAGTCAGTACTATACACACACACTGTGATGTCCTGACTCTTGGACTGGCGGCAATTCAGTCATTACTAGACACACACACACGTCCTGACTCTTGCACTGGCAGTCATTCAGTCAGTACTAGACACACACACGTCCTGACTCTTGGGCTGACAGTCATTCAGTCATTACTAGACACACACACGTCCAGACTCTTGGGCTGACAGTCATTCAGTCAGTACTAGACACACACACACGTCGTGACTCTTGCACTGGCAGTTATTCAGTCAGTACTAGACACACACACGTCCTGACTCTTGGGCTGACAGTAATTCAGTCAGTACTAGACACACACGCTGTGATGTCCTGACTCTTGGACTGGCGGCAATTCAGGCAGTACTAGACACACACACGTCCTGACTCTTGCACTGGCAGTTATTCAGTCAGTACTAGACACACACACTGACGTCCTGACTCTTGCACTGGCAGTCATTCAGTCATTATTACATGAGCTCACGACTTTACGATTCAGACGTTGTTTGCCGCCGAAGAATGATGCGATACGGCACATGTTGGGTCTCAACTTCGGCGTCGACCCAACCTCGGGCAAAGTCGTTGACGTGTACTGCTCACATCTCTTGGCTTGACTTCGCGAACGAAGATTTTATAGGAGTTGCCCACGACGTCTGCAGGCTTGTTCGTGGCTGCGGAGGCCAATCCGGGACAGGCAGGTTCGACCGCAGTGGCTGCAGGGGGAGGTATGGCCAGGGTTTTGAGTTGCGGCATCTCTGTTTTTTCTCCTGAGCTGCTTGTCCTTAAGGCTAGCTCTGCGAGAGTCCTCAAAGGAGACAGCTGCCTTGTAAATGGTGGAGCGCCAGGTGTCACGGTCCACAGCAAGCGAAGACCACTGGTGGTGGTCGATTTGGCAGGCACTAAGTGACTTCTTGAGACAGTCTTTGTATCTCTTCTTTGGTGCCCCTCTGTCACGGTGTCCAGTAGCAAGCTCGCCGAACAGGGTGATCTTTGGTAGGCGATGATCCTCCATCCTGGAGACATGCCCCGCCCTGCTCACAAATAGTAAGGCATATTACATGTTCAGCTTGAATTACTGAAAGTCCTAAGATTCGGTATAATCACGGGTATATCAGTGACTAATTAGCCATCCCACTAGCTTACCATTTCACAACATTGGTGTGACATATAGTGTTCCCAAAAAGTCACAGTAAAGGACGGTACTTTATTTTTAGCTTGAATTATTAAAATGTCCACAAAAGTTTAACCCTTAGCATTCGGAATACACCAGTGTGTGAAATACGTTTGACTAAAATAGTTCAAGGGTAGTGCCAGTATTCTGGCACCACCCTTGAACTCATTGGTCTATACCCTTATCTGTAAGTACTACTATGATAATGTAGCTTGCATATGGCAGTGCACAGATTTGAAGCTTTTAGCCTCAGTATGATAGGGGTTAAACATTCAGACCCAAAAGGTGACTGCAGTTTGCAGACTGCGTTTTCCGACATTTTAGAAATTCAAGCTGAAATTATGACGTCCCGGACCTACTTTTTGTGAGCACTATTATAATTATGTCACACCAATGCTGTGAAACTGTAGGCCAATGGGATGGTTAATAACTGATATAACCGTTATACCCATTCTGAGAACTTAGTAATTCAAGCTGAAAAGTTAATGTACCCGGATTACTACTTTCATGTCACGTCACTCTGGCCGAGGTTGTGTCGACGCCGAAGTTGGGACCCAACAGCACACTCGCACTGACGTGCGCGCACACACACAGCTTGGTCTGATGTTTGTGGCCTTTGTTGTGATAATACTGAATAATAATAATGGGTATTTATATAGCGCCTAACCGGGCCTCCTGACCGAGTAGGCGCTTTACAATGTTTCTTTGTTGGTTGTTTTTAGACATTATGCAAACACTATAAATATACAAATAATATTAACACAACAAAAGAACAAAACCCAAACAGCCACAAAAAACACTTGACACTGGTGCCGTGTATGTGCACATACACAATCACACACACACACGCACACACACACACACACACGGCACACACACACACACACACGGAACACACACACACACACGCACACACACCGTGCCCCCCCCCCCCCCCCCCCCCAGCACACAGCACTGTGTGACACACGCACGCACGCACCCACAATGACACACCGTCACACACACACACACACACACACACACACACACACGGCACACACAAACAGGAACAGGTCATCAGTAGGCAGACTTAAAAAGGTACGTTTTGAGTGAGGTTTTAACCCATTGGCAGCCCCGAAGCACTACAGCAGGAGACCGGGGGGGTCGACATGATAATTCGGCAAGGGTAGTACCAGATTAGCTTGGCGCCTGCCTGTCGGCGCCTGTGAGGCCGGCTAATCTGGCACTACCCTTCAATTATCGTGGTCGATCCATCTCCTGGAACAGGTGCACAGTCGTTAGATGACGCCCCCAAAATTGGGGAAATACGTGCGTCGGGGTGAATGATTTAACGTGATGTCCATGGCGTCCAGTCGTCGGTTCCAGCCGTTATGGCGGCAACTGAGTTGGGACCACGTGTACCAGCTTTGCACTAAGTACAGTTGCACCACACTGCGTGGGTTCAGTTCTCACGGGGTGGATGGACAATAATGGGGACACGGGCAGATAGCCACACACTGGTTGTCTCCCTCAATTCGCTGTAGCGACGTGTCTTGCCCTTGCGCGCTGCCTGCCGTACTGGGAGTACTGAAAGTACTGACCCACTTGGCCTGCTACACACCTGATGTCACGTCCCGTCGCACACTGTATGGCTACTGCCGTGAAAGAGGCCGCTCGGACGGACTGAGGAATGTAGGTCAGGTATTTTCAGTTAACAATATAAATAAACAGAGCACAGGCGAGCCGCGGCCAGTGCAAACTGAATTTCTTCGAGGTTCGTGTATTTCACCAGGAGACATGTCCTCACCAGCTTGCCCGTCGTCTGCTCAATAGTGCTGTTTTCATCGGTCACCCGACTGGAACTGATTTTCTGTCTTCCGAACTTGAAAGTACCCGTGAGTAAAACGGAAAGTTGATGGCATCAAATCAGCTATCTCGTCAGATCTTAAGCTGTCGGTAGCGTTGTTTTGTCGCGATGATTCGTAAAGGAAGGGTTAGGGTTGGTCTCCTGCAGGAATCATCGCGACCCGCAAAGCTGCTACCGACAGCTAAATATGACATCTCACGTCATATTGTGTGTTGGTCTGTGATACTGGACTTCCGACGTAAAGTTTAAAATCACAGGACCGCAAACACAAGCATAATGAAGTCGGTGTACAACTATATGTGTATGATTACAATATGTGTGCGGTGTGAATCGGGGGAGACAACCCGAACCAGTGCCCCCCCCCCCCTCCTCCCCTCCCCCCCCCCCCATCTTAACCCGTCATTTTGCATTTTCGCTCAGTCTCCTTGCATCTTCTACAGCGGCTCTAGCCGTTCATCATGACATCTGTATCCACGGACTTGCTGCACGACCCGACCACTTTGCTGTCGGCGACCGTTGTTGCCCTGTCCGGTGTCCTGTGGTGGCTGTCCACGCGACGACCCCCTGGCCTCCCCCCGGGACCTGGTCCCGCCCTGCCGCTCATAGGACATCTGCACCTAGTCAAGGTGGGTGGACTGTGACACAGACATCCTTTTTTTTTTTTTTTTTTACCAGTCCTGGGACAAAGTGGGTCTTAACCCTTGTAGCCCCGGGACCCTGCAGCAGGAGACGGCTCGACCATGATAATTCAAGGGTAGTGCCAGATTAGCTTGGTGCCTTCAGGCGCCAAGCTAATCTGGCACTATCCTTGAATTATCATGGTCAAGCCATCTCCTGTAACTGGTACATAGTCGTTGGGCAACGCCTCCAAAGTTTGGGAAATGGGACCTTGGGGCTAAATGGGTTAACCTATCAGTAGCAGTTTCTGTCGCGATGATTCCTACAGGATGTCAGGATGTTGTTATTCCTGCAGGGTGTTGTTATTCCTGCAGGATGTTGTTATTCCTGCAGGATGTCAGGGTGTTGTTATTCCTGCAGGATGTCAGGGTGTTGCTATTCCTGCAGGATGCCAGGGTGTTGTTATTCCTGCAGGATGTCAGGGTGTTGTGTTTCCTGCAGGATGTCAGGGTGTTGTTATTCCTGCAGGATGTCAGGGTGTTGTTATTCCTGCAGGATGTCAGGGTGTTGCTATTCCTGCAGGATGCCAGGGTGTTGTTATTCCTGCAGGATGTCAGGATGTTGTTATTCCTGCAGGATGTCAGGGTGTTGTTATTCCTGCAGGATGTCAGGGTGTTGTTATTCCTGCAGGATGTCAGGGTGTTGTTATTCCTTCAGGATGTCAGCGTGTTGTTATTCCTGCAGGATGTCAGCGTGTTGTTATTCCTGCAGGATGTCAGCGTGTTGTTATTCCTGCAGGATGTCAGGGTGTTGTTATTCCTGCAGGGACCAGCGCGGCAAAAACTGCTTCCCGCAGCCAAAGGGTTAATGATTGCAACAGTAATGAAGAAAAAAATACACAGTATTCTCTCATCCATTGCAGGGACATTCGGTACTGTATCAAATTGTGGAGGTGTTGCCTAACGACCATATACCAGTTGCAGGGGATGGCTTGACCATGACCTGTAGGCGCCAAGCTAATCTGGCACTACCTTTTAATTATCATAGTCGAGCTATCTCCTGCTGTAGGGATCCGGCGCTAAAAGGGTTAACACAATTTTAATTCATGCAGTAAAATATCAATATTTATTCATATTTACATTATGTCGTTTTTGCCATTGCATGCACTTTAAATCTTATAATCTGTTCGTCTGTTCAATTTTTGATCTCACGCAAGACCTATTTGTTGAACTGTTGCATCAGTACAGAGATAATGATGATGATGATGATGATGATGATGATGATGATGATGTCCATTTGTAATGCGCATCCACTCCATGCTAGCAGCGTGTTCAGGGCGAAAAATAAATAAATAAATAAATAAATAAATAAATAAATAAATAAATAAATAAATAAAAAATAAAACCGCTGGTGCACAGTAGTGCTAGAATTAAAAGTCAAGAAACAGTTGGGTTTTGAGGTGCCTCCTGAATGTGCCAATGCAGTCAATGTCCCTCAAGGATTGTGGTAGTCCATTCCACAGCCTAGGTCCGCAGTGTGAAAATGCCTGGAAACCAAGACGCTTCTTTGTGTGGCTTTCAACACTTGGGGTGCAGAGTTTGGACCGGACAGCAGAACGGAGCTGCCATCCACAGATTAACCCCCCCCTGCGGATCAGGGTTAACTCCTAGCCCATTCATTTGTTTGTACGTTGGTCTGTCTATCTGTCCCTTCATCCATTCACATATGAAAATAGTAATAAAATAATAATAATAATAATGGGTATTTATATAGCGCTTAACCTCCTGATGGAGCCCTAGGCACTTTATAATGTTGGCTTGATTTTTTTAAACATAATGCAAACATAAATACACAAGTAAATAAATATTAACAAAATAAAAGAACAAAACCAAACAGCCACAAAAACACTGGTTATGTATGTGCACATACTGAGTCACACACACACGGCACACACAACACAACACACACACAACACACACACACACACACAACACGCACACACACAACACGCGCGCACACACACACACACACACACACACACACACACACACACACACACACACACACACACACACACACACACACAAACAAACACGAACAAGTCATCAGTTGGCAGACTCAAACAGGTACGTTTTGAGTGAGCTTTTAAACAAATGACTGTAATGATAGCAATACAACAGAGTTTCCACTGACTGTTCATCAGGCAGACCCCCGTGCCCAGTTCGCGGAATGGCGGCGTCAGTATGGTGACGTGTTCAGCCTCTACCTGGGCAGCAGGCTGGTGGTCGTTCTGAACGGGTACCAAGTCATGAAAGAAGCTCTCGTCAAGCAGGCGGACGCCTTCTCAGACAGGCCGCGCGTGCCTTTGTATGAACTCATCAATATTGGCAAAGGTATGGTTTCTGTAGCGAACGGCGAATCACACCTCTTTTTTTTTTTAAATGCCAGATGATGAACTGAGACGCCAAGCTATGCACTTCCACTCGAGTGTCAGTTGTTAGACATTTTAACCGATTTCACCTCAGGGCTGTACTTCTCAAATTTTGGAGATGTCACGTAACAACAATCAGTTGCAAGAGATGGATCAACCATGATAATTCAAGGCTAGTGCCAGATTAGCTTGGCGCCTGACGGCGCCAAGCTAATCTGGCACTACCCTTGAATTATCATGGTTGAGCCGTCTCCTGTTGCAGGGCCTTGGTATCAAATGAGTGAAGCTGACAAACGCCTACTCATAGTACAGGCAGGACGATACTAACGCTGCTCCTGTTTGTTGGCAGGCATCGTGGGCTCATCAGGACAATTGTGGAAAGTCACCAGGTCCACTTCGCTTCAGATCCTGCGAGAGTTCGGCATGGGCAAGAACCTGCTGGCCGAGAAGCTTCAGGAGGAGATAAACGAGTTCGTCAAAGTCCTGGAGAGTAAGAAGGGGCAGCCGTACGACCCGGGGAACATGACACAGATCAGCATCTCCAACAACATCTGCTCCATCGTCTTCGGGAAAAGGTTCGACTACGATGACCCGGAGTTTTTGGGGTATCTAAAAGCGTTGCAAACAGTCATGGAGGGTGTGGGCGCCACCAGTCCTGCTCTTCTCTACCCAGCCCTTCGACACATCCCCTTCGACCCTTTCGAGGTGAGTTTTAAAATTTCCCTTGCCAATGCCTTATAAAGAAGTACCCAACGGAGAAAGAAACACGCTTAGAAAAGACGGGTACAACACAATTTATTAATATTTCGGGTAAATACCCTTTGTCAAAATAGACAAACAAACAAACATAGAGATTAGCCGCTACTTATCTTCAATGGCAGAAGGAATGTGGCAACTGAAGGAGGTGACGTAAAATAAAAGAAAAGGAAGAACAAAAGTGCGGAAAAAGTAAAAATGACGTCAACGAAAAATCGCGTAAGAGAGAGACTCGGAAAGAACCTGAACACGAGAGACAAGAGTGTGTGCAAGCACGTGCAGGAGCGAGCGAAAGAAAAGGCGTGTAGATGAGGCCAGAGAGAGAGAGATAGAGAGAGAGAGAGAGAGAGAGAGAGAGAGAGAGAGAGAGAGAGAGAGAGAGAGAGAGAGAGAGAGAGAAAGAGAGAAAGAGAGAGAGAGAAAGAGAGAGAGAGAGAGAGAGAGAGAGAGAGAGAGAGAGAGAGCGAGACGGAGAGAGAGAAAGAGAGAGAGAACGAATGGGGAGTACCCTTGGGCACGAAGTAGGCTGAGTGTCTAATACACAAAGCCTGCTAAACACCAACCCGAAGGCAAACTTTATATCACCTTCAAGTTGAGGACTACCTCGGGGAAAAACGGGAGGACCCCGGGAAAAAAACCCCAGCATTTAGCACGGTACACAACAAGTAATAAGTCATGAAAACAAAGCAAAGAATCAAATTCAGTAAGAGATTATATAAGTGGAGAGTAGGTAGTTGTGAAACCGTCTTCAAGGGTAACTCAAAAAATAAGGGGGGGGGGGGAGAGAGAGAGAGAGAGAGAGAGAGAGAGAGAGAGGAGAGAGAGAGAGAGAGAGAGAGAGAGAGAGAGAGGGATGGGGGCGGGGGGGGGGGGGGAAGGGGGGGAAAAAGTAAGGAGGAAGGGGAAAAAAAAAAAAAAAAAAAAAAAAAAAAAAAAAAAAAAAAAAGGAAGGGTGGTGGGGGGGGGGGGGGGGGGGGCGGAAGACAACCAGCCAGAGCCACCAACCCCACCCAACGGGCACCCACCAGCCCACAGAAAAACACACAGGCACGCAACAAGACGACCACATACATCCCCAAGGGATGCACACGATCGCCCCGCCCCAAACCGCGTATCAAACCGTGAGCCGGAGACCCGGTGCCCGACAGGGAAGGGCAAGGGATCCAACTAAACGTTCGGCCAGCGCTGAGAAAGTCCCCAAGGGAAATGTACATATCAACCAGCTCCAACATCACCTAACTGATTAGTGAGTAGTAAATCAGTGAGGTAAAGTAGCAGACACAAGCAAGGTAAACAATGTTAATCTTTCATATTCATCCCGAGTGGCGCCACAGTGCCCAGTTTATTAATCAGAAATTTTTCACGGTCTTTCCTGGCCCAGACATTACTGGCTTGCATAAGCCAGAGGCCTTTAACTCGAATGTCTGAGACGGAGTGGTCGGCCTGATTGAAATGTCGTCCGACCGGTCTGTTGTATTGGTACTTGACAGACTGAAGATGTTCTTTGAAACGGTCGTTGATGGTTCTTTCCGTCTCTCCAACATAGAGTTGGCCGCATTTAACACAGGAGATGACATAAATCACGTTGGTGGTTTGACACGTGAAGTATCTGTCTATGTTGAATTTGTAACGTGGACCATTGACCACGGTGGAAGGGCAAATAAAAGGACACGTCTTGCAATTAGGAACATTGCACGGAGTGGAGCCGGAGGCTCTGGTGGTATGACGAGGCTTGAGAGTAGAGCGAACAAGCATGTCCCGCAAATTAATATCCCTCTTGAAAGCTACCAACGGAGGTTCAGAAAAGATAGCAGCAGATTCTTGACTGGATGACAAAAGACCCCAGTTAGAAAGAAGGATTTTACGCACCGGATTGGTGTGGGGATGGTAGATCATGGTTACGATAGGCCTGTCACTATCAGTGGTAGGTTTAGTCTGCAGTGTACTCGCGCGACTGAGTTTTTGAACCGTTTGGAGAGATCCTTGAACAACAGTATGTGGGTAGTGTCTGTCGATGAAAAATCCAGCCATTTCTTTGGATTGAACATCAAAATCTGATTCTTCGGAACATATTCTTTTTAGCCGAAGAAACTGGGAATAAGGGATGCTGTTTTTAGTTTTGGGGTTGTGAGAAGATCGGTAGTCGAGGTAGGAATGTGAGTCGGTAGGTTTGTAATGTATTGAAGTTTTCAACATTCCGCAGTCAATCCTGATGTTCATGTCCAGAAAGTCGACTGAAGTAGCTGATATAGTGTAAGTGAACTTGATGGATGGGTGGAAGTCCTGCACGAAGTGAATGAAGTCTAAAAGTGCAGCTTGGGTCATGTGAGTAGCTCCTAAACCGTCATCGATGTAGCGTTTATACATCTCAGGGACAGGCCCAGTGTATTGCTGAAGAATCTGTTGCTCAAGGAAACCCATGAAAAGGCAAGCATAGCTGGGTCCCATTTTTGTGCCCATCGCTACGCCACTGCACTGAGCAAAGGTGACGCCATCAAAGGTGAAACTGTTAAGAGAGAGAACCAATTCAGCCAGACGTAGAAGTGTATGAGTAGGAGGTTGTTTATGACTTCTTTGGTTGAGGAAGTATGCAAGTGCATTGAGGCCGTCATTGTGCGGTATAACAGTATATAGTGAAGTGACATCAAGGGAAAACAACAGTTCAGGTTTGAAAAGTTGTTTCTGGTTGACTTGGTCTATGATCTCTAGAGCATGGTTGGTGTCTTTAATGTAGGTAGGTAGAGACTGGACAAAGGGTTGGAAGATGATGTCCAGGTATTCGGAGATGTGTTCAGTGGGACAGCTGCAAGCTGACACTATGGGGCGGCCGGGATTGTTGAGTTTGTGAATTTTTGGGAGAAGGTAAAAGTTAGGTTGCTTAGGCCGCTTTTTTATGAGGAGATTAGCTGTGGAAGGAAGCTCTCCTTTAAGAATCATCTCTTTGACTGTCTTAGAGATGCGCTTTTGATCAGCTTGGAGGGAGCATTCGTCAAGGTGTTGGTAGTGTTCTGGGTTCTCTAACTGTCTGTAAGCCTCTTTGATGTACAGACCTCTGTCCCATACAACGACGGCGCCACCTTTATCGGCTGGTTTGATTATGATGTCGCTTCTGTTACGAAGATTGTTGAGAGCGTCCAGTTCAGATTTAGTGAGATTAGAGTGAGGAATGGGTTTGAATTTGAGTTGTCCAATGTCAGACATGGTCTTCTTAATGTAGCATTCGAGTTCAGGAAGTTTACCATGAGGTGGTTCTCTTCGGACAGGAGTGTCAAAATGATCAACGAAGATGTCACCAACCTTCTGAGTTCTCGGTCGATGGCCCAGGACAGCCATCCATCTAAGAGACCTATAGAATTTCTGCAGATCTCTGATGAGTTCGTATTTGTTTATAGTAGGCTGCCTTGGAATAAACTTTAAACCTCTGGAGAGGACAGCTCTTTCATCGTGTGTCAGAGTTAAATCTTCAGGAATGCACTGTACTAGATTTCTGTGAGGTGTAGTAGTACCGACGAAGGCGCAGTGGAGGTGCGTAGTGGTTACAGCGTCAGACAAAGGACTAGAGGGGTCTTTTATCACAGTAAGCAACGGAGTGCAAGTGGCATCAACGTCATGTAAAACGGAAGTCGAAGGAGGGGTGTCTCTAACGTCCAACGTGGGTGCGCAGGCGGCAACACCAATCTCTCCGTAAGCATCGGAGTTCACCTCTCCGGACGAAGGAAGAGAAGGGGCGGCGGCAACGTCCAACGTAGGCACGTGAACGGCAACACCATCCTGAAAACAGTCTTCAACTTTGGACAATGGCAGTGGACGGGCAGCTCGAACGACCAAAACAGGAGCGTGAGCAGCGCAACCATCCTGGGTAGAGTTATCGTCACTGGAAGAAGTATCACCCTCAACAGGCTCCGGCCCGGAGGAGGTCAAAGATGTGGCATCAAGGGCAGCTCCGTGGGTCAGCGTCAGCGCTGGGGCACAACCGTCCAGTCCAGAAAATGAAGCCGATGTGAGGATCACGGCACCAACACCAGAACCACAGTCAGCACCAAGCGTGGTAAGCGGATGGACAGTAGGCACAACCAAACGCCGGGTATCACATTGGGTAGGAAGAGGGACCGCTGAAGCAGAGTTTGTGCTGCGATTAGTGTTGAATTTGGATAGCTTATGATCTTTAGTTTTAGTGACATGGGCATGCACAAGAGTATTAAAATCATGCACAACAGATTTAATTAAGAAGACAGTATGAATATCACACAGCTGAATCAGCTGTCTCTTCAAGATAACAAGAGTGGAGTCAAGATCGGAGATCTTGTGATTTAATGACTGAATGTGACACGTCATTAACTTAAAGCTAGTTTTTTCAAGAATTGTGTTAGTCGCCTGCAAAAGAGAAGAATTATTCAGATCGGAAGGAGAATGTTTAAGCTGAAAACCAACAGGAATAATACGAAGGCGAATACATTTTTTGAGAAAAGCGAGATGACTGGAGCATTTAGTTTTAGAAAAAATAGTTTTAGCATAAGAAAAGGACAAAAAGAAAAGAATCGGTGGTAAAAAAGCACTCTCTCTCTCTCTTTCTCTCTCTCTCTTTCTCTCTTTCTCTCTCTCTCTCTCTCTCTCTCTCTCTCTCTCTCTCTCTCTCTCATCTCTCTCTCTCTCTCTCTCTCTCTCTCTCTCTCTATCTCTCTCTCTCTGGCCTCATCTACACGCCTTTTCTTTCGCTCGCTCCTGCACGTGCTTGCACACACTCTTGTCTCTCGTGTTCAGGTTCTTTCCGAGTCTCTCTCTTACGCGATTTTTCGTTGACGTCATTTTTACTTTTTCCGCACTTTTGTTCTTCCTTTTCTTTTATTTTACGTCACCTCCTTCAGTTGCCACATTCCTTCTGCCATTGAAGATAAGTAGCGGCTAATCTCTATGTTTGTTTGTTTGTCTATTTTGACAAAGGGTATTTACCCGAAATATTAATAAATTGTGTTGTACCCGTCTTTTCTAAGCGTGTTTCTTTCTCCGTTGGGTACTTCTTTGCATATTACACGCTTGGCAGTCACCTTTTTGGTCTGGATTGATTATTTCTCTTTGACTGCATCTCCATGTTTGTCTCGGTTGTGCTTGTACTAGCATGCCTTCGTCAGCTTTTTTCACTGGCTTGCATTCACGTTTGGTTTCACGTTTTGCTTTTTTACCACCGATTCTTTTCTTTTTGTCCTTTTCTTATGCTAAAACTATTTTTTCTAAAACTAAATGCTCCAGTCATCTCGCTTTTCTCAAAAAATGTATTCGCCTTCGTATTATTCCTGTTGGTTTTCAGCTTAAACATTCTCCTTCCGATCTGAATAATTCTTCTCTTTTGCAGGCGACTAACACAATTCTTGAAAAAACTAGCTTTAAGTTAATGACGTGTCACATTCAGTCATTAAATCACAAGATCTCCGATCTTGACTCCACTCTTGTTATCTTGAAGAGACAGCTGATTCAGCTGTGTGATATTCATACTGTCTTCTTAATTAAATCTGTTGTGCATGATTTTAATACTCTTGTGCATGCCCATGTCACTAAAACTAAAGATCATAAGCTATCCAAATTCAACACTAATCGCAGCACAAACTCTGCTTCAGCGGTCCCTCTTCCTACCCAATGTGATACCCGGCGTTTGGTTGTGCCTACTGTCCATCCGCTTACCACGCTTGGTGCTGACTGTGGTTCTGGTGTTGGTGCCGTGATCCTCACATCGGCTTCATTTTCTGGACTGGACGGTTGTGCCCCAGCGCTGACGCTGACCCACGGAGCTGCCCTTGATGCCACATCTTTGACCTCCTCCGGGCCGGAGCCTGTTGAGGGTGATACTTCTTCCAGTGACGATAACTCTACCCAGGATGGTTGCGCTGCTCACGCTCCTGTTTTGGTCGTTCGAGCTGCCCGTCCACTGCCATTGTCCAAAGTTGAAGACTGTTTTCAGGATGGTGTTGCCGTTCACGTGCCTACGTTGGACGTTGCCGCCGCCCCTTCTCTTCCTTCGTCCGGAGAGGTGAACTCCGATGCTTACGGAGAGATTGGTGTTGCCGCCTGCGCACCCACGTTGGACGTTAGAGACACCCCTCCTTCGACTTCCGTTTTACATGACGTTGATGCCACTTGCACTCCGTTGCTTACTGTGATAAAAGACCCCTCTAGTCCTTTGTCTGACGCTGTAACCACTACGCACCTCCACTGCGCCTTCGTCGGTACTACTACACCTCACAGAAATCTAGTACAGTGCATTCCTGAAGATTTAACTCTGACACACGATGAAAGAGCTGTCCTCTCCAGAGGTTTAAAGTTTATTCCAAGGCAGCCTACTATAAACAAATACGAACTCATCAGAGATCTGCAGAAATTCTATAGGTCTCTTAGATGGATGGCTGTCCTGGGCCATCGACCGAGAACTCAGAAGGTTGGTGACATCTTCGTTGATCATTTTGACACTCCTGTCCGAAGAGAACCACCTCATGGTAAACTTCCTGAACTCGAATGCTACATTAAGAAGACCATGTCTGACATTGGACAACTCAAATTCAAACCCATTCCTCACTCTAATCTCACTAAATCTGAACTGGACGCTCTCAACAATCTTCGTAACAGAAGCGACATCATAATCAAACCAGCCGATAAAGGTGGCGCCGTCGTTGTATGGGACAGAGGTCTGTACATCAAAGAGGCTTACAGACAGTTAGAGAACCCAGAACACTACCAACACCTTGACGAATGCTCCCTCCAAGCTGATCAAAAGCGCATCTCTAAGACAGTCAAAGAGATGATTCTTAAAGGAGAGCTTCCTTCCACAGCTAATCTCCTCATAAAAAAGCGGCCTAAGCAACCTAACTTTTACCTTCTCCCAAAAATTCACAAACTCAACAATCCCGGCCGCCCCATAGTGTCAGCTTGCAGCTGTCCCACTGAACACATCTCCGAATACCTGGACATCATCTTCCAACCCTTTGTCCAGTCTCTACCTACCTACATTAAAGACACCAACCATGCTCTAGAGATCATAGACCAAGTCAACCAGAAACAACTTTTCAAACCTGAACTGTTGTTTTCCCTTGATGTCACTTCACTATATACTGTTATACCGCACAATGACGGCCTCAATGCACTTGCATACTTCCTCAACCAAAGAAGTCATAAACAACCTCCTACTCATACACTTCTACGTCTGGCTGAATTGGTTCTCTCTCTTAACAGTTTCACCTTTGATGGCGTCACCTTTGCTCAGTGCAGTGGCGTAGCGATGGGCACAAAAATGGGACCCAGCTATGCTTGCCTTTTCATGGGTTTCCTTGAGCAACAGATTCTTCAGCAATACACTGGGCCTGTCCCTGAGATGTATAAACGCTACATCGATGACGGTTTAGGAGCTACTCACATGACCCAAGCTGCACTTTTAGACTTCATTCACTTCGTGCAGGACTTCCACCCATCCATCAAGTTCACTTACACTATATCAGCTACTTCAGTCGACTTTCTGGACATGAACATCAGGATTGACTGCGGAATGTTGAAAACTTCAATACATTACAAACCTACCGACTCACATTCCTACCTCGACTACCGATCTTCTCACAACCCCAAAACTAAAAACAGCATCCCTTATTCCCAGTTTCTTCGGCTAAAAAGAATATGTTCCGAAGAATCAGATTTTGATGTTCAATCCAAAGAAATGGCTGGATTTTTCATCGACAGACACTACCCACATACTGTTGTTCAAGGATCTCTCCAAACGGTTCAAAAACTCAGTCGCGCGAGTACACTGCAGACTACACCTACCACTGATAGTGACAGGCCTATCGTAACCATGATCTACCATCCCCACACCAATCCGGTGCGTAAAATCCTTCTTTCTAACTGGGGTCTTTTGTCATCCAGTCAAGAATCTGCTGCTATCTTTTCTGAACCTCCGTTGGTAGCTTTCAAGAGGGATATTAATTTGCGGGACATGCTTGTTCGCTCTACTCTCAAGCCTCGTCATACCACCAGAGCCTCCGGCTCCACTCCGTGCAATGTTCCTAATTGCAAGACGTGTCCTTTTATTTGCCCTTCCACCGTGGTCAATGGTCCACGTTACAAATTCAACATAGACAGATACTTCACGTGTCAAACCACCAACGTGATTTATGTCATCTCCTGTGTTAAATGCGGCCAACTCTATGTTGGAGAGACGGAAAGAACCATCAACGACCGTTTCAAAGAACATCTTCAGTCTGTCAAGTACCAATACAACAGACCGGTCGGACGACATTTCAATCAGGCCGACCACTCCGTCTCAGACATTCGAGTTAAAGGCCTCTGGCTTATGCAAGCCAGTAATGTCTGGGCCAGGAAAGACCGTGAAAAATTTCTGATTAATAAACTGGGCACTGTGGCGCCACTCGGGATGAATATGAAAGATTAACATTGTTTACCTTGCTTGTGTCTGCTACTTTACCTCACTGATTTACTACTCACTAATCAGTTAGGTGATGTTGGAGCTGGTTGATATGTACATTTCCCTTGGGGACTTTCTCAGCGCTGGCCGAACGTTTAGTTGGATCCCTTGCCCTTCCCTGTCGGGCACCGGGTCTCCGGCTCACGGTTTGATACGCGGTTTGGGGCGGGGCGATCGTGTGCATCCCTTGGGGATGTATGTGGTCGTCTTGTTGCGTGCCTGTGTGTTTTTCTGTGGGCTGGTGGGTGCCCGTTGGGTGGGGTTGGTGGCTCTGGCTGGTTGTCTTCCGCCCCCCCCCCCCCCACCACCCTTCCTTTTTTTTTTTTTTTTTTTTTTTTTTTTTTTTTTTTTTTTTTTTTCCCCTTCCTCCTTACTTTTTCCCCCCCCCCCCCCCCCCCCCCGCCCCCATCTCTCTCTCTCTCTCTCTCTCTCACTCTCTCTCTCTCTCTCTCTCTCTCTCTCTCTCTCTCTCCCCCCCCCCTCCTTATTTTTTGAGTTACCCTTGAAGACGGTTTCACAACTACCTACTCTCCACTTATATAATCTCTTACTGAATTTGATTCTTTGCTTTGTTTTCATGACTTATTACTTGTTGTGTACCGTGCTAAATGCTGGGGTTTTTTTCCCGGGGTCCTCCCGTTTTTCCCCGAGGTAGTCCTCAACTTGAAGGTGATATAAAGTTTGCCTTCGGGTTGGTGTTTAGCAGGCTTTGTGTATTAGACACTCAGCCTACTTCGTGCCCAAGGGTACTCCCCATTCGTTCTCTCTCTCTTTCTCTCTCTCCGTCTCGCTCTCTCTCTCTCTCTCTCTCTCTTTCTCTCTCTCTCTTTCTCTCTTTCTCTCTCTCTCTCTCTCTCTCTCTCTCTCTCTCTCTCTCTCTCTCTCTCTCTCTCTCTCTCTCTCTCTCTCTCTCTCTATCTCTCTCTCTCTGGCCTCATCTACACGCCTTTTCTTTCGCTCGCTCCTGCACGTGCTTGCACACACTCTTGTCTCTCGTGTTCAGGTTCTTTCCGAGTCTCTCTCTTACGCGATTTTTCGTTGACGTCATTTTTACTTTTTCCGCACTTTTGTTCTTCCTTTTCTTTTATTTTACGTCACCTCCTTCAGTTGCCACATTCCTTCTGCCATTGAAGATAAGTAGCGGCTAATCTCTATGTTTGTTTGTTTGTCTATTTTGACAAAGGGTATTTACCCGAAATATTAATAAATTGTGTTGTACCCGTCTTTTCTAAGCGTGTTTCTTTCTCCGTTGGGTACTTCTTTGCATATTACACGCTTGGCAGTCACCTTTTTGGTCTGGATTGATTATTTCTCTTTGACTGCATCTCCATGTTTGTCTCGTTGTGCTTGTACTAGCATGCCTTCGTCAGCTTTTTTCACTGGCTTGCATTCACGTTTGGTTTCACGTTTTGCTTTTTTACCACCGATTCTTTTCTTTTTGTCCTTTTCTTATGCTAAAACTATTTTTTCTAAAACTAAATGCTCCAGTCATCTCGCTTTTCTCAAAAAATGTATTCGCCTTCGTATTATTCCTGTTGGTTTTCAGCTTAAACATTCTCCTTCCGATCTGAATAATTCTTCTCTTTTGCAGGCGACTAACACAATTCTTGAAAAAACTAGCTTTAAGTTAATGACGTGTCACATTCAGTCATTAAATCACAAGATCTCCGATCTTGACTCCACTCTTGTTATCTTGAAGAGACAGCTGATTCAGCTGTGTGATATTCATACTGTCTTCTTAATTAAATCTGTTGTGCATGATTTTAATACTCTTGTGCATGCCCATGTCACTAAAACTAAAGATCATAAGCTATCCAAATTCAACACTAATCGCAGCACAAACTCTGCTTCAGCGGTCCCTCTTCCTACCCAATGTGATACCCGGCGTTTGGTTGTGCCTACTGTCCATCCGCTTACCACGCTTGGTGCTGACTGTGGTTCTGGTGTTGGTGCCGTGATCCTCACATCGGCTTCATTTTCTGGACTGGACGGTTGTGCCCCAGCGCTGACGCTGACCCACGGAGCTGCCCTTGATGCCACATCTTTGACCTCCTCCGGGCCGGAGCCTGTTGAGGGTGATACTTCTTCCAGTGACGATAACTCTACCCAGGATGGTTGCGCTGCTCACGCTCCTGTTTTGGTCGTTCGAGCTGCCCGTCCACTGCCATTGTCCAAAGTTGAAGACTGTTTTCAGGATGGTGTTGCCGTTCACGTGCCTACGTTGGACGTTGCCGCCGCCCCTTCTCTTCCTTCGTCCGGAGAGGTGAACTCCGATGCTTACGGAGAGATTGGTGTTGCCGCCTGCGCACCCACGTTGGACGTTAGAGACACCCCTCCTTCGACTTCCGTTTTACATGACGTTGATGCCACTTGCACTCCGTTGCTTACTGTGATAAAAGACCCCTCTCGTCCTTTGTCTGACGCTGTAACCACTACGCACCTCCACTGCGCCTTCGTCGGTACTACTACACCTCACAGAAATCTAGTACAGTGCATTCCTGAAGATTTAACTCTGACACACGATGAAAGAGCTGTCCTCTCCAGAGGTTTAAAGTTTATTCCAAGGCAGCCTACTATAAACAAATACGAACTCATCAGAGATCTGCAGAAATTCTATAGGTCTCTTAGATGGATGGCTGTCCTGGGCCATCGACCGAGAACTCAGAAGGTTGGTGACATCTTCGTTGATCATTTTGACACTCCTGTCCGAAGAGAACCACCTCATGGTAAACTTCCTGAACTCGAATGCTACATTAAGAAGACCATGTCTGACATTGGACAACTCAAATTCAAACCCATTCCTCACTCTAATCTCACTAAATCTGAACTGGACGCTCTCAACAATCTTCGTAACAGAAGCGACATCATAATCAAACCAGCCGATAAAGGTGGCGCCGTCGTTGTATGGGACAGAGGTCTGTACATCAAAGAGGCTTACAGACAGTTAGAGAACCCAGAACACTACCAACACCTTGACGAATGCTCCCTCCAAGCTGATCAAAAGCGCATCTCTAAGACAGTCAAAGAGATGATTCTTAAAGGAGAGCTTCCTTCCACAGCTAATCTCCTCATAAAAAAGCGGCCTAAGCAACCTAACTTTTACCTTCTCCCAAAAATTCACAAACTCAACAATCCCGGCCGCCCCATAGTGTCAGCTTGCAGCTGTCCCACTGAACACATCTCCGAATACCTGGACATCATCTTCCAACCCTTTGTCCAGTCTCTACCTACCTACATTAAAGACACCAACCATGCTCTAGAGATCATAGACCAAGTCAACCAGAAACAACTTTTCAAACCTGAACTGTTGTTTTCCCTTGATGTCACTTCACTATATACTGTTATACCGCACAATGACGGCCTCAATGCACTTGCATACTTCCTCAACCAAAGAAGTCATAAACAACCTCCTACTCATACACTTCTACGTCTGGCTGAATTGGTTCTCTCTCTTAACAGTTTCACCTTTGATGGCGTCACCTTTGCTCAGTGCAGTGGCGTAGCGATGGGCACAAAAATGGGACCCAGCTATGCTTGCCTTTTCATGGGTTTCCTTGAGCAACAGATTCTTCAGCAATACACTGGGCCTGTCCCTGAGATGTATAAACGCTACATCGATGACGGTTTAGGAGCTACTCACATGACCCAAGCTGCACTTTTAGACTTCATTCACTTCGTGCAGGACTTCCACCCATCCATCAAGTTCACTTACACTATATCAGCTACTTCAGTCGACTTTCTGGACATGAACATCAGGATTGACTGCGGAATGTTGAAAACTTCAATACATTACAAACCTACCGACTCACATTCCTACCTCGACTACCGATCTTCTCACAACCCCAAAACTAAAAACAGCATCCCTTATTCCCAGTTTCTTCGGCTAAAAAGAATATGTTCCGAAGAATCAGATTTTGATGTTCAATCCAAAGAAATGGCTGGATTTTTCATCGACAGACACTACCCACATACTGTTGTTCAAGGATCTCTCCAAACGGTTCAAAAACTCAGTCGCGCGAGTACACTGCAGACTAAACCTACCACTGATAGTGACAGGCCTATCGTAACCATGATCTACCATCCCCACACCAATCCGGTGCGTAAAATCCTTCTTTCTAACTGGGGTCTTTTGTCATCCAGTCAAGAATCTGCTGCTATCTTTTCTGAACCTCCGTTGGTAGCTTTCAAGAGGGATATTAATTTGCGGGACATGCTTGTTCGCTCTACTCTCAAGCCTCGTCATACCACCAGAGCCTCCGGCTCCACTCCGTGCAATGTTCCTAATTGCAAGACGTGTCCTTTTATTTGCCCTTCCACCGTGGTCAATGGTCCACGTTACAAATTCAACATAGACAGATACTTCACGTGTCAAACCACCAACGTGATTTATGTCATCTCCTGTGTTAAATGCGGCCAACTCTATGTTGGAGAGACGGAAAGAACCATCAACGACCGTTTCAAAGAACATCTTCAGTCTGTCAAGTACCAATACAACAGACCGGTCGGACGACATTTCAATCAGGCCGACCACTCCGTCTCAGACATTCGAGTTAAAGGCCTCTGGCTTATGCAAGCCAGTAATGTCTGGGCCAGGAAAGACCGTGAAAAATTTCTGATTAATAAACTGGGCACTGTGGCGCCACTCGGGATGAATATGAAAGATTAACATTGTTTACCTTGCTTGTGTCTGCTACTTTACCTCACTGATTTACTACTCACTAATCAGTTAGGTGATGTTGGAGCTGGTTGATATGTACATTTCCCTTGGGGACTTTCTCAGCGCTGGCCGAACGTTTAGTTGGATCCCTTGCCCTTCCCTGTCGGGCACCGGGTCTCCGGCTCACGGTTTGATACGCGGTTTTGGGGCGGGGCGATCGTGTGCATCCCTTGGGGATGTATGTGGTCGTCTTGTTGCGTGCCTGTGTGTTTTTCTGTGGGCTGGTGGGTGCCCGTTGGGTGGGGTTGGTGGCTCTGGCTGGTTGTCTTCCGCCCCCCCCCCCCACCACCCTTCCTTTTTTTTTTTTTTTTTTTTTTTTTTTTTTTTTTTTTTTTTTTTTTTTTTCCCCTTCCTCCTTATTTTTTCCCCCCCTTCCCCCCCCCCCCCCGCCCCCATCTCTCTCTCTCTCTCTCTCTCTCTCTCTCTCTCTCTCTCTCTCTCTCTCTCTCCCCCCCCCCCTTATTTTTTGAGTTACCCTTGAAGACGGTTTCACAACTACCTACTCTCCACTTATATAATATCTCTTACTGAATTTGATTCTTTGCTTTGTTTTCATGACTTATTACTTGTTGTGTACCGTGCTAAATGCTGGGGTTTTTTTTCCCGGGGTCCTCCCGTTTTTTCCCCGAGGTAGTCCTCAACTTGAAGGTGATATAAAGTTTGCCTTCGGGTTGGTGTTTAGCAGGCTTTGTGTATTAGACACTCAGCCTACTTCGTGCCCAAGGGTACTCCCCATTCGTTCTCTCTCTCTTTCTCTCTCTCCGTCTCGCTCTCTCTCTCTCTCTCTCTCTCTCTCTCTCTCTCTCTCTTTCTCTCTCTCTCTTTCTCTCTTTCTCTCTCTCTCTCTCTCTCTCTCTCTCTCTCTCTCTCTCTCTCTCTCTCTCTCTCTCTCTCTCTCTCTCTCTCTCTCTCTATCTCTCTCTCTCTGGCCTCATCTACACGCCTTTTCTTTCGCTCGCTCCTGCACGTGCTTGCACACACTCTTGTCTCTCGTGTTCAGGTTCTTTCCGAGTCTCTCTCTTACGCGATTTTTCGTTGACGTCATTTTTACTTTTTCCGCACTTTTGTTCTTCCTTTTCTTTTATTTTACGTCACCTCCTTCAGTTGCCACATTCCTTCTGCCATTGAAGATAAGTAGCGGCTAATCTCTATGTTTGTTTGTTTGTCTATTTTGACAAAGGGTATTTACCCGAAATATTAATAAATTGTGTTGTACCCGTCTTTTCTAAGCGTGTTTCTTTCTCCGTTGGGTACTTCTTTGCATATTACACGCTTGGCAGTCACCTTTTTGGTCTGGATTGATTATTTCTCTTTGACTGCATCTCCATGTTTGTCTCGTTGTGCTTGTACTAGCATGCCTTCGTCAGCTTTTTTCACTGGCTTGCATTCACGTTTGGTTTCACGTTTTGCTTTTTTACCACCGATTCTTTTCTTTTTGTCCTTTTCTTATGCTAAAACTATTTTTTCTAAAACTAAATGCTCCAGTCATCTCGCTTTTCTCAAAAAATGTATTCGCCTTCGTATTATTCCTGTTGGTTTTCAGCTTAAACATTCTCCTTCCGATCTGAATAATTCTTCTCTTTTGCAGGCGACTAACACAATTCTTGAAAAAACTAGCTTTAAGTTAATGACGTGTCACATTCAGTCATTAAATCACAAGATCTCCGATCTTGACTCCACTCTTGTTATCTTGAAGAGACAGCTGATTCAGCTGTGTGATATTCATACTGTCTTCTTAATTAAATCTGTTGTGCATGATTTTAATACTCTTGTGCATGCCCATGTCACTAAAACTAAAGATCATAAGCTATCCAAATTCAACACTAATCGCAGCACAAACTCTGCTTCAGCGGTCCCTCTTCCTACCCAATGTGATACCCGGCGTTTGGTTGTGCCTACTGTCCATCCGCTTACCACGCTTGGTGCTGACTGTGGTTCTGGTGTTGGTGCCGTGATCCTCACATCGGCTTCATTTTCTGGACTGGACGGTTGTGCCCCAGCGCTGACGCTGACCCACGGAGCTGCCCTTGATGCCACATCTTTGACCTCCTCCGGGCCGGAGCCTGTTGAGGGTGATACTTCTTCCAGTGACGATAACTCTACCCAGGATGGTTGCGCTGCTCACGCTCCTGTTTTGGTCGTTCGAGCTGCCCGTCCACTGCCATTGTCCAAAGTTGAAGACTGTTTTCAGGATGGTGTTGCCGTTCACGTGCCTACGTTGGACGTTGCCGCCGCCCCTTCTCTTCCTTCGTCCGGAGAGGTGAACTCCGATGCTTACGGAGAGATTGGTGTTGCCGCCTGCGCACCCACGTTGGACGTTAGAGACACCCCTCCTTCGACTTCCGTTTTACATGACGTTGATGCCACTTGCACTCCGTTGCTTACTGTGATAAAAGACCCCTCTAGTCCTTTGTCTGACGCTGTAACCACTACGCACCTCCACTGCGCCTTCGTCGGTACTACTACACCTCACAGAAATCTAGTACAGTGCATTCCTGAAGATTTAACTCTGACACACGATGAAAGAGCTGTCCTCTCCAGAGGTTTAAAGTTTATTCCAAGGCAGCCTACTATAAACAAATACGAACTCATCAGAGATCTGCAGAAATTCTATAGGTCTCTTAGATGGATGGCTGTCCTGGGCCATCGACCGAGAACTCAGAAGGTTGGTGACATCTTCGTTGATCATTTTGACACTCCTGTCCGAAGAGAACCACCTCATGGTAAACTTCCTGAACTCGAATGCTACATTAAGAAGACCATGTCTGACATTGGACAACTCAAATTCAAACCCATTCCTCACTCTAATCTCACTAAATCTGAACTGGACGCTCTCAACAATCTTCGTAACAGAAGCGACATCATAATCAAACCAGCCGATAAAGGTGGCGCCGTCGTTGTATGGGACAGAGGTCTGTACATCAAAGAGGCTTACAGACAGTTAGAGAACCCAGAACACTACCAACACCTTGACGAATGCTCCCTCCAAGCTGATCAAAAGCGCATCTCTAAGACAGTCAAAGAGATGATTCTTAAAGGAGAGCTTCCTTCCACAGCTAATCTCCTCATAAAAAAGCGGCCTAAGCAACCTAACTTTTACCTTCTCCCAAAAATTCACAAACTCAACAATCCCGGCCGCCCCATAGTGTCAGCTTGCAGCTGTCCCACTGAACACATCTCCGAATACCTGGACATCATCTTCCAACCCTTTGTCCAGTCTCTACCTACCTACATTAAAGACACCAACCATGCTCTAGAGATCATAGACCAAGTCAACCAGAAACAACTTTTCAAACCTGAACTGTTGTTTTCCCTTGATGTCACTTCACTATATACTGTTATACCGCACAATGACGGCCTCAATGCACTTGCATACTTCCTCAACCAAAGAAGTCATAAACAACCTCCTACTCATACACTTCTACGTCTGGCTGAATTGGTTCTCTCTCTTAACAGTTTCACCTTTGATGGCGTCACCTTTGCTCAGTGCAGTGGCGTAGCGATGGGCACAAAAATGGGACCCAGCTATGCTTGCCTTTTCATGGGTTTCCTTGAGCAACAGATTCTTCAGCAATACACTGGGCCTGTCCCTGAGATGTATAAACGCTACATCGATGACGGTTTAGGAGCTACTCACATGACCCAAGCTGCACTTTTAGACTTCATTCACTTCGTGCAGGACTTCCACCCATCCATCAAGTTCACTTACACTATATCAGCTACTTCAGTCGACTTTCTGGACATGAACATCAGGATTGACTGCGGAATGTTGAAAACTTCAATACATTACAAACCTACCGACTCACATTCCTACCTCGACTACCGATCTTCTCACAACCCCAAAACTAAAAACAGCATCCCTTATTCCCAGTTTCTTCGGCTAAAAAGAATATGTTCCGAAGAATCAGATTTTGATGTTCAATCCAAAGAAATGGCTGGATTTTTCATCGACAGACACTACCCACATACTGTTGTTCAAGGATCTCTCCAAACGGTTCAAAAACTCAGTCGCGCGAGTACACTGCAGACTAAACCTACCACTGATAGTGACAGGCCTATCGTAACCATGATCTACCATCCCCACACCAATCCGGTGCGTAAAATCCTTCTTTCTAACTGGGGTCTTTTGTCATCCAGTCAAGAATCTGCTGCTATCTTTTCTGAACCTCCGTTGGTAGCTTTCAAGAGGGATATTAATTTGCGGGACATGCTTGTTCGCTCTACTCTCAAGCCTCGTCATACCACCAGAGCCTCCGGCTCCACTCCGTGCAATGTTCCTAATTGCAAGACGTGTCCTTTTATTTGCCCTTCCACCGTGGTCAATGGTCCACGTTACAAATTCAACATAGACAGATACTTCACGTGTCAAACCACCAACGTGATTTATGTCATCTCCTGTGTTAAATGCGGCCAACTCTATGTTGGAGAGACGGAAAGAACCATCAACGACCGTTTCAAAGAACATCTTCAGTCTGTCAAGTACCAATACAACAGACCGGTCGGACGACATTTCAATCAGGCCGACCACTCCGTCTCAGACATTCGAGTTAAAGGCCTCTGGCTTATGCAAGCCAGTAATGTCTGGGCCAGGAAAGACCGTGAAAAATTTCTGATTAATAAACTGGGCACTGTGGCGCCACTCGGGATGAATATGAAAGATTAACATTGTTTACCTTGCTTGTGTCTGCTACTTTACCTCACTGATTTACTACTCACTAATCAGTTAGGTGATGTTGGAGCTGGTTGATATGTACATTTCCCTTGGGGACTTTCTCAGCGCTGGCCGAACGTTTAGTTGGATCCCTTGCCCTTCCCTGTCGGGCACCGGGTCTCCGGCTCACGGTTTGATACGCGGTTTGGGGCGGGGCGATCGTGTGCATCCCTTGGGGATGTATGTGGTCGTCTTGTTGCGTGCCTGTGTGTTTTTCTGTGGGCTGGTGGGTGCCCGTTGGGTGGGGTTGGTGGCTCTGGCTGGTTGTCTTCCGCCCCCCCCCCCCCCCCCCCCACCACCCTTCCTTTTTTTTTTTTTTTTTTTTTTTTTTTTTTTTTTTTTTTTTTTTTTTTTCCCCTTCCTCCTTACTTTTTCCCCCCCTTCCCCCCCCCCCGCCCCCATCTCTCTCTCTCTCTCTCTCTCTCTCTCTCTCTCTCTCTCTCTCTCTCTCTCTCTCTCTCCCCCCCCCTTATTTTTTGAGTTACCCTTGAAGACGGTTTCACAACTACCTACTCTCCACTTATATAATCTCTTACTGAATTTGATTCTTTGCTTTGTTTTCATGACTTATTACTTGTTGTGTACCGTGCTAAATGCTGGGGTTTTTTTCCCGGGGTCCTCCCGTTTTTCCCCGAGGTAGTCCTCAACTTGAAGGTGATATAAAGTTTGCCTTCGGGTTGGTGTTTAGCAGGCTTTGTGTATTAGACACTCAGCCTACTTCGTGCCCAAGGGTACTCCCCATTCGTTCTCTCTCTCTTTCTCTCTCTCCGTCTCGCTCTCTCTCTCTCTCTCTCTCTCTCTCTCTTTCTCTCTCTCTCTTTCTCTCTTTCTCTCTCTCTCTCTCTCTCTCTCTCTCTCTCTCTCTCTCTCTCTCTCTCTCTCTCTCTCTCTCTCTCTCTCTCTCTCTCTCTCTCTCTCTCTATCTCTCTCTCTCTGGCCTCATCTACACGCCTTTTCTTTCGCTCGCTCCTGCACGTGCTTGCACACACTCTTGTCTCTCGTGTTCAGGTTCTTTCCGAGTCTCTCTCTTACGCGATTTTTCGTTGACGTCATTTTTACTTTTTCCGCACTTTTGTTCTTCCTTTTCTTTTATTTTACGTCACCTCCTTCAGTTGCCACATTCCTTCTGCCATTGAAGATAAGTAGCGGCTAATCTCTATGTTTGTTTGTTTGTCTATTTTGACAAAGGGTATTTACCCGAAATATTAATAAATTGTGTTGTACCCGTCTTTTCTAAGCGTGTTTCTTTCTCCGTTGGGTACTTCTTTGCATATTACACGCTTGGCAGTCACCTTTTTGGTCTGGATTGATTATTCAATGCCTTATAGTATGACAGTCGTGTGCTTAGCCCCAGCACGCAGGCTGAGGGGTAGGGGGGGGGATGGGGGGGGGGGGGGGTGGGGAGGGGAGGAGAGAGGGGGGAGGGGGTAGAGGGGGGGTGGGGCGAGGGGGCTGGGGTGGAGAAATGTGTTTGCCTGATATGTATCAATGTACAGTTTTTATTTCTTTTAGTCACTATAAAACAAGACTTCGTCTTGTTTTACAGTGACTAAAAGAAATAACAACTGTACATTGATAGTCATGTTTTACAGTGACTAAAAGAAATAACAACTGTACATTGACAGTCTTGTTTTACAGTGACTAAAATAAATAACAACTGTACATTGATAGTCTTGTTTTACAGTGACTAAAAGAAATAACAACTGTACATTCTTGTTTTACAGTGACTAAAAGAAATAACAACTGTACATTGATAGTCTTGTTTTACAGTGACTAAAAGAAATAACAACTGTACATTGATAATCTTGATTTACAGTGACTAAAAGAAATAACAACTGTACATTGATAAAACTACCAAGTGAGTAGGAAAAGGCACTGTCAAGGGAGAGAAGTGTGCATGATCGACCAGTGATCATAGATCTACTGTGGCCAAAGCACAAAAAAAAAAAAAATAGATAGGAAAGAGAGGGGCGCTAAGAAAGTGACTGAAAGCAATGCATATGGAAGCCCCCCCGAAAGGGGGCGTATCACATATCCACTGTTCCAGCCACTCAGTGCATGGAAATTTAAATCTAGGTCCCCCCAAGGGGGGTCCAGATATTTAGCCGGTGTGGACAGCTGTTACGGTCTTGGCGACCTCTTCAGCACACCATCGGCAATACTGGAGGAAGAAGGAACTTCTGCTTACCTGCAAAGAAGACCACATTTTACTGTGGTTTCTGCAGGGGCATACATTCCATGCCACCACCTAGAGCCAAATTTCCATGCACCCTAAGAGAGAACCTACTAAAAAGGGGGAAGGATTTGCAGTCGAAATTGTGTTAAAAAAGCAGACCGAAAGGGTTGACTGCCAGTGCCTGTAATTTAGAAAAAACTATCAAGTGAGTAGGAAAAGGCACTGTCAAGGGAGAGAAGTGTGCATGATCGACCAGTGATCATAGATCTACTGTGGCCAAAGCACAAAAAAAGAGATAGGAAAGAGAGGGGCGCTAAGAAAGTGACTGAAAGCAATGCATATGGAAGCCCCCCCCCCCCCCCGAAGGGGGGCGTATCACATATCCACTGTTCCAGCCACTCAGTGCATGGAAATTTAAATCTAGGTCCCCCCAAGGGGGGTCCAGATATTTAGCCGGTGTGGACAGCTGTTTCGGTCTTGGCGACCTCTTCAGCACACCATCGGCAATACTGGAGGAAGAAGGAACTTCTGCTTACCTGCAAAGAAGACCACATTTTACTGTGGTTTCTGCAGGGGCATACATTCCATGCCACCACCTAGAGCCAAATTTCCATGCACCCTAAGAGAGAACCTACTAAAAAGGGGGAAGGATTTGCAGTCGAAATTGTGTTAAAAAAGCAGACCTATCTCCTATTTCCTATCTCTTTTTTTTTTGTGCTTTGGCCACAGTAGATCTATGATCACTGGTCGATCATGCACACTTCTCTCCCTTGACAGTGCCTTTTCCTACTCACTTGGTAGTTTTTTCTAAATTACAGGCACTGGCAGTCAACCCTTTCGGTCTGCTTTTTTAACACAATTTCGACTGCAAATCCTTCCCCCTTTTTAGTAGGTTCTCTCTTAGGGTGCATGGAAATTTGGCTCTAGGTGGTGGCATGGAATGTATGCCCCTGCAGAAACCACAGTACAATGTGGTCTTCTTTGCAGGTAAGCAGAAGTTCCTTCTTCCTCCAGTATTGCCGATGGTGTGCTGAAGAGGTCGCCAAGTCCGAAACAGCTGTCCACACCGGCTAAATATCTGGACCCCCCTTGGGGGGACCTAGATTTAAATTTCCATGCACTGAGTGGCTGGAACAGTGGATATGTGATACGCCCCCCTTCGGGGGGGCTTCCATATGCATTGCTTTCAGTCACTTTCTTAGCGCCCCTCTCTTTCCTATCTCTTTTTTTTGTGCTTTGGCCACAGTAGATCTATGATCACTGGTCGATCATGCACACTTCTCTCCCTTGACAGTGCCTTTTCCTACTCACTTGGTAGTTTTTTCTAAATTACAGGCACTGGCAGTCAACCCTTTCGGTCTGCTTTTTTGTACATTGATAGTCTTGTTTTACAGCTAGTCTGGCACTACCCTTGAACTATCATGGTCAAGCAATCTCCTGCTGTAGGAACTCGGGGCTAAATGGGTTAAGGTTGTGGAAACAAAATCAGGCAAAAGAACACAATGCACTCTTTTTCAGGTGAAGCAATTAATTGGCGCCATTAAGGTCGTAGAAAACAAGTTTGTGCGCCCATATATCGACACCCACCTCCGAGCGTTTGACGAGAACTCTGTGGAGGATTTTATCAACGGCTTCATCAGAGAAATGAAACGTCAGCCCTCGGGCACTCTTGCTACTGCGGAGGGTAAGTACCACATTCTGCTATTTATTCCAAGCAGTGGATTACGTTTAAAAAAAATCAAACTGACATCATCACTGATGAAAAAGTGAACACATTCCAACTGTGCAAGAGACATAGATCCTCATGAGCCCCCTCAGTTGCGGGGGCTCATGAGGATCTATGCCTCTTGCTGGTACTAGTTATATCCACGTTCCTTGATGGCTGGAACTCTTTAGCATTTGATTAACCCTTTGGCTGTCATTAGAGTTTTTGTTGTGATGATTCCTGCATGGAATTGTGTTTGCATTATGAACAAACAAAATAGCAGAATGATTCATGACAAGTTTGACAATGGGTGGTAGTGATTTACGAGTCTGGACACTGCTACTGCTCATGCATACCGGTAACCAGTGTGCTGATTAGTGAATTTATGTTGAGGAAAGTTAACACAGTAGAGGAGTGCATTGTAAAACAGTCAGTGAGCACTTCGGATCACACTTTGTCATTGCTGTCATTTACAGAGACGAATTTCACTAGAGTTGTGATTGACCTGTTCGCGGCGGGGACAGATACAACCAGTACCAGTATCCGCTGGGCCATCGTGTACCTCCTGCACAACCCGCACGTGCAAGACAAATGCTATGAAGAGGTCATCAAGGTGATCGGCACGGGACGCACGCCAGACATCAAGGACAAGCCGGAAATGACATACCTGCAGGCATTTATTCAGGAAGTTCTGCGTATTGGCGACGTGGCACCGCTGGGTGTCCCTCACTACACGTCATCTGACACCACCTTGGCCGGCTACGTCATCCCGAAGGGATCGTTCGTCCTCACGAACCTGGATTCCATCATGTTCGACACAGAATTGTGGGGCGACCCGGAGAAGTTCCGCCCAGAGAGATTTCTCGGCCCTGATGGCAAGCTGACCAAACCTGAAGAGTTTGTTCCCTTCTCACTGGGTACGGATAACGGATTAAAAAATTAACCCATTCAACACCACGGCCGCACCTCCTAGTTTTTAGAGCTGTCACCCCATGACTATGTCAGCACCAGTTACAGGAGATGGACCGACCATGGTAATTCAAGGGTAGTGCCAGATTAGCTTGGCGCCATTAGGCGCCAAGCGGCTAATCTGGCACTACCCTTGAATTATGACGGTTGATCCATCTCCTGCTGTTGGGCGTTGGGGCTAAATGGATTAATTTATGTAAACTGTCATGTATTTCTGTTCTGAAGGAAACCAGGTAAGTCTGGAAATGCCTGTGAAAATAATCAGGCATCGTTGCCCAGCACGGCTGCAAGTTCAAGCAGGCATTTATGGAAATGCCTACAAAATAACACACACACACACACAAAATGTCATCAAACCCTTTGCGTGTCGGTAGCGGTTTTAGGCGCGATGATTCCTACAGGAATCCTACAGGAATCATCGCGACTAAAGCGACTAAAACCGCTGTCGACAGAGGGTTGAAGCGATATGCTCCTTGGCAGGTGTAGCGGATTGCTAAAATTCCCCCATACAATCAGTTACCAATGTTGTCTTGCTGGTTTCCCTTCTTTTCACAATGAATCCATTCTAGTAGGCACACATGCCAGAGGTTCTCCACTGCCTTTGAGCGTAATGGAAGGAACATTTCCTGTGCAGCACAAAGAAGAAGAAGATTAGAGACGTTTTTCACAGTATAACATTCAAACTTTATAACTGATTTGACCCTTGTAGCCCCAAGGTCCCATTTGTCAAATTTTGCAGGTGTTGCCTAACGACTATGTACCAGTTGTAGGAGATGGATTGATCATGATAATTCAAGGGTAGTGCCAGATGAGCTTGGCGCCTGATGGATTGATCATGATAATTCAAGGGTAGTGCCAGATGAGCGTGGCGCCTGATGGATTGATCATGATAATTCAAGGGTAGTGCCAGATGAGCGTGGCGCCTGATGGATTGATCATGATAATTCAAGGGTAGTGCCAGATGAGCGTGGCGCCTGATGGATTGATCATGATAATTCAAGGGTAGTGCCAGGTGAGCTTGGCGCCTTCAGGCGCCAAGCTCATCTGGCACTACCCTCGAATTATCATGATCAATCCATCTCTTGCTGCAGGGTCCTGGAGCTGAAAGGGTTAAGGCAGTGTTGTTGTGTAGCATTATTGTAAGCCGTACAAAGAACACGTGTAAAGGGGTTATTGCAAACTATTAACCGTTTACTGCCTGCAGCGAGTCGCTTCAAATCCGACTAAAGGTGCTCACGAGAACCTATGTCTGCGGTTCTAGACGAAAGGTGCGTGAGGGACTGAACGATCACAGTCATTAACTTAAGCCTTGCCACTCTGAGACACCCATTGCTTGAAATAAATTTGACTGATAGTTCCAGGAGGGTTCCAGCGGAATAGCTTGGCGCGCCAAGCTATTCTGGCACCACCCTTGAACTCAAAACAGTTGATCTATAGATCCTAATCTATAATGCAGCCTTCATAAGGAAAATTAAAAAAAAATCAGCTTCAGGACGTAAGGGGTTACTGGATAAGGACGTTTGTTGCAGGTCGCCGTGTGTGTCTGGGCGAGTCCCTGGCCAAAATGGAACTGTTTCTCTACCTGGCCAACATGATTCAGCGCTTCCGCTTCTTGCCACCAGCTGACGGCACCTTGCCATCTCTGGAATCCGTCCTGGGCATCACAAACTGTCCCAAACCCTTCCTGGTGCGGGCTGTGCCTCGGGGCTGAGCCTTGGACCTGCACAGCTGCCAAACTCGTTCAGCCCTGATGTTATGCAAAAGGAGGTGAATCGACCGTGATAGTTCAAGGGTGTTCCCAGAATATGGTTACGGCCAGTGTCGGCCCGATGATCTAATGTTCACTGGGCCGGATCCCTCTATGAATGAACCCCTTCCCTGTCACTGAATGCAATATTTGTTTCTGTGCATGTGTTCATGTTCAATGGTCCTTAACAATGCCTTCTGACTCGCACGTCACGCGCTCGCCATTTGCACTCTTAGTTTGCTTCGCGGCCGCTTTTTGTGATTCTTTTTCGCTTCTGCGGTTTATTTCGGGATTTTTTGTGTAATTTATTATCTCGGATTTTTGTTTAACTCATTCTACCCCAACACCGAAATCCCCAAATGTTGCCCTTGTCCTCTGAAGACTGCGTTGCAGTGCAGGACACACTCGACCATGATAGTTCAAGGGTGATGCCAGAATATCTTGGCGCCCATAGGCGCCAAGCTATTCTGGCATCACCCTTGAACTATCATGGTCGATCCTTATTTTGCTGTGGGGTGTCTGGGGTAGAATGAGTTAGGGAAAGGACTTCCAGCTCTCGCTGATTTCGTCCTTGAAATGGGGGGGGGGGGGGGGGGGGCGGGGGTCGGGGGGTGGGGGGAAGGGGGAGGAGGGGGGTTATTTCCCGTCTGTCACTGTTGCTCGCGCTTCTTTTGACTCATCCTCTCGTCATGTCCCACCCCGCCTTAGAGTGAAGCGCCCCGGGAAGGGGCAAGGCTCCCTACCGGTCTATTCTGCTCCGCTATTTTCTTGTTCACTTGAGGTTGGTTCTATATACAACCTTTATTTTGTCGTGCTTTTTCGGAGTGGGGTTTCGATCCCTACTCCTTTTGTTGTACCCCAGGGAGTGCATTGACGAGGGATGCTAGCCCCCCCCCCCCCCCCCGCCCCAGCCCTGGGGATCCTTATATTATTTCGTAGTTTTTTACCGGTGGGTCGGTTGGCTAAACGTATTGAATGTGAGGGTGTTTATTTAGTAGTTTCGTGGTCTCCGTGAGGGTTACGTGCCAGGAGTCTGGTTGACCAGACTTTCTAGCGTTAGGGGGGTGGGGGGGGGGGGACTGTATGCTGTTCTTTAGTTGTATTCTAGCTTCGTTTATTAGTGTAGGGGAGGATCCCCTATTATGAAACACCTTGCTCCCGGCGAAACGGAATAACTTTTCCAAATTCCGCCTGTGCAGTAATATAGAGCTACTTCAGTGAGACTTATTTCCGGTACAAGAATGCAAGGAATGATGAAAACGAAAACACGCCGAGAAAATGTGATTTTTGACCCTTCTGTATCTATTTTTTTTGCCATTTTGAAACACCTACTTCAGTATTCATTTTTGTGATTTTTAAAAAAATATCCACTCTTGTCATGAAGAGCAATCTTCGGACATCAGATAAGTCACGGCCAGCGGCACTCGTTTTGGTTCTCTTTTTGTTGTTTTGGAGGCACGCATTTTCCTGGAGAGGTATCTTGTTCCTATTATGAAACACAAAGAGCACGTAATATGAAACGCGTTTCATAATTAGAACAGTGTTTCAATGATATAAGGAGCAGTGTTTGTCTAGCGTAGACTATCGGAAACCATCCAGCCAGATTTTTCAAATTTCAAATGTTGATACTTTTTCTCAATATAGAGTATCCCACACCAGGATCATGTCACTTTGGTCAAGGTCAAGGTCACAACGGCTATTTATTATGTATGCCGTTGTCCAGGCGATGTTACTGTAAACATGGCGATTTGGGCTCTTGCTGACACAACTGACATATATTTATTTGACATTTGGGATCCTTGGAACTGAATTAGGAAAGATTTCAGAGCAATATTTGCGTCTAGTGGTAGTGAAGAGAATAAAACAGATTATATGTCAAAACCAGGATTATGTCGCTACATCACTTCAAGATGACGCGCACAGTTGTCAGGGATGACCTTGTTGGCCCTTAGGTGTGACAGCAAATGTGAAACATTATAAATGTAGTCACCAATCGTCCACGCAGCCGCTCATCAGCCGTCAATGTGTATGCGTGAGGTTTGTATAGGCAATTTCTCAGTGGCTATAACATTCACAGACATTAAATTCGACACAATTGTAGTTTACAAGAACAATTTTACCTACATATTTCACCTGTAGAAAAGGTCAAGGGCATCCCAGGTCGATGTGTTTGTAAAGATTAGTCATTTTTTGCACACAAAGTTTTAAAAGTTAACTTTGGGAGCAAATGTCTGAAAGTACGTAAGTATGCACCCCGGCTTCCCCTTGCGCTGTTCGATTCTTTGGTTGACCTGGCCAGCGGCTGAAAGCATGGCTGGGTTTAGCAGGCTCTGCGGCCTTTCACGGTCTGAAATTAGCAAGTCCAAAGCTGGGTTGGAAACCTCCTCCTCCTCGGGGACTTGAAGCAACTTCGGCTGCCCCGCATCTGAGGCATCTCGCAACCGACATAACGACCGACATAACGACCGACATAACGACCGACATAACGGTATTGTCTATTAACCTATTTAGTCCCGACGCCCTACGGGCCATGATAATTCAAGGGTAGTGCCAGATTAGCTTGGTGTCCCGGCCTTGAAGTTATCATGGTCGATCCATCTCCTGCGACTGGTATATCATCAGTTTACACCTCTAAAGTTTGGAAATGCGGCCTTTGGGGTTATGAGAGTTAAGGTATTATCAGTGTATCATGTATTAATGACATTACTGCAGTGGTGTACGCAGATTGTGTGGGAAGATTACAAAGTAAAGTAGGTAATAGCACTGTCAGGGGAGAGAAGTGTGCATGATCGACCAGTGATCATAGATCTACCTGGTCAAAGCACACACACACACACACAAACAAAAAGAGGGGATGCGCTAAGAAAGTGACTGAAAGCAATGCATATGGAAGCCCCCCCCCCCCCCTTCGGGGGTGGGGGGGGGGGGCGTATCACATATCCCACTGTTCCAGCCACTCGGTGCATGGAAATTTAAATCTAGGTTCCCCGAGGGGGGGGTCCAGATATTAGCCGGTGCGGACAGCTGTTTCGGTCTTGGCGACCTCGTCAGCACACCATTTGGCACACTGGTGGAAGGCAGGAACTTTTGCCTACCTGCAAAGACAGCGACACTGTGGTGTCTGCAGGGGGGCATACATTCCATGCCTCCACCTAGTGTGTCTGGGAGGGGTTTGGGGGAGGGGGAGGCCGGTGTGGCCGAACTTAGTAAAGAAATCTAGGCTTGCGCACTTGGAGGTGGGGGGGGGGGGGAGGGGGAACGGAGGAGGAGGGGGGGGGGAGGGGAACGCGGGAGTTGTCAAGCAATATGTAAGATTGTTCACCCCCTTCACACAGAGATCATGAGTCAAGACAATGCGTGCCTATGGTGAGAGACGAGTGACAGGCAAGTTTAGGTGTAGTGCTTTATGTTAACCGGCCTTTGACTCCCAAATTTAAATGACTTTTATTCTACAAAATGGAATATCATTTAGTTCTGGGCGGAGTGAAAGGGTCAAATATGGCGGTGATTGCTGCGGGAAGCACCTCGACAAAAAACGCTGCCGACAGCCACATCACAAAGCCAGCCGACAGTCACAGATCACAAAGCCAGCCGACAGTCACAGATCACAAAGCCAGCCGACAGTCACAGATCACAAAGTCAGCCGACAGTCACAGATCACAAAGCCATTCACCGTTGTCAGCAGCAGTCATTAGTGAGTGAGGTTCCGTTTGAAACGAACGACCCGCAACAACTAAGGACAGCGATGTCACGACAGGTAATCAGCGAGTACCATAAGCACAGACAACACTCCGAACATCTCCAAGAGGCATAGATCCTCATGAGCCTCTTGGAGATGTTCGGAGTGTTGTCTATGCTTACGGTTCAACTGAGCAGGTTCAATATCCGCCGTGGTATCGCTGTCTGTCAGACATTGTTAGTTCAGTCCGGCGCAAACGAAACCTCTCTATTGATGCGCCCTCGTTCTGCCGACACTCCCCACGCACACAACACTGACACACTAAAACAATATGAACACCAGTTTTAGTCTTATTCAAGCATCACAATTTCTTTTGCAATACTCAGTGATGACTCGTTTTAACAACTTGAACATAAATTAATACAGCCAGACCTCACAAACCAGATAGGTGAGGCTAGTGCTGGTAGAACTGTACACATACCAAGGGGAATTACTCAGCGCTGGACAGACAAACAGTTAGATCACAGTTAGTCCCCGCCTATCGGGCACCCACAGGTCACGTTATATTCAAATGAGGTAGGCGAGGCAGTGCAAGGACCGGTGTTTTAAAATAAAATCTTCTGCCTTCTTTGGCATTTTGTACAGAGGCAGTAGGCTGCATTTTGCTTAAAATCTCTTGATAGACGAGAAGAGACATGTTTGGTGTTTTGATTCATTCCATCCTGGGCTTATCCAGTGGACATTTGTGGGCCTCTGTTGAGTTGCCGTTGCCATGTGATTTGAGGGGCACACTGATTTCAGCTGTGCTTGGGTGTGGGGTTGGTAAGGAATCAGGTTCATAGCCAAGAAATGAGACTGTCAATGTGCTTTTTTTTTTTCTTTTTTTTTAAATTTTGTGCATGGCAAATGCACAGCAAGTGGGCGGTAGTGTTGTTTAGGGGATTGAAAAATTAGGGGATGATTGGGACAGACTAAGGCTAAGGCATTTTAACAGATGGGACTGCAGGGGAGGCCCACTGTGTACTATGGCCCACAGTTCGATCCCCTGCCCCCGCCTATCAGGTGTGCAGTCGGACCTTCTGTACATAGTATGCTCTTTGTCCACAAAGTGGACAGTAAGAAACAAAGAAGACGAAGACTTGGATGAACACGCTTTGAAATGACTGACAAGCACAGAACAGCTTTTTAATAATGATTTTTCCAACAACGATGAATGTTGCTGCCCTCCGTGTTAGCGAAGGTAAAAGACAGCAAGTCCATTTTGACAAAAAGCGAGATTTTCTTTATATTAAAATGATGATTTCGCTTTTCACAAACTGGATTCACTCTCTTTTTCCGAACGATGCCAACATATTAGTCCATTTGTGTGAACAGCGAGGCTTTCATTGCAAATAGAAATGCGTTACTCCGTATTTCTTAGAGGAGTAACGCATTTTATGGGTTACTCCTCTAAGAAACGCACTACCATTGCTAAGTAGAGCACACACTGGTTGTCTCGTTCGATTCGCGGCTACCTTGTTTATTCTTCAGCGGCTTTTTAACAGCTGAGGGAAACTGGAATGAAAATGTAATAACTGAAACTATGCTGTGCTTGTCCTGTCAAAGTCAAGTTTCTTTCTGACTTGTATTCGTCTTTGCATTTTAAACACTTGGCAGTCAAAGTCATATTTTTGGTCTGAAGCTGTGGATTTCCGTTCTTTTTTTCATAAAAAAGCTATTTATAAACATTAAACTTCATAAACCCGTTCTATGTCAGTTAACCCTTTCAGCCCCAAGGTTCCGTTTCTCAACTTTTGGAGGTGTTGCCCAACGACTATGTTGTACCAGTTGTAGGAGATGGACTGATCATGATAATTCAAGATAATGCTCATCTGGCACTACCCTTGAATTATCATGATCAATCCCTCTCCTGCTGCAGGGTCCCTGGGCTAAAAGGGTAAACATTCTGCAGTCTTTGTACTTCATTCATCACGAAAAATACCTAGCTGTCCCAGGGATATGGATTAAACGTTCCGTCAGCGGGGGCTCATGAGGATCTATGCCTCTTGCAGTTGGGTGGTGTTCACATTTTCTCGACACTGAGCGGGTTAAAAAAAAATCCAAACAGTCAAAACAAGATATATAATTTTTGTAACACCGTGCTTCGGTTTTATTTTTCTTCTCACTAATAATTAATAACAATTTTTCGATGCTTGCTTACTTTTCAACAAACAATATAAAACAGTGATTCTCTGTAGAATGCCATTTTGTGAAAGTATTGTGCAAACTTCTGAACAGTCAGCGTTAAAAAAAAAAAAATCATGAAATGCCGCTAGACAGTAACAGGGAAACAAGCAGTTATACCCGTGACCCCTTTCTTAGCCTCCTTCAGTGCACGTAGCAACCGGTATTGTGTATAGTAACCTACCGGTTGCTGCATGTACTAAGGGTTAAAGTGATCTACTCCATGGCAGGCTTTGATTGCTAAAATGCACCCATACAACTGGTAATCAATGTTGTCTAGCTTTATCTAAGAATTGTCTACCCTTTTTTTTTCCCACAATCCATGTAGGCGAGTACCGGAAGTTTCCTACTGTGACCTTTGAGCGTCGGCGTGGAAAGGAACTCTCTCAAAGGAGAATAAGAGCAGAAAAGGTTTTCATTTCATGACGCTCAAACTTCATAATTTGCTTACTTAAATCAACCTACATTTACAAGGAAATATTGAGAACTGAGCACGCCTTCCCAGGAGTGGGTCGCTTTCAGGAAAGGTAAAAGGATCTAACTGCTTGTTCCAGCGTTTGCCGATTGATTTCTCGCCTTGGTATGTTGACTATTTTTCAACGCTGTGCCCTATTCACATGAAAAACAAAGCCATTCAGTTTGCATACGTACAATCAAGGGGACCTGAAAATAAAGGCAGCATTATCAAAAAAATAATTATAATCGGCTATGGAAATAATGTCACAGAGAACAATTTTGAAAATAATGGCAGTTATATTACAAAAAACATGAACAACAAAAAACAACAACAAATAAATAATATAATAATCATGTGGAAATAATACCAATGATATACAATGCCTCAAATGTTTTGAATTCCAGTGATCAGATATTGTGTGCGGGTCTGTGAGCGTGAACTTCACAGTTGTAAGGTCCCAACCCAATGTGCAACAGGCCATCGGGCCGACGCTGGCTGCCGTTGGCCCGCGCACGGCCGTGCGCGGGCCAACGTCAGCCAGATGGCTTTTTGCTCATTGGCAACCTGCAGACCAGGAAAGGGATTGTATTAGTACTCTGTCATTATAATTATAGCAAAAAAGCCAAGATGTCTATTATTATTATTATTTTTTTTTTAAATAGAAAAGCCAAATTTTCATTGCCATAGAACGAAAATCTCTCTTTTCTAAAAAAATAAATAAACAAAATGGCTTTTGCCACCTAACGCAATTTAACTGTGGCAATGATTTGCTTTCAACATGCGTTACCAACACAAAACGTATGACTGTGATATTAGTGACTATGATATTGGCCCCGAAAACCAAAAAAAGAGCCAGCAAAAATGTTCACCCTGTGTGAAATAGTTCGTAATATATGGCCTGGTCTGTAATTTTGGATCTTACGGCGCACCCCATAGGTCCAAAATCGCAGACCAGACTCGCATCAAAAACGTGAGTAACGACCTGATGAGCAACAGGGTCGTGCATAGATATATCGTACATTACACACAAACAACTGAGAATAACTGGTATTTGAAAAAAAAAGGGTTATATTATTTTTACAAGAAAATCTACAGGCACAGTGGCGTAGGAACCAGGTGAAGTGTGGGGGGGGGGGGGGGGGGAGGGGAGAGGGAGCCAGAGAAAAAAAAATTATTCGTGGAGGCCGGACTGGAAAGACGTGACTTTGAAACTGACGTTTCCAATAATTGATTTTCAGGCTGGTCCAGGGTAAAAGACTATTTCCGCCACCCCCACTCCATGTAGTTTTTTTCGGGAACTTTGCACTGCGCATGCCCCCAGTATTCGGATAATTCACACATAGTCATACACACCACAAACAAATAAAGATAAAAAATATTAAACAGTAGTACGCATTGAATTGCATTCTAATGGAAGCAAGTTTCAGACAAACCAGTATTCTCAGATTCAGTCTTTGATTAATCGTATCCGTTTTAACTACAGTCTCTTCGCGTACCAGGGAAAATATTTCAGTCTTCTTGTTCAGGCGTACTTTGTTTTTCCTTATTCAAGTCATCTTATGTATACATAGTTTGACTGTAACATAAATAAATAACTCTATAATATATATATATATATATATATATATATATATATATATATATATATATATATATATATATATATATATATATATATATATATATATATATATATATATAACAGATAATCTTAACTCATCTTTAACAGATAATCTTAACTCATCTTTAGCCAACTGTTGACTGCCTTTTATTCTGATCCTAGAGGAAGTGGATGTAAGGTGTTGGGAAGAGATGGGGTGGTTTAAAGTAGTGTATAATTGTGCGTGTGTCTGAGGGTGTGCTGTTGTGCATGCTGAGTCCAGTGTTTTCCTGGAGAACAGCGCTATACAATAACTATTTATTATTATTATTATTATTATTATTATTATTATTATTATTATTATTATTATTATCTAACTGTTTGTCTGTCCAGCGCTGAGTAATTCCCCTTGGTATGTATATACAATAGAGTATTATTTTCATACAGCCAAACGCCATTAGCGCAGCAGTAACAAGTAATTAAAAACTGTATACAAAAGAGTATTAATTTCATACAGTTTAAAACACATACAAAATAATTGCCCAGCATCTTTTTTGTGGTTTATATCTTGTGTTTTATTTTAGTGGGCACATACATCGATTAACCCTCTTAGGCGTGCAGTCATCAGTACTGTGAACGATACCGATGGATGCATGCACAAGGGGGTTAACCTGATAACAACTTCAACAACCAAAAAAACCCTTTGGTTCAGCGACAGCATTGTTACTATCCACACTAGCAGACAACATAAAAACCTTTGGTTCAGCGACTGCAGTGTTGCTATCCACACAAGCAGTCAACACAAAAACCTTTGGTTCAGCGACTGCATTCAGTGTTGCTATCCACACAAGCAGTCAACACAAAAACCTTTGGTTCAGCGACTGCATTGTTACTATCCACACTAGCAGTCAACACAAAAATAATAAAGGCAACGTTAACACTTTTAACCCCTCGGGTGCTTTTCCAACATTTTGGAAGTGTTACTGAACGCATGGACTATGTATCAGTTGCAGGAGGTGGACTGACCATGATAATTGAAGGGCAGTGTGATGAAGCTCTATGCTCGTGCATAGTGCTCATACATTAGGATTAGTACGGTACGGTTTTTGTTAACGAGTAGGATTAGTACGGTACGGGTTTTTGTTAACGGTTTGTTTGTGGTGGCATTAGACGCACGGGAAATCTGTAAGACATGGTTAGCACGGGATTCTTAGTGAGTTCTGTTTAGTGAGTTCTAGGCGGAAGCTGTGACTGTCAGATGTTTAGATCGGGAGTGCGGGCTGTTTTGTCGTATGGAACGGTTGTGTTTGAGTTACCTAGCCCGCATTCCAAGACTCTGAAGCCTAGATTTCAGGTATGTTTCTATAAACGTAGTATTGATAGTTGTTTAGTTAAAGACAGTATGCGTGGTAAGATTAATGTGGTTGTATAGCGGTGTTCCGGTTTGGTTTAGTTATAGTATGTTTAGAATTCGGTGAAGTAACCGGTGTTTTTGTATACAGTTGTTTACCGAGTTAGATGACTAAAGGAATATGAAGTGTGTATGTCTAAGCCGCTATGAAGATAGTACGTGGTTGGGTAAGCATAGTCTTTTCCAGGGTATAGAGTAATGTATAGCAAGAGTGTCAGTTAGGCTATAGTCTGTTTCGAGATAGTGACAGAGATATGGGGGTGATACGAAAATAGTTTATGAAGCACGTGTGTGTGTGTGAACGAACGTGTGAGTTATTTGTATCAGCCAGGTTACGTGACGTTTCTCATTGATCCAATATGTTGTGTGTTTAGCAAGTGTTACGTTGGGACTTTTGTTGTCTATTCAGAGTTCTTGTAACAAGAGTGGAAAGACGGACGCCGAGACGTCGAGTCGCAGGTGGGACCTACGTGAGGTCATCCCTCCAGCTCTTCTGAGAGTGAGTCTGACTGGGGACCAAGACACCCAAGTCCAAGCGAGAACTGAGTACCGTACGAGAACAAGGACGTCCGTGCCCGAAGAGACAGGACGGCAATAAGCGTACCTTTCACGCCTAGACGTGAGAAGGACCAACGTCACCAGGCAACAACATCAAACAGGTTGGAGGCAATGTGAGACTAAGACCTAACCTGGCAAAGATTTTGTGATACGTGTGTGGTGTGATAATAGGACAGTGTATATAGTTGATAATCATTTAAGTCGTTCTTCTCCTTTATAGTGTATAAAGGTTACTTTAGAAAGGGAGCCGTGTGTTGTGTTTTACCGCATGAATGCGCCCGTCTGAGTCAGTGGCGGTGTATGTGTCTGTTGCGTGAGAGTCTGTGCGTACGACTGTGGGCAAGTCTGCGTGCGTTACAGGCAGTGCCAGATTAGCTTGGCGCCTTCAGGCACCAAGTTAATCTGGCACTACCCTTGAATTATCATGGTCAGTCCATCTCCTGCTGTAGGGATTCGGGGCTAAATGGGTTAACGTGACATATACAAAAATGCAAAACTTTAACCCTTTGGCTCTCGGCAGCGCTTTTTCCGTCGAAGTGCACGACACACATTGTGGCTCAGCAACTTTAGCATTGTTACGACGTACACCAGACGTCAACACAAGTAGGCAAGAATATAACTATTTGTCGTGAGACCATGGTCGTTCTGGGAGGTGCTGTGCAAGCGGAGCTTTGCTGTACGCTTAGCATGTACCGTTGTGTGTCTCGTGTGGCCCAGTATTCACAATGTAACGGTTAATTTTGTTGGGACTAGGTAAAACAATACACATGAAAAATGCCATTGAATATGTCAATTGTCGTGGAAAGTCGAACACAGGCTGATGATAAACATTGAAAAATGATACACCAATAAAAAAATAATAATAATAATTAAAAAAAAAAAAGACAACGGTACATGCTAAGCGTACAATTCACATTGTAACGGTTAATTTTGTTGGGACTAGATGAAACAATACACATGAAAAAGGCCATTGAATATGTCATGAAAAGTCGAACACAGGCTGATGATAAACACTGAAAAATGATAAATCAATTTTTAAAAAATGTACAGGAACCCACCTAAACGGCACTTTCCTGTGAACACCGCAACAGTCTAGAACGCTGATGCTGACGTACCGAGTGGTCGTCGTTATCATCGCTCATCGCCGTACGACCACGCATTTTTATGTTGACGAGTGGTGACTGAACACTTTCATTACTGCTGTCACAGCTTCTGTTGTCAGTGTTTTCATCATCTTCAGGTTTTGAGTCTGATTTTCTGTCGTTTTCATGCAGCATTTTATCTTCATGGTGCGAGCCTGTTGTTTCGGTGTCTGCTGGCGTATTAGCCTCATTCTGCGTGCGGTCACCGCTGTTCGTTACAGCACCGTTGGCTGGTTGCACATGGAGGGTAAATCCACATTTTTCACGCAGCCATTCGCGGTTCCGCCGGACGACCCAAACCACCGTGACCAAGCCAGCAAGTACAGCAAACGAGACAGCAATGGCCGCAATGATACCAGGATGGAGTGAGTTATCCTTCGGGTGCCCCTGACGCTTCAGAGGGTTACAGATCCACGTGTTTGTTTCGTATTGATGGCACTCATAGACCGCAGCAGTATTCAGGTGCAGGTGCAGGTACGCGGATTCTGGTGGGTGAGCCTCCATGTGCTTGGTGCCACTAGCATTGTTTGCAAAATGAAGTGTGCCCTGACAAACGCCTGTGCCGGTATTGCTGACCTCATCGTCCCCGAGATCAGTGACGACACCTTTTACTGTTTCTGTGACGTCAAACCCGTACCCAGTAGATTCATCAATAAGGGCGTCGCTTTCGTCAGTAGTGAAACGTTTGACTTCAGAGTCTTCGAAGCAGCAGCCACGTTTTCGTGAGTAGTTGAGGCAGTAACGAACTTTTCTTGTGACTCTGATGTTGAAACCCGGAAGGTCAGAGTTGTAGTACTCTTTGTCGCCGGTCACATTAACATAGCTGGTTGTATCTTTTGGAGAAACATCCAGCGCGTTATCGTAGTAAAAAAACGAACATCCATATAAGCCGACAGCGTTCACATGCTGGCCGGCGTAGACTCCGAGAGTAAGGGTCAGGGTTCCATTTTCCCAGTTGCCCGAGGCCGCAGGACTGTCTTTGTCCACCCAGTCAGCACAGTCCTTTAGCTGTTGGCTCAGGTCCCTACTGACCCGTGCTCTCGCCTCTGATGTAGACATGACGGCCAAAATAATTCTCCCGGTTTCTTTTGCACATGGTGATTGTTTCCAAATTTCAAGCCGTTGGGTAAGGTGGTTCTGGCCCACATTGTTCTTGTCAAGAAAGGCTGACCAGGGGCACACGAAATGGAGCCGACGTTCTAGAGGTTCCGCTTTCAGCATCAGAGACGTGGGGGTGGGTGCACCAGTTACGTGTCCCCACAGGCAGCAAACAATGGCGCCAAGACACTTCACTACCGACAGGACCGACACGCCGGGGAGTGGGGGACTGTCCATCTGAAAAACAGAAAAAGAACTTTAGGATAATCCATTGACAGATCAGTTAGTCGCTGCATTAGTAGCATTAGTAGCATTAGTGCCATTAGTAGCATTAGTGCCATTAGTAGCATTAGTGCCATTAGTAGCATTAGTGCCATCAGTAGCATTAGCGCCATTAGTAGCATTAATAGCATTAGTGCCATTAGTAGCATTAGTGCCATTAGTAGCATTAGTGCCATTAGTAGCATTAGTGCCATTAGTAGCATTAGTGCCATTAGTAGCATTAGTGCCATTAGACGACAAACCCTTTCACTGCCGAGAAAAAGTGAACACGATACAACTGCAAGAGAAATTATAAAACATGTATCGGAGGAAGTGTGTTTTTGTTTTTAACTGCCCTTTCAGCAGGTCAGTGGAACTCGGATACGGACAAAGGAGGGACGGAGAAGAAAGTCTTCCATTTTACGAGATTCAAACTCCATACGTTAGCCCTTTTTGCCCAGCATTATTGTGAAACATACTAACAACATTTATAAACGAGATATTGCAAACGGGCTATCAACCCTTTCACGACTGGGCCAGGCCCCTTTAGAGAACAACAAACAGGGTAAAGCCACCCACGTCCAGACAGTAAAAGGTAAACAGTTCGCAATATCTCCTGTATAACTATTCTCCCTGTGTCTTAAGATAATCAGCTGGACAAAAGAATCAGATTTTGAAATCTGAATGCCGTAAAATAAAAGATGTTTGTGCTCTTTTTCTCCTTGTACGCAAGAAAGTTCTTTCTGTTAAGCGTAAAAGACAGTACGTGGAAAATTTCTGGTACATGTGCCTACTCGAGTCACACTATTGTGAAAAGAAGGGAAGAAATTCTTAGTTGAAGCAAGACAACATTGATAACCCCTACCAGCGAGTGTTAGCAAAGTCCGCCATGGATCAGATGGCTTTAACTCATTCGAGACTGACTGACGTTCCGCAATACAGTATGAGATGAATCAACCATGATAATTCAAGGCCGGGAGTGCCAGATTAGCTTGGCGCCTGACGGCGCCAGGCTAATCTGGCACTCCCGGCCTTGAATTATCATGGACGATTACTCTGAATCTCCTGCAACTGGCATAGTGTAGTGTCGCCTCACCCCAGCCTTCCGGACGCCAAATTCTGTAGCGTCGCTGACCGTGTGCAATAATTGTGTGACCGGTGGATGTGTATGTAAATGTTTGATTCGTGTCAGGATGCCAAGTTCACACACCGACAAGCACAGTCACTCGCACTCAGGACTAACTACAATAAAGCACATGAAACGAAGATCGCATTTCGTATAGACTATATTGCAGTACAGGCTAATAATGATAAAGCCGCGACAACAAATGCCCCGGCATGATGCCGTTTGAGAAAATATATATTCTCTGCTGGTCACAATGTCATCAGACGTTACTACAGTAGCGCAGCACAGTACTAATATCTAAGTCATGTCTCTAAAAAGAATGACAAAGTCCGAACAAGTACCCTTTATAAAGGAAAATCTAGTAAAATAACTAAGTCGGAGAGGCTATTAGATAAAAGGTAGCCTCGGCAAAAATGACAAAGTCCAAAGTGCTATTTATAAAGGAAAGTCTATACAAGTATTTAAGTCAGAGAGGCCTTTGGTAAAAGACGACCGGTACAAAAATGACAAAGTCCAAAGTGCCCTTTATAAAAGAAAGTCTATAAAAGTATCTAAGTCAGAGAGGCCTTTGGTAAAAGAAGACCTGTACAAAAATGACAAAGTCCAAAGTGCCCTTTATAAAAGAAAGTCTATAAAAGTAACTAAGTCAGAGAGGCCTTTGGTAAAAGAAGACCTGTACAAAAATGACAAAGTCCAAAGTACCCTTTATAAAAGAAAGTCTATAAAAGTAACTAAGTCAGAGAGGCCTTTGGTAAAAGAAGATCTGTACAAAAATGACAAAGTCCAAAGTACCCTTTATAAAAGAAAGTCTATAAAAGTAACTAAGTCAGAGAGGCCTTTGGTAAAAGAAGACCAGTACAAAAAGGCGAATGGGCAGTGCCCCGGGCAGATGTTCACATCTGCACGGGACATAGACGACCCCGCCCTCCACGAGTCCCCTGCTGCCTTGCAGGTTAGGTTTTGGATAACCAAAGGCTAGGGTGTTGACACGGTACCTGATTGGGTGTATGAACTTCCTTGATGAAGTCACCACTCAGGGCGAAAGAGTCCCATGAGGGTCTCATCGGCCACGTGTCCAGGACCAAGGCGAGCCACAAGTTATGTGGAGTTTCGGTTGTGGTTAACAGCCTGGAGAGGGATGGACTCCGCCAGGTTCTTTTGCCCAAGACACACCACATGCAATGACAACCTTACCTCAATCCATACCGGATCGGTCGTCGCCCGGAACAAGGACCGCGCCTTCTGTCTTGCGCCAGGGCAGAGGTGTTAAATGTGTTACTGGTGCACCATCACCATCAAAACTCCGTGCCAGAAACAACATCAGCATTGGCACTTGGAACGTCAGAACATTAAGAACGCCTGGAAAGGTAGAGGAACTGACACATGAAATGAACAGATACCACTGGACCATCCTAGGACTTTGCGAAGTACGATGGAAGAACCTTGGGGAAACATCAACCCAGGAAAACCACAAACTGTACTACAGTGGCAGAGAAGACAAACACGAACAGGGTGTCGGATTTCTCGTCCACAAAGACATCGTGAACACCGTCATGAGTTGTCGGCCAGTCTCCAGTAGGCTTATCACCATACGCTTGAGGGCAACCCATTTAATATCACCATTGTACAAGTTTATGCCCCAACAACAGACTATAGCGATGAGGAAATAGAAGACTTCTATGACCAACTGCAAGAAGTTCTGGACCAGACCCCCAAGAAAGACATTCTTGTGGTGCAGGGAGACTGGAATGCCAAAATAGGAGAGGATGCTGCTAGGAACTGGAAAGGCACATGCGGACGCTACTGCAATGCAGAGACCAACGACAGAGGCTTAAGGCTCCTGGAATTTGCCAGTTCAAATGATCTAAAGCTGATGAACACGTTAGGCCCGCACAAAGCATCCAGAAGGTGGACATGGCACAGCCCGAACGGAGAGCACCATAACCAAATTGACTATATCATGGTGAAGAGACGCTTCCAAACCAGTGTGAACATTGCCAAGACAAGAAGTTTTCCAGGAGCAGACATTGGAAGCGGCCATGACTTAGTGATGATGACCTTCCGACTCCGCCTAAAGAAGGTCAACAAGCAGGGTCCCACCAGAATCAAGTTTGACCTCGAGAAGCTGAAAGACCTAGAGGTAGCGGAAGCCTTTCAGGCAAAGATAGGAGGAAAATTCGCACCACTGCTACTTCTAGGCGCAGAAGACACGGACGTGGACACACTGATTGACACATTTAACACTGTTGTAACCCAAACAGCCAGTGAGATCATTGGCAAACACCGACAAGCAAAGAAACCTTGGGTTACAGCTGACATCTTTGTTCTATGTGACAAGCGTCGAGAATTAAAGAAAAAGAAATCAGAGGTAGAAGGAGCTAAACAATACAGGGAAATTAACCAGGATATCAAGAAAAGCATGAAAAAGGCAAAGAATAAGTGGATTGAAGATCAGTGTAAACACGTAGAAGAAAATCTGAACAAAAATAATAGCAAAAAAGCATACCAGCTAGTGAAAGACCTGACCAATGTAAAACAAGGACGCTCCTCGATCATTCAAGATAGTGAAGGGAACTGTCTTACGGAAGACCAAGACATACTGAAGAGATGGACAGAGTACTGCTCAGATTTGTACAACCACCGAGCTGCAGGGGACCCAGGCATACTTGTCAACCCACCCGAGACCAACAATGGCAACTATCCCATCCTCCGAGAAGAAGTAGAGGCTGCAGTGAAGTCACTGAAAAAAGGGAAGGCAGCAGGAGCAGACAACATCCCTGCAGAGCTAGTCCAAGAAAGGGGAGAAGACACGATAAGCGCCTTACTAACAATCTGCAACAAGATCTGGCAGTCAGGGGATTGACCCACACCATGGGCCCAGTCACTTAAGCTGAAGCCACAGGCAGAGGAAATCATAGCTGAAGAACAGGCAGGCTTCAGACCAGGGCGCAGCACAACTGAGCAGATCTTCAACCTGAGAGTTCTATGTGAGAGATACCTCCAGCACCAGCAGGACCTCTATCATGTCTTTGTGGATTTTAAGAAAGCGTTTGACAGGGTGTGGCATGCAGCCCTTTGGTCCACCATGAAGCTATACAACATCAATGCCAACCTGATCAAAGTCATAGCAAACCTTTACAACAAGGCCACTAGCGCAGTCTGCTTCAACGGCAAATTAGGACACTGGTTTAGGACTACAGTTGGAGTCAGACAAGGCTGCTTGCTCTCACCTACTCTTTTCAACATCTTCCTGGAAAGAATCATGACGGACGCTCTGAAAGATCATGAAGGAACTGTCAGTATTGGAGGCAGAACAATCACGAACTTGCGCTTTGCAGACGACATTGATGGCCTTGCAGGAACAGAGAAGGAGCTAGCTCAGCTGGTGGAAAAGCTGGATAGTACAGCTATTGCATATGGGATGGAAATCAGAGAAGACCAAACTGATGACCAATAACGCCAGTGGCATTGGCACTGAAATCATGGTTGGAGGCCAAAAACTGGAAACAGTTAAGAAATTCAAATACTTAGGAGCCATTGTGACAGATGAGGGATCAAAACCAGAAATACTGTCCAGGATTGCGCAGACAACAACAGCACTGACAAGATTGAAGACCATATGGAAGGACAGAAACACCACACTCTGCTCCAAGATCAGACTGATACGCTCCTTAGTCATCTCAGTGTTCTTGTATGCCTGCGAGTCATGGACCCTCACAGCAGACCTTGAAAGGAGGATACAAGCCACTGAAATGAGATGTTTTCGAAGGCTGCTTGGCATCTCATACAGAGATCACATCACAAACGAGGAAGTGGGAAGCAGAATCAGGCAAGCCATCGGGCCCTATGAAGACTTATTAGCCATTGTGAGAAAACACAAACTGAAGTGGTATGGGCATGTCACGCGTTCAGCAGGGCTTGCCAAAACAATCCTGCACACGAAGGAGAGGAAGACAGAGGAAAAGATGGGAGAACAATATCTCAGAGTGGACAGGACTGAAGCTGGGCGATACGCTGAGAATGGCAGAGAACAGAGAGGAATGGAGGGAACTGGTTGCCAAGTCATCAGTGGTGCCCCAACGGTCGGCAAGACTACGGGATATAGATAGATAGATATCTAAAAATGGCAGAGTCCAAAAGTTCCTTTGATAAAGGGAAGCCTCGGAAAAACGACAGACCCCCGAGGCGCCCGTTATAAAGGAAGACTCCCCCAAAATGGCAAAGCCTCGGAAAAACGGCAGAGTCCGAGGCGCCCGTTACAAAGTAGAGCCGCCAAAGAAATGGCTACCAGGATTCGGGATTCCCGTTCAAGGGAGGGCTCAGAAAAAATGACAAGAGTCCAGAACGCTGGTTTGTGGAGAGAACTCGGGAAAAATCGGCAAAGTCGAAACGGCAACTGTAGAAGCAGTCGTGCGGATAACAACCGCTCAAATCCACCTATCTCCGCAGACCAGGAACACACTGCGCCGCAACCCGAAGGTGCCGAGCGCAGCGGAGTTTTGCTAGCCAAAACTGACGTGTAGCAAAAAGTGGCTCGCCCGACCAAACTCATTACGTCTTACAAAATGGTGAAGCACTCTTCCATGCGATAGAACATTACTTTCCTAGCTGAATACGCTTTTGTCAGTTCTGAAACCATTACCAACACTTAGAGCACTTGAAATACTATATTGTTATAAAATCCTCTTGCAGATGAAAAATCGTACTTTTACAAGACTACGTAGTTAATACACAAAATCCAACCGGGGTAATTCTCTTGTCAGGGGAAAATACTCCGCAGTAACCAGCTGTCTGGCACCGTAGCAGAGGTCTGGAAAGAGGGGAGAAAACGACACTAGGCGGGGTGCGGTCACTGAGTACAACATCTGGCCTTTGTCTAAACATTCTGCTGTGCTACCCAGCCTCGCCTCTTACTACTGGCGGCGGTAAATGTACACACTAGATTCCAAGCTTGCAGGAGACAAAAATAGCTGAACTACGTGAGCCTCAGTGAGCACACTGACTACTCAAACAGGAAAATAATAAGGTGTAAAAAAACGCGTACAAGGCATTTTTACCACAATAGTCGTGAGGTGACGCCTCCAAAATGTAAGAAATGCGGACGTGAGGTCAAATGAGTTAACTCATTCAAGGCCTGGCGCATTTTGGCGATGCGGCCGCGGCATAAAACGGCTTATCGGTGTGCGGCAAGGTATCGATGCAGATACGCGGGCAGCGTGTGTGTAAATACGATGCAGTGCAAGCATGAGAGCACTTGACTTTGACAGGCATACAATAGATCAAATAATTCATTCTACCCCAACACTAAATCCCCAAATGTTGCCGTTGTCCTCTGAAGACTGCACTCTTGTGCAGGACACCGATCGACCATGATAGTTCAAGGGTGATGCCAGAATAGCTTGGCGCCCATAGGCATCACCCTTGAACTATCATGGTCGATCCTTATCTTGCTGTTGTGTGTCTGGGTAGAAGGAGATAAGGTACCCAATGCGCATTGGTAAGGACCACTCTGGACGACAAGTCATAATTTATGAAAAGACCACACACATCACTCCACTCTACCCCATCCCCCGGCCATCCTTCACTGAAATAAGTGTCATCTCTGTCAAATTTCAAGATTTTGCCTTGAATGTTTTGCCTGGGGGGGGGGGGGGGGGGGGGGATAAGACTGTAGACAAAATGTACAGTCTTGTTTTTTGTTTTTGTTTTTAAATCCAGGACAAAATCTCGAACTGATTTGCTTCGGATTTGTCTTATTAAAACTCATTTCATTCATAACCATTTTCATGGTGGTCTTGTTCAACTTACAAGCTGTCTACTGACCTTTTTGCTGACGAACGAACGCAGTGTTGACAAAATGATGACCTTTTTGCTGACGAACGAACGCAGTGTTGACAAAATGACGCCGTAAACACTGCACATACAGTGAGCAAACAGCAAACAATGTACAGCACTCACTGTATGAAGCCGATAATTACTTCAGTGCAGCAAGACGAACAATTTGAACTTCGCCTCAGTCTGCCGCACTCACACGTGGCGTTCCTACGTTGTTCATGTTATGAAGCCGGCATTGAGTACGGCTTCGTCTACACAAAGTACAAATGAAGCAACCTAGGTTGCTACAAGCGGCAGCCTTCGTCGTGTCCTCCTCCCTGTGGTTAGACGACAACTGAATCATGTTTATGCACGAACACTGATTGTGTGCAGCATCTGATCTTATTTTAGGGCTGATATAACATGCGACATATGAAGAAACATCTAATCATTGTGACCCTCCGATGGTGCGGCCGGCAAGTATACCCGCGTAATCGACGTAATTATAATCGGGAATTTCCGATCAGGTCATCGGCATTTGCGGTCCCGCCGCTCGACAGTGACCGCTGACGCGGCCCTTTTAGTTCCAGTGTCCGAGATTGCGGTGGCTCACGAAGATTCTTGCTGACCCCACTAAATATTGAGCCGGTGTGGACAGCTGTTTCGGTCTTGGCGACCTCGTCAGCACACCATTCCTCGCTAGCCTGTTTTAAAAATGAAGGCCGGGTCTCTGCAAATATTTTGTGGAGTGATCACTAGTAGGGATGCCTTAAACACTTGTATTATATGTCTCTTTCTTTGCTGGGTCCAATTTATTCCCAATTAAGCCTGTTATCCTTTTCAGTTATCATTTGGACTACTTAGCTCTGTCTATGTACGGCGGCTTCGTCTACACAAAGTACAAGCAACCTAGGTTGCTACAAGCGGCAGCCTTCGTCGTGTCCTCCCTATTGCCCTGTGGTTAGACGACAACTGAATCATGTTTATACACGAACACTGATTATGTGCAGCATCTGATCTTATTTTAGGGCTGATATAACATGCGACATATGAAGAAACATCTAATCATTGTGACCCTCCGATGGCCTTCGGCCGGCAAGTATACCCGCGTAATCGACGTAATTATAATCGGGAATTTCCGATCAGGTCATCCGGCATTTGCGGTCCCGCCGCTCGACAGTGACCGCTGACGCGGCCGTTTCAGTTCCAGTGTCCGAGATTGCGGTGGCTCACGAAGATTCTTGCTGACCCCACTAAATATTGAGCCGGTGTGGACAGCTGTTTCGGTCTTGGCGACCTCGTCAGCACACCATTCCTCGCTAGCCTGTTTTAAAAAGGGTCTCTGCAAGTATTTTGTGGAGTGATCACTAGTAGGGATGCCTTAAACACTTGTATTATATGTCTCTTTCTTTGCTGGGTTCAATTTATTCCCAATTAAGCCTGTTATCCTTTTCAGTTATCATTTGGACTACTTAGCTCTGTCTATGTACGGAGGCTTCGTCTACACAAAATACAAGCAACCTAGGTTGCTACAAGCGGCAGCCTTCGTCGTGTCCTCCCTATTGCCCTGTGGTTAGACGACAACTGAATCATGTTTATGCACGAACACTGATTGTGTGTGTCAAGACACGGATTTTTTTGGTCTATTTTTGTAGGAGGGTAAGTTTAGAGGGGTGACAGGATTTAGTTAGTCACCGGGTAGCGATAGCGTAGTGTGTAGTATATGGCCTTTGCACGAGTTTTGCTGCTGTGCGAGGGTTGGGTGGGCGGCGTGCAGCCACGTGGTCACCCAGTCTGAACGCCATCGGGTGGTACCTGCTTCACGTGGTTTTGCATCACGTGAGGTAGTGAGCAGTTTTTCGCCATCCTAACGGTATCGAAATTACTAGTGAGTCGCAAAACACCAGCGAACGAAAGCAGTCGTTTTTTCAACCTAGTCTCTGAGGGGGGTATGTGCGGGCGTGGTTTTCCATTAGCCGCCGCCTCAAGTAGCTGTGTCGTCCCTCTGTGACGGTCCTACGATACGACCCTGGTTTGAGCCCGGGGGTCGGTGTCCTGTGACGAGAAGAAGAGCTGCAACGACTTTACCCCTGGCTTGTCTTGTCTTGTTTGTCTTCGTCCCAGCCGGGGCGTCTTCACAGATGACAGTAAGTGCACGCAACAATTCTCTAGTGGCCATTTACTCGGGGGGGTGGGGGGGGGGTTGTTTGTGTTTGCTCGTTCTGTATTATTATTTTGGCTAGTGTATTGGTTGGCAGGTGTAGAATAAAAGAATAGGAAGTAGAGAGCTATTTTGTAGTGCCTAGAGTATCTAGTGGCGGATTAGTATTGGGGGTTTAACGCCGAGCAGGCGACTAAGGTCTCAGTATTTAGCGTTGGTAGGAGTGTAAATATCGGAAGTGAGTTAGGTGGTGACGTGTAAATATGTATTTTGAGTTTGCATCTATTGTTGCGGGAGAGATGAAGAGATGTTGAGGTTGCAGTTATTGTTGTGGGAGAGAGGTGAAGAGAATGTTGAGGTTAAATCTATTGTTGCGGGAAGTGTATCATTGTGAATATGTATTTGTGGAGGTTGAGTTTATTGTTGCGGGAAAAAGATGAAGGGAATATAAAAGACGGCAGTTAAAGTTGCGGGAAGGGTGATGTGGTTATCTTGTTTTTTGTTAGTTATTTATATGAATATTTTGCACCTTTGTTATAGTGCATCTTTAAATACGAAGAATTAACCAGCTAGTCTGCCACCGTGCTGTGGTACTGTGTGGAAGCTGACTGTCACTCCGCCGTGTGGGCTACGACACCGGACCTGGGTGCCTTCGCACGCCTCGTATTTAGTCAGGTCGGGTCGTCCCATATACTTATTTCTAATTTGCCTACGTGAAGTTTTGTATAGTTATAATGTTATGTAAAGAACGTTAGTATATTTCCATCTCCTTGTAGCGATTGTATTGTTAGAGGAGCTTTTGGTACAGTAACATTTGGAGTTATATTGTTTAAAGTAGCCTGTGTTACGGAAGACCTTATCGCGGAAGCAAGAGCGTCGAGTTGAACTGCGCTCAACGGTTGTGCTTCCGGCGAGAAGGTCCCGTCACGTGAAATATATTATTTATTCAACTTTCAATTACCTCAAGTTATGAGAGATTGGTTATTTGCATATGCGATGTTTAGTCTCCATGTTATGTGATATTACTGAGACGTACTAGTTAAAGGAACCTTGTGTGTCCTGAGACGTGCTAGTTAAGAGCTTTGTGCTGTCAATGTATAATTTGCTAGCTTAATTCGGACTTGTTGTTCGTGGTCCCTTTGGGGAGATATAGTAGCGCACGAATTGTATTCACTGTTCTCGATCTTTATTTGAGTTAGTGAGCAAGCGCATTTAGTCCATTTAGTAGTTGTGCTATTTGAACTGGTGTATTAAGGAGCCACGTGTTGTAATAGACTCTCCGCAGAGACAAAAGCGCTGGTATAACTGACGTTAGCGCTTCACGCTTGTGCTTCCGGTGGGGTCTAGTGGCGTAGGGTTTAAGCCTTTCAGTTTCTTTCCTTTTTAGTAGTAAGGATAGTCGTTTTATTTATATATTGTTATTTTATATTGTCTTAGGATTATTTAGTTTATTTGTTGTTATTGTGTATTGTGTACTAAGGATATTTAGTTTGGGGGGTCTGGACGTATGTGTGTGTGTGAATGTGACGGGTGAGTGCGCGATTTGGATTGAGTGTGAATAGTTAGTTTTTGTTAGGGTATTTAATAAACGTCATTGTTATTGTTCCTCTGGTGTTTGTGTTAGGTTTGTGTTAGTGTGGGTTGGGCGAGTCTCGAGCGGTAGCGCTGATAGTTCGCACCCCGGAAGCGGGGTCGTGACATTTTGGTGGCAGCGGTGGGATCGAAATTGTTAGAGGGGGGTTAGGTTGGTAGATCGTTAGGTTAGGTTAGGTTAGGTTAGTACCCAGAGGTTAGTGTTTTGTTTTCTCGTCGTCTTGTCGAGCGAGTGACTAGGCGGGCGGTTGGTCGGGAGTGAGGGAGTATTGCTCTAGGGCTCACACCCCGAGCAGTGCGAAACGGGGGGTTGTTGCGTGTAACTCTGCTGCCAAGGCCTGGGCAACAGGGCACCCTCCGGCTCCGTCTTCCGTTTGTTTTCGTCATTTATTTGATTGTCTCGTCTTAAGTATTAAGTGTTACGTGTAGGGTGTTCTGTTGTTCAGCTTTCGTTTTCTCCTTGAGTGGCAGGACATCGTCTCCGGGCACTATGCTGACCAGAGCCGGCGATCGTGGGGCTGCGAAGGACCGGGCACAGCGGGTTGAGGCAACGGCAGACGTGGTGACTGCTGGAACCACCCCGTCGCATCAGACTAGGGCGGCGGTAACTGAGTACGCCTTCCTTCCATAACATTCGCATGGCAGCATTTTTATCCCCAGTGGAGGCCAAAGGTTCTGTAGAGCTAGGCGTTTCTGACCCTTACGTTAGATACAGAGAGTTGGGGGCGAGCATGGGATTGACGGACGTAGGCTTAGCCAACTTTGTGTTAGCGTCCGTTAGCAAAGACCAGGAGTTGAAACTGCTAGAGAGGAAATTCGAAGCTGAACAGGAACAGAGAGTTAGATCGTAGGGAAAGGGCTGAAGAAAGGTCAGATGACAGAGGTTTCAAGCCCAGTTAGAAGAGAGAAGGGCTAGAGAACAGGCATTAGCACAGCAAAGTCAGCGTAGCCAGTCAGATGGGTATCGTGTCAGGCTTTTACCTTTTGATGGGAAAGAAGACAGAGCTACCTTCAGCACTTCAAGCTGATAGCCGAGACTCGGGGTTGGCGAAGGGAAATCTGGTCTGGTGGTTTTCTTTAGCCAAGAGAGACATAGGGAGTGTAGTTGACGTGTTGGACGCTTTCATCACGGAGCAACTATATTCTATCATGAGTCCGGAGTTAGAGCTGTTCGTGAGGGAACGTCTTCCCGAGAACGGTGAGAAGGCGGCGGAGCTAGCTCAGCTTCACATAGACGCTAAGAGGGCCGTGACTAAGAGACCTGTGTTTGGGGGAGCACCTAGTGTTAGGAAGGGGCCTAGATCCAGTGATACGATCAGTAGGGTATATAAACCGTCTAGTGGAGGCAAGAAAGAAGAGGCTAAACCGAGGGAGAGTCAGGGAGGAGGTAGTCAGATCGAGTGTTACAGGTGTGGGAAGAAGGGGCACGTAGCGAGGCAGTGTAGGCAGCCTAACCCGTTGAATCAAGTGACGGTCAGTCCGAACGCCAGCCTGATTTAGGGAGAGCTCATTAACACCGTCAGTAGTATTCAGCCGTACAACCCTTGGAGTACGGGGCAGCTTAGAGGCAGTCCTGTTAGTCATGAGGGATACGGGGGCTGAGATGGGAGCTGTAGCGTCGAGGTGGGTGCGTCCGGAGGATTTGACAGGTCGTGAGATCAAAGTAGTGTTGGCTGATCCGTCTAAGGCAGGGAAGTACCCCACTGCGTTTGTTGAGTTGGACTCTCAGTTTATGAAGGGGACCGTAGAGTTGATAGTCATTGAAGATTCTATCCCCGACGTGATACTAGGCAACTGGGTAGTCTTTGAGGACGGGCAGTGTAGTCCTGTGGCCGTAGATGGGAAGCAGTGTGCCGTAGCCGCTGCGATACAGACCCGAGCTCAGGCGAGGGCAGAAGGCAGAGGGGAAAAGCCATTAGCCATTCCGGAATCGCTTAAGTTGGATGTGACTCCAGACCAGCTGAAGAAGTGGCAAGAGGAGGATGAGACCTTAGCTAAAGCTAGAAACTGTGCTAGGCAAGGAACCGTCTTAAAGTCGGGTAGAGCGTCAGTTAAGTTCCGAGTTAAAAGGGGGATGCTGTACGGTCTATTTGCGAGAAGGGGCGGAGCTATCGCAATTAGTGGTGCCACGGCAACTTAGGGGGGGGAGGTATTGCGGTTAGCACACGATCCTCCAATGGCAGGCCATTTAGGTGGGAAACGGACCAAGGAGAGGATCTGGGGTACTTTTTATTGGCCCGGTATGTGTGCTGAGGTTAGGAGATTCTGCGAATCCTGTCCGGAATGTCGGAAGACCGTACCGAGAGGTAGGGTGTTACGATTGTGGTTGTTATCCTGTGAGAGCGTACATGTGTTATTCGTAGGTAACGATCCGTTGTTTATTTGAGCTATCACGGTTACGTTTCACGTGGTTTTTTTTAGTAAGATTTTTCTTTTTTGTTCGTGAGTAGAGCCGATTTCGTTTTGTTGTGTTTTTAGTCCGGAGCGTTCTGGAGGGGTCGCACTGTCTAGTGGCCTCGTATGCGTCACGTCGGTTAGTTGGCTACACTTCGCGACATTTCGCTACTTTTTGTTTTCCTGTGCGCGTGAAGTGAGCAGTCTTTATTTTGTTTTGGGAATGTTCTCGTACCTTTTTGAGCTATCATAGTACGTGGTGATAGGGATACCATACTTTTATGTGACTTAATTATATGCTAGAATTTAGAACTGACGTGAGCAGCCGAGTTTTTGTAGCCTGTTATATTTTTTTTCTGGAAAGTTCATGTTAATGAGCTTCGGCTGCATGTTTCGTTCTGATTGGTTGCGTAGTATGATTTCCGTATACGATTCGGGAATTTCGTAGTATTTATAAGGAGGGCGCTGGAAAAGCCCGTTTGTACATTGTCTTGCTTTGTCCGTTGTAGAGACACGTAGTTTATTGGGAGAGACGCTGTGTAATAGAAACTTTGTGTCGCAGTGTGGACATGACAGAAGAGACTTTGTATCAATAGTTTGTGCATTTGAAAGCGCATTACTGTTACTCCAGTATTGTCTACATCCTTAAGCCACGTGTGACGGATTGCAGCTGAACGAGGTTTATTTTAAAGAACTCTACGTGTGTGTGTCTGGTGTGTTTATCATACTTCGACTACAACTCCACCACGTAACAGGTGTCGAAAATCCCGATGCGACAGATTCCTCTAGTAGAAGAACCGTTTCAGAGGGTCGCGGTGGACATCGTAGGTCCGATATCGCCCAAGTCAGACAGGGGGAATCAGTACATCCTTGTAGTAGTGGATTACGCCACCAGATACCCCGAGGCTGCACCTCTTAAAGGGATCGAAGCAGAGCGTGTCGCTGAAGCGTTGTGGGAAATCTGGACAAGGATGGGAGTACCTCGGGAAGTTTTGACCGATCAGGGCACGCAGTTCATGTCTAGCGTCATGAGTGAGGTCAATAGGCTGTTAGCTGTCAAGGGGAAGTGTACTACACCCTATCATCCCCAGTGTAACGGGCTAGTGGAGAGGTTTAATGGGACGCTCATATCTATGCTCAGAAAACTCACCAAGGAACAACCGAGATCATGGGATAGGTACATTCCTGCGTTACTGTTCGCATACAGGGAAGTTCCGCAAGAGAGTACCGGGTTCTCTCCGTTCGAGCTGTTGTACGGGAAGACAGTGCGAGGTCCCATGGCCATTTTGAGGGAGTTGTGGACGAAGGAGTTCGAGGGTGAGGAGGTCAAGATTAGCAACCAGTTTGTAGTTGACCTGAGGAGCAGAATAGAGGAGACCTGTGAGATAGCCAAAGAGAACTTAAGGAAAGCTAGCGCCAAGCAGAAACGTCATTTTGACAGGCAAGCCAAACGCCGTCAGTTCCAAGTAGGAGACAAGGTGTTACTTCTGCTACCCACCAAGCACAACAAGTTAGAAATGAGTTGGCGAGGTCCGTATGAAGTGGTAGGGCGACAGGGGGAGTGAGATTACCAGGTGAAGGTAGGAGGCAAAACTAAGTTACTCCATGCTAACCTGTTAACTCTCTTCCACGAGAGAGTCGGCGTAGCTACTGCCGTAGTCGTAGGAGGTGAAAAGCGGGAGGAGTTGTCCGTTGTAGATTTGGGTTTTGAGTGTCCCGACGTACCACGGAAGGTAGAGACTGCATTGGGCAGTAGACAGACATTTTTACCGGCTTACTGCTGCGCACTGCGTTAGGCGAGTGCGAGGTAAGACTGGGAGGTTTCTTTCATCGTTATTTTGAGATGACAGATCAGAAGTAACCGCTGATTTTCTAAGTAGGAATGTCGAGTCGTGATAAATATTAAGGAACAAAAACTGTTAGTTTTGTCTTAGGGGGGAGGTGTATCACGACACGGATTTTTTTGGTCTATTTTTGTAGGAGGGTAAGTTTAGAGGGGTGACAGGATTTAGTTAGTCACCGGGTAGCGATAGCGTAGTGTGTAGTATATGGCCTTTGCACGAGTTTTGCTGCTGTGCGAGGGTTGGGTGGGCGGCGTGCAGCCACGTGGTCACCCAGTCTGAACGCCATCGGGTGGTACCTGCTTCACGTGGTTTTGCATCACGTGAGGTAGTGAGCAGTTTTTCGCCATCCTAACGGTATCGAAATTACTAGTGAGTCGCAAAACACCAGCGAACGAAAGCAGTCGTTTTTTCAACCTAGTCTCTGAGGGGGGTTTGTGCGGGCGTGGTTTTCCATTTGCCGCCGCCTCAAGTAGCTGTGTCGTCCCTCTGTGACGGTCCTACGATACGACCCTGGTTTGAGCCCGGGGGTCGGTGTCCTGTGACGAGAAGAAGAGCTGCAACGACTTTACCCCTGGCTTGTCTTGTCTTGTTTGTCTTCGTCCCAGCCGGGGCGTCTTCACAGATGACAGTAAGTGCACGCAACAATTCTCTAGTGGCCATTTACTCGGGGAGGGGGGGGGGGGTGTTTGTGTTTGCTCGTTCTGTATTATTATTTTGGCTAGTGTATTGGGGGGCAGGTGTAGAATAAAAGAATAGGAAGTAGAGAGCTATTTTGTAGTGCCTAGAGTATCTAGTGGCGGATTAGTATTGGGGGTTTAACGCCGAGCAGGCGACTAAGGTCTCAGTATTTAGCGTTGGTAGGAGTGTAAATATCGGAAGTGAGTTAGGTGGTGACGTGTAAATATGTATTTTGAGTTTGCATCTATTGTTGCGGGAGAGATGAAGAGATGTTGAGGTTGCAGTTATTGTTGTGGGAGAGAGGTGAAGAGAATGTTGAGGTTAAATCTAGTGTTGCGGGAAGTGTATCATTGTGAATATGTATTTGTGGAGGTTGAGTTTATTGTTGCGGGAAAAAGATGAAGGGAATATAAAAGACGGCAGTTAAAGTTGCGGGAAGGGTGATGTGGTTATCTTGTTTTTTGTTAGTTATTTATATGAATATTTTGCACCTTTGTTATAGTGCATCTTTAAATACGAAGAATTAACCAGCTAGTCTGCCACCGTGCTGTGGTACTGTGTGGAAGCTGACTGTCACTCCGCCGTGTGGGCTACGACACCGGACCTGGGTGCCTTCGCACGCCTCGTATTTAGTCAGGTCGGGTCGTCCCATATACTTATTTCTAATTTGCCTACGTGAAGTTTTGTATAGTTATGTTATGTAAAGAACGTTAGTATATTTCCATCTCCTTGTAGCGATTGTATTGTTAGAGGAGCTTTTGGTACAGTAACATTTGGAGTTACATTATTGTTTAAAGTAGCCTGTGTTACGGAAGACCTTATCGCGGAAGCAAGAGCGTCAAGTTGAACTGCGCTCAACGGTTGTGCTTCCGGCGAGAAGGTCCCGTCACGTGAAATACATTATTTATTCAACTTTCAATTACCTTAAGTTATGTGAGATTGGTTATTTGCATATGCGATGTTTAGTCTCCATGTGCTTATGTGATATTACTGAGACGTACTAGTTAAAGGAACCTTGTGTGTCCTGAGACGTGCTAGTTAAGAGCTTTGTGCTGTCAATGTATAATTTGCTAGCTTAATTCGGACTTGTTGTTCGTGGTCCCTTTGGGGAGATATAGTAGCGCACGAATTGTATTCACTGTTCTCGATCTTTATTTGAGTTAGTGAGCAAGCGCATTTAGTCCATTTAGTAGTTGTGCTATTTGAACTGGTGTATTAAGGAGCCACGTGTTGTAATAGACTCTCCGCAGAGACAAAAGCGCTGGTATAACTGACGTTAGCGCTTCACGCTTGTGCTTCCGGTGGGGTCTAGTGGCGAAGGGTTTAAGCCTTTCAGTTTCTTTCCTTTTTAGTAGTAAGGATAGTCGTTTTATTTATATATTTTATATTGTCTTAGGATTATTTAGTTTATTTGTTGTTATTGTGTATTGTGTACTAAGGATATTTAGTTTGGGGGGTCTGGACGTATGTGTGTGTGTGAATGTGACGGGTGAGTGCGCGATTTGGATTGAGTGTGAATAGTTAGTTTTTGTTAGGGTATTTAATAAACGTCATTGTTATTGTTCCTCTGGTGTTTGTGTTAGGTTTGTGTTAGTGTGGGTTGGGTGAGTCTCGAGCGGTAGCGCTCATAGTTCGCACCCCGGAAGCGGGGTCGTGACAGTGTGCAGCATCTGATCTTATTTTAGGGCTGATATAACATGCGACATATGAAGAAACATCTAATCATTGTGACCCTCCGATGGTTCGGCCGGCAAGTATACCCGCGTAATCGACGTAATTATAATCGGGAATTTCCGATCAGGTCATCCGGCATTTGCGGTCCCGCCGCTCGACATTGACCGCTGACGCGGCCCTTTCAGTTCCAGTGTCCGAGATTGCGGTGGCTCACGAAGATTCTTGCTGACCCCACTAAATATTGAGCCGGTGTGGACAGCTGTTTCGGTCTTGGCGACCTCGTCAGCACACCATTCCTCGCTAGCCTGTTTTAAAAAGGGTCTCTGCAAGTATTTTGTGGAGTGATCACTAGTCAGTAGGGATGCCTTAAACACTTGTATTATGTCTCTTTCTTTGCTGGGTTCAATTTATTCCTAATTAAGCCTGTTATCCTTTTCAGTTATCACTTGGACTACTTAGCTCTGTCTATGTACGGCTGCTTCGTCTACACAAAGTACAACTACTGAGCAACCTAGGTTGCTACAAGCGGCAGCCTTCGTCGTGTCCTCCTCACCCTGTGGTTAGACGACAACTGAATCATGTTTATGCACTAACACTGATTGTGTGCAGCATCTGATCTAATATTAGGACTGATATAACATGCGACATATGAAGAAACATCTAATCATTGTTACCCTCCGATGGTTCGGCCGGCAAGTTTAGTGTGACCCGCGTAATCGACGTAATTATAATCGGGAATTTCCGATCAGGTCATCCGGCATTCGCGGTCCCGCCGCTCGACAGTGACCGCTGACGCGGCCCTTTCAGTTGCAGTGTCCGAGATTGCGGTGGCTCACGAAGATTCTTGCTGACCCCGCTAAATACTTAGCCGGTGTGGACAGCTGTTTCGGTCTTGGCTACCTCGTCAGCACACCATTCCTCGCTAGCCTGTTTCAAAAAGGGTCTCTGCAAGTATTTTGTGGAGATATCAGTAGTAGGGATGCCTTAAACACTTGTATTATGTCTCTTTCTATGCTGGGTCCAATTTATTCCCAATTAAGCCTGTTATCCTTTTCATTTATCATTTGGACTACTTAGCTCTGTCTATGTGGGGAAGGGGGGGGGGGGTGTCTGAGTCCATGAGTATGTCTGTCTGTGTGAACAGTGTCAATTGTTTGCAAGTATTATGTTTTACTTATATGTATGTATATTTGAGGCCATATCTATGTGTGAGCCTTTGTGCAGGCAATATCTCTGAAACCACAGGCCCGATTTTTTCCAACTTTTGTTTGACGATATTTGCACTTAACCCCTTCACAGCCGAGAAACTCTCCGCAATAGGATCCATTTGCAAGACACATAGATCCGCATGAGCCTCGCACGATCGGGGGTGGGGGTGGAGGGAGAGGGGGGGGGGGGGCTCATGACGATTTTGGCTCTTGCTGACGCAACTGAAATATATTTATTTGACGTTTGGGGTTCCTTGGAACTGAATTAGGAAATATTTCAGAGCAATATTTGCGTCTAGTGGTAGTGAAGAGAATAAAACATATGTCAAAAACCAGGTTTATGTCGCTACATCACTTCAAGATGACGCGCACAGTTGTCGGGAATGCTTTCAGACAGACAAAATGGCACATTACTGTCTGCGGGGAGGGGGTGGGGCTAAATAGTTGTTCCAAGAGCAAACCTTGTTGGCTTAGGTGTGACAGCAAATGTGAAACAGTATTGAATCAGTGTAGTCACCAATCGTCCATGCGGCAGCCGCTCTTCAGCCATCGTGTGTGTGTGCGTGCGGTTTGTATAAGGCAATTTCGGAGGGGCTATAACATTCAGACTTTAAACTCGATACAATTGCCTGCCTGCCTGCCTGCCCGCCCGCCCGCCCGCCCGGCCGGCCGGCCGGCAGAAATGGTCGCCACCCGCAGTATTCGAGCAGTCATTGTGCCTTCGTTTAGTTATGTGATGTCGGACCTTTCAATCCTGCATCATGGATGGAGTTTGTTTGATAAATTTTGGCAATCTGTTGTGCTGTGGCTGTTAATTGGATTCTCAGTAGTTTCCTCCGCCGTCAGTGCAATGCTGGTAGCCGGTTTATACAAGCCGGCTGGTAGTTTGTTAGTCAGTACCATGGGACTGAATCGGATCTCAGCGAACAGCGCGCATTATGATGTGGCAAAGAACCAACGCCGTGCTTTTCAGTCTCCCCTTTCAAGCATCTCAGGAGTGGCTCTTCCCACGCCACGCTCAACATCACTGCCTGAGGAGTAGCGTGAGTGCGTGTAGCGAGCGAGTGCCGGCAGGCTTCGGGCCCCCACATTCCAGCCAGTGACGTGATGACGGACACCTCCCCGACATAGTGACTGTGTTCAGTTCTTACAACACTTAACAGCGTGTGCATGTGTGTACTGTGTCGCTTTAGAAACAATTCAGTTTGGACTGCTTTCACGTTAATGTTCATGTAGTTTTACTATTATTGCTTAAAAAATGAGTAGGTGTGAAGTTATATTACTGCCGGTACTAGTTAAGTTATAATTAAGGTAGTGGTGACTGTTTACGCCGGAGCGACTGTCTAGTAAAGTAGTAGCCGGCGCTGTTCTTATAGCGATGGGCCCCCAGGTAGCAACTGTGGAAATATAATTCGTCTATTTTTTTGTTTATGCGTATTAAGTGTAACTAGTCTCAGCCAAGCAGGAAGTTTAAAAACATAACGTGTTTAAGAGATACTATGATAGGGCTGTCCTTAGTTTGCTTTGTGTTAGGGAGGTTCAGGTCGGGTTGGGGCCGTTGGCGCCGGCCATGAGACGCCTTGGCGACGGGCTTCACCCATCCCGAGCCATTGTCCATTTCAGTGTTTGTCAACTGTTGTGTGAGTTTGGGTGATTGCGAGTTGCACCTGAGTTGAGGTGGCGAAACAAATTTTCCTGTACGTGGCAACATGTATTCGGAAGAATAAAGTTGATTGATTGATTGTTTACAAGAACAACTACACCTCCATATTTTACCTGTAGAAAAGGTCAAGGTCGATGTGTTTGTAAAGATTAGTCATTGTTTACACAGATTAAAAAAAAAAAGTTAACTTTGGGAGCAAAAGTTTGATAGTACGTAAGTATCCATTTTATACCACGAATACTATTGCGAATGACCTTTCATTAGGGGTATAGGGCAGTTAAAAAAAAAAAAATAAAAGAACGAGCGGGAGATTCCGTAGACCTTTTCGTGGGAACTCTTCCTGTCGGCGGAGTCACAGTTGCTGAGAATGTGAAGAGGGTGAGGACCTACACATGTGCCACTTGTTGACTATCAAACGAGGGGCGGGTGGTGCTGGTGTTAGTGCGGGTGGGAGGTCGCGGGAAGGGGGAGAGAGGTCTGGAGACCTTTTCACCAATGTGCGAAAAATCACACGATGGACCGTTTGCAATTTCCAAGAAGAGGCACTGGAGGGTGTGTGTTTGGGGGGGTGGGGGTGTTCCAAACTCCCCCAAATGGAAGATTACACATTAAAAATATCCTGGGAGCCGTGCACCTTCGAACACGCATCTCCCCCTGCTTTTGCTTCTGAATATGTACATAAACCTGTGTCGATAATGATAGCTTGTATCAAGTTTTACTTTGGAGGTGGAAAAACTAAATACAGTAGCTTTTATTCCCCCATGCATAGAACATTTTCAACACACTTGCTGACATGCCAGCCCTTTGACCTTTGAAAATAGCCAATAAAATTTATATGCATACAGTTTAACCCCTAGCAAAACATTTCCACTGGGGTCTTATTGCAAAGTTCACATACGAACTACCTGTAATAGCAGCAACAACATAAAATAAAAGCCTTCTTACTTCTCGTGGCCTTTGACCTTAACGAGAGGTTAACTTAGTAGAGCTGCAAACAAACGTATCATCAATTTTCTCTTTGGCAAGTTTTAAATAAGTTTATAACTATTTTCTTTACAAATCACCCGTTTATTGGCCTTTGTAACCTTCACCTTTCACGGAGGTCAGCGCAAGTGACAATCAAAGCTATTGACAAATGATCACTGTGCCAAATTAGAAGTCTGTGGCTCTGATGGTTTCTCAGAAATTCAAAATGATAACATCTGACACAATTGGCTATTCACAGGAGGATGGATGGATGGACCAATAGTGGACCAGTGGCGGTTGACTCGTTATATTTAACTCGCTTTTAATTTTAAATGAACCTATAATGTATGCTAAACATCTCATGCCTTAATTTTCCAACAAAATGTAAGTGAAACTTGTAAAAAGGACATAATCACACTGTTTCATAATAGGAGACCTAGTGTTTCATATTAAGCAAATGGTGCCTAATATGAAACAATGTCTTTTTCAAACTGGAACTGATTCTGAATCGATTCGAGTTTTGAAATTTGGCTTCGTCCTAAGATGCACCAATATAATCTCTATCAAAGCCTGGTTTCGGATTGATTCTACCTTTCTTTGGACGGTCGCGCGAGACGTTTTTGCTTAAGTGTTTCATACATGGGTCTCCTCCCCTACAGTCCAGGAGGACGTGTTCGGTGGTGAGGGTTTGCCCGCACGTGCACATTCTAGTGTCTGGGTGGACTAGGTATCGTTCCCCTCCGAATCTGATTCTAGATAGTCTGGATTGGTTTTTTCCCTTTCCTGTGTATAGGGTAGGGTTGCCTTCCAGCGTTCTTGTGAGCTTGGTATAGGGTAGGGTTGCCGTTCAGCGTTCTTGTCAGCTCTCTGCGTCTGCCACGTTTATTGTGGTTAAACTCTTTTTTCACATTTCTTTGGAGCGCTGGCTTGAGCGCATTCATCCTCTCGGCTGCTGCGAGCGGTAGGTTGAAGTAGGTCGATTCTTGGTCGAGTCCGTTCTTCGCTGTTCTGTCGGCTCTTTCATTGCCGTGGCCCGGATCCCTGGGATCCATCACACATAGGGATGCACGGCAAGGAAAGAGCCGATAGAACAGCGAAGAACGGACTCGACCAAGAATCGACCTACTTCAGCCCAGATAATTTTAACCTCTTGGCCTTGACCTTTCAATTCCGCCAGTCCAAGTCTGATGAGGTATGTCAGATCTTCTCTCGCTGAGTCTATATTTTGGATGGCTTGGATAGCTGATAGAGAGTATGTCGCTATGAGGATGTTCTTTTCCTTTGCCAAGTCTGTCTTTATGGTTTTGGTGGTTCCAAAGATGGCCGATAGTTAAGCAGTGAATACCGCCGTATAGTTTGATGGCTCTCTCCGATTTGTTTGGAATGTAGATACCTAGTCCAGTTGAGTGGTTGCGTGGATCATGCGACCCGTCTGTGTATATGATGGTGTGATTTTTATAAGCGGATGTTCGCTTGATGTTGAACTCCATTTTCATTTTGTGCCCGTCTGTTTCTTTATTGAATTTGGTTAAATCCAGGTCTACTTCTACTGGTGGGAGTTTCCATGGAGGGATGTCTGATGTTGGATTCTGTGTTCTGTCTGACCTTGATGTCTATAGTGTCTTCTTGACGTGCTCGCTTGCTTGCTTGCTTGCTTTAAAAGGACAAGGACTTCCGAATAACTTCGATTTCGTCCTGGGGGGATGGGTCGGGTGAGTGGGAGGGAGCGGTGGGAGGGTGGTGTCGATTTGGTTGTCCATCGCCTCGCCGTGGCTAATGGTGTTGCCGCGGCCGGGCGGCGGGTGGTGTGAACCGTTGCCTAGAACTGCTGCCAGGTTGAAGGTAGCTGGTGAACCAGCCACTGTAGCAGGCCTTGCAGGAGCGGGGGTGGTGGTGGCCAGTTGAACCGTGGCTGGAATGTGTGTGTGTGTGTGTGTGTGTGGGGGGGGGGTGTGTGGCCAATGGAGGCGGGGTCGTGGTGTGGAGCGCTGGTAGGTGCAGGGTGGCTGGCGCGGTGGAATCCGGAGATGAGCCGGTGGTGTCGGAAGAAGTGGTTGCCGCTTGGTGGCCGCGTTGCGTGCCCGGGTGGATTTCAGTGGCCGTCGGCGCTGGCGTGTGGTGCTAGTTGTCTGGAGGGGTGTGTGTGTGTGTGTGTGTGTGTGTGTGTGGGGGGGGGGGGGGGGGGGTCAGGGCTGGTGTCGGTGGTGGCCTGCAGGGTGTCGGTGCTAGCCTCCTGTGTTGCTGGTGCTCGGATGGGCGCACCCCATCTCCCTGGGGGGTGGGTGGGGGGGGGGGGGGTGCCGGTCTGTTTGTTTTTGGTCGCTGGGGCGGCTGTCTCCCTTTGTTTCGACTGTCGCCTGGCACTCGTTGTCTTGGGCTAGGGGTACTGCCTGGCATCCGCTGCTGGTGGTTTTGGGAGGGCTGAGTTTAGTCAGTGCGCCTGTCTCTAGTAGCCATCGAGCCGAACCTGCCTTTCCTTCTTAGACCATGCCCTTTTCTTCCTGAGGTGTTCAGGGATGTGGACCAGTGGAGGTGATGGGGGAAGGTCCGGCTTAGAGGTCGTCACCGACGAGGCATCGTGCTCTGTTTCTAGTAGTGGTGGTGACGGGGCTCGTGCTCGCTCACAGGTTGGCTGCTGTAAATTTGTCCCATGGTTTCTTCTGTGTCGGGGAAGTTCAGAAGTCCTAGCGGTAGAGGGGGGGGGGGGGGAGGGAGGTCCCCACAGTCGTGGTGTCTCTTGGCGCTGCTGTGTGGGAGAGGCTGTGTTTCCTGTTTCTGTAGCGGGGGAGACATGGGAGGTTTCTACTGCCTTCTCTCTCTCTTGGTCCTGGCTTTAGGTTGTGTTTCCTGTTTCTGTAGCGGTACTGCCTTGTCTCTCTCTTGGTCCTGGCTTTGGGTTGTGTTTCCTGTTTCTGTAGCGGTACTGCCTTGTCTCTCTCTTGGTCCTGGCTTTAGGTTGTGTTTCCTGTTTCTGTAGCGGTACTGCCTTGTCTCTCTCTTGGTCCTGGCTTTAGGTTGTGACTGCTGCTGGTGGCCGGCCACGTATTCTTTTGCTTGCTGTTGGTTGCTTTCGCCGATTCGCCCTGAAAAGGGCGGCGTTGTGCTTCTGTGAAGCCATGCGTATATATGAGCTCTGGACTGTAGTCACTGTGAAGAGCGCAAAGCGGAGAACCGTCCGCTGCGATGTGTGTGGTGATTCCCTCGTGATGTGATGTGATGTGATGCTTTTCGACGTAAGAGATACGTTTACCTTATATACCCCAACAATATTAAGCTTCTTTTTCTAGCCGCGTGCCGGCACACAAACTCGTACACACGGCAGCCATTGCTGTCTTGGTCGTCGGTTGTCGATTTACAAAATACATGTACTTGCTGCTGTTATCTTATTTTCTTACTGGTTTTGACATTTCGCTGGAAGATTTACAATCCCATACTTTAAACCTGTCCTGCGTAACGCACATGGAGTTTGACTGTATCATTGATATGTGTGTAAGTAGCATTTTGTTTGAGGTGTCGGTTGTGGCCTCATCTTTAAGTTTGGTGCCCCTGTGCATGTGGCCACCAGTACTATTTACAGAACTGATGTCTGCATCTACAGACTATACTAATGGTCAAAACTTAAGGGCCACTTTTTTATTTCATCGCAGACGCACCGACAACGCCACACAAATAATGTAACAATACTTGGAGTCAGTACTTTGCTAATTTATTCAGTAACAATTTCATTTAAGTTTTGAGTAAATCAAGCAATTGTAACAGCAGTACGTTAGAAATCAATGTTCACCCACCCCTCATTTGAAGTCATGCAAGACTGGTCCAGTCAGTAGCGAGTGTACCCACCGTTTGCAGCCAAGCATTCAATAATAATAATAATAATAATAATAACGCCCATCAGGCCCACCTAGCCCAGCCTTCCTGCCCTGTGAAGAAGTCTGCCTTCCGCCTCGTCTGCAGCAGTCTCCAGCGCAAGCTCAGAGATCTCCAGAATGAGTGGTGGACCAGACTTGCACAGAGGACCCAGCTTTGTGCTGATAATGGTGACTACAGGGGCTTCTACGAAGCACTGAAAGCAGTGTATGGCCCCAGGCACCTGGTACAAAGTCCCCTGCGAAGCGCGAATGGCCAGGCACTCCTCACAGATAATACCTCCATCTTGAACCGCTGGTCGGAATACTTTCAGAGCCTCTTCAGCGCTGAGCGCACTGTTCAAGAAGCAGTCGTCCTACAAATCCCACACCTCCCAGTAAAGGTTGAATTGGACGAACCGCCCACCGCTGAAGAGACCCTCACAGCCATCCACCAGCTCAAGAGTGGCAAAGCAGCAGGCATTGATGGAATACCGCCAGAGATCTGGAAACATGGAGGCACAGCACTGCACAACAAGCTCCATGACCTCTTTCTCTGCTGCTGGGAGGAAGGAACACTACCAAAAGATCTCCGTGACGCAGTCGTTATCACCCTGTACAAGAACAAAGGCGAGAAGTCTGACTGTTCCAACTATCGGGGAATTACCCTGCTGTCCATTGCTGGGAAAATCCTTGCAAGGCTGCTCCTGAATCGGCTGGTACCTGCCATCGCTGAAGACGAACTCCCAGAGGGCCAGTGTGGCTTCAGAGCAAACAGGAGCACCACCGATATGGTCTTTGTGCTGAGACAGCTACAGGAGAAGTGCCGCGAGCAGAACAAAAGGCTGTACGTAACATTTGTCGACCTAACAAAAGCGTTCGACACTGTGAGCAGGCAAGGCATGTGGCAGATCCTGGAGCGACTTGGCTGTCCCCCAAAGTTCCTCAACATGATTGTCCAGCTACACGAGGACCAGCAAGGCCAGGTCAGACTCAACAATGACCTCTCAGAACCATTCCCTATTCTCAACGGCGTAAAGCAGGGCTGCGTGCTGGCACCGACCCTCTTCACCATCTTTTTTAGCATGATGTTGAAGCAGGCCACAGTGGACCTCGATGATGACGATGCAGTGTACATCAGGTATCGTCTCGATGGCAGCCTGTTCAACCTCAGACGACTGCAGGCCCACACGAAAACCCTAGACCAACTGATTCGTGAGCTGCTTTTTGCTGATGATGCTGCCCTCGTTGCACACACAGAGAGAGCCCTGCAGCGCATCACGTCTTGCTTCGCAGATGCTGCCCAGCTCTTTGGACTCGAGGTCAGTCTGAAAAAGACAGAGGTCCTCCATCAGCCGGCACCCAAGACAGTGTATCACCCTCCTCACATCACCATTGGCGAGTCTGAACTAAAGTCAGTGCACCAGTTTACTTACCTTGGCTGCATTATCACGTCGGACGCCAAGCTGGACAAGGAGCTTGACAGCAGGCTGGCAAAAGCGAACAGTGCTTTCGGGCGACTTTTCAAGCGGGTGTGGCACAATCAACAGCTGAAAACAGGCACCAAGATCAGCGTGTACAGAGCTGTGGTCCTCACCACCCTGCTGTATGGTTCCGAGTCCTGGGCCCTCTACCGCAGCCAACTACGACTCCTCGAACGCTTCCACCAGCGCTGCCTGCGTACCATCCTGGGCATTCACTGGAGTGACTATGTCACCAACGTCGAGGTCCTTGAACAGGCTGAAACTGTGAGCATCGAGGCTTTGCTGCTGCGGACACAGCTCCGCTGGGCGGGGCATGTCTCCAGGATGGAGGATCATCGCCTACCAAAGATCACCCTGTTCGGCGAGCTTGCTACTGGACACCGTGACAGAGGGGCACCAAAGAAGAGATACAAAGACTGTCTCAAGAAGTCACTTAGTGCCTGCCAAATCGACCACCACCAGTGGTCTTCGCTTGCTGCGGACCGTGACACCTGGCGCTCCACCATTTACAAGGCAGCTGTCTCCTTTGAGGACTCTCGCAGAGCTAGCCTTAAGGACAAGCGGCTCAGGAGAAAAAACAGAGATGCCGCAGCTCAGAACCCTGGCCAGACCTTCCCCTGCAGCCACTGCGGTCGAACCTGCCTGTCTCGGATTGGCCTCCGCAGCCACGAACAAGCCTGCAGACGTCGTGGGCAACTCCTATAAAATCTTCGTTCGCGAAGTCAAGCCAAGAGAATAACGGTATTCATAATGCGCTTATCTTATAATAATTATAACTCTAAGCGCGCACGCACAACTCGCGCACACATGCGCACGCTTTTGACAATGACTCGAGTACCACATACATTACGACAGTCAGCTTGGGGTGGGAAGTATGGTGATATAGTGCTGGAACTGTTGAAAGAGGCGAGTTTTGAGGGCGGACTGGAAGGAGGAGAGAGCGTTTCTGACGGAGAGAGTGGGAGAGTGTTCCAGGTGGATGGACCATAGACGGAGAAGGAGCGGGGGCCGAAAGTGCTGAGTTTGGTGCGGGGGATGTGGAGACAGAGGGTCTGAGGCCTGCCTAGAGGAGCGGGAAGGAGTGTAGGGGTGAAGTAGGTTGGAGAGATAGGCAGGAGCGTAGTTGTTGAGGGATTTGTAGCAGAGAGATAGAATCTTGTATTGGATGCGTTGGGGATGGGGAGCCAGTGAAGGAGTTTGAGCAGAGGAGTGATGTGGTCGGATTTCTTCTTTCTGAGGACGAGGCGGGCAGCATTGTTCTGGACGCGCTGGAGAGTGAAAGTGGTGGAGTGAGGGAGGCCGGAAAGGAGAGAGTTGCAATAGTCGATGCGAGATGAGAGAGACAGCAAGTTTGATGGCAGCTTCGGTGGTGAGGTATTTTCTGATCTGACTGATGTGACGGAGGTGGAAATAACATGCCTGGACCGTGGCAGCGTTGACGCATGGAGTTCACCAGGGTTCGGAGAACATGTTGTGGGATCGTTTCCCACTCTTGATGCAGGAACTGAGTCAGCTGGGGGACGCCTTGAGGTGGGCGGTGGTTGCTGACTACACGTTGCCCCAGCACGTCCCAGAGGTGCTCTATGGGAGCCAGATCAGGTGAACGAGCTGGTTACTCCATCCTCACGATGCCCCGTTGCTCAATTGGTACTCATCCACTACACGGGCGCGATGAGGTCGAGCGTTGTCGTCCTGCAGAACAGCATTGGTGCCTATGGCTTGGAGAGCTGGCTGGATGAGGGGCTGCACAATCTCGTCTGGATAGCGCAGTCCTGTCAGGGTGCCTCGGATGACGTAGAGGTGGGTACTGCCTTCCCTGCTGAAGCCTGCCCAGACCATGACTGAGCCTCCTCCGTAGCGATCCACCTCTTGGACGCATCGCTCGCCCTGGCGTCTCCAGACCCTCACCCTGCCCTCGTTGAAGGACACGGTGAACCGTAACTCATCAGTAAACAGAACCTGAGTTCACTGGAGTCTGTTCCACCTCACATGCTGACACCAGGCAACCCGGGCTCTTCGATGAGCTGGAGTGAGGGGTATTCTCACTGCTGCTCTGCATGAAGCTAGGCCAATTTTGCGCAGACGTCGGCAGACTGTGCTTCTGCTGACGTTAACGTTTGCAGCTTGCATCAGTTGACGTCACAGAGTGGTTGACGTGACAGTTCGGTCGCGCAGAGCCGCCACACAGAGGTATCTGTCCTCCCTTCTGCTGGTGCAGCACGGTTGTCCTGAGCAGAGTCGCCGTTCTGCCCTTCCAGTTTCTTGGAATCGTGCCAGCAGCCTCTGGATCACTGAATGGGACACCCCAAGACGTCTCCCAACTTCTCGTCCGGAAATTTCATCCTGCAGCCATGCTAGCGCCCGGCCTTGATCTACTGGCGTTAGGCTTCGTCGTGGTGGCATGGTTAGGAAAATGACAATTATACTCCTACTGTTCCGGTATTTGTAGCGAAACAGATGTGCTCAGTGTTCACGACTGACCCCTTTAGCACGTGCATCACGACTTTACCGATTTTGTCCACGTGTCTGCCTTTGGTACGCTTGCTAATATCGCACAGCTTTTCACACAAACTGACGATGTTTCACGCGCATTTGACACGTTCGAGGAAATTGATGAATTGTTGTCTATTGTTCCCTGTACTGTGACAGTGGTCTAAGGTAAACTTTTAACCCATCGAAAGAACATTGTATTTTATTAGCGTACTTGCGACGATAAACAATGACACAAAAAGTGGGGTGGGCCCTTAAGTTTTGACCGTTAGTATAGTTAACGGCATCACTGATCAGTGTATATTGGGCAGCCTATTGTTTGAAGTGATAGTGTACTAGTGGCTATATATGCATATTCTGTTATTGTACTCCACAAATACTGTTTTATGCATTGCTTAATCTGCTAGACTGTAAATGTTGTATTTAATGTTGTGTGTATTATATGAATGCAGGCACAGTCACGCACCAACAAACACGAACGTTCTCGTAAATCACATGAAACAAGTTTATTTCACATATGTTTATTTCATATATACATATATTATAATTTATTATATTGCAATTAATTTATTATATTGTGTGCATTAATTACATTACATCGGTAACGTATAACTCTCAGTTAAAGAGATAAACTGTAACAAACGTACTGGTGCCTTTGTACCACTGTTGGCATCAGAAACACAGTGGTTTATGAGTGCTGCCCCCTGTGCTTCTGGTGTCTGCAACTATGTTACAGTGAACTACTGAATGGCCGATAGTACTAAACAATTAAAGAATGTTGACAGACATTATCTACTGATATTACTGTTGAAAAGGTTAACAACCTGAGGGACAAAAGAGTTGGCATAACATGATGTACTACTTGTGAGTACTCGAAGTCTGCCACTACGTTCGATACGTCTGCTGTCAAAGTCATATGTAACCAGTGAGTAGTGGATTTTCGGTCATCAAGAATGTCAGCCAGTTATTTGTTCGCAATCCATCTGTTGTATCTTGTGCTCTACCAATCACCCCGCCCGCTTTCCTGATTACTTTGTTAAGATCTTGATCTCAGTCTTTTACATACATTTCGACCCCAGCACGTGAGTCCAAAACTGAGTTAGAACGCTAACAAGACTGGAGCAGTTAAACATCTGTAAAAGCTGGATCCTTACATTAAATAATCTGAGTTTTCTCAAACAGTAAAGAGTATGCGTTTTTTTTTTCACAATAGCCTCTGTGCTCTTTTGTTTCCAGCTGAGCAGGTGTCAGTTGTCAAAAACTGAGAACACCTAAATACTTGTAGGACTCTACATGCTCACTGATTTCTGTTCCTTGATGACCGTGACAACAGCGGGATCAGGATGATGTTTGTTTTTCCTGAAATCTGTGACCATCTCTCGTTTTGCCAACATGATGTAATTCAAGATAGTTTCTATCGCACCACTCTACAAAGTCGTCGATCTCTTGTCGATAGTGACTGTCGTCCTCATCTGTAATCTGTCCTGTCAGTGCCGTGTCGTCGGCGTATTTGTCCATGACGCAGTCGTCATGAGTGGCTCTACAGTCTGCTGTGTACAAAACAACAAAAAAGCGACAGGACAGTTCCCTGCGCACCGGTATTGGTAACAAGATGAAGCCGATTCCATCATACCTAAAGTCTACCGTATTGTTTGGAGCTCACATGCATTTATCCACTGAGGAACATAGTTCAAAGTTGTTCATATTCACTCTTAGGCTTATCGAGTTATGTTGATCCATTTCCCTCCTCTCTAAGCCAACCTCTGATCAACACACATGTCGGCGCACACATACTGAAAGACTGACGGAAACACGTCTCTTCCCTCCATTAGTACGCTCTGTGGGTTCTTCAGTGTAGCATCGTCCCGGGCATCTCAGTCCTTCTACTCTAACCCACCGCCCTCTGATCCACACACAGAGAAATAAAGACGGACACACGGCGATTCCCGCCATTCGCAAGCTCTTTGGCCTGGCGTAGTATAGCCGCTATTCTGAAGAAGAGTAATAGCACGAGCAGCGAAATGACGTCACTGACTTCAAGCTTCACGTCATGGCATCTGTTACGTTTGTGGTTGTGTTATTCTTTTGAGAGCGTTTGTGTGTTGGTCAGTCATAGGACTATGGTTAGCTGCCTGGTTGGCTGATTGATTGATTGATCAGTGTATCCGTCTGTTATTAGCTGCCTGGTTGGCTGATTGATTGATCAGTGTATCCATCTGTTATTAGCTGCCTGGTTGGCTGATTGATTGATCAGTGTATCCGTCTGTTATTAGATGCATGGATAGATTAGTGGGCAGTGGGCAGATGTTCACATCTGCACGGGACATAGACGACCCCGCCCTCCACGAGTCGCCTGCTGCCTTGCAGGCCTGGCCGCTTGGCTGCGGAAAGGCTAAGGGAGGAAACCCCTGACATCAAAGCCCCCGTGTCTCCGGGGAAGGCTTTTGAGCCAGAGACTAGGACAAGGACAGTCTGATATAAAACCTACGACCCGAGGACCTCGATGCCATCGTCCCAGCTTGCTAGGCCATGGCAGATGAACCAAGGGTTTAAAGGGTGGGGCCAGTACTGCGCACACTGCACTCCACCAAAAAGCTCCACCGCGCAGGCTTTAGGAAACGTCCACGTACCATGACACTGACCATTCCAAGTCCTGTAGCGACGGGCGAGGGGCGAAACGGCAGGTGAAAGATGTCACTGGAAGCCGCAGTCTCAAACCTGCTTGCAGGCGGTTCAGGATATTGGTCGCCTGATGTTGACCTGGGGATGACAACATCACTCGGCACACCCTGAACGACCAAGCAGCCTTCTCTAGGGACAGCACTGCTTGCTGCACACGGAGAGGGGCCTAGAAAAGGTGGCCTAACCAAAGCTCGTCCCCTCGCAACCCCAGTTGGCTAGCTGCGGTCAACGGGCATCTTCTCCTGCGGTCAAAAAACAAGAAAGAATAACGGATCCACTCTCATGACGACCACGACCGGACTCAACGTAGCATGCTAGAACGTCCGTACCATGCTCGACAAAGCAGACAGCGGACGCCCTGAACGTCGCTCCGCCCTCATTGCCCATGAATTGCGGAGGTTAAACATCGACATCGCCGCGCTCAGCGAAGTACGCCTTCCGGACGAAGGCAGCCTCCAAGAACTTGGTGCTGGGTACACCCTCTACTGGTCAGGCAGGCCTGCATCAGAAAGACGGCTTTCAGGCGTGGGTTTCATGGTCAAGACATCCATTGCGACTAAGCTGGAAAACCTACCAACGGGCCACTCAGACCACATCATGTCCATGCGCCTCCCACTGAGACACCAGCAGCACGTCACCCTTCTCAGTGTGTACTCCCCAACCCTCCTGGCAGAGCCTGCTGAAAAGGACAAGTTTTACACTGACCTGCGCAGCCTCCTACAGAGTACCCCTGCAGACGACAAAGTCATCATCCTTGGCGACTTCAACGCCAGAGTGGGCCAGGACTCTGAAGCCTGGAAAGGAGTCCTCGGCAAGCATGGCGTGGGGAACTGCAATGACAATGGCCGCCTACTGTTGGAGTTCTGTGCGGAGCAGCAACTGGTCATCACCAACACTACTTTTCAGCAAAAGGACAGTCGAAAGACCACCTGGATGCATCCTCGCTCCAAACACTGGCACCTTATCGACTATGTCCTAGTGCGTCAGAGGGACCGCAGTGACGTCCTCCTCACCAGAGTGATGCCCAGCGCAGAGTGCCACACTGACCACCGCCTTGTCCGCTGCAAACTCAGGCTCCACTTCAAGCCAAAACCCAAGAAATGGGGGCCCCCCAAGAAAAAGCTTGATGTTGCCAGCCTTCAGCGTGACGATGTGAAAGCTGCCTTTCAGACAGATTTACAGCGCAGGCTCAAAGACACAGCGGACCCAGTAGACTCCTCCCCTGAAACACTTTGGGAACAACTGAAAACTGCTATTGCAAAATCCTCTGCAGAAGTCTTGGGTTTCGCCAGAAAGAAGAACAAAGACTGGTTTGACGAAAACGATGTAGAGATCCAGGAACACCTAGCAAAAAAAAGAGCCGCCCATCAGGCCCACCTAGCCCAGCCTTCCTGCCCTGTGAAGAAGTCTGCCTTCTGCCTCGTCTGCAGCAGTCTCCAGCGCAAGCTCAGAGATCTCCAGAATGAGTGGTGGACCAGACTTGCACAGAGGACCCAGCTTTGTGCTGACAATGGTGACTACAGGGGCTTCTACGAAGCACTGAAAGCAGTGTATGGCCCCAGGCACCTGGTACAAAGTCCCCTGCGAAGCGCGAATGGCCAGGCACTCCTCACAGATAATACCTCCATCTTGAACCGCTGGTCGGAATACTTTCAGAGCCTCTTCAGCGCTGAGCGCACTGTTCAAGAAGCAGTCATCCTACAAATCCCACACCTCCCAGTAAAGGTTGAATTGGACGAACCGCCCACCGCTGAAGAGACCCTCACAGCCATCCACCAGCTCAAGAGTGGCAAAGCAGCAGGCATTGATGGAATACCGCCAGAGATCTGGAAACATGGAGGCACAGCACTGCACAACAAGCTCCATGACCTCTTTCTCTGCTGCTGGGAGGAAGGAACACTACCAAAAGATCTCCGTGATGCAGTCGTTATCACCCTGTACAAGAACAAAGGCGAGAAGTCTGACTGTTCCAACTATCGGGGAATTACCCTGCTGTCCATTGCTGGGAAAATCCTTGCAAGGCTGCTCCTGAATCGGCTGGTACCTGCCATCGCTGAAGACCAACTCCCAGAGGGCCAGTGTGGCTTCAGAGCAAACAGGAGCACCACCGATATGGTCTTTGTGCTGAGACAGCTACAGGAGAAGTGCCGCGAGCAGAACAAAGGGCTGTACGTAACATTTGTCGACCTAACAAAAGCGTTCGACACTGTGAGCAGGCAAGGCATGTGGCAGATCCTGGAGCGACTTGGCTGTCCCCCAAAGTTCCTCAACATGATTGTCCAGCTACACGAGGACCAGCAAGGCCAGGTCAGACTCAACAATGACCTCTCAGAACCATTCCCTATTCTCAACGGCGTAAAGCAGGGCTGCGTGCTGGCACCGACCCTCTTCACCATCTTTTTTAGCATGATGTTGAAGCAGGCCACAGTGGACCTCGATGATGACGATGCAGTGTACATCAGGTATCGTCTCGATGGCAGCCTGTTCAACCTCAGACGACTGCAGGCCCACACGAAAACCCTAGACCAACTGATTCGTGAGCTGCTTTTTGCTGATGATGCTGCCCTCGTTGCACACACAGAGAGAGCCCTGCAGCGCATCACGTCTTGCTTCGCAGATGCTGCCCAGCTCTTTGGACTCGAGGTCAGTCTGAAAAAGATGGAGGTCCTCCATCAGCCGGCACCCAAGACAGTGTATCGCCCTCCTCACATCATCATTGGCGAGTCTGAACTAAAGTCAGTGCACCAGTTTACTTACCTTGGCTGCGTTATCACGTCGGACGCCAAGCTGGACAAGGAGCTTGACAGCAGGCTGGCAAAAGCGATCAGCGCTTTCGGGCGACTTTTCAAACGGGTGTGGCACAATCAACAGCTGAAAACAGGCACCAAGATCAGCGTGTACAGAGCTGTGGTCCTCACCACCCTGCTGTATGGTTCCGAGTCCTGGGCCCTCTACCGCAGCCAACTACGACTCCTCGAACGCTTCCACCAGCGCTGCCTGCGTACCATCCTGGGCATTCACTGGAGTGACTATGTCACCAACGTCGAGGTCCTTGAACAGGCTGAAACTGTGAGCATCGAGGCTTTGCTGCTGCGGACACAGCTCCGCTTGGCGGGGCATGTCTCCAGGATGGAGGATCATCGCCTACCAAAGATCACCCTGTTCGGCGAGCTTGCTACTGGACACCGTGACAGAGGGGCACCAAAGAAGAGATACAAAGACTGTCTCAAGAAGTCACTTAGTGCCTGCCAAATCGACCACCACCAGTGGTGTTCGCTTGCTGCGGACCGTGACACCTGGCGCTCCACCATTTACAAGGCAGCTGTCTCCTTTGAGGACTCTCACAGAGCTAGCCTTAAGGACAAGCGGCTCAGGAGAAAAAACAGATGCCGCAGCTCAGAACCCTGGCCATACCTTCCCCTGCGGCAGCCACTGCGGTCGAACCTGCCTGTCTCGGATTGGCCTCCGCAGCCATGAACAAGCCTGCAGACGTCGTGGGCAACTCCTATAAAATCTTCGTTCGCGAAGTCAAGCCAAGTAGTAGTAGTCATAGGAAAAATCTGATATTCATTTGAGTTATTTTGGATAAAAATCACGTACCTTTCAGTTTAGTAGGATTCATTTTCTTTTGCCTGGAGCCGGAATTGCGATCGATTTTTGTTGTGCAGCTAAAATGACGCGTCTTTTCGTTACATCGTTGCTATAGTCCAACTTCGTTTACCTAGAACGTTCTCGAAACGGCGCGATTATTCTGGTGACCTCAAATACGACGTCAAAGTTGTTGGGAACATTTCGTAACATTGTAACGAATTCGCCTAGACGATAGTAGAAACTTCTGGATTGATTTACTGAATATTAATGAGGTTTGGTTATGTTTTCTTTTCTGATTGGTTGTGTTGTGTGAATTTGGATTATTCTGAAAATCTGTAATAATATGAAAGACGGTGTTAGGAAGTATGTGTGTACATTGTATGAGAGAAGCAGTGTGTCAAAAGTGTTGATTTATTGTAGATACAGAGTATCAGTGTTGGTGCATTTGTGGATGCATTGTGCTGAGATCGCATCGCTGCAATAAAATATTGTTGGAACTGTTAGTCCAGTGTGCTTAGTCTACAACCTTGTGCCACGTGTGACGCCGGAGTTGCAGCTGAGTGAAGTTTCTTTACAAGAACCCTACGTGCGTGCATCTGGCCACGGTGTCAGGACTATGATTGTATCATCCTACGACTACGACGTGACTACGACGTAACAGTATCATTAGTCCCACGCCGTGTTCATAGTGTCGACTCGATGTTATACGTCACTCATCGCAGTACTAACATTTGAAGTATCAGAGGATCAACTTTGCAAAATGTTGCTGAGTTTCACGCCTAGGTCACAATTTTGACCTAATCCTACGCCAGGGCCGGGACAAACAGCAGGCTTATGAAAACACTGTTTATGAAAAATCATGTGGGTATTACTGAATGAGGAGATAGGTTTTTTTTCGTAAAATAAAAATTACAGTTATGTTAGCTGTTTTACAAATAACTCCGAAAAAAATGGTGCAGAAAATTGTCTGATTTTCACAACTAGGGCATACAGGTCACAATTGACCTAATCGTACCCGACAGCAGAGACAAACTGTAGGTTTATGTAAATACCATATACGAAAATTTATGCGATTATTAATGAGAAAGCTGTTCTTTTTCTTTTTTTTTCCTCATAAAAAAGATTCTATCGTTTTAAGATTAACCCATATAATTCGTGAAATGAATCCCCATGTTACGTTTGTGTTTGTGTTATTCTTTTGAGAGCATGTGTGTGTTGATCATAGGAAAGATCCGATATTCATTTGAGTTATTTGGATAACAATTACATATCTTTTTAGTAGGATTTATTTTCTTTTGCATGACTAGAAGTGCGATCAATTTTTGTCGTGACGTGTATTTTCGCTACAATGTTGTAAAGTTTAACCTACATTAGACTGGAAGGTTCGAGCAGGGTCGTGATCTTTCTAGTGACCTCAGATATGACTTCAGAGTTGGTGGTTTCATTCGCAACGTTTATAAAAGGAGCGGCCTAGAATTTAGTAGAAATTTGTGGATTGATCAGTCTAGCGTGTTCTTTTTAATGAATATTAGTAAGTTTTGGTTACGTTTTCTATTCTGATTGGTTGTGTTGTGTGAATTTGCTGGATTGTTCTGGAAATCTGTAATAGTATAAAAGACGGCGTTAGAAAATATGTTGGTACATTGTATGAGAAACGCAGTGTGTCAAAAGTGTTGATGCATTGTAGAGGAGATAGTGCATCAGTGTTGGTGCATTTGTGGATGCATCTTGCGGAGATTGCATCGCTGCAATAAAATATTGTTGGAACTGTTACGCCAGTGTGGTCTACAACCGTGTGCCACGTGTGACGAGTTGCAGCTGAGTCAGTGAAGTTTCTTTACGAGAACCCTACGTGCGGGCTTCTGGTGTGATTTTATCATACTCCGACTATCACTACGACTACCACGTAACACCCCAAAACCTGAATATATATATATATTTAAAAATATTTAATTATCACTCAAGAGTGACGTTCTAGAGGTACAATGCTTTTTAACGAACTCATTCAATATCTACCTTTTATCTATGCAAGATATCTAGTAAAAATAAGAAACATTATGGACTCCAGTGTGGATCAACCGGTTTTTTTGTTTTGTTTTGTTTTTTGTGAAACGACCATTTTCTCGCCAGTGAGCATCTTAATAAAACAAAATCGAAAAAAGGGTCTCGAGATAATTCTTTTAGGGACAATAACCTAAAATGTCAAGCTTGTCCGTCCTCAAACGCGGGCGCTAGTCGCTGTCACACACACGCGCACACACACACACACACACGCACGCACGCACGCGCGCGCGCGCACGCGCGCGGTGCTTTGGCGCCAAAAAGACGCTTTCGGCTAGCAAGGTTTGCGTAGCTAGACGTGACGTCATTTGTATCTTGTTACTGTTTTGCCAGAATTTAAGCTCCGCACGCCAAAAACATGTGCATGCTTTTAGATTATACCACGTTAGCATGATTCATCGTTTCTTTTTGAATGTAGAATTGCGATCGAATTTTTTTTATGTGTGACTAGAATGTTGCAC